>OY728130.1:1308242787-1309442787 GCA_963277665.1 Viscum album | reverse complement strand
CATTTCCATGACACTACATTGCAGCATCAATGAGACAAAATTTGATAGTGCCACTAAGTCACTATGTAATGTTGAATAAATAATATAAAATTTTATTTTTAGTTTTTTTTCTTTCTATTATAACGTCCACAAATTAACTTTTGTATCCGACTCGCGAAAACCGATGTTAGGCCTTTCCTTGGGTAAACTCGTTGTTCTAAAATCAAAAGTGCCCCCATATTTATGATCTGATCATCCATTTTGAAGATACTAAAACCAAATACGCACACTATTTTTAATAAACTTTTAAAAAATGTTAGAACATTTATTTCAGCCACCCTGGGCCTTGAAATCACATCCTGTATCAGTGCCAAGTCTCAAAATCCCATATAATATTAAAATATTTTACATGAAATTATTGGACATTACATTATTGGTGGACATTAAAGAGGAATTGTGTTACACTATTGACCACTTTAAATGGGGCACAATGACATCTTGCATATTGTGATTCCAAATTAAAGATTTTATTATATGTGAGTAGTTATATGAGAAATATTTTAGGGAAATCCCATTTATATTGATTTTATTAACAAAAAGGAGAAGATGTGTACATGTTGGATAATAACCACTGTACACTAATGATGAAGTCATCCACACTAGAGGAAAACCTCATAACACTACTGGAAAATGGACCTATCCCCACGGTTTTCCTCAAAACCGTGGGGATAGGTACCCACTATACCCATGGTTTTGGAAAACCGTGGGTATAGGTCAATTTTCAAGACCTGTACCCACGGTTTTCAAAAACCGTGGGCATAGGGGGGGTCTATCCCCACGGTTTTCCAAAACCGTGGGGATAGGTCTTGAAAATTTACCTATACCCACTGTTTTCAAGAACCGTGGGTATAGGGGTATAGGGGTACCTATCCCCACGGTTTTGAGGAGAACCATGGGGATAGGTATAGCATAAAAAACCTATACCGACGGTTTTGAAAAACCGTGGGTATAGGTTTCCCATGTGTGTGCGGGAAATTTTTTTTTTCCGCGGGAAAGATTTTTTTTTGGCGGAGTCCTATACCTACGGTTCTTCCCTCTATACCCAAAGGTTATATAACTATATTTAACTAAATATATATATATATATATACATAATTGATAGTAGGGTAGTGGTAGACGCGGTACTTTGCAGCGAAGAGGTCGTGGGATCGAAACCCGCCTGCAGCTTTATTTTAGGATCTATACCCACGGTTTTGAAACCGTGGGTAAAAGACATTGACACCGTGGCAATTGGGAATGTTTTGTTGACACGGTGGCAGAACACCTATACCCACGGTTTCGGAAAACCGTGGGTATAGGCTGGGGACCTATACCGACGGCGTTCCAGCCCACGGTTCCCAAAACCGTGGGTATAGCCTATACCCACGGTTTTGGGGGCTATACCCACGGTTTTGAACCGTGGGTATAGGCCTTTTTTCCAGTAGTGTAAGAATCATGGTTTCCTTTATTCTTTACTATTTTTTGTGCATGATTTCTATTTATCATTTAATTTATAATGATATGCATTTTCTGAATAAGTGAAATAAGTATAAAAAAGGGATAAAATTTCAAATTGATAATGTGTCATCCAACACTAATTCATCCCATCCTAGTGTGGTCATCCATAATAATGATCCCAATTTTTTAGGAAAACTATTAATGATTTTTTTAATAATTCTTGGATGATTGTTGGTATTTCAATACATACTTGAATTTACATTTATAATTTTATGTAGTTAATTTCTATAATGGATTTAATTAGCTTTATAAAACATTGATTTGTTTTCAGTATCTTTAATATTATACCCTCTTGGTTTATGGTAAATCTAGGGATGTTAAAAATAAGATAATAATTTTGAATTTCCACCTTAACTATTTACTGAAATAGTTTACTTACATGTTAGATCCAATGAGAAGGTAGATTCTTCTACATTGAATCTTTTATTCTGTTAGTCCTTTGACAGGTGGGGAAGAATGATAAGAAAATTAGACTCCACATTTTTTTTCAAATCATGTATGAAAATGGATAATTCATACAAATGATCTGTGTTTTGTTTCCTTTGATAAATTTCTAACTAATTGGGTATCATTTTATCCTAATGTCTTTTAATATGTATAATTGGATAAGAATGTCAAGATCTCAAATTTAACTTTGATAATTAGAATGAATATGATTCATTATATTTAATTCTATTTTATAATTATCTTGAATATGTTTCATTACGTAATGAATCATGTTATGTTTGGAAATTATGGTTTTTAAATAAATTATAGATATAATATTATATAGTTTTTCAAAAATGTTTATTTTTATGAATTACGTGAAAAACATTGGTTTTGCAGGATATTTTGTTGATGTATTGATTGTCGATACATATATTGATTTCTGATACCTCATTAATCATTTGTACTATTATATTTGAAAATAAACCCTCTTATTATCTAATTTGATGACATTTGTGGTGGTGGCCATAAAACCAATTGACAGATTATCTCTATTAGTAAGACCATATATCGTACAAGTCTAGAAAATATTGTGCTACAATATTATCATATTTACTACATGTTTTGTCAATTGATTTCAATATAACATTTTACTTTTTTTTATTAAAACTTTTTTTGGGGATTGGGATGCGAATCTATTAGTTTTAGGTGAAAATTTATGTTTTTATGTATTTTGGAAATTTTTGATTTTTTTCCTAGTACAAATTAAGGGAAATGCTTTTGGAGACAATGATTAAATAATATGGTAGTATTTATATATGATAAAATTTATATAATTATATGAATATATATGATATAATTTTTTAGTAAAAAATATTTTAATACAAATAATTTTTAATATATAACAAAATAGTATATAATTAGATATAATTGTTGGTATTTCACAAAATAACAAATAAATTTATATGGATTAAGATATTACTGAAAATAATTATGTGCTTAAAATACTATTATTAATAAATAAATCTATTTGGTGAATATTTTTATTGAAAAATATATTTTCTTTTGGTGTCATTATAATTACAACATAGTCATTTAGTTTGTCAATGTAATAATTAGCAGTAGAGTTATTAGTATCAATTTATCAGCATAGATTTTTTTTTAAACTTTGTACAACCATAAAATGTTCATTTACCAACAAATATATCCCTATTTAATCTTTTTTAATATTTCGAAGTGTATAAAAAATGTTTTCCAAGACATGAAGTCATTATAACATCCCGTTCATCACATAACCATATACCGTGTGTCAAATATAGATTATCCATGAAAAAGCTCATTGAACTGAATGTCCATCTATCATATGATCATATATCAAAGATGATTTAAATAAAAATAAGTGATATATATATATAAAATAATAATCATAATATATTTATATGTATGTATCATTTATTTTTCTATATTTAAAAATATGATAAGAAAATGGAAACAATGTTCATGCGTACATATTACCTACCATCTCCATGAACGGTGTATTTCATTTCATATTTATGTATTTTATATATTATTATATACACATATATAATGAATATATATTTTATTTATATCATGTTTTAAATTATGAGAAAAAATAAATCAATGTCTAAGTTAGTGAATCAATAATAACAAGTCAAAACATATTTGAAAAATAAATAGGTTTTTACACAAATCATAACATTAACATGAAATTGTTAATAAAAATAATATAAATACGTAAGTAAATCATATGTGGTATGATGTATAATAATATGGTTCTTTTTATGATTTTAATAAACATATATTTATTATACAGGAGGTATGAATGTCTAAGAATAATGTTAATTCCTAAGGTAATGGGATTTCTAGTATCAATTTTATTTCTATGAGACTTATGTCTTATTAACCAATAATTTTTTTAGTGTATATAATTTAAAATAATTAATTATATTATTATTATCCTTGAATTTATGGATATTAGCATATCAATTTTATTATTTATATTTTATTAGGTTTACTGTTAAAAAGTTACCCAATAAGAAAGGTAATTTTGTCTAAATTTTCATTCATTGAGACAAATTTTATGTTATCCGCCTACATTATTTTATAAGGTGGATATAATGTCCTTTTAATTGTTATATAATAAATATAATTATTTTTATGCTATTTTAAAAATCATTTCATGTTATTATTTCATGATTATTTTGATTTAAATTTACCAAAGTGTTAAAAGTTTATTGCTACAATCTCATCATTTATCAATATGAACTATTATTATTCTTATATTGATGAAATATTATGACCCATATCTCCATAAATCTCACAAATTTAATTATCCTTTGGTTTTTGATTCTATATCCAAGAAATGGTATAATTTTCTCACTCTTTTATAATTAATATAAATAATAAGATATTTTTATGAAAATCTGAATTTATATCTCTCTTCGATCAGAAATATATTTTATTTAAAAACCATGTTTTCTAAAATGTTTTCATAATGTTATAATTCAAACCAATTGTCTTTAAAAATAAATTTTACCCATTTTTTATGTTTTTAACTAAATGGTTCTTAAAAGGTTATCTTCTGGTCATTTTCTAATTGATTCACTTTTCAAAATATTTATGACAAAAAAGAATGTTTGATATTTATAGATTTATGCTCCTTCAAGACCATAATTTCATTGAAGTACCTTTTGATTGTTTAAAATGTAATATTTTTATAAAAATGGTATTACAAATATTCTGGTAATTCTTTGTTTCTAAAGTTGTTTTCCAGAAAAATGGTTTTAAAAATTATTATATATAAAAAGGAATTTTCAATTTTTTAGAAGCATAATTTATATATTTTCAAAGGTTATTTTAAAATTAAGGAATATTTAAAGGTTTTTTTAATGAAATGATATTTTTCTAAACAAAAAAATCAAAATGATTATCAGATCCTCCAATATATGTTTCCAAGGGACCATTTAAAGTAAATTAGTTTGAATGTGTTTGTAAAAGAAGAGATATGTTTTCTCAATAAATAATTAAAATTAATTTAAAATAATCCTTTATAAGTTTTTGTGGGTATTTTCAGAGAAAAGAAATTTTTTCTTAGGAAATGTTTAAAATCATTTTCAAATCCTCCCTTATATATTTTCAAGGGTATTTTCAAATAAATATATTTTAAAATTGTTTTTAAATGAAAATATATTTTTTCACAATAATTTTTTTTAAATTATTTTCAAATATTCCTTTATATGTTTTCAAGTGTATTTTCAATGAAATGGATTTTGAAAGTGTTTTTAATGAAAATATATTTTTCTTAAGAAATGTTTTAAAAATATTTCTTTAAATTATATTCTATCATATATGAAATCCACTGATATTGCTGATGTATTGTTGGTGTTATGATTGATGGATAACATTATTATTAATTATATGAATGGTTATTATTTTGATGAAATGTTGTTTATGAAACACATTTAACATCCTTGTGTAATATTCTTATGAAACCAATTTCATTTATTTGGTTATTATAGGATTAAAGGATAACAAAACCTATCTCTTTTTACATGCTATGATAGGATTACATGTTTTTTGATACCCATTCCATTTTATTATTTTTATGTGAGGAATGTTGTTGATATATTGATTCACATGTGTATGATTTAATTATAAGTTGGGTGGGACCAATATATCCGTCCAATTCCTTGGGTAAATATTTATATCTCATGAGATAGTAAAGGATGGATTGGGGAGTTAAAATGGTTCAGTAAAGGAATTTTCCCACTAATAATGATTTCACAGTGAACCATGACTACTATGGTGGTCTTGGGAGTGAAACTTTACTAATTAGATGGTTTAGAGAGAGAACCCATTATAATAAAATAGTAGTGTAAGTAAGCCTTGACTAATTTGGAAATGATTTTATACCCTTATGCATCTGAAATAATTCAATATCTTATTCCTATATTATTATTTTACAGATTCTAATCTCGATTCCCTTATGATTAATGTCTTATGAACTAAAAATACTTGTTACATTATTCATATTTACGTTCATTGATATGTTGAGTGTAATTTTCCAATGTTATTCTCATGTTATCTTACCCTTTTTCTTATGTTATGCTTATGTATATCCTTTATTTACCCTTACCATACATTTTTTCTCACCCTTTCTTCTGTTTCCTTTCCCACGGTTATAAAGAAATTTTTTAACTAAGAGTACTAAATTGGAAGATCATTATGGAAACATTTATGTTATTTCACGAAGTTAGAATATTATATTCCGTGATTCCAAAGACAGTAAACTATTATGTTACCTATGCATTTAATTTCATAATGTGGTGAATATTCATCTAAAAGGATATAATATACATGTATGTTAACAATGGGTTTCTATACTTGCATCTAAGAATCAAAATTGAATCTTTAGTTACTAACATCCCAAATTTTCAAAAGACATTATGCCACACTCTTACTGTAATTTGACCCAAATATATCTGTTATAACTACGAGTGAATAATATAGATCTCTTCACTATAGGGTTTACTATATTATTATTCAACTAAACTAAAATTAAAATCTCATGATCCCTAAAATACCATTATTCATAATACCAACTTGTTATATCTTGGGTAACCCTACCAATGACCCTCTCACTATACAGTCTAAATAATTCATGTGTCTCCATGCTATAACTATATAACATTATAATAAATCATTCATAAATAACCCATCTCTCACCACATTATATTCCCTAAATACATGTAATATATAACTCATTAAATGAAAATGATAATAACAACTAAAAACATTTAAATTTTTATAATAAAAATAGTTATTAATTCATACCTTACAAATTAATTACTTTTGGTATTATTCACATGATAATTTCATTCATGTATACTATAAAAATGTCCCTTTATATGAGAATTACTACATATACATTATAAAAACCCCATATTAATAAAATAGATACAATCATTTTTTATAACTCTTTCTATTTCATTAAAAAAACTAAGAAAGGAAGTTTCCACTTAGATACATAAAAATGATGATAAGAGGATATATAATTCATTAATAGTGAATCATAATCACTATGGGACAAATAAAATATTCTTTAAAAAAAATTGTGAGTTATTTACTAAGTTCGGGCATGATACAATATTGTTGTCAAACAATAACCTAAAATATCATTCTCTCTCTATTTATTCTTCCCCTTCCTCATTTGCTTCTAAGTCCATTGTTTTTTAAATTCCCCATTATATTTTCCGTTTCTTACTCTTCATCAAGAATATAAAACTAGTTCCTAACATCAATTGTAGTTTTAATGTGATCATTTATATCTCAAGGAATCGAAACATGATTAAAGTCACCTCAATAAAATTCCTTAAAATTTAAATAATATAAAACACCATGAAAATAATTTTCCACAACCATGAGAAAACCATTGAAGCCCAAATGGGATTTATCCTATAAATCCTTAACTCTATCTCACCTAACATTACATATAATTCAATGTTCCTTCCAACAATATCCTTATAAAATTGAATCATAGGTTGATATGATCCTAATATATTTAACCCTCTCTATAGATATAATAGAGGAAATTGAACTATTATTCCACCAACCATTATTAGAAGATAAAAAATGAAATACAACTTGATCATTATTCTTATAATCACTATATTTAGGTTTCATATTCTACACTCTATTTAATTAACCACATTCTAGTTCTATTTATTTTTCAATGTTTTATTCAGTTTATTGAATTATAAAAATATTCTATGTATTTGATTCCCTAAGTCATCTCATTAATTAAATGTCTATATATAATATCACTACTAATAATATAATTCAAAAAATAATTATATTGACTACCAACTACTAAAAAATATTATTCCCCTTGATACATAATTAAATGAGTAGGATTATCATGCACGCTTACTTAATTTTCCATTGTATGGGTAGTTTTCATCTATCTATCAGTGGAATTAGTGATAGAAATTGTAAAACCAAATAATTCATCATTTAATAACTCTGTTGACATTTTTTAATAACAATAATTTCACCATAAGGATATTGTTTCCCATAATGGTAAAAACAAATCATAATGTAATCTTTATTAAGGCTAAATTGTAACCCCAGAAGATAAAAAAACATTGAAAAAATATTAGAATATTTATCGAGAGAATATAATAATTTTTATCTCATTATTCACATTAATTTAAGTATTTATTAAATATTAATTTTTTTATAGTATTATTATATTAGAAACATCAATTCATGAAATTATTTTGAGTAGAGGTGCATCGAAAAAGAGATTTCATTTGATGAATGTTTCGGGATAAGTGGCCATTCAAATTAAATGATATGAAAAATTATGAATTTGGATAATTGATCAATATCTCGTTATAACTACATTATCTTTCAATATAAGTATAGAATAAATTGGGAGGTAGTATCAAGATTCTGAATTCAATGAAAATATGAGAAGAAAATGGGTGACATTTAATTCCAATTATTCAATCTGAACAATGATACCAAGATGTGTAATTTTTATGTAGTCTAAGAAGAGATATGTTTTGAAGGAGAAGATGAAGACCTTTAAAATGAAACCATATAACTAAATTACATGGATCATGATTCATGCAGAAGATGAAGGATACATGCATATAGAGAACTAATATGAGGGGAAAACCACAATGTTTTAAATCAATCTTTTACTAGATCATATTCATTAGAAAAATAGATTATGTTATATTAATGATCTAAAAGACCAACCCCAATGTTATTCTTAAGTCCCAATAATTTATTTACATTCTTTTACTAATCATCATTCATGGGTCTATGAGGCCCAAATATCATGATCTGGGAGAAATAAAAAAGAGAATGTGCATAAAAACTCTAAAAAAGAGATAGATAATGTTTTAAGACCATTGTAAACCCCTAACACCTTATAGAAAACAAAATTTATATTGTCAACTAGAAAAATTTATAGGTTATAAAATATAGCGAATTAATGGAAAAATACTTAATGAGAAAAAGATTGGTCTTTTGGATGTGCACCAAGTAGTTGGTACGGGTTTGAGAGATCACATTTAAGTACATAGGGCATCATGAAACACTATCAATAAGAGTGAATATGTCAATAAGAATAATTATAACCATAATTGAGACTCGCAAACAACATTAAATTTCATTTTTATGGTTTCTAATAGACTTATATCACTAAAAGAGAAAATATACTTAGTTCTAACCCTCATAATAGTCTAAATTTTTACCACATGACATTTAATTGGAAACTATATCTCTAACACCACTCTTATAAAAAATATCCATCATATGATGATCATATAATAGTTATCCATAAATTATAATATTACCAAATTACTCACTACTCAAGATCATACTTTTTCATAATATTCCAAGAAAATTTACTATACATACCCATTCATACCAACCCAAATTTTCCATTATACCATTTAAAAAAATATTATTTCCTCCTATAACATGCTCACTTGCCAAACCAACATCCCCAATTCAATAAACGTTAATTCTTACCAATCTATGTTATAAAAATCTATATAAGATCATTTATAAAATTAATAAATTTAAAATAAAATTCACCACTCTCTAAATCATTATCAAATAACTCATCCTAGAATTCATATACCATTCCTTTACATTAACAATTTATATAATCCATAACCATTAATCTACACCATCGTTCTATAAAAGCATCATTTATACATAAGATCCTCACCTCCATGATTCACATGGATTTATAACCTCAATCCATAGAATAAGGATTTTCATGTTCTACAATTCATAATTTTTTTTATCCATAACAAACTTCAAATCCACATACCTTATATAAAACTACATTATAGTAATATAAAATGAAAAAAACATAAACATAATCAAATAGTCCTAATCGTATCATAAAATCCTATGTTCCTCAAACATCACATGAACATAATCTTTATTTCCTAATAACAAAAAGATAACTAATTAATACATAACAAATACCAATCTATCAAATAATACACATAAGTGAAATATTCTTAAATATTACCTGACAATATACTCAACTTAATCTATCACGAGTCTTATCAGACTATGATAAAGATTATATAATTAATCAGTCAAGATAGGCACTTAATATATCCTACATAATAACTTCTATTTACACAAGTCTGGAAATACTTTATTTGATTACATTAATAATCATAGAAAAAGTAGTCCACATGACTAATTTACTCATTCTACGGTTATCACAAAACCTATTATAGAGTTATAATCACATAAGGAAACACATTCATATACCTTCAAACATCCCATGAATCTACTACTTCGACAACCCATTATAGTTCTATTGATGTTCCACTTGTACATGTTAATGAATTAGTCAAAGTAGTAAACACCCAAAAACAATCATTTCTTTTCATTAATTAAAAACCAACCAATATGATATTTTAGAAAACAAAAAGTAATTTATTAGTATTGTTTTAAGAAAAAATCTGCTTATAAATCCTTTTGAAATTATTACATAGTCAAAAACATGTCCTGTGAGACTACATGGAACGTATAATGCATGGAAATAGGACCTCTTTCTCCATTGGTATGATAGTAAATAACTTTGTAAAATCAATTAAACATGATACATCCTAAAAATAAAAAACATTTAATAAGAAAAAATAATAATATCTATCCCAGAACCTTGGTAACTTATACATTCATATTATATGTGTCGTCTAGGAATAAGAATAACATTAATTCCAACTTTTCATCAACCTTTCCATATATACCAAGATCAAAATAAATAAGATAAAAAAACTATTTGATACATTTTCTAATATCATATAGCCAGATATTTTCTATATAAACTAATATATGGACCACCATTTGACATATTGAATGACTATATGTAAGCTCATGGATGCTAACATTTAAATAACCATGATAAAAATGAAATTAACATTTAATAAACATCAGTATTTTAATAATCCATCATATAAATTGTTTTACAAACCAATGGATTATAGGGTTACTGTCTTATAGAATATCTATGTAAACATCATAATCTATAAACATTTATACATAATAAAAAATAGGAAAAATTCCTTCTAGAGATTCCCGAAGTTATAATTATATTGATAACTAGGGGAAAAGAAAATATTATTAATGGGAGAGCTAAAATGACCATAAATTGAAACATTATTGATATTTAATTAAGGGATAAATCATAATAATTTTAGAAAACATGGATATGGGTTAAATTTATTATTAAAACTAAAATACAATGACAATATGTGTTCAAAAGTCATGATAAAAGGACACAAAATATCAAATGAATAAACATATACCCTGGAAAAAGTGTACAGAATCATGAAAAATTAAACATGAGTCAAAGATGAAAATTAAAGACACAAGATTATGATATAATATTGTGGAATAAACATACTAAGAGAATCCAAATGTTAAGGATACCCACCAAGACATTCATCACATAATATGCTTTGTTAACAAACCATTACATTCTTGGTCATGGGATAAACTCCCATCCACCATAGGGATTTTGATAAAACATCCCATTAAACCCTTGATTTTGGGATAAATCCTCCCATGTATCCACTAACATGGGTTAAATCTTCTTGTGTGTCCATATTTTCTAGGGGTAAATCCTCCTGTATACCAATTAAATTTGGATAAATCCTCTCATGTAGCATTTGTCATTGGATAAATCCAATCTTTTACCCTTCTAAGATCATGAGATAGAAACGAAAAAAATGTAATTGAGGGTACTAAAATACCATACTGATCATTATCCATATATATGAGTTACACATAAAATTAAATAATTTATCTTATCATAAATAATAAATTAGAAAAAAATGTGTTTGATAACTTTTTCAAATAGTATATCAATAAAAAAACATTCATTTGATACCAAAAATAGAATATATTAAATGGATTCCTTCAGAAAATAATATATAGAGTTATTTATGAACTCTTACTTTATTTGAGAATAATCCATGGAAAATTTAAGGAAAATAATAAAAAACATTTTTCTGTAAAATCATTTAATAATATCATCGTAATGAAATATTATTTCAAGTAACTTTCCAAAAACCCTAATTTTAATGATTTTGTGAAATATTATTAAAACAATACATCAAAAAAAATGACCCTTATAGGAAATAAAACATATGTTAAAATGTGAAGTGGAAGGGAAGAATATATGATCCTGGTAGGGGAAAACAATTTAAATATTTTAATACAACTTTATTTAAAACCCACATCATTAAAAGGATAATGAAACATTAAAAAAGGATAACTGGAGTAAAAAAATTTTGAGTTTCCAATAGGGAAAAGATAACATTGGTGGGAAGTAAAAAAAATGATGAAGATAATACATTAAAATAAATACGAGTGACACATAACAAAATTGATTTTTTCTAAAAATAATAGAATCATAATGGAGGAACAATTCAGAGTCAAAAATGTTTTACTCAAAAAGTAAGTTTTAAATACATCATAAAATCATCATATGATAGAATAGATCAATATTGAAAGATAATTTTCAAATATGTTTGTTTATGACCCAATAAGAAAATTAGGGTCAAGAAAAAACCTTCTACGATTTTTATATTATTAATAAAAACTCCATGAGTGGTATAAAATTAAATAAACCATTGAATATAATGAAATATAATAGGATCATGATAAAAAATAACAATGGGGAAGTATTTAAACCATTCAAAAGGAAACATGGTGTATAAATATATATGTCTCAAGGGACTCAAATTTGAATAAATAACCCCTTACATTTTTTGTTGATTTCCATGGAAGTCATTTAAGCTCCTCTATAACAAACATAACTATCATAATAAAAAAATTCCTAGCAATATTCATACCTAAAACTAATTATAACTTTAATTTCTTATCATTATCCACATGTATACTAGTTATTTATTTATATGTTTTCCCAAAATCGGTATTTATACTTTTAACCACTTGTACTAGTTACATAACAGTGTATATAGAAACACAAAATTTTCTAAAATAGATATTGGAGTCAAAAAAGTCATTACATACACTTTCCCATACAACTAATTGTACAATTCTCAATAGGAAAAAATTATTTCATTTTTATTTTAAAATTGTCTACATGCTAGAAGAAGAAGTATATTTGATTTTTATGTGCCACAAGATTTATCACATATTTTAGGACGATGATTCAATACAAACATGGCTTGTAATATTGATTAAATATGGGGAAAAATCCTCAATAAGTTGGTTGTAAATTTAAAAAATAGTTGATAAATATTTTTTTCCAATTTGAAACCCCTTTTGAGGGTCCTCAAGGTGATATTTGCATAAAATACACTCTTGTTTGGCATACAACCACATCAAGTGGTGTATTTTGCTTCACAAGATTCAATTTTATTTTTCATGTAGGCCAAACAGATTTACATATCAAAATTTAGAGCTTTTGAACATTATGAAAATTTTATAAAGGAATGAACATTTGCAAATAACACTCTTTTCCATGTTTTTCCAATAGTTCCTTCAAACATCTTCATAGAGAAGTTATTTCCCCCAGGTCCACCATCTAGTCTATAAATAGACCCTATAAATGTAATTTTTTGATGATGGGTTAACCTATATATGATGAAGAAAGGATAGAGCTCTTATCCCACTTGTTTGTTAACCCATATTGTTCTCCTTAATGTGGATGAACAAATAGAGACATATTTCTACTAGGTTTATGCCCTTAATTATATCAGAAATGGGAGAGACCCAACTTCAGAGAGACCCCACTTGGGTGAGGCACTCACTTAGGTGATCCCCCACATGGGTGAGGCACTCACATTGGTGAACCACTTCGAAAGAACCCCACATGGAAAACCACTTGGAAGAGGCACCCAGTCCACCCAAGTACTACTTAGTTGAAGCATTCCAATCCAACGAAGTTCTATGTGGGTGGGGTGCATCCAATTTTCCAAATTACTATGTGCGAAGGGTCTATTCAATTCCTCTATGTACTACATGGGCAGCCCATACTTGGGAAACTCATACTTGGGAGACCCATTCCTATGAGACTTGAACTTGGGTGACCCATACTTGGGATACCCGTGATTGGGGAACCATTATTGGGAGAGAAATACTTGGGATGCCCATACCAGTATGACCCATACATGGGTGACCTGTACATGGGAAACCTGCACTTCCATGACCTATATATTGGATTCTAATAAATGGAATACCCTTTACCCAAGTGTTTACACAAGGGAAACCCTTATCCCATATAATCCCTCCTAGGAGATTCTCCCAACCTCATAATTATGTCATTCACTATGACAAAGATCTTTTTCTAGACCTCACATGGACTAAATATCTTTGTTATCCATCACTTGATATATTGAGTTATTCACCCCGTTCCAATATCTTGGAATCAATTAATTCCTTACATACTCAGGTTTGAAATAGTCCTCTCTTTACTGGATTCATAATTAGTTTAATAAATCATATTAACAATATCTCATCCTCATCATTTGAGTATTTGGGGGGGGGACAAGGGAATCCACATTGGTGAAAGCCGCAATGAAACCTCTAAATAAATATGATTTTATATCCTCTCCATAGTTTTAGAAATATAAGAATAATCCTAGTTCTAATCCCTGACAAGAACTATAAATCACCCTGATTTGAGACCCTCGTCATGGTTCACAAAACATGTGCATACTCCTAAGTTTAATCCCCAACCAAACATATAAATAATTATGTGTTGGGATCCTCTTCATAGTTCTAGAAACATTGGAATCATTATAGGGGTAACCCCTAACCAAACCCTTAAATAAATATTATTTCATATTCTTATCGTGGTTCTAGAAATATGGGAATCCTGCTTGGTGTAAGCCCTAACCAAACCCTTAAATCACCTTGATTAAATATCCCCCCCTTGGTTCTAGAAACATTATAATCATACTACGTTTAGAACCCAATAAAACCAATATTGTACCACAAGTAGAGATCATCCTCATGGATTCAAAAATATATGCATCATCCTAGGTGAAATCTCAAACAAAACTTTCAAATCACATGGTTTGATCTCATGCGATAAGATTGATATTTTATTTTGAGTTGTTTCCCACACTGAGCATGACTTAGATGGCCTTAATTATTTGTGATGATAATCAAATGAGTATAAGGAAATTGTGTTATTTATGGGAACCTCCTATAGAGGTGTAGTCCCTAACCATTCTATTGAACTATATGGTTTATGTTTTCTTTTTTATCATGATACATAGGATGCATATTTGATTTCCAAACCAAACGTCCTTTCCACATTACCCATTTTATTGAACTGTGTTGGTATTGATTCTAGTTTTTACTTGTCTCGTAGGATGATTCATTGAGGTTTAATCCCAACTCCAAAACATCAACCACCCCTTGGACACCAATAATCTATTGACAGCCCAAATAGATGTCTTTAAGCTAAATCATTACAAATTAATAATTGAATGACTTGTAATCTCTCAAATATATTGAAGTTTCTATTAAAAATGGCCTATATCAAATTATTAGAACTTAGGTAATTACTCTCACACATGGATATGAGAAGGTTTCAAAACATATATTAGATATATAAGGGAGTCCTAGCGTCAGAAATATTCCCCCTCAAATTATTTAAATATATTATTTTATATAAAATAATTATTTATACTATCTTTGAAATGTTTTCCATCTTTTAAATATATGCGTATTTTGTTTTAAATATGAAAATTATATATTATTGTATGACATATTTTATTTAAATTTATATATTTATTTGTTTTATTTTTATGAATTTTATTATAGAACATTTGGTTATAACCAAATGGGATTTATACCTTACACCATACATTTTTCTTTAGGAAATTGTATATTCTTTTATACTAATTCTGAGCAAGGGGGAAGTGCCACATGGAGGTGGATAGTGTTATTAATCCTTTGGGATTAAAATTATTTTTACTTTGTGATGTTTGAGTTTGAAATTTCCTAATGCGGATTACTTTGATGAGTAATTTTTTGGGGGTTTTTTATTTCTTTTTAGTTTATGGTTTCTTTTTCCCATTGGAGTGTTGAGAATAGTGACTTATATCTTTCAACTTACTTTTTTATTGTAAATTCATTCCATATTCTGTCTTGAATGATACCATGTTCTTGTTACCAAACTATGGTGATCAGTAACAGCCTTCAGGATATGTTATATCTAGATGAGTTATCTGGGTACCAGGGTACCAGGATTTGTTCATGATAATCCTCATGTATATTAGTTATTTTTATACCTATTTTCCTATAGTGGGTGTTTATAGTAATTCTCATTGGTACTAGCTCTATAGTAGCTATGTTAGTATTAATATTTCTACCAATGGTAATCATTATGTGTTTATAAAAGTCAATATAATGGAATGTCTATAATTATTGATGATTATTGAATTTCCGTTTATGGGTATTTCATTATTTATCTTTGAATGTGAAATCAATAATAAGTACACTTCAATGATTTTACTAATAAGAGAAATTTGGTTTATTAACTATAGAGTTAAATATTGATGTGTCCATTCTAGAAATGAAATTTATTTAAATATTTATATAATATTATAAAAATAATTGTTTTTTATAACCATCCATGATATATGTTTGTGGTGCTGTTCAAGTTGGTGATCAATACGACCTAACCATGAACATACTAAGAATAATGGATGATTATGAGGTGATTTAGTTGAAATATATCTATTCTAGATGAATGAATGCAAAATTGAATATTTATTTGGGTGATATACCATAATTGTAATGATGTACAAGAATAAATAATATATTTGAAAATATTACCTAAAATGAATACAATGTTTTCTACTGCTTTGATTTCTTGATTGCAATAGTAAATTTTATAACGATTATGTATCAATCATATAGTTATTTTTTTAAAAAATTATATTACCAGAACCGTATTCATAACATAAAAATAATATTTATAATTTAAAAAATTCTCGTGAGTGACCATGTAAGGTAGTGATGAAATGAAAAAAAAATTATCATTCCATTGAGGCGTAGTTCACATGTACATGTGGATTATGATTAGATTTTCCATAAAATAGAGAAAAAGAGTAATATGGTAAATCATTTCAATGTCTAATTGTGTAATAAAGATACTAATTATATATTAAATTCCTTATTATAATGATTCTTGATTGTTGATGAAGGAAATAAAAAAAAATTCTATAATGGTGGTGATAGTCAGCACAATACACAATTCCCATTTTCATTTTATTAATTTGAAAGATGTGGGTGGTTAATGAGTTTTACATAATTATAAATAAATTTCATTTTAATATTGACAACAAATTTATCAATATAATATGGTGAAATGATATTTGAGTAAGAATATATGAACATAAATAAATAAAAAAGAAAGAGAGAGGTTGGAAATCTATACCTTACTGCATGGATGGGGTGATGACTTGGGTTCTTGATGGCTCGATGGTGGACGAGACCTTGATGGAGGGTATTATAGTAATGAATGGATGGTTAGAGATACTAGATTACAGACCACATGGTGTAATTAAGAAGAGATCAGTTGCAGATTTCCCACAGATTGGTGGGGATGGAGTTTGATTGCTGACGACTGACGACTCATAGAGAATCTAGTGATGATATGACCATCTCATAAAGGGGGAGACCTCATGATGTATTTTAACATAAATAGTGGGTGACCCCAAGATGCATGATGGCCTTGTAATGTTGATTAATAGGCATGGGTCATGAGAATCATATTATCATAGTCTATTGGGCCACTTCAGGCCTTCAATGGGTTTTTTGAGGTGCAACACATGGAGTGTTTTAATTTTTTGGGTATTTAAGATTATTTTTGTTTGGGGATTTTCACTAGTTTTTTTGTGGATGGTGTCAGTTTTACACCATTTTGTTTTGGGTCTCTTTATGTACCACATTTTTGTATAACTGTTTTTCTATTTTTATTTTCCTTAATAGATTTTTAGGAACCAATATGCTAGGATCCTAAACATTTATGGTAAAGGTGATAAGAATTAATTTTAAAATTATAATTTATATTGTACTAAAATGAATGTTTTTCAGAAAATATTACTTTTGATCTATGATATAAAATATTGGTTTTTAATTAAAACATAATATTTTAAATTTTTAATATTACATATAGGAAATATATTTGGTCAAGATATGTTTTCATATATTTAAGGTTATACTTATATACAATTGATGTTATAAAAGAAATGATATTTTAAAAAATAGACTTTTTAACTATTCACTAAAAATCTATTATTTTTATAAGAATCCAAAAAAGTTATTCATAATCTTCATAAAAATGATGATTGTTTTTTCAAATTAAATTTATAAATTATTAGTATTAAATATGTAATTAAAATCCCAAAATATAGTGGAAACTGTTCATATTTGAAAATAGTTTTCTAAAATGTAACTATTTATTATTATTATTTTCTATAAGAGAATAATTAATTTTTTGGTAATATATTATTAATATTATTAATATTTATTTTTTATTATTTAATCATAATATCCATAGATTTTTAAAATAGAACACCACTTTTATAAGAATATATTTTTAATGAAAAATGATTTTAATTGTTGTTTTCACTATACTAATAGAATTCAATTTGTTTTAAAAGAATAAAATATTTCAATTATAACAGTATTTAATAATTTGTTTACTACTATTCATAAGAAATCATTCAAAAATTTGGTTTTAATGGTCATAATTAATACTTTTATTTTAATCTAAATGTATCACAGATTTTAATGTTTGACATTGGCTATAGAGTGGGCTATTGAACATTGTATTCATTTAATGAAATTTATTAAAATAATATTGGGGTGTTACATGATTAGTTGAGAGGGTTTAATCCATACCATGGGGAGTCCACAACCATTATATCTATAAATATAAAAATAACCTTTAAACAAAACCATAAATTCCATATATGAAATTATTCTAGAAATTTTACTATAATAATAACATAAACTTATAAAATCCCAATAGATCTCATGAAATACTAGTCGTACAATAAATAATTTCCCATAACAGAGATACAAAATACCTGGAAATATATACTAATGGGAACATAACATAGGGAAATAAATATATAATTAGTTCCTTGGCCTCACCTTAAAACCACACCCCAATCCCTCCAAATCTACTACATTAAAATCTCTTGGCACATGGCACTTTCAGTAACTTATATCTCAAATATGAATGTTATATGTTCACCAAGATACATGTGTAACCTCTAACTATAATCCCAATAAGATACAACTAATGATACCTTATAATATAACAATATATATATATATATTATTGAGTGTAAAATTTCGTAAAAAATGTTATATCACCCTTCTCATATAATAACTTTGTCGAGTTACTGTGTACCCATAAGTCCACTAGTTTCATCTTCCATACATGCTTTGACATGTTCCCTAAAACCATACAATTCATTTTAATATATAAACCTTGGGGTAACATGATTTATGATTTTTTACCATAGTCATAGTTTCAACATATAGTGGGGTGATATGGTATAGATTTTGACCCTTTTATCATAAAACATCATATCATTGGTTACCACTGCATATGAGGTGAAGCCCTTATCATAAACCACACTATAGGGTGTATTAATATATGAGCTAAATATCTTTTCATAATAAAAACCATCGGTTTCCATGATATATGAGAAGAATCCTTATCCAAATTCACACATTGGTGTGCCTCGATATACATTCCCACCTACTAATATTAACACATAATATAACAGGCTAGGATAAGAATCATCAATCATATGGAATAACAAAAAACAATATCCTACGTCATAGTTATAATCTATAACACACCATGAAGCACTTATCTTAACGCACCCAACATTGTCTTTAGCTAGAAGTTGTCACATTTCATTCATCACATAAACCAATACACTCTTCTTAGGGATTAGCTATCCCAACCACCACTTATCATGCCTAATGATTATCACCCTAATGATTATATATCATGTAATACATTACTCATAATTCCTATACCTATAATGTCAATTAAAAATATTATAAAAAACTTCTCTAAAAATCCTACCATATAGTCAGTTTATTTAGTCACCTATGAATACACTCAGTCTTATACCAAATTGATCAATCTCCTCCAAGGTAATTTCACAATTCTTTTAATCCATATATATCCCTATATAGTCTAATACATTAAAGAAAATAATCCCCTCTATGTATTACACAATAGATGACTCCTTGTGGACTATTTCTCTTTGACCCATTCAGCCTCCCAAGGCCTCTCATGATCTTTCCCATGATACAAAATACATTCACCTATATGGTTAATAGAAATATCCTAAGACCATGCCTTATCACTTTACCAATATCATGAAAAATTCAAACCAATTTTTTAACCATAAACTATCATGTTTACAATAAATACTCTATATGAAATTATTATCAGAGATTATCCTACGAACCTCATATTTTATTTCATTGTTCAAAACAAATTTAGAGTCCATCACATAAAACTTTCTCCACGATTACCAAGCAGTGTAGTCACCGCGAAATCCTAAAACCAATCCACCACATATGGAATACTTATTATAGTCATAATAGGTTCCTATAATTATATAACATAATTACAAACCATCACAGTTCTCATTTTGGTTTACTTGAATGATTTTCTATTATTTCATACCACATTACATGCAAAACATGCAATTAATTGATAAATGAATTAAAAAACTCAGAAATTTTAAAATAAAGAGTCGCACCTATATTTAACTACCGAAGTGTTTATAAATAATGAGATATGAAAATAATAAAAAAAATACAAAAAACAAAATATTTAGAGTGTTTTACTAATAAATGATGAGATATTATAGTGGTTTAGGTATGAAAGGGATTAACCCTACCTCTCAGAGTCCAACAAATTTAATTGAATATTGATATAATGCCACATAATAAGTTAGGTTGAGGAATAATGGTATGATATTGATACACCCAATAATAACAATATGTTATTATTTAATCATCCAAGAGGAGAAGTGTAGTATATTTTTAAAACCATATCCAAAAAACACCCAAAATCCCCCCACATAAATGTGTGGGTAGTCCAATTATAATAATTTTGGTGGAATATAACTATGATTATGATAGATAAATGAGCTATTGGTGTCCAACAAATAGTTGGTCAATAGAAGGGGTAGTGGTACATAGTCACATCAAGTCTATTATATTCTCAGTGGGATTCCCCAAAGCTAATAGAGGTTTATCTTGGATCTTACCCTACAGACCACATTAATATAACATATAAAATTATGATTTAGGTCTTTTCTACTTTTATTTTAATATAATGAACCTATTTTAAAAATTTAAAAAACATGAACAAAATATGTTCCTCAATTTGAACTCTAAATTCCCAAATTTTGGTGAATATTGTTATATTTAAATTTAGGGTATTCTATCATTTAACCCACATAAAATAACATAAACCATTAAAAACTTAATTTGATTTGTTATATCACCAATAATCTATATGTTAAGTATATTTAACATATATATTAAATATTATTTTCCATGATTTCTCTTAGAATACCACATATAAGTCATGTATTCCTTATTACCATCCCCGAGTTATATATTTAATTATATCCTCAAAGATATGTCATTAAAAATAAATATTATATTGATATTATATTTTAAAATCCCTTTGTACACATAATTCTAAAACTTATATTATCACAAATATTTTATTCAATAATAATAAATTTGAGGTTATACATTAATTTATTTACATTATAGTATGGAAAATTGTTGAAAATACACTTCTTTTTCCAATATTTATTTCTATTTTTTATGGAACACAAAAATATTGAATAGAAGGGATTAAAAAAATCCTAAAATTCAAATACTGAATTCGTTTTTATTACATCATATGAGTTCAGAACTAAAATTATATAACACATTTATTATATTTCCAATCTTATCAAATGGAAATTGGTCTCCACTCAACCTACTTAATAGAGATAGAAAACACATATAACTAGTTTATTCCAATTATTAAAATGATTTAAAAAAATTTAACTTCAATATTTGATTTTGAAAATATTATATAAATTCCTATTTCATAGTTAATACAGAAAAATTTATTTAAGGGATGATTTCATTTATCCTTATTAATAAAACCATTTTCTGGAATAATTCATAGTATCAAGAGTAAAATTTCAGGACACCTTTGAACTATAACTCATTTTACTCATTAATAAATTGAAAAAAGATTACATAAATCATTTTAATAATTTCTATTTATCTGTCAATAAAAGTACATATGATCAAGAAATATAGTTTCATATATAAATAAATAGGATAACTGTAACATCCCAGGTAAATAAAGAATAAAGAATTTTCATATTTATTAATATTTATGAATTAAATATTAATTTTAATTAAAAGGGGTTTCTACGTTCGATAACGTACTCGGTACACAAAGATGAATTTCTTTGAAAACATACGTTGCACACAAGTAATAAAATAATATTATTTTAAATTTTAGTTAATGAGTAGCCGTTGTACTGGCGGGAATGGATAGAAATAACTAAAATATGATTATATATGTTTTTAAATGTTTTTACATTTACCCAATAAAAGATAAAGGCTTAAAATACGGAAAGAGTTCAATTTTAGGCATTTATACCCTAATTTTCACGAAAGGTCCACTTATCACCTTTTGACGGAGAACCGTCATTAAATATAGTTTTGATCGATCTTATAAATTCTATTGGACCAAATATAACTCTTCTTTAGAATCGGGATTTCAAAATTTACTTTGTGTAAATTTTTGGTACCTTTCTGATAAAGTTCATTTTTTTATGAATAGTGTAAAATGTTGTATTTTAATTCAAAACCTATTTTTAATCTAATTTATTTATATGATTAGATTATCTTTTGAATTGGTTTTAAAGTGAAATTAGAAAATATTTTTACCATTAAATCCAATAGTGGTCGTTGGAATTAATTTCACTTTGAAATCAGACTTAAACTAGTGTCAATCTTTTGATACTTATTGTTCCATAAAAACACGCTATTTGCTTTGACAGCGGGAATTAATTATTAAATTAATTAATGTGACTTATATGTTTTGAATTTTGTAAAATAGACTTCATTTTTGAATTCGTAATATCAAATATAGCTTAGGGTGAGTTTTTGGTAATTTTCTGAAAAACATGAATTTTTGATGAATAGTGAAACCACTAAGTGGTACTTATAAAAACTAATTTTCCGTTTAAATGAGATTTTGCCATCATTGTGTTTTGATTTTCAAAAATCCGACATACATGGTGGTCATTAAGAAGTAAAATGTGGTTCAATGAGATTAAAATAATTTTTTGCTGAATAGTAACTTATTAAGTTTTTAATCGTGATTAGTGGTAATTAGTGTAGTTTAATGTAAAAATAATGGTTTAATAAAATAAGACGAGCTTGAAACATGTCCTACCCTCATTGGTTGTGTCATTGACGACCAAGACAAGCCATGGGTCAACTTGGGGACCCCATGGAGCCACATTGGTTGGGAAATGACATAAATAACTTTTTATTTAATGTAAAAGTAAAAATGACACAAACATGATATGTTTTACTAAAACAATTTTTAAATGGGGTTATACAAGTCAGATTTTTGATTATAAATAGTCATTGGAAATCTAAAAAGCGTTTCTACATCATAGTAGTTTTTTATAATTTTTAGACTTTAAATAAATTAATTTATTTATGACATAATAATGATGAAGCGATGACATCACTATTTGACGATTTAAATAAAATGGAAAGATAATGTAAAATCTATGGACTACACATGTCCGAAACATATTGGATGGGTGGATTTCGAACCCTTATCACCTTATCCACGAATTATATCAATGTGGGACCTTTTAAAACCGAAACACATTTTCAAATAAAGTAATATTTCTTTACTTTCCAAAAGTGCCCCTCCTCTCCTCTTATAAAAGGCCCCCAAATCTACCTCATTTCACACACTCCTCAAGCCCTTGGCTCGGCCAAACCCTGCCCAATTACTCTATCCACATCCCTCTCCTCATCCTAGAGGATTCCCATTGGGCAGAATCCTTTCAAAGGAAGCCTTTAGGCTCAAATCAAAAGGAGTTACACTTTTAAATGAAATTCATTCTCTCATGTTCATTTGTTTTATTTTGTTTCTCCAACCCCCTAAACTCTTTTAATTTACGTATTTTGTAACAAAACCAGTATACTAAATATAGTAGGATGTTTTTATAAGATTTATTCGAGCTACACTCTCACACAACTACACCAAATGGTTAAAGAACATACGGTTTCCATGGATGGCGAAATTCTGCCTCCCGAAACGATGATTGTTCAATACTCATTTAACACCTCCAAAGGTGGCCATTATGATGTCACTATTTTTATATATGATATATAATATGTTTATGTTTCTTTAAGATTCTGTATTTTTCATTTTTGGCATACCTTCTTGGTTTCCATTATGGGTAAACACGATATCTTCATTTAAGGAAGTGCGGACTACCGCCCCCTCAAAGTGATGTGATTCGTTAATGCCATATGTGGGACGTGTAAAGGATGGATTTAAAGTTATTATATATGATGTTATACTGGAATTATAATATACCTCTATATCATTATTATTTCTTTCCATTAAAGTATGAGATAGAAATGAAAGTAGCGTTCATGCGTACGTACGGCTTACCGTCTCCATGAACGGTGCATTTCATTTCTTATCCCCAAATGTAATGTACTATTAAAAGTATATGTATATAATGGATATATATAATGAATGATACATCTAATTGATGAATATAATTCTGGAATTAAAATATATATACCTCTCATTTAATTTTAATTCCATTAATATGAGAAAGAAATGAAAGTAGCGTTCATGCGTACGAACGACTTACCGTCTCCATGAACGGTGCATTTCATTTCTTACCTCTAAATGATTATGTGATATTATAAATAAATTTGTATGCTCGATATATACGGTATATATGATATCCAAATCAGGAATGTCATTCTGGATATAAAGAACCTTTGACCCCACGAACAACATGTAATTGTAAGAAGTCCACTTTCGACTTAAGAACCAAATATCGACAAAACAAACATTATTAACTTAACTGGTTACATAATGTTTATAACATGGAAATAAGTGATATAAAAGGAAAAATTAACTCTAAAAAGGTTCTTAATCAAGTATAAATTAACTCAAGTTTATTATTCAGGACGTTAAAGAACAACCGAGTCAAGTCGGACCTGAGGTAAGGGACTTCGTCTCAATCTCCTTTCATTGAGGCATATTTCGTTTTATACACAACATTCTTTTATACGGTGTATAAAACCTTTTAATTTTACTTTTATAGAAAATGAATCTTTTTCTACAAAGCGTTTTACTAAACGACAAAAAGGAATGTTTTTTTACGTACGCGGTGACAATGACCTTTTCCGCCGCCGCGTGTATTATTTGGTCTTTGGCTTTCTCAACAAGCCGTAATGTTTTTAGAATAAAATAAATACCATATACTCTTTTATGTATTTTGGTATTGAAAATGGTTTTGAAAAAGGATTCTATTATGTCAATATATTTATGATATATTGTGATTGAAATGTGGAAATGTTATCATTCCTTTATATTGGTTTTATGTTTTATGATTTTATATTGGTACTTGGACATTTTAACGGCTGGTTACGTTATAAAACATAAGACGGGTGGTGCCGTGAATACCAGGATGGGTGGTTACGTTATAACCTCCAATGCATTGGGTATGGAAGTCGGCCGTATGGCTATTCCATTAAGTATGTACGGAAATTGGTCGTATGGATATTCCATTAAGTGATATGTGTGGGAGTCGACCGTATGGTTATTCCACATAAGTATGTTTATGTCCCAAGTTACCTTTATATATGTTATGTGTTCTTTATATTGGTTTTATGGTAATACTTTGGTTACAATAAGGTAAGTAATGATATATATTTCATGAATAGTTTTTACTACTTCATAAATGTGAAAAGTATTACCTTGATAAAGTATACATGGTTTACTTTTTGTTTTGATAAACAAACAGTTTTTATTCTTTGTGTATCCCTTACTGAGTTTTTATGCTCATCCCAAGTTTTGAAATGTTTTTCACAGGACTTAGCATTGAATAGGTTCAAGGATGGGATCAAGGGAAAGTCATGCTACCTAAAACATGAAACTAGACATGTTTCTTTTTATGAATTTTTATTTTATGGAAATTTAGTAGAAGAGACTACTTTGTAATATTTTGAGATGTAATAGTTATGTCCTAATTCTCTAAAACTCTAAACCTGAAAAGATCCACAATGTGAATTATTAATTTAATTCAATTTTAAGTAAGGTTTAAGGCTGGGGCCTTATAGTCGGTATCAGAGGTCAGTTTAGACAACTTTAGGAGTTAGAAAAGTGTTAAATTATAATATGATTGAAATGATATAGAATTTACGGATTACCATGTTGCTTCGCCTAAGATATTTCTGTGTTCAGAATGGTTTTCCGCAGAGGAAACAAAGCAGCTATGTTGGGACGACATCAGGAGGAAGATAACCTTCCAAATCAGCAACCTCAGATGGTCGGAATCGGAATAGAACAGTTTGTTGCAGTGATGGAACATTTGACTCAGGATATAAATGGTGGTGGTATCTATGCACGAGATCAGCCAGATCAACCACAGAGGAACATGTCAGTGGTGGAACATTTCATGAGGCAACATCCCCCATCATTCAGAGGATCATATGACCCTGTGCAAGCTGAAGGGTGGATTAAAGCACTGGACAAGATTTTTGATGTCATGGGGTGTTCAGAACATCAAAAGGTTAGTCTTGTTGTTTACCGTTTTGAAGGTGAAGCTGATCAGTGGTGGTCGATGGTGAAAAATATAAGGGATAGTGATGAGATTGAGGATCTTCACTGGGACGAATTCAAAGGTATGTTTCTTGAGAAATATTTTCCTAATGTGGTTTGTCTTAGGATGAAAAAACAGTTCCTAGAATTGAGGTAGGAGGATGATTCAGTGGCTGCTTATGAAGAAAAGTTCACTCGATTGGCAAGGTATGCTCCAAACATCATACAAGATCTTGATAGTAAAATAAACCGTTTTTACTCAGTGTTAAAGCCAAAGTATCGAAGGGCTTTAGCTTCTTGTGAGTTCAAAAGTTATGAAAAACTTTTTCGATGTGTGGAGAAGGTGGAAATGGAGTTTTCTGATGATTAGGTGTTCTATGACAAACAACAGAATAAGAGGTCTAGTTGGTAGGCAAAGGGGAAGAATTCATCAAAGAAGCAAGGAGGTAAGAAAACCAAATATCCATCCTGTGAGAAGTGTGGTAAAATGCATCCTGGAGAATGTTTATCCAAGTCTGGTAAGTGATTTCGGTGTGGTAAGTCTGGTCATATTGCTCGTAACTGTAAGGAAGATGATCAAGCAGGAAATGAAAAGCCAACGGTAAGATGTTTTAAGTGTAATGAAATGGGTCATTATGAAAACGAGTGTCCAACGAAGAACTCAACTGGGAGAATGCAGCCAGACTACAAGCAGAAAGGGGTGGTAAAATCCTTTGCAAAACTTCAGTAGATGTTGGGCCATCGAATGAAGTGGTATTAGCTCCAGGGAGCTCAGTATTTTTCGAAGATTGACTTGAGGTCGGGGTACCATCAGTTTAAAGTAAAAGAAGCAGACGTTCCGAAGACTGCGTTCCGTACTAGATATGGCCATTATGAATTTTTAGTTATGCCTTTTGGGTTAACCAATGCACCTGCTGTATTCATGAACCTTATGAATAAAATTTTCAATGAGTTCTTGGATAAGTTTTTGTTTGTGTTTTGAGGTTTGGGAAGAGGTTATGTGTGCCTTGTGATTCACAGTTGAAGAATGAGTTGTTATGTGAGGCTCATAGTTACCTATTTTCAGTTCATCCTGGCAGTACTAAGATGTACAGAGATCTGCGGGAGTATTACTCGTGGGGTGGAATGAAAAGAGACATTGCTGATTTTACTGTGAAGTGTTTGACATGTCAACAGGTTAAAGCAGAGAGGCAATTACCGAAAGGGATGCTTCATCCTTTACCAGTGCCAGAGTGGAAATGGGAAAAAATATCCATGGACTTTGTTGTTGGATTACCGAAGACATCTCGAGGTAATAATGCAATCTGGGTTATTGTTGATCGCTTGACCAAATTTGCTCATTTCCTTTCTATACGAGATACTTTTTCCGTAGATCAACTTTCCCGTCTGTATCTTAAAGAGATAGTCAGGTTACATGGAGTTCCTCTCTCCATTGTATCTGATCGTGATCCCAGATTCATTTATAACTTTTGGAAAGGCCTTCAAAAGTCGTTGGGTACTGAATTAAATTTTAGTACAGATTTTCATCCTCAATCAGATGGGCAGTCAGAACGAACAATCCAGACATTGGAGGATATGATACGATCTTGTTCTATGGATTATCAGGGAAGTTGGGACCAACATCATTCTTTGGTTGAGTTTTCTTATAATAACAGTTTTCATTCCAGTATACAGATGGCACCATTTCAGGCATTATATGGGAAGCGGTGTCGAACTCCAGCATTTTGGGATGAAGTGGGTGAAAGGAAGCTGATGGGACCAGAATTGGTAGAAGAGATGGATGAAAAAGTTCAGTTGATTCAGAAGCACATGAGAACAGCTCAGAGCAGGCAGAAGAGTTATGCGGATAACCGGAGGAAGGATCTATCTTTTGAGGTATGTGATCATGTTTTTTTCAAGGTTTCTCCTTGGAAAAGTGTGATGAGATTTGGTAAGAAAGGAAAGCTGAGTCCAAGGTTTATTGGACCATATGAAATTCTGGAGAGAGTTGGATCAGTTGCATACCTGGTGGCTTTACCTCCGAGTTTATCTCAGGTACACAATGTTTTTCATGTTTCAATGTTGAGAAAGTATATGTCAGATCCATCTCATGTTTTGAGTCCAGAGGTAGTTCAGCTGGAAGAGAACCTATCTTATGAGGAACAACCGGTCCAGATTCTTGACCACAGGGAGAAGGTGTTACGGAATAAGGTGATTCATCAGGTAAAGGTTTTGTGGAAAAACCATGTGATTGAAGAGGCGAAGTGGTAATCTGAAAATGCTATGAGGGATAAATACCCCCACTTATTTTGATAAGTGAATAAAATTGCGAGGACGCAATTCCCAAAAGGGGTGAAGGATGTAACATCCCAGGTAAATAAAGAATAAAGAATTTTCATATTTATTAATATTTACGAATTAAATATTAATTTTAATTAAAAGGGGTTTCTACGTTTGATAGCGTACTCGGTACGCAACGATGAGTTTCTTTGAAAACTTACGTTGCACACAAGTAATAAAATAATATTATTTTAAATGTTAGTTAACTAGTAGTCGTTGTACTGGCGGGAATGGATAGAAATAACTAAAATATGATTATATATGTTTTTAAACGTTTTTATATTTACCCAATAAAATATAAAGGCTTAAAATACGGAAAGAGTTCAATTTTAGGCATTTATACCCTAATTTTCACGAAAGGTCCACTTATCACCTTTTGACGGAGAACAATCATTAAATATAGTTTTGATCGATCTTATAAATTCTATTGGACCAAATATAACTCTTCTTTTGAATCGGGACATCAAAATTTACTTTGTGTAAATTTTTGGTACCTTTCTGATAAAGTTCATTTTTTTATGAATAGTGTAAAATGTTGTATTTTAATTCAAAACCTCTTTTTAATCTAATTTATTTATATGATTAGATTATCTTTTGAATTGGTTTTAAATTGAAATTAGAAAATATTTTTACCATTAAATCCAATAGTGGTCATTGGAATTAATTTCACTTTGAAATCGGACTTAAACTAGTGTCAATCTTTTGATACTTATTGTTCCATAAAAACACGCTATTTGCTCTGACAGCGGGAATTAATTATTAAATTAATTAATGTGACTTATATGTTTTTAATTTTGTAAAATAGATTTCATTTTTGAATTCCTAATATCAAATATAGCTTAGGGTGGATTTTTGGTAATTTTCTGAAAAACATCAATTTTTGATGAATAGTGAAACCACTGAGTGGTACTTATAAAAACTGATTTTCCGTTTAAATGAAATTTTTCCATCATTGTGTTTTGATTTTCAAAAATCCGACCTACATGGTGGTCTTTAAGAAGTAAAATGTGGTTCAATGAGATTAAAATAATTTTTTGGTGAATGGTAACTTATTAAGTTTTTAATCGTGATTAGTGGTAATTAGTGTAGTTTAAGGTAAAAATAATGGTTTAATAAAATAAGATGAGCTTGACACATGTCCTACCCTCATTGTTTGTGTCATGGCCGACCAAGACAAGCCATGGGTCAACTTGGGGACCCCATGGAGCCACTTTGGTTGGGAAATGACATAAATAACTTTTTATTTAATGTAAAAGTAAAAATGACACAAACATGATATGTTTTACTAAAAAAAATTTTTAATGGGGATATACAAGTCAGATTTTTTATTATAAATAGTCATTGGAAAGATAAAAATATTTCCTACATCATAGTAGTTTTTTTATAATTTTTAGACTTTAAATAAATTAATTTATTTATGACATAATAATGATGCAGCGATGACATCACTATTTGACGATTTAAATAAAATGGAAAGATAATGTAAAATCTATGGACTACACATGTCCAAAACTTATTGTCTGGGTGGATTTCGAACCCTTATCACCTTATCCACGAATTATATCAATGTGGGACCTTTTAAAACCGAAACACATTTTCAAATAAAGTAATATTTCTTTACTTTCCAAAAGTGCCCCTCCTCTCCTCATATAAAAGGCCCCCACCTCTACCTCATTTCACACACTCCTCAAGCCCTTGGCTCGGCCAACCCCTACCCAATTACTCTATACACATCTTAGAGGATTCCCATTGGGCATAATCCTTTCAAAGGAAGCGTTTAGGCTCAAATCAAAAGGAGTTACACTTTTAAAGGTAATTCATTCTCTCATGTTCATTTGTTTTATTTTGTTTCTCCAAACCCCTAATCTCTTTAATTTACTTATTTTGTAACAACACCAGTATCTTAAATATACTAGGATGTTGTTATAAGATTTATTCGAGCTACACTCTCTCACAAATACATCAAATGGTTAAAGAACATACGGTTTCTGTGGATGGCGAAATTCTGCCTCCCGAAACGATAATTGTTCAATACTCATTTAACACCTTCAAAGGTGGCCATTATGATGTCACTATTTTTATATATGATATATAATATGCTTATGTTTCTTTAAGCTTCTGTATTTCTCATTTTTGGCATACCTTCATGGTTTCCATTATGGGTAAACATGATATCTTCATTTAAGGAAGTGCGGACTACCGCCCCCTCAAAGTGATGTGATTCGTTAATGCCATATGTGGGACGTGTAAAGGATGGATTTAAAGTTATTATATATGATGGTATACTAGAATTATAATATACCTCTATATCATTATTATTTCTTTCCACTAAAGTATGAGATAGAAATGAAAGTAGCGTTCATGCGTACGTACGGCTTACCGTCTCCATAAACGGTGCATTTCATTTTTTATCCCCAAATGTAATGTACTATTAAAAGTATATGTATATAATGGATATATATAATTAATGATACATCTAATTGATGAATATAATTCTGGAATTAAAATATACATACCTCTCATTTAATTTTAATTCCATTAATATGAGAATGAAATGAATGTAGCGTTCATGCGTACGAACGGTTTACCGTCTCCATGAATGGTGCATTTCATTTCTTACCTCTAAATGATTATGTGATATTATAAATAAATGTATATGCTGGATATATATGATATATATGATATCCAAATTTGGATTGTCATTCTGGATATATAGAACCTTTGACCACACGAACAACATGTAATTGTAAGAAGTCCACTTTCGACTTAAGAACCAAATATCGACAAAACAAACATTATTAACTTAACTGGTTACATAATGTTTATAACATGGAAATAAGTGATATAAAAGGAATAATGAACTCTAAAAAGGTTCTTAATCAAGTATAAATTAACTCAAGTTTATTATTCAGGACGTTAAAGAACGATCGAGTCAAGTCGGACCTGAGGTAAGGGACTTCGTCTCAATCTCCTTTCATTGAGGCATATTTCGTTTTATACACAGCATTATTTTATACGGTGTATAAACCCTTTGACTTTTACTTTTATACAAAAGGAATCTTTTTCTACGAAGCGTTTTACTAAACGACAAAAAGGAATGTTTTTTTTACGTACGCGATGACAACGACCTTTTCCGCCGCCGCGAGTATTATTTGGTCTTTGGCTTTCTCAACAAGCCGTAATGTTTTTAGAATAAAATAAATACCATATACTCTTTTATGTATTTTGGTATTAAAAATGGTTTTGAAAACGGATTCTATTATGTGAATATATTTATGATATATTGTGATTGAAATGTGGAAATGTTATCATTCCTTTATATTGGTTTTATGTTTTATGATTTTATATTGGTACTTGGACATTTTAACGGGTGGTTACGTTATAAACCATAAGACGGGTGGTGCCGTGAATACAAGGATGGGCGGTTACGTTATAACCTCCAATGCATTGGGTATGGAAGTCGGCTGTATGGCTATTCCATTAAGTATGTACGGAAATTGGCCGTATGGCTATTCCATTAAGTGATATGTGTGGGAGTCGACCGTATAGTTATTCCACTTAAGTATGTTTATGTCCCAAGTTACCTTTATATATGTTATGTGTTCTTTATATGGGTTTTATGGTAATACTTTGGTTACAAAAAGGTAAGTAATGATATATATTTCATGAATAGTTTTTACTACCTCATAAAGGTGAAAAGTATTACCTTGATAAAGTATACATGGTTTACTTTTTGTTTTGATAAACTAACATTTTTTATTCTTTGTGTATCCCTTACTGAGTTTTAATACTCATCCCATGTTTTTGAAATGTTTTTCACAGGACATAGCATGGAATAGGGTCAAGGATGGGATCAAGGGAAAGTCATTCTACCAAAAACATGAAACTAGACATGTTTCTTTTTAAGAATTTTTATTTTATGGAAATTTAGTAGAAGAGACTACTTTGTAATCTTTTGAGATGTAATAGTTATGTCCCAATTCTCTAAAACTCTAAACTTGAAAAGATCCTCAATGTGAATTATTCATTTATTTCAATTTTAAGTAAGGTTTAAGGCTGGGGCCTTATAGTTGGTATCAGAGGTCAGTTTAGACAACTTTAGGAGTTAGAAAAGTGTTAAATTATAATATGATTGAAATGATATAGCATTTACGGATTAACCTGTTGCTTCGCCTAAAATATTTCTGTGTTCAGAATGGTTTTCCGCAGAGGAAACAAAGCAGCTATGTTGGGAAGACATCAGGAGGAAGATAACCTTCCAAATCAGCAACCTGAGATGGTCGGAATCGGAACAGAACAGTTTGTTGCAGTGATGGCACAGTTGAATCAGGCTATAAATGGTGGTGGTATCCATGCACGAGATCATCCAGATCAACCACAGAGGAACATGTCAGTGGTGGAACATTTCATGAGGAAACATCCCCCATCATTCAGAGGATCATATGACCCTGTGCAAGCTGAAGGGTGGATTAAAGCACTGGAGAAGATTTTTGATGTCATGGGGTGTTCAGAACATCAAAAGGTTAGTCTTTCTGTTTACCGTTTTGAAGGTGAAGCTAATCAGTGGTGGTCGATGGTGAAAAATATAAGGGATAGTGATGAGATTGAGGATCTTCACCGGGACGAATTCAAAGGTATGTTTCTTGAGAAATATTTTCCTAAGGTGGTTCGTCTTAGTATGGAAAAACAGTTCCTAGAATTGAGGAAGCAGGATGATTCCGTGGCTGCTTATGAAGAAAAGTTCACTCGATTGGGAAGGTGTGCTCCAAACTTCATACGAGATCATGATAGTAAAATAAATCATTTTTACTCAGGGTTAAAGCCAAAGTATCGAAGGTCTTTAGCTTCTCGTGAGTTCAAAAGTTATTAAAAACTTGTTCGATGTGCGGAGAAGGTGGAAATGGAGTTTTCTGATGATTAGGTGTTCTATGAAAAACAACAGAATAAGAGGTCTAGTTGGTAGGAAAAGGGGAATAATTCATCAAAGAAGCAAGGAGGTAAGAAAACCAAATATCCATCCTGTGAGAAGTGTGGTAAAATGCATCCTGGAGAATGTTTATCCAAGTCTGGTAAGTGCTTTCGGTGTGGTATGTCTGGTCATATTGCTCGTAATTGTAAGGAAGATGATCAAGCAGGAAATGAAAAGCCAACGGTATGATGTTTTAAGTGTAATGAAATGGGTCATTATGCAAACGAGTGTCCAACGAAGAACTCAACTGGGGGAATGCAGCCAGACTACAAGTAGAAAGGGGTGGTAAAATCCTTTGCAACAACCTCAGAAGATGTTGGGCCATCGAATGAAGTGGTATCAGCTCCAGGGAGCTCAGTATTTTTCGACGATTGACTTGAGGTCGGGGTACCATCAGTTGAAAGTAAAAGAAGCAGACAATCCGAAGACTGCGTTCCGTACTAGATATGTCCATTATGAATTTGTAGTTATGCCTTTTGGGTTAACCAATGCACCTGCTGTATTCATGGACCTTATGAATAAAATTTTCCATGAGTTCTTGGATAAGTTTGTGTTTGTGTTTTGAGGTTTGGGAAGAGGTTATGTGTGCCTTGTGATTCACAGTTGAAGAATGAGTTGTTATGTGAGGCTCATAGTTCCCCGTTTTCAGTTCATGCTGGCAGTACTAAGATGTACAGAGATCTGCGGGAGTATTACTGGTGGGATGGAATGAATAGAGACATTGATGATTTTACTGGGAAGTGTTTGAAATGTCAACAGGTTAAAGCAGAGCGGCAGTTACCGAAAGGGAAGCTTCAGCCTTTACCAGTGCCAGAGTGGAAATGGGAAAAAATATCCATGGACTTTGTTGTTGGATTACCGAAGACATCTCGAGGTAATAATGAAATCTGGGTTATTGTTGATCGTTTGACCAAATCTGCTCATTTCCTTTCTATACGAGATACGTTTTCCCTAGATCAACTTTCCCATCTGTATCTTAAAGAGATAGTCAGGTTAAATGGAGTTCCTCTCTTCATTGTATCTGATCGTGATCCCAGATTCACATCTAACTTTTGGAAAGGCCTTCAAAAGTCGTTGGGTACTGAATTAAATTTTAGTACAGCTTTTCATCCTCAATCAGATGGGCAGTCAGAACGAACAATCCAGACATTGGAGGATATGCTACGAGCTTGTTCTATGGATTATCAGGGAAGTTGGGACCAACATCTTTCTTTGGTTGAGTTTTCTTATAATAACAGTTTTCATTCCAGTATACGGATGGCACCATTTCAGGCATTATATGGGAAGCGGTGTCGAACTCCAGCATTTTGGGATAAAGTGGGTGAAAGGAAGCTGATGGGACCAGAATTGGTAGAAGAGATGGAAGAAAATGTTCAGTTGATTCAGAAGCACATGAGAACAGCTCAGAGCAGGCAGAAGAGTTATGCGGATAACCGGAGGAAGGATCTATCTTTCGAGGTAGGTGATCATGTTTTTTCTCAAGGTTTCTCCTTGGAAAAGTGTGATGAGATTTAGTAAGAAAGGAAAGCTGAGTCCAAGGTTTATTGGACCATATGAAATTCTGGAGATAGTTGGATCAGTTGCATACCGGGTGGCTTTACCTCCGAGTTTATCTCAAGTACACAATGTTTTTGATGTTTCAATGTTGAGAAAGTATATTCCAGATCCATCTCATGTTTTGAGTCCAGAGGTAGTTCAGCTGGAAGAGAACCTATCTTATGAGGAACAACCGGTCTAGATTCTTGACCACAGGGAGAAGGTGTTACGGAAGAAGGTGATTCATCAGGTTAAGGTTTTGTGTAAAAACCATGTGATTGAAGAGGCAACGTGGGAATCTGAAAATGCTATGAGAGATAAATACCCCCACTTATTTTGATAAGTGAATAAAATTGCGAGGATGCAATTCCCAAAAGGGGGGAAGGATGTAACATCCCAGGTAAATAAAGAATAAATAATTTTCATATTTATTAATATTTACGAATTAAATACTAATTTTAATTAAAAGGGGTTTCTACGTTCGATAGCGTACTCGGTACGCAACGATGAGTTTCTTTGAAAACTTACGTTGCACACAAGTAATAAAATAATATTATTTTAAATTTTTGTTAACGAGTTGCTGTTGTACTGGTGGGAATGGATAGAAATAACTAAAATATGATTATATATGTTTTTAAATGTTTTTACATTTACCCAATAAAAGATAAAGGCCTAAAATATGGAAACAGTTCAATTTTAGGCATTTATACCCTAATTTTCACGAAAGGTCCACTTATCACCTTTTGATGGAGAACCGTCATTAAATATAGTTTTGATCGATCTTATAAATTCTATTGGACCAAATATAACTCTTCTTTAGAATCGGGACATCAAAATTTACTTTGTGTAAATTTTTGGTACCTTTCTGATAAAGTTCATTTTTTATGAATAGTGTAAAATGTTGTATTTTAATTCAAAACCTCTTTTTAATCTAATTTATTTATATGATTAGATTATCTTTTGAATTGGTTTTAATGTGAAATTAGAAAATATGTTTACCATTAAATCCAATAGTGGTCGTTGGAATTAATTTCACTTTGAAATCGGACTTAAACTAGTGTCAATCTTTTGATACTTATTATTCCATAAAAACACGCTATTTGCTCTGACAGCTTGAATTAATTATTAAATTAATTAATGTGACTTATATGTTTTGAATTTTTTAAAATAGACTTAATTTTTTAATTTGTAATATCAAATATAGCTTAGGGTGAATTTTTGGTAATTTTCTGAAAAACATCAATTTTGATGAATAGTGAAACCACTAAGTGGTACTTATAAAAACTGATTTTCCGTTTAAATGAAATTTTGCCATCATTGTGTTTTGATTTTTAAAAATCCGACCTACATGGTGGTCATTAAGAAGTAAAATGTGGTTCAATGAGATTAAAATAATTTTTTGGTGAATAGTAACTTATTAAGTTTTTAATCGTTATTAGTGGTAATTAGTGTAGTTTAAGGTAAAAATAATGGTTTAATAAAATAAGATGAGCTTGAAACATGTCCTACCCTCATTGGTTGTGTCATGTCCGACCAAGAAAATCCATGAGTCAACTTGGGGACCCCATGGAGCCACTTTGGTTGGGAAATGACATAAATAACTTTTTATTTAATGTAAAAGTAAAAATGACACAAACATGATATGTTTTACTAAAACAATTTTTAAATGGGGTTATACAAGTCAGATTTTTGATTATGAATAGTCATTGGAAAGATAATAATATTTCCTACATCATAGTAGTTTTTTTATAATTTTTAGACATTAAATAAATTAATTTATTTATGACATAATAATGATGCAGCGATGACATCACTATTTAACGATTTAAATAAAATGGAAAGATAATGTAAAATCTATGGACTACACATGTCAAAAACTTATTGGCTGGGTGGATTTCGAAGATTTATCACCTTATCCACGAATTATATCAATGTGGGACCTTTTAAAACCGAATCACATTTTCAAATAAAGTAATATTTCTTTACTTTCCAAAAGTTCCCCTCCTCTCCTCTTATAAAAGGACCCCACCTCTACCTCATTTCACACACTCCTCAAGCCCTTGGCTCGGCCAACCCCTGCCCAATTACTCTCTCCACACCCCTCTCCTAATCCTAGAGGATCCCTTTGGGCATAATCCTTTCAAAGGAATCCTTTAGGCTCAAATCAAAAGGAGTTACACTTTTAAAGGTAATTCATTCTCTCATGTTCATTTGTTTTATTTTGTTTCTCCAACCCCATAAAGTCTTTTAATTTACTTATTTTGTAACAAAAAAAGTATCTTCAATATACTAGGATGTTGTTATAAGATTTATTCGAGCTACACTCTCACACAACTACATCAAATGGTTAAAGAACCTACAGTTTCCATGGATGACGAAATTCTGCCTCCCGAAACGATGATTGTTCAATACTCATTTAACACCTTCAAAGGTGGACATTATGATGTCACTACTTTTATATATGATATATAATATGTTTATGTTTCTTTAAGCTTCTGTATTTTTCATTTTTGGAATACCTTCATGGTTTCCATTATGGGTAAACACGATATCTTCATTTAAGGAAGTGCGGACTACCGCCCCCTCAAAGTGATGTGATTCGTTAATGCCATATGTGGGACGTGTAAAGGATGGATTTAAAGTTATTATATATGATGTTATACTGGAATTATAATATACCTCTATATTATTATTATTTCTTTCCATTAAAGTATGAGATAGAAATGAAAGTAGCGTTCATGCGTACGTACGGCTTACCGTCTCCATGAACGGTGCATTTCATTTCTTATCCCCAAATGTAATGTACTATTAAAAGTATATGTATATAATGGATATATATAATGAATGATACATATAATTGATGAATATAATTCTGGAATTAAAATATACATATCTCTCATTTAATTTTAATTCCATTAATATGAGAAAGAAATGAAAGTAGCGTTCATGCGTACGAACGGCTTACCGTCTCCATGAACGGTGAATTTCATTTCTTACCTCTAAATGATTATGTGATATTATAAATAAATGTATATGCTGGATATATATGACATATATGATATCCAAATCAGGAATGTCATTCTGGATATAAAGAACCTTTGACCACACGAACAACATGTAATTGTAAGAAGTCCACTTTCGACTTAAGAACCAAATATCGACAAAACAAACATTATTATCTTAACTGGTTACATAATGTTTATAACATGGAAATAAGTGATATAAAAGGAATAATGAACTTTAAAAAGGTTCTTAATCAAGTATAAATTAACTCAAGTTTATTATTCAGGACGTTAAAGAACGATCGAGTCAAGTCGAACCTGAGGTAAGGGACTTCGTCTCAATCTCCTTTCACTGAGGCATATTTCGTTTTATACACAACATTCTTTTATATGGTGTATAAACCCTTTGACTTTTACTTTTATACAAAAGGAATCTTTTTCTACAAAGCGTTTTACTAAACGAAAAAAAGGAATGTTTTTTTACATACGCGGTGACAACGACCTTTTCCGCCGCCGCGAGTATTATTTGGTATTTGGCTTTCTCAACACGCCGTAATGTTTTTAGAATAAAATAAATACCATATACTCTTTTATGTATTTTGGTATTGAAAATGGTTTTGAAAAAGGATTCTATTATGTCAATATATTTATGATATATTGTGATTGAAATGTGGAAATGTTATCATTCCTTTATATTGGTTTTATGTTTTATGATTTTATATTGGTACTTGGACATTTTAATGGGTGGTTACGTTATAAACCATATGACGGGTGGTGTCGTGAATACCAGGACGGGTGGTTATGTTATAACCTCCAATTCATTGGGTATGGAAGTCGGCCATATGGCTATTCCATTAAGTATGTACGGAAATTGGCCGTATGGCTATTCCATTAAGTGATATGTGTGGGAGTCGACCGTATGGTTATTCCACTTAAGTATGTTTATGTCCCAAGTTACCTTTATATATGTTATGTGTTCTTTATATGGGTTTTATGGTAATACATTGGTTACAAAAAGGTAAGTAATGATATATATTTCATGAATAGTTTTTACTACTTCATAAAGGTGAAAAGTATTACCTTGATAAAGTATACATGGTTTACTTTTTGTTTTGATAAACTAACAGTTTTTATTCTTTGTGTATCCCTTACTGAGTTTTTATGCTCATCCCATGTTTTTGAAATGTTTCTCACAGGACTTAGCATGTAATAGGGTCAAGGATGGGATCAAGGGAAAGTCATGCTACCTAAAACATGAAACTAGACATGTTTCTTTTTAAGAATTTTTATTTTATGGAAATTTAGTAGAAGAGACTACTTTGTAATCTTTTGAGATGTAATAGTTATGTCCTAATTCTCTAAAACTCTAAACCTGAAAAGATCCTCAACGTGAATTATTCATTTAATTCAATTTTAAGTAAGGTTTAAGGCTGGGGACTTATAGTTGGTATCAGAGGTCGGTTTAGACAACTTTAGATGTTAGAAAAGTGTTAAATTATAATATGATTGAAATGATATAGCATTTATGGATTACTATGTTGCTTCGCCTAAGATATTTCTGTGTTCAGAATGGTTTTCCGCAGAAGAAACAAAGCAGCTATGTTGGGACGACATCAGGAGGAAGATAACCTTCCAAATCAGCAACCTGAGATGGTCGGAATCGGAACAGAACAGTTTTTTGCAGTGATGGAATAGTTGACTCAGGCTATAAATGGTGGTGGTATCCATGCACGAGATCAGCTAGATCAACCACAGAGGAACATGTCAGTGGTGGAACATTTCATGAGGCAACATCCCCCATCATTCAGAGGATCATATGACCATGTGCAAGCTGAAGGGTGGATTAAAGCACTGGAGAAGATTTTTGATGTCATGGGGTGTTCAGAACATCAAAAGGTTAGTCTTGATGTTTACCGTTTTGAAGGTGAAGCTGATCAGTGGTGGTCGATGGTGAAAAATATAAGGGATAGTGATGAGATTGAGGATCTTCATTGGGACGGATTCAAAGGTATGTTTCTTGAGAAATATTTTCCTAAGGTGGTTCGTCTTAGGATGGAAAAACAGTTCCTAGAATTGAGGCAGGAGGATGATTCAATGGCTACTTATGAAGAAAAGTTCACTCGATTGGCAAGGTATGCTCCAAACATCATACGAGATCTTGATTGTAAAATAAACCATTTTTACTCAAGGTTAAAGCCAAAGTATCAAAGGGCTTTAGCTTCTCATGAGTTCAAAAGTTATGAAAAACATGTTCGATGTGCGGAGAAGGTGGAAATGTAGTTTTTCGATGATTACGTGTTCTATGACAAAAAAGAGAATAATAGGTCTAGTTTGTAGGCAAAGGGGAAGAATTCATCAAAGAAGCAAGGAGGTAAGAAAACCAAATATCCATCCTCTGAGAAGTGTGGTATAATGCATCCTGGAGAATGATTATCCAAGTCTGGTAAGGGCTTTCGGTGTGGTAAGTCTGGTCATATTGCTCGTAACTGTAAGGAAGATGATCAAGCAGGAAATGAAAATCCAACGGTAAGATGTTTTAAGTGTAATGAAATGGGTCATTATACATATGAGTGTCCAACGAAGAACTCAACTGGGGGAATGCAGCCAGACTACAAGCAGAAAGGGGTGGTAAAATCCTTTGCAACAACTTCAGCATATGTTGGGCCATCGAATGAAGTGGTATCAGCTCTAGGGAGCACAGTATTTTTCGAAGATTGACTTGAGGTCGGGGTACCATCAGTTGAAAGTAAAAGAAGCAGACGTTCAGAAGACTGCGTTCTGTACTAGATATGGCCATTATGAATTTTTAGTTATGCCTTTTGGGAAAACCAATGCACCTGCTGTATTCATGGACCTTATGAATAAAATTTTCCATGATTTCTTGGATAAGTTTGTGTTTGTGTTTTGATGTTTGGGAAGAGGTTATGTGTGCCTTGTGATTCATAGTTGAAGAATGAGTTGTTATGTGAGGCTCATAGTTCCCCGTTTTCAGTTCATCCTGGCAGTACTAAGATGTACAAAGATCTGCGGGAGTATTATTGGTGGGATGGAATGATAAGAGACATTGCTGATTTTACTGTGAAGTGTTTGACATGTCAATAGGTTAAAGCAGAGTGGCAGTTACCGAAAGGGATGCTTCAGCCTTTACCAGTGCCAGAGTGGAAATGGGAAAAAATATCCATTGAATTTATTGTTGGATTACCGAAGACATCTCGAGGTAATAATGCAATCCGGGTTATTGTTGATCGCTTGACCAAATCTGCTCATTTCCTTTCTATACGAGATACTTTTTCCCTAGATCAACTTTCCCGTCTGTATCTTAAAGAGATAGTCAGGTTACATGGAGTTCCTCTCTCCATTGTATCTGATCGTGATCCCATATTCACATCTAACTTTTGGAAAGTCCTTCAAAAGCTGTTGGGTACTGAATTAAATTTTAGTACATCTTTTCATCCTCAATCAGATGGGCAGTCGGAATGAAAAATCCAGACATTGGAGGATATGCTACGAGCTTGTTCTATGGATTATCAGGGAATTTGGGACCAAAATCTTTCTTTGGTTGAGTTTTCTTATAATAACAGTTTTCATTCCAGTATACAGATGGCACCATTTCAGGAATTATATGGGAAGCGGTGTCGAACTCCAGTATTTTGGGATGAAGTGGGTGAAAGGAAGCTGATGGGACCAGAATTGGTAGAAGAGATGGCAGAAAATGTTCAGTTGATTCAGAAGCACATGAGAACAGCTCAGAGCAGGCAGAAGAGTTATGTGGATAACCAGATGAAGGATCTATCTTTCGAGGTAGGTGATCATGTTTTTTCTCAAGGTTTCTCCTTGGAAAAGTGTGATGAGATTTGGTAAGAAAGGAAAGCTGAGTCCAAGGTTTATTTAACCATATGAAATTCTGGAGATAGTTGGATCAGTTGCATACCAGGTTGCTTTACCTCCGAGTTTATCTCAGGTACACAATGTTTTTCATGTTTCAATGTTGAGAATGTATATTCCAGATCCATCTCATGTTTTGAGTCCAGAGGTAGTTCAGCTGGAAGAGAACCTATCTTATGAGGAACAACCGGTCCAGATTCTTGACCACAGGGAGCAGGTGTTAAGGAATAAGGTGATTCATCAGGTAAAGGTTTTGTGGAAAAACCATGTGATTGAAGAGGCGACGTGGGAATCTGAAAATGCTATGAGGGATAAATACCCCCACTTATTTTGATCAGTGAATAAAATTGCGAGGACGCAATTCTCAAAAGGGGGGAAGGATGTAACATCCCAGGTAAATAAAGAATAAAGAATTTTCATATTTATTAATATTTACGAATTAAATATTAATTTTAATTAAAAGTGGTTTCTACGTTCGATAGCGTACTCGGTACGCAACGATGAGTTTCTTTGAAAACTTGCGTTGCACACAAGTAATAAAATAATATTATTTTAAATGTTAGTTAACAAGTAGCCGTTGTACTGGAGGGAATGGATAGAAATAACTAAAATATGATTATATATGTTTTTAAATGTTTTTACAGTTACCCAATAAAAGATTAAGGCTTAAAATACAGAAAGAGTTCAATTTTAGGCATTTATACCCTAATTTTCACGAAAGGTCCACTTATCACCTTTTGACGGAGAACCGTCATTAAATATAGTTTTGATCGATCTTATAAATTCTATTGGACCAAATATAACTCTTCTTTAGAATCGGGACATCAAAATTTACTTTGTGTAAATTTTTGGTACCTTTCTGATAAAGTTCATTTTTTTATGAATAATGTAAAATGTTGTATTTTAATTCAAAACCTCTTTTTTATCTAATTTATTTATATGATTAGATTATCTTTTGAATTGGTTTTAAAGTGAAATTAGAAAATATTTTTACCATTATAACCAATAGTGGTCGTTGGAATTAATTTCACTTTGAAATCGGACTTAAACTGGTGTCAATCTTTTGATACTTATTGTTCCATAAAAACATGCTATTTGCTCTGACAGCGGGAATTAATTACTAAATTAATTAATGTGACTTATATGTTTTGAATTTGGTAAAATAGACTTAATTTTTTAATTCGTAATATCAAATATAGCTTAGGGTGAATTTTTGGTAATTTTCTGAAAAACATCAATTTTTGATGAATAGTGAAACCACTAAGTGGTACTTATAAAAACTGATTTTCCGTTTAAATGAAATTTTGCCATCATTGTGTTTTGATTTTTAAAAATCCGACATACATGGTGGTCATTAAAAAGTAAAATGTGGTTCAATGAGATTAAAATAATTTTTTGGTGAATAGTAACTTATTATGTTTTTAATCGTGATTAGTGGTAATTAGTGTAGTTTAAGGTAAAAATAATGGTTTAATAAAATAAGATGAGCTTGAAACATGTCCTAACCTCATTGGTTGTGTCATGGCCAACCAAGACAAACCATGGGTCAACTTGGGGACCCCATGGAGCCACTTTGGTTGGGAAATGACATAAATAACTTTTTATTTAATGTAAAAGTAAAAATGACACAGACATGATATGTTTTACTAAAACAATTTTTAAATGGGGTTATACAAGTCAGATTTTTGATTATAAATTGTCATTGGAAATATAAAAATATTTCCTACATCATAGTAGTTTTTTTATAATTTTTAGACTTTAAATAAATTAATTTATTTATGACATAATAATGATGCAGTGATGACATCACTATTTGACGATTTAAATAAAATGGAAAGATAATGTAAAATCTATGGACTAAACATGTACAAAACTTATTGTCTGGGTGTATTTAGAACCATTATCACATTATCCACGAATTATATCAATGTGGGACCTTTTAAAACCGAAACACAGTTTCAAATAAAGTAATATTTCTTAACTTTCCAAAAGTGCCCCTCCTCTCCTCTTATAAAAGGCCCCCACCTCTACCTCATTTCACACACTCCTCAAGCCCTTGGATCGGCCAAACCCTGCCCAATTACTCTCTTCACATCCCTCTCCTCATCCTAGAGGATTCCCTTTGGGCATAATCCTTTCAAAGGAAGCCTTTAGGCTCAAATCAAAAGGAGTTACACTTTTAAAGGAAATTCATTCTCTCATGTTCATTTGTTTTATTTTGTTTCTCCAACCCCCTAAACTCTTTTAATTTACATATTTTGTAACAAAACTAGTATCTTCAATATACTATGATGTTGTTATAAGATTTATTCGAGCTACACTCTCACACAACTACATCAAATGGTTAAAGAACATACAGTTTCCGTGGATGGCGAAATTCTGCCTCCCGAAACGATGATTGTTCAATACTCATTTAACTCCTTCAAAGGTGGCCATTATGATGTCACTATTTTTATATATGATATATAATATGTTTATGTTTCTTTAAGCTTCTTTATTTTTCATTTTTTTCATACCTTCATGGTTTCCATTATGGGTAAACACGATATCTTCATTTAAGGAAGTGCGGACTACCGCCCCCTCAAAGTGATGTGATTCGTTAATGCCATATGTGGGACGTGTAAAGGATGGATTTAAAGTTATTATATATGATGTTATACTGGAATTATAATATACCTCTATATCATTATTATTTCTTTCCATTAAAGTATGATATAGAAATGAAAGTAGCGTTCATGCGTACCTACGGCTTACCGTCTCCATGAACGGTGCATTTCATTTCTTATCCCCAAATGTAATGTACTATTAAAAGTATATGTATATAATGGATATATATAATGAATGATACATCTAATTGATGAATATAATTCTGGAATTAAAATATACATACCTCTCATTTAATTTTAATTCCATTAATATGAGAAAGAAATGAAAGTAGCGTTCATGCGTACGAACGGCTTACCGTCTCCATGAACGGTGCATTTCATTTCATACATCTAAATGATAATGTTATATTATAAATACATGTATATGCTGGATATATATGATATATATGATATCCAAATCAGGAATGTCATTCTGGATATAAAGAACCTTTGACCACACGAACAACATGTAATTGTAAGAAGTCCACATTCGACTTAAGAAGAAAATATAGACAAACCAAACATTATTAACTTAACTGGTTACATAATGTTTATAACATGGAAATAATTGATATAAAAGGAATAATGAACTCTAAAAAGGTTCTTAATCAAGTATAGATTAACTCAAGTTTATTATTCAGGACCTTAAAGAACGATCGAGTCAAGTCGGACCTAAGGTAAGGGACTTCGTCTCAATCTCCTTTCATTGAGGCATATTTCATTTTATACACAACATTCATTTATACGGTGTATAAACCCTTTTACTTTTACTTTTATAAAAAAGGAATCTTTTTCTACGAAGCGTTTTACTAAACGATAAAAAGGAATGTTTTTTTTACGTACGCGGTGACAACGACCTTTTCCACCGCCGCGAGTATTATTTGGTCTTTGGATTTCTGAATAAGCCATAATGTTTTTAGAATAAAATAAATACCATATACTCTTTTATTTATTTTGGTATTGAAAATGGTTTTGAAAAAGGATTCTATTATGTCAATATATTTATGATATATTGTGATTGAAATGTGGAAATGTTATCATTCCTTTATATTGGTTTTATGTTTTATGATTTTATATTGGTACTTGGACATTTTAACGGGTGGTTACGTTATAAACCATATGACGGGTGGTGCCGTGAATACCAGGACGGGTGGTTACGTTATAACCTTCAATGCATTGGGTATGGAAGTCGGCCGTATGGCTATTCCATTAAGTATGTACGGAAATTGGCCGTATGGCTATTCCATTAAGTGATATGTGGGGGAGTCGACCGTATGGTTATTCCACATAAGTATGTTTATGTCCCAAGTTACCTTTATATATGTTATGTGTTCTTTATATGGGTTTTATGGTAATACTTTGGTTACAAAAAGGTAAGTAATGATATATATTTCATGAATAGTTTTTACTACTTCATAAAGGTGAAAAGTATTACCTTGATAAAGTATACATGGTTTACTTTTTGTTTTGATAAACTAAAAGTTTTTATTCTTTGTGTATCCCTTACTGAGTTTTTATGCTCATCCTAAGTTTTTGAAATGTTTTTCACAGGACATAGCATAGAATAGGGTCAAGGATGGGATCAAGGGAAAGTCATGCTACCTAAAACATGAAACTAGACATGTTTCTTTTTAAGAATTTTTATTTTATGGAAATTTAGTAGAAGAGACTACTTTGTAATCTTTTGAGATGTAATAGTTATGTCCTAATTCTCTAAAACTCTAGTCCTGAAAAGATCCTCAATGTGAATTATTCATTTAATTCAATTTTAAGTAAGGTTTAAGGCTGGGGACTTATAATAATTATATGAAACCAACACCATAAAACATATACTACGATTTAAAATAACCAACGATAAGAATAGGTTTAAATTATCTAATTATATAATTGGAAAAATTCTCAAAAATCATAAAAAACATTTAGGTTCCTCCCATCGAACTCCTTTTATGTTAGGATTTACATTAGGTGAAGTTTTTTAGTACATTAATTATTATTATTTCCATTTCAACATATACATTTTAAAATTTTTAATTTCATAAAAATAATCTTCATTCCTGGATTTATTAATAATTATCATAGTTGAATTGACGTGATAAAATTTACTTTTTTTCAATATATACTTGAAATATTTTAAATAGTTCAATTTTATTCAAACTATTTCAATAATTTAAAATCATCCATTATTTACATATCACTATGTGAAATTTTTTTTAAAAAAAATATATAAATAATTTCAGAATACTTATTTTTGTTAATTTATGATTTTTGGTTTAGCTATCTGTATAATTATATGTGTCAAGAATATTTTCACAAAAAATGACACATTATAAAAATGTATCAATATTATATCAAAAAATTTCATTTTCAAATGTTATAGGGCCATCTATAATAACAAATCTATAATAAATAAAAATTTATTGAATGTTTGATATCCTAGATATGGTTTTTTATAAGTATAATCATGTATTTTTAAATATTTTTTGTTCAACTAATATATATGAATATGAATTTCTCACACCCACCATAGTAGTTTAAATATAAATTCATTCATGTTAAAATTATGGGGATAGATTAATTAATTGTAACATCATGGGAAAATTCTCTATAGATTTTTATTCATTATCAATAGTTTACTTTTGGGGACATGAATCATATTATTATTTATGTCAAAACAACGTATTATAATTTTTTTAAAAATGATCCATAATAGTATCAGAAGTATAATATTTTATATTCTCACTTTTTTCATGAGAAAAAAATAATATAATCATCATTAATCCCACTTTGTAAATTTTGGAATTACTTAATTCCCTCTAAACATTCCTCACCTATGCTATATGTAAAATAAATATAACTATTTTCTATATCATTGACTAACTCTAAAAAAATGACATTTAAGAATTGTTATAATACATACAAATTTATTATAAATTAATATTGAACTATAATTAAATTAATTTTTTTCAATCTAAAATTGATAAGTAATAAAATTTATGTCTAGATAAACATTAAATCATATAAATCATGGATTTAATGTTTATATGAAAATTTCCACAAAAAATAAATAAATAAATAATGGAATTTACTTAAATAAATATTTTTTTTTTCAAAAAATACATCATATGAATGTAATAGAATCTATTATTATAGCCAACTTTTCCCCCTTTCATTAAATTATAATAATCTAGAAATGATAATTTTATTATGACATCATTCACATAATAAAATTATAAATATGAAATGAAATATATATTTTATAACATAAACTTTAATTTTTCATTAAATAGTTTAAATGTAATTTTTCTGAATAAAAAATATTATATTTTTATAATTTTAAATTGAAACATGAAACATAAGTCATATGATAATTTATTGTATTCAAAACCATCTACTCTGGATAAATTTTACTATTAATTAATACTCAACATATTTATTAATATTTTTTAATTGATAACATAAACAATAAGTCAAAATGAAATATTGTTATATTTTATTACTTAATAACATTAAAAATAGAAAATATTTATTAATTAAATAATATATATAATAATTAAATAAAAGTAACATTAATTATAAAATTCAATTGATTAAAAGTATTTGTGGAGAACACACATTATATATGTTATTATCAGGAAATGTGAAGGTTAGATGTAGTGAGAGTTACACTCAATAAGATCAGTGATGGATGAATCCTATAATAGATGGAAATTGATATTAGGGATAATAAAAAAACACTATATAGGGTAATGAGATTTTTCAACATTGAGTGGCATTAGTGATGAATAGTAGTATGCAGTATAGGTGAATGTATGGATAGGGTCTCAGTGGTTTGTCTAGAGGGGAAGGGTCTTGGTCCAAAAATATGGTCAGAGTTAGGGGATAGGATATTATCATGTAGGATATATTATTCATTTTCACCTTTTCACTTCTATTTTCAATTTTATTGGGTTTTTTCTCCCATTAATATTTTATTTTTCAATCTCTTTTACAATTATCATCAATTATATAAAAGCGTGAAAATAATGAAAAGATAAAATCATTTATTAATTTATAGAAGAATATGTTATTAAAGTAACATATATTAAATAAATAAACTCTTATTGTAGATAAATATAGACCCTAAATAGTTTATAGATCATATATTTTGACGTTTATCGTGTTTAATTCCATCAATGGAAAAAATAAATAGTTCAAAATTTTACACAATTGAAAAAATGTATGTATTTTGATATGAAATTATCTACACTAATATAACATAGGAAATTAATTTATAAGGATTAATAAGTCATGGATATATAAATCATTTATTATGACTAATATCAAAATTCAAATACATAAGGAATAATTTAAGCATATAACATGATTAATTTTTAGTCAAAATGTTATACATTCCATAAACATGACATAACATGGGATATAAAGATTACATTTGGATTATTCAAATAAAAAATGTGAAAAATTTGTAATACCAAAATTTAAAATATATTTAAACTAAAAATGTGGTTTAGATAATCAAATCATTTGAAAATAAAGAAAATAAATTAAACATGGAAATCTCTAATACCATAAAAACCATTGAGATATTTAGTGGTGAAATTGCATGAATTGTTAATATAATCCCTATATAACATATTTCAATCTTTTGAACGTCTTATGAGAGATATATTAGAGTTTGATTGTATTCACTCTTTTTATTGCATTCTTCTTCTATTATATTTATTTCTAAACCCCATGTGATAAGCTATGGATGAACATCTATGTAAGGTAGAGCGATAATATTCTAATATAATAGTTTTTTTAATTATAAGATGTAATATTTGTTTTTGTCTTCAATTTATTTTTCTTATCATTTTTTCATAGTATTTCACTCTTAATAGATGGATTATGTTTTAGGATAGTAATTCGTGGAATAATTGATACATAAATGTTTTATTTCCAATAATTTCTCTTGTGAATTATTTTCATGGATTATATAGATTTATTGAGTCTAAATGATCCCCTTATGATCTCATAAATATAATGCATGATAAAATGATATAAAATATACAATTGTGTATAATATATTTTTAATGATATTTTTTTCTTATAAAATAGTGTAATGTAATTAGTCATAAATATTATTATTCCAATTTTTATTGGGTAATAATTTTTCATTTCCAATTGACTTTATGTGTGATTAATAATAAAAAATTATTAAATAGTTATTTAAATATTTTAAAATCAAGTATTAAAATATCAAAACCCTATTAATTAAATTAATTATGGAATAAATGCAATTCAATCTCTTAGGTTCCATCTCATTGAATATCATAAATTAAAAAATTACACTATTTTTAATTTCACTTTTGGTGATTTGTTTCTTAATATTGAACCCCCTGTTTTCTCTAATGGATTTTAAATTTTAGAAGTTATGTTTTGTTAGAAATTTATGATCTAAAGTTCTTTTTAGAGGTGATATAGAGTTTAAACCTTTCATAAAAAATGTAGATAATATAAATATCTATTTTTAAGTGTTATGATAATACAATTTGTTTTGGAATTATTTCTTTTGAAGCCAAGAACATTTTCTTTAAACACTAATAACTTGTTGAATTTTATTAAATAAATTTATAAAAATAATTATTTTTGTTTCTTATTTTTATTGATAAATTATAAATAATAAAAAAGTTTTATATATTCCCAATTTATATAATCTTTTGAATGTTTATTCAAATTTGGTATACAAGGTTTTCATCACCATATATACAATTTTAAAAAATATTGTTTATTATATTTTTTTAATACCTTCATTTTAGTTACCATTTATAACTAGTTTTTTCTATTTTTCTATTTTTTATTTGTTATTATTTATCATTTCATATGGTTTTAGTTATTTATTATTTTTTCATTTTTAAAATTTTTATTCTAATTACTCTCATCACTAGATAATATGGAGATAATTGACTTGAAACTGATCGAGAAATTGAATCCGAACATTTTATACACATATGTGGGAATCTCGAATAATGTTGTTGACTTACACAAAGGAACACTATTTTAAATAATAATATTGTGAATATATTTAGAGAAGAAAATCAATTATGACCTTACATATATTTTTTTAACCTAGAGGAATTTTTTGAGTTAAGGGTTTTAATAATTATCTTATAATAATGTGAATATTTTTTGGGATGAATAATTGAATAAGAGATTATGTGGATATGGTTCTTGTGTTATCTTTTATTTTTTACATATTAATAATGTTGAAGTAGAATTGCTATATTCAATATAACTTATTGTTATGTTTATTGTAGGGTTAGGGATTGATTTAATAGATGTTGATGGAGTTTTAATTATTAAATGTGTTTGAATCTTTTCAAATCATAGGTGACCACACTATAATATGAGAAGATTCAAAATAGGTATGATGAGGGTATTTGAAATTAAACAGGATAGTTAGTTAGGAAATATTAATTTTTGTGACTCATGGTCTATGGAAAAGTATCAAAGAAGTTTTGGTTTAGGGAGAAGTGGGGAAAACATCATTGAATCATGCATTTAGGAATGAATTCTAATTGAATAAATTACCCAATTGAATTGGTGAATCTCAGACATGATGTTTCCAATGCTATTGTGTTTCAAATAATTCAGTGCGAAGGAAGTGAAAAAATGACATAGGTGTTGAAACTATTAAGGAAAATTGTGAATTGATTATTTATGAATAAAAATTACTTTTATGATTCGATGGTAAATCTATGGTGTCTATTTTGATGAATTTTGATATTTAAATCTAGAATATACCATGGGATGTTAAAAGGGATTGGTTATTTGTGGTTGTTGTTGGAGGTTTTAACTAAGGAATCATATATCAAGTAGGAGAATAAAATATCTTTCAAAAATGAATAATGAAAAAAATATTGGTACAAAGAATAATTAATATGTTTCTGAGTAGTTTAGATGAATTTGAATAAAATTTCTTCGAACATATAGTGGTAAAGTCAAACATTCCATGATCAAATGGAATTTACAAAAATTTAGTGGATTTAATAACTTGTCTCATTTGATGACCCATGTGATATTCCTACATGATATATAAATTATATAAATACATCATGGGTAACTAATATATATTTTATTGATTCAAAGGATCAAATATATGTTCTTGAAGTTTAATATGATTAAAAGAATGTTTAGAGATCAAAATTTGAATTCACAAATTCCAAATTTGAATAAAGGAGAGACTCTAAATGTGTAATAATGTGGGAACATATGTTTTGATTGAATCATAGTGTAAGGACGCGAATAATAGAGTAATAGTAAAATAAAGATATGAAAATTAGAGGAGTGTGTACCAGAACCTTGAACCTGTACTCTAAAATATGGTTCTAAATTTGTAAACATTATATTTCCATATTTGATATTGATAATTGAGAGACATTTTTCCAATAAAATCATGCCATCTAAAAATGGAAAATTGGATCACTTATATCCTCAATGAAATTTTATGATTAATGTTTTAGATAAGTAATACCAACTCATACATAAACAAGTCACATGTCTATAAATTATAATTTATCCTATTGGAACAAACTTTTGTTTCACATTAAGAAATCGTAAAAATCTATATGAAATAATTTCTAGAATTAACTTGTTAAATATAATTTTTTATAACCCAAGGAAAACAGACCAAAAGAAGGTTGAGATCAAATGATTAGTAATAGAAACCATGAGAATTAACAAATGAATGTCATCAATATTCATAAGAAGGGTATAATGGTACGATGACATAATCAATGTGTGTGAGTATAACGTATAAATATTCATACCCATCAATACATAGATCATGAAACATGAAAACATGTAATAAGTCGTTAAAATATTAAATATTCATATGAATAAATAATCACGAGCCATGCGATATCAATCTTGATCAAATTAAACTTCATAAACCAATATTTATATAGATAAAACATATTGTTAACTTCGTATATTATCTTATATTACCCTTTCAATACCCATAAATAACCCTTAAAAGTTGGAATAACTATAAAAAAATTCCAATATAATTATTTGGTGAAAATAATAATTTAAAAATTCATTGATCACTTTCTGTGTGCACCCATCATATATAATGTCTATAATAGAAAACAATAATAATTTATATTGGGATTTCTCCTGAAAACTAATTGAAACAGACATTAATATTTTATAACATAAAAAATGGAAATTAAAGTCATTTTGTCAAAATATCTTTGAAACAGTATAATCTAATTGAAAATAAAAAATTTCCATAAAAATATATTGGAAACACGATTAACTCATGGAAAATAAATGGGTTTCATGAAAATATCTTTTAAAAAATATTATATTATCCTACGAAACAATGAGGATGATTTCAATTCCAAATATCCGTAGTGGACTATAATTAGAAACAATGGTTTTTAACATTTATGAATTTAAATATCAATAAAATATCAATAAAATAATTCTTGAAGAAAATATTTGTAAAATCATTTTTAAAAAAGAAATCAATATGATGAAAATTTTCTTTGAAAAAACCATTAAAAACATTTTTTTAAAAAGAATCTCATAAACATGAAAATTATTTTTAATATAATGGATGTTAAAAAAGGTGCATTATTTTATACATGCAATAAAATAACATCATTCTTAAATATAGAAATTTCAGAAAGTTCCCTATTAAAAAATAATAAGAATATTCATTTCACTTTTTTAGTGAAATCCAAACTGATATTGATTTTAAAACAAAATAATATTCCTTTGAAAAAAAATTAATGAGAAAAAATTGGTGAATATTTCAATGAAAAATCATTTTTAAAATGTTAAAAACATTTATAAAAAGTATTTAGAAAGCATGGTTTTGGAAGAAACCATATTTTTTTACCAAAGAGTGAAATTAAGATATATTTTCATAAAACAAATTCTTCTTAATTTTAAGTAACAATGTTGAAAAAATGTACTATTACTTTTAAAAATGATTAATAAACATAAAAAAATAAAATTATTGAGTTTCATGAGATATTTATCATAATATCAAATCATTTTAATCATAATTATAAACAATCCTACTAAATTATAAGATTGTAACATAAATCAATCACCACTTTTTTATCATTAAATTGTAAGCCACATGAAATGATCAATATAAATAATATATAAAATACCATTATAATATATAATTTTATAATATGATATTTAAATGGGAATTTATATACACCTCAGAAAATAAGATATGTTTATAACCTGACATAAGTCACAAAAATGGTATATTATGATAAAAATCAATTATTGGTTTGGTAATATTGAAACTGTAAACCCCATGAAAGAGATATAAAAAATTTAAATTTAAATCCAAATAAATTTAATTATAATAATAAAAAATTACATTCATGGGAATTATATACACCATACAAAAAAATATTGTTGGATAAGGAATATATTTTGTAGAATTAAATTTTAAGTGGGAAACAATCATTCCCTGAATTTGACATGTCATCTGTATCTTTATCATCCAAAATAATAAACATGTGTTAATTATTCACATTATAGATTAAATTTATCAAGTTTATTATTACTATTATTTCACTTATAAACATGGTATATACAATTACTTAATCGATTATGTTTTCATCAGATGTTTTGACCGTGTTCTAATTATGTGTCAAAAATGACTTTTGTAGATTCAGTATGGTCTAATTGGACATTATTTAAACATATAATGTATAATAATCCTGAAATAAGTATAATATTTATATATATAATATACTTTTTAATCCCATAAGGAATAATTAATATGAAAAATTATCTAATGTTACGATCATGGAGATGGTAGGTCATACATACGCACAAGTAATGATTCCACTTTTTCAATGATCATTATTAAAGTAAGGTTTGTACTGTTTTATCTATAAATAATTAAATTAATATCATAAGTACCATATTATTCCATTATATACATTTATATATATCATTCTCATGATGTGGTTGCGATAAAAATGAATTACACTGCTTCGAGGAGGTGGTAGTCCACACATCCCCGAATGACATTATCATTTATTTCAGTGGGAGGTTATATAAACAGAATATTATATATTATATTTTCAGAAAAATAAATATTTCATTTATATAAAAAATATTTAATTTTCAAAAAATATATTTATTCATTTACCCTTATTATATACCATGTAACAAGTTAATGACAAAAAAGAATCACATTAATTCATGAGGTGGTAGTCTGCCAGACACAGGAGCGGCATTATCATATCATTTACATAATTAAATAAGAAAGTTTATATAAGATATAATTAATATATATTTATAATTATTTTACTAATATCACGTAAAAAAATATTTACCTTCACACCGCACCATGAGATGGGGTAATAGAAAAAAGAAACGACATCATTTTACATGGTAGTAGTTCACCATACAGACAAATGATTATTTTTTAACCTATTTGATGTATGTTTGTGTCCTTGTAGGTCAAACTCAAAACATGAAAAAATATTATTATATGTTTTCAACTTATGTTTTTATATCATCATTTTATGAAAATAATTGAATGAGGTTGATAAAGAAGTGAAATAAATAAGCTCATTGAATAATATTTTGTCTTCTTCTTGTATCGTCCTTAGTGTTTCACTAATGCCTTGAAAGGATGGATATATTAATAATATAATGATTCTAGGTTTATGGGAGGGGATTTTTTATGTTATTTAGGTATTTTTATGATTATACTAATAGCTTGAGATGTGTGATGTTGTGAGGGGAGTTAGTTCCCTTTCATTGTTTATGAGGAGTGAAATTATTATAATTATTCAACATTTTTCACTATTGGGTGGTCAATATGACACAATATTTCACTAAAAGTTAAAATTAAAAGTGTTTTTTTATATTTTAGCGCCTAGAAACACCTCCAAAATTCAATGAAAAACATGTTTATATTGTTTTAATGATTATTTTCAAAGTTTTTTTATTTTTTATTTTAGTTTTTCATTTTGGTAACTAGTTTTCTATCATTAATAATTTATCCATTAAGACTAAATTAAAGAGAGAATTATGGAAAACAATTATACAATATTATAAAAAATATTAAATAAAAATTATGAAATGAAAATATTTTGGTAGTAGAAAATTAGTTCTAACATAAACGCAAGTAACGTGAAAAAACACCACTATAACATTATTTGTAGTAACAATTTTACTTACTAATTAGTGGATAATATAATTATTATAAAAGAAAGTTTGGTACAATAATGGGAAACAATTGATATTTAAGATCATTTTTACGTCACTTTGAAGAATACAATATATTTATTCAATTTAAATCATTTAATAAAATATAATTTATAACAAATAACATTAATGATAATTTTGATATTATAAAATTAATTTAAATTATAAAATCTAATGGAAAATATGGGTTTAAAATATATTATTTTACCACATACTTGACATGATATATTTATTTAAATAAAATAAAGAATCAAATTAATATATTCAATTTACATCATTTTTATGTAATTTAGTATTAGATTTTTATTAAATAAATAATTTCTACAATGACATTTCTTTAGAATTTATGTAACTTAATCATGTCTAAAAATTAAATATAAATGTTTTTGATAATAAAAATAATTTATTTTTAAATTATTATTTATAACATAATAAATTTTGTTTTTTCCATATTCAAACACATTATAGATATTAAAGGAAAGAAAATATCTTTTTTTTTCGTTTTTAACATTTTAAATACTATGCGGATCATATTCAGTGGAAAATGGTAATGAATTTCCAATTTTTATTGAAATTGATGGAAAAGGTAGAAAAAAATCATAAAATATAATTAATATAATATTATTTGTTTCATTTATACTCTTATCATTCTTGTTTGACCCTCTGATAATTCAATTTTTACCTTAATGACAATAAATAAATTTTATTACCTTCACTGTTCATTTTGGTCCAAAATTATGTTAACCTTATTATAAATTTGAAATTATTATGATTAAAAATATAGATTTAACTATTCCTAATTTCATTAATATACGTAAAAAACAAAATTTGATATTAATTTTGCAGACACAACGAGACAACGAGATTTGAAGAAGAGTATTTTTTTGAGAAAAATATGATTTTATATGAAATAAATAATTGATAATAAAAATAGTATAAAACTGGAATTTAATTTGTTTATATATAATATATATTTTACTTAAAACATTCCCTATTAGGGATTATAATAAATAATTAAAATTTATAAATATTATTTATCATAAAATTATTTTTAAAAAATCCATTTTTAAAAGGAAAAACAAACTTATAATAAAATAAAATAAAATACTATTGAAAATTAATTAAAAGAATTAAATATAATGAAATAAAAATTATTTTTCTTGAAAAAATATCCAAAACACATTGGTAACTATCTTTACATAACTTATTTAAAAGATATGAATTTTTACAAAAATTGGTATTTTTCACTATTCACAAAAACATCAATATTATATAAAAAAGAAAAACAATTATCACAATTTCAATTTTAATATTATGATTCAAATAATTAATTTAATTTTAAAAAATAATATTTATAAAATTTCTAAACAAATTATACTTAGTTTTTTTCATGAAAAGCAATAATTTGTTTTGAAGAAAACATATTTTCAAAGGATAAAATCCCATTACTAAAAAATTGACTGACCATTTTCAAAATATATATCAATAATTTATATTGTGTAATTTATATACATAAATAAATATATATATATATTTCTATATGTAGTTAGTACTATTCATAACCACCAATTTAATGGATTGGTGATAACGGTAATATATGTCATGGGTTGTTTATGTCCAGTATTGCATGTTGAGTATGCTATCAAACAAAAAAACATGGTGTTGCATGTAACAAAAGTTGAACAATTTTTCTGTAACATATGATAAACATAGTTCTTATTATCCTTCTGATATCAAATATAATTTTCTTCTTTTAAAATATAAAGTTATTACATCCTATCCCCTTTAAAAAATCATGTCCTATTAATGTGAACATTTATTGGTACTCAATGGGTGAAAATTTGAAAATAATTTTGTAGTAAACCCACATCACATAAAGGTTTAAAAAAATACTATTAATAAAATATAAATGGAATTACAAAGGTTATATGTAATAATGCATAAATTTGTTTCCAAATAGGATAACATAGATGGGAATATATAAAAAGTGTAAATAATATTAGAGGTTGATTGGGGTAATTAATCACATGAGAGTGAATTATAAAATCAATTTTAAGGGCCTCAAAACCATAAAGCATTGATAATATAAATATCCATATGTTTCATTATATATGTAGGTACTATGATAATTTTTTTAAGATTTTTTTTCCTAGAGTTTAGGAATTATCTTTTTATATATACTAATGGAATATAGAATTATACTTACATGATGTGTATAATTTCATAAATCATTCAATTTCCACCAATGTTTCATATTTTTATCTTAAAAATGATTATTATATACGATTTTGTAATGCATAAATATCAAAAATAAAATTTTAATGTACCACATAACCCCAAAAACATAAAAATTTAGTTCTATGGTCTTTATACGTGAACCTAAACAAAAATGTTTAGGACCTAGTAAGATATATTACAAAACAATGCTTCATAACTAAATCTCAATACAGTAGTATGTCATGTTCAAAGAAAATTATTCCATATGTAATTATCCTTAAATATCATCAAACATTTTCTAACTAAGTTCAAAACCCCAAGATTAGAAGGATTTTATCACATATTTTTCTAATATAAATAAATTGTTATTCCAAAAAACAAATATTACATGTTCAAAAAATACACATTATATTTTATTATAAACATTTCACACTAACCAGGAAAACATAAAGGAAAGTGGTAGGTGTGAAACCCTTATCATTTTTTGGTCATGGGTCCAATACCCCTGCCCTGCTGGATGCGATGGGTTGTCACCAAATATATAGGTTTCTAACCAATATTGATGTTGTACTTTTATCCTTTAAACAAGAAAAATAATTCCTCCATTAATCTAACTAAATGTTGATTCTAGGGGCTATAAATACCCTAAACCAATAAAATGTCTCCGAAAATTCCATTAATAACATCAAAATATTTACTACTGAAAACACTAAAATGAGGTGTCTAAAACATCTAACATATTATAATCCTTAATATTATAGACCCATAATGGTATCTATAAATCCCAATATAACCTCACATGAAATCTCCATAATCCATAATGATATCTAAGACATTCCTTTAAGACCACCTATAACAACCTCGAACCCGGACTCCCGGATTTACTGATTAAATCGTAAACATTACAATTCTGGCCTTGATTCTAATAATCGTGACATGATTTTCTCTCTCTCTAATCACTAAAATATAAAAATTGAAACCCACATAACTTATATCTTTGATTATCTTTTATGTTTAGAGTTTTATAGAATTATGTAAAACCAATACTTAAAATAGTCACATGTCTTTAAATGATCATTTCTCCCACTTGATCGGAATTTTTCTTTTCACATTAATACAACATAATCATACCTATAAAATTAATTATATGCTTAACTCATACAACCTCATTCTTTATAACCTGGGGAAAATGAAACATAAGAATGGTGAGATAAAATTCACAGTAAGGAAAACCTCAGAATAAGAAGAGCATAGGGGTATGATGACTTAATCAATGTGATTTAGTATAATATAATAATACTGATACCCATAAATACCAGGATCATAAAACATGAAAAGATAGAATAAGTAATTATTAGGATAAAATTTCTTAGTAATACTTAATTTGGATCCATGTGATATCAATCATGATCAAATTAAATAACATAATCCTATATAAATCATAGATATAACATATTGTTATCTTGGAAAATCATCTAGTAAAACCATTATATAACCCTTATAAAAACCCTATAATTTAGAAAAAAAATACAGCTAAATCAAAATATAATTCTCTAATAAAGATAATCATTACCCAATGCATAGGAGCACTATCAGGGTAAACCCATCGTATATAATGTCCATGAACCACAACATGAATAAAGTAGATAGATATTTACAATGAAAACTTATAGAAACTTTAATTATTATTTATAACCAGTTCAACCCATGGAAATGAAATGGGTTTCATGCCAATCTTTTGGAAAAAAAATTAACTTAAAGAATGAAAAAGGGTTCAATAAAGATATTTTTAAAACCTGATTAACCTTGAGAAAACAAATAATTTCATAACAATCAATTTGAAAATAACTTATTCAATATTGGGATAAAATGAGGATTATATAAAAAACATCCCTAGTGGAGGATATGTAACAACCAGGGTTGTAAAAATTTATGAAATGAAATATAATTAGAATATATAAAGAAAATATTGAGGAAATTATTTTGAAAATCACTTTTAGAAAAAAAACATTTTAAAAACCCCTTTCATTGAAAATATATTATTGAATTTTTTTTTAAAAAAAAATACATCGTAAACTTTGAAATTATGTTTCAATGTAATGATGGTCATATAAGTGGGTAATTTCATACATGTACTAAAAGAACATTACATTTTCACAATAAAAGGTCCGGAAAGTGTCATGTTCAGAAAACAAGAAGAAGATTCCATTCACATTTACTATGAAATCCAAAATGGGAATTAATTTAAAAAATAATAATATTCCTTTGAAAACATTTTCAAAAGATTAAAATCAGTGAAATTTTTTAGAATAAAATATTTTTTTAATTTTAAAAACATTTTTGAAAACATTTTTACAAAACATGGTTTTGGAAGAAGAAAATTTTTTATCCTAAGAGATATATGAATTCTTATTTTATTAAAAATAATTATTAAAAATTTTAATTTAAAAATAGTGTAAAAAAGTACAAATACCTATTAATATCAAGAATAACCATAAGATAAGAATGTTAATAAGTTTCCGTTGAGATGAATCATAAGATATCTTTATTGTAAGAATAATTATAAACAGACAAAATAAAAATGACATTGTAACATAAAAAACCTTAAAATATTGGTGTCATTGAATATTAAAACCCCTAAATAAACACTTCATAAACTAATATTTATGAATAACATGAGATAAATCTCAAAGAATTCAAATTATCCAAAAAAACAATTACTACTTTGTTAGCGTTGAAATTGTAAACCCCATGAATGATATATCATAATGTGGATATTTAAATCCAATTAAATTTAATTAATTGAATTTTACTATAAATTCATGGGAAATATATAAACTATATAATAGAAATAATATATGAATATGGCATATATCTCTGAGAAATAATAGCGAAATGAGAAAACACCGTTCCTTGAGTTAGAATTCTCATGTGTATATTTTTATTCCTGAATAATATCTTTTTGTTAATAATTTTATTTCATTATACCATTTATAAATTTTATTATTACTTTTATTTCAATTATTAAAATGTCATAAACAATTACTTAATAAATTATGTTTATGTAGGATGTTCTTACCAAATTCAGCTAATGGTTAAAAATGAATATAATAGTTTGAATGTAGTCAAAGAGGTTAATATTTAAACATAAAAAAATAATAACGATGAAATACGTATCATAATTATACATCAACTATAATTATTAAACCTACTATGAATTATGGTGTTGGAAAATGAACTAATGTCATGATTATGGAGACAGTAGGTCGTATATAATCAAGGGAAACTAGTCCAAATTTTTAATGATCATTATGGAAAAAATGTAATTGATATTTTATAATTATATAATGATAATAATTTTATAAATACCATCTTATTTCATTATAAATACTTATATATTTAATTATCATAGCATAGTGGCGGAAAAAAGAATCACATCGCTTTGAGGAGGCGATAGTCTACATATCCATGAACTACGTTATCATTTTTTTCAATGTTAAAAAAAGTAAAATATGAATTATATATTGTATTTATAAAATGGTTAAAATTTAATTAATATCATAAATATTTCATTTATATCACATATATTTTTAACTTGTATCCTTATTACCTTCCATGTAATGTGTTAGTGAAAAATGAATCACAACGCTTCGTGAGGTGGTAATCAACAGTACACATGATATACGTTATCGTATCCCTGAAGGAATGTAACATTAAATTTAATATATGATATAATTACTCAAGAGGAACAATTATTTTGTAAATATCACATATAAACAATTTATCTATCATCAACACAACCTTGAGATGTGATAATGTAAAAATGAATGACATAGTTCCGTGAGGCCGTAGTCAACCATTCACACAAATGATGATTTTGTAAATAATTTCATGGATTTGTGTGAATTTATAATTTTATACCCTTAAAATAAAAATGTAGTTTAATATAGAAGATACTAATGTTATTATATCATATTTTTATAAGAATACTTTAGGGAGGTGGGGAAGTAAGTAAAATAAAGACACTCATTGAATAACATTACCTCTTCTTTAGGTGTACTCCTTAGGTTTGAACTAATGCCCCAAAAAGATGGATTTATTTCTACAATATGGCTTATAGGATGGGGGTATGATATTTGGGAAGTGGTTTAATTAGGTTTTTGAAAATACAAATGGCTTGAGAAGTGTGAATAAGTGAGGGGAGTGAGTTTTCGTTTTTAATAATAGAGTTTCATTATTGTTAATACTCAAAATTATTCACTATTGGTAAGTTAATATTATTTAAAGTGGATCAAAAATTAATAATTAATGGTTTTAAGGAATATATGTTCTATAAAAACCCCTACAAAACAATGAAATGCAAGTTTTAAAACTTATTTTGTTAACTTTTTTATTTACCTTATTTTTTCATTTTTTTCATTATGGTAACTAGTTTTCAAAACTAAGTAATTTATCCATTAAAACTAAATAATAGTGAGAATTAGTAGAATTTTTAGAAAAAAATAATATAAATCTGATATCGAAATTATCAAATTAAATTGATTTTTGCGCTGAAATTTTTTTTAACACAGGCGTAAGTAACTTTTAAATGAACTACTTTAACAATAACAACACTAGCAGTTCATTTTACTAATTAGAAGAAAATATATTATTTATAAAATAAAAAATGGTAAATTAATGTTAAATTTTTTATATTTGTTTACATTTAAAAAAATTAGTGGATGATAATATTTTTATTAATTTTAAATCATTTAATAAAATATAATTAATTATAAAATACCATTTGTGTCAATTTTAAGATTATTCATTTATTTTAAAGTTAAAAAATCAAGTAAAATATGGAATTCGAATCTATAATAAGATTTTAATATGATAGTTTCAGCTAAAAAATAATATTTAACACAATAATTAATTCAATTTACCTCACTTTTATTATTTTCAGTATCAGTTATTTTTTTGTTAACTAAATAATTAATGTATTGGAATTTCATACGAATTTCATGTATCTAATACATCAATAAATATTAAATATAATTTTTTATGAAAAAAAAACTAATTTATATTTCAATATAATATCTATAACATAACCAATATGTTTTTTCATAATCCCAAAGGGTTATAGATATTAAAGGGAATAAAATAATCTCTTTTTAATTTTCTATACATACCATAATATATAGGTCATATTCGACGGAATGTAGAAAGGAATTATATCTTTTAATATAAGATTTTGTAAAATGTAGAAATAAATTAATTCAGTAAAATTTTGATAATATTTTAGGTAATTTATATTATTATCTTTATAGTTTAACCCCTTGGTAAACCAATTTGTATCTTAACAGCAACAATTATGTTTTATTGCATTCTCAATTAATTTTAGAAAAAAATAATGTTAAACATATTATAAATTATAAATTAATATTAATAAAAGTATTTAATCAATTTTATAAAAATAAATTCCCAAAAGTGATAAATCTATTTAAGTATTAATCTCGTAAATGCAGCGAGAAAATGAGTTTTAAAGAAGAGTATTTTCTAGAAGTAGATGATTCAATATCAACTCTATGAATAATAGTAATATTTTAAGGAAAAATATATTAATATTTAATATATAAATAATTTATAAAATTCTATAATATATATTATTTTTATTTTTTAAATGGATAAATATTATAAATTTGAAAACAATTTCTAAAAAATCAAGTTTTTATCCCAAAAAAAATACTCAAAAAAATAATATAAATTTTCTTAAATAGTAATTAATTTAATTAAATATATCTAATTAAAAATAATTTTTCATTAAAAATAATTCAAAACATATTGTCAATTTGAAACTGCAATACTTAATTAAAACAAATTACCTTTTATTAAAATATTATTTTAAACTATTCACCAAAAAATCAATGTCCTGAAACATTCCAAAAACTCACTCAAAGTAAAATTTATATTATAATTCAAAAATGAAGATATTTTTTTGAAATAAAGTTTCTAAATGTTCCTAAAAATATATTATAATATATTTGTTTTCATTAAACGAAATAAAAATCATTTTTGAAGAAAACAAATTATAGAAGGATAAAATCACTTCTCTACAAAAATAATTCACTATTTTCCAAAAATATATCAAAAATTTATATTGAGTGATATATACACATATATATATGATCAATTATTTAATTATATTGATACCTTCTAATTTAATGGCTTGGTAATAATATTAATTTATATCATTGATGTTTTAAGTTCAGTGTTACATATTGAATACACTATTGAAAATGAAATCATTGGGTTTCATTTAATTAAAGAAGAATTGAGTGATGTGTGTAATATAATATTAAAACATTGCTCATTTTTCTTAACGAAATATGATATAATTATCTTATTTTTGAGTCATGGGGTGATATAGTTTGGGAAACAAAAGAAAAGAAAAAGAAGTAGAATAAGGATAAGAAAAATAATAAGCTGGTTGTCTTGGTTTGTGAGTGATTATTACACTTGGGTTATATGTTGAAGAAAAATATTTTAAGCCCTATTCTATATTTTTAAGAATTCAAGGAGAACTATAAATTTCCAAAATATAATAATTCAATATAAAAGAATAATCTCTAACAGAGTTAAGAAAAGATAACATTTTTATTATGATTAATCAAGGATGAATACTTTATTATTATTTTTAAATACTTCTGTGATGTTTTATTAAATTTGAGTTTATTTATATTCACTAATCATTGTATCCACATATTAATTACACTTTAATATATAATATTTTCTTTTTTGGATAATTTCAAGGATTTAGTTCCCTGTTTTTAGTAGTGGACCTTGTACATTGGGGTTTATATGTTTCCTTCTTTCCTTAGGTTGTGATAAGTTAAATAGTGATATTGTTTTGTATAATAAGTGATAAAGGTTGATATCAAAAGAAATCATAAAAAATTAGAATGAAAAATTCATAACTAATATAAAACCTTATTAGTGAACTAAAGCTGTAACACCACAACCCCAGAATCCCAGAGCCTCTACATTATTTTAATACATTGGAATGATTACAAGGAATCAAGTCCCAAAAGACTGATCAGTTTAGCAGTCCTGAAAAATAGATTACACACATGAACATTACATTGCACATTGAAAAATAAAACACAACATAAATAGCCCTGCGAGAACTCCATTATTACTCTAGATTAAACCTTAATATAAAACATAACACACTTCTTGGAATCATTTGAAAACAAAACATAAGAAAGGTGTGAACTCAAATGCTCAGTAAGGGTAAATAATTTAGTGGAAGCTATAAAATGTTAAGAAAATATGTGTAATAAAAACAAAATCCCTTTAAACATAAATATTAACATATTATGGAAAAAATAAATCAAATATTAACATATGAACATGGAAATTTATAATTTACTAGTCGAATGATCAAATGAAATAATTAATTTCATAATGAGGGACTACCTAATGTTGGGAATCATTACCACACAGTCAAGGCCTCATACCAAGAATACAAATAATTTTGGTTTCAAGGCCTTGTTCCTGGACCCTAATTTGTACCATGAGACTTACCAATGCATCTAGGGGCTATAGCAGGACCCACTCGTAACTCAATAAGTCCACTGCATTCCTCATATGAAAATGTTGATACATAACCTAAACATTTTTTTTAAAACTAGCATACAAAATGTCAACACAGTATCCATAAACCATGAATCGTATAAAAATAACACATCCACAGTCAAACATATCATAAAACACTCAATAAAATATGGAAGAATGTATCATAATAAATCATCTTCAAACAAGTGTAAAATCTATCAAAGGAAGGGGACATATTTGAAATCAGAACTGTTTGAGAGAAACATCTCTTTCTATTTTGAAATCATTTAAAAGTAACATAATTATAAAAGAAAACTTTTATTTTGAAAATATTCTTATATGATTTTTAGTGAATCTTCCAAGGTGTTATAACTGATGAAAATAGTCGCACTCACAATATATGTTAACAAAAACAATCTTTCCTTAATTCGTCGAAAAGGTCATAAAGTACCTTGTTTGGAAAATGACGAAAAGATTCCTTTCAAAATATTTTATCAAAAGTCAAACAATGGTATTAATGAATTTAACCGATATTATAGCAAATAATAAATTTTTTTTTACATACATATTTAAGAAGTATGGATATGGATGATAAAGAGGTCCCAGTAGACAGTCATTTATAAACAACATCAGATAATGAAGAGATTGTAGAATTTACCAAAACTTTGCACTTTCATTTGGTCTAGGGTACGTTTATCCACCTATATAATGATCATTGTATGTTATTAATTTATACTAGAACCATATTAATATTTATTATATCATACATGATTCATTTATGATTTTATACTTCCCATTTAATAATGATTTCCATGGTAAATTAACATTTTGGGTAATAATCTATTTCTTTATCGTTCGTGTTTTAAGTTGTTATTATTGATCGTATCATTTAGATCATGATTTAAATTCATCCAGTATATAAAACATTTTTTATATACAATATATATTTAGAATATAAATATGTATAATTGATAAATATATAAAATGGAAAACACCGTTTATGGAGATGGTAGGTCGTACGTACGCATAAATGTTGTTTTAATTTTCATATTGTATTGAACGGAAGTAAGTGAATAAGATATAGATAAGTACACACACAGACACAAATATATATATCTACAGTAGAATTATTTTTTCATATAATACAAACTTATTAATAATATATATTTTTATAATCATCATTGAATGGTGAACCATGAAATGAATCTCACCACGTCGTGGAGAAAGTAAGCAATATGTACACACGAGCAACGATATCATTTCCTTAATGATTAAATAGTGTGGAATTGGATCGTATATTAATTTTATAGATAAATTATAATTTTATTTTAATTATTTATATACGTAATACACATCATTACATACAACCAAATAATATAGTGTTGAATAGCAAATTACACCACGACGTGGAGATGGTAAGTCGTACGTATGCACGCATTGTGACATTATCATTCATAGGATGGAGAGAATAAGGATTTTTATAGTAACATATTAATAATAACATTATAGTATGTTTAAGTTAATGGAGTTTTTATTTTGTAATTTAAATAACAAAGAAAGAAAAAGTGGAAGAAGAAAAGAACATTGAAAGAGGTGATTAAATAAATAACTCTTCATTTGGTGTTTCTTTTTTATTTGAACAAAAGGGATCCTTAGGAAGGCTTTTTACTCAAGTGAATTCCTCTAGGATAATGTGAGGGATGTAGGGAGAAGATTTGGGCTAGTCTTGGGTGATCTAAAGGGATTTGTAGGTGTGATTTTGAGAGAAGGGGAAATACACTTTTATAAGATAGGTGAGAGTCGCTTTAAGAAAAGTTTGAAATATTATTTTATTATAAAATAATTGTCGGCTTCTAATGGCTCAAAATTAATTAATCTAAAATATAAGGTGGGGATGGGTCAAATTACTATCAACTAATAGTTTTTAGGCATTCTTAGATCACCCTATTAACCCTATCTTTTAGATTTAACTCAAAGTTAAATAGTTTAACAGTTCCCATGTCCTCTTGTATTATTATAATAAATGGTTAATAAACATACAATAAAAATCCAAGAGAACCCCAAGTGGTTTATAATTAACATATATATATATATATCCTTATCTATGTTCTCTGTCTGATCCTTATATTTTTAGAAATATTATATTAATTAATAATATAGTATTTGTTTTAAAAACTCATTTATGTCAATTTTTACACTATATGGTATTTTGTTTTTGTTTAATTTATATAAACTTTATAACCGAAAAATATATATTTATTCAACCCTAAAATTTAATATTAACCTATAAAATTAATGGATGGCATAAAAATCCCCAATTTATATTTATTGTTATATTTATAATATCAATTATTTGAAACATTCACAGATAAAATAATTATTGCATCATCATTGTCTCATAAATCACTTTACTTATCTAATCACTAATAATTTTAAATAAAATACCATCACGTAGGAAATATTTTTATATTTGTAATGAATATTTATAGTTTAATGTATCTTATGTATAACTCTACATTAAAAATGGTTTAGTTATTAAATTTTGAATTTAACACATTTAACTCTTCTTTGAATAAAAAAATAATAAATGTCCTAATCTAATCCAAGTGGACAAATAGAATCATATTTTTACCTATGGTTGGTTTTGGTCAAAATAAATTTATCCAATAGAATTAGGGCATGTGTTAGGGTAATGATAATAACATTTTTAACTTTAATTTCCCTATTTACTCTTAATCATGGTAAATAAAAGTCAAAAGTTACTATTTAACAAAAAAATCATCTTATTAAACAACATTTTACTTACTAATGTCAACTATGTCTCTTTTATTTTCGAAATTCAATTCACAAAATTGGTAAAATTATGTTTATGCAAATTATCAAATGTGCCTAGAAGGTGGGTAAAAGACCGTAAATAGTTCAATAAAATTTTATACATCTAATTTTATTATAAAATGACTCCAAGGAATTACCATGAACATATATAGGTATTATATATCTATTTTGACATAATATAAATTTAAATATAATTAATAATTAATTAAATAAAAATTCAGTTTTAAACAATAACATAGTGTTTTCCACTATTCATCAAAAATAGAATGTTTTCAGAAAAATAAAAAAAATTCACCCTCAGCTAATTTTGGTATTCCAAATTCGAAAAATGAATTCTATTTTACCAAATTAAAAGAATATAAATTTCATTGATTAAATTAAATTTAATACCCGTTGTCAAAACCAAAAAGCGAGGTTTTAAAAAGTAAAAACTATCAAAAGATTGACATGTGTTTATGTCAAATATAAATGTAAAATTACTTATAATGACCTAAATTGTATTAAATTATAAAAATAAAATCTAATTATACTTCCAAACCATTCAAGTTCATAATTAAACACTATAAATTATTCCGATTAAAAAATTTGTTTTCAAATAAAAAATATTATTCTTCATTGTTCATCAAAATATGAAAGTTTTCAAAAAAAGTACCAATAATTAATCCAAACTAAATTTTTATGTCCTGCTTCTAAAGAATAATTTAATTTAAATATATAAAAGTTTCAAATATTGGTGTTAATAAGAGTTCTTCATTAAAAGGCGGTAAAATTGAATTTTTTGAAAAATACTTCTTTATCTATAAAAATTAATTTGGTCTTATATTATGTCTAAAAACACATAATATGTTTTCTAAAATTATATGGAGTATTTAAAATTCAAATTTCAGTTAATACTATTCATAACCTCTTTTTGAACGGCTAGTTTAGTAAGTCGTTGTGCGCTTAAACTCGATGTTGCGTGTAGCGCCAGTTATTGAATTAATTTGATGAGATAATGTACTATTAAATATTGGGGTGTTTCATTCTCCCCTCCATAAATAAATTGTTCCCTCACAATTTGATATTGTTCTTCGAAAATAAATGGTTAAAAATAGAAAAATACCTTTGTATAAAACCCACATTAGAAATTGGGTTAATAAAATTTAGTCTTAATAAGGGGATAAGAGAAATGATAAAGTCGCCACAAAATTATGATCTCGATTAGATGAATATTGGTGGAAGTTAAAGACACATAATTGGGGGAAAACATAAATATGTATAGGGAGTTATTGAGGTCATCAATCACAGGAAATTATAAATTTGAGTTCCTCAAAGCCATTAATTTATGATGATTTAAAATATCATTGGTTCAACAAAACAAAAGGTATTAGGATGGCACATTTTTTGTTTCAAGATCCCTTCCCAAAATTTTATGAATTAATTTATTTAACGAATAAAAGGTTAAATATATACATGACAATTGGAGTTTCATCCTTCTACTAATTCCTAACACAAACTCATCTTTCACTCGAAAATTTAATTGAATTAAAAAATATGTTTTCATAATAATTGTATAGGGTTCCAAAAATAATGAATTTATAATTCATTTGTTATAATATTTTAAAAAACTACATTATACAAACCATGACATCACATAGTCCAGTGGTTGGAGATGCACCCTTGTCACCCATCGGTTATGGGTTCAAGTCTCGCGGCCTTGGCTGACATGGCTGGTTGTCCTTTTCATAAAAATCCAAAAACAATTTTAAGAAATTATTTAACCATAAAAATAGTATCTAATGTCAAACATAATCCATTCCAACCATTAGACTTATCTAAAATACATTTTTCCAAATTCACAGTACAAAATATATAAAGAAGGTAAACATAATGAAGAGCTTTTTTTCCTTGTAATAACATGTGAATACCTTCATCATGTATTCTTTTAAAACATAGTAACACCCTGAATTACCATAAAACCTTATTGATTACATTCATTCTCCCTTATTCCTTATAAGTGACTTGATATACTTATTATATCCAAAAATGTTCTAAAATCCAACAATAATTGAATAAAAACCAATTAATTAGTTTCAACTTAGTCAATAATATCAAATATAATTTATCTAAATCAATCATATCTTAATCAAAAATCACTACCTCAGTATCAAGACCATATTAAGGTTTATCTTTCCTTCAACAATGTATTTTACAAATGGTTTAACATTCTATTGAGTCACTTTTCTTGGAACCATGTAGTCTCAAATCTTTAATGAAATAGTACTGCAGTACAATCCTTATATATTTCTATTATTCATATAACCAGTACATCGTTGATACAACACTCAAATGAAATAATTTTTTAATAAAAACATAAGAACAATAGTCATTCCTCTTCATATGTGGAATTATCATAACTTTATTATTATCCAATAGCATCATTTGGGGCCCACTATGATGATTTAGACATTGATTCACGTAGTGTCCCAACTCCTTGTAGAAGAAATATTGTACATTTGAAACCTTTTTCTTACCCTTTCAATAACGTAATTGGTGTCCATTTTATCTACAATTATAACAATATCCCGATCCCTTCAAACATTTACCAAGGTGATTCTTTCCATAGTTATCACATATGGGAAAATCCTTCTTTAACCTATTCCCTTTATCTATCTTTCACTCTACCATCCTTTCCTTATCTTGCTTCCCTTCAAAGCCATTGGACTCAGTGAATTATTTACCTATCTTATTAACATGTGATACTATTTATTCATTTGATGAGAATACATGTAAGGCCATTTCCCTTCTAAATGTTGGATTAATTCCATGAAATATGTGATCCTTCATACTCTTTGGATCATGTGTATTGTGGGAGTTCTCATTCCTTCTACTGTGTGCCATTTCTAAACAATGGCCTATACTAGTTTAGTTTATGAATCACAATTCATAATTACAAAATTGTAAAATACCTAATGTGAATTGAAAATATTATTCATATAATCAATAATAAAATGATGTTTTCTTTGAGGAATTATATACTACTAAATCCTTCATAATGGAAATTTGAATTATCTTAAGAATATCCCTTGGGTGTGTCATAACCAAGAGTGAAGCAGGGTCTGTTTTCATGTACCATGATAATGCAGGTCAAGCCTAAAAATCCTTCTCAGAGTTTTCACTCCTATGTATATCTGTGCTAGAGCCGTCTCTACCTTCTCTTATCTAGACAGGGATGTATTTCTTGTAAAATACACAAAATCTCCACATTACCAAAATTCTAGGAAGTTCTTCTATAATAATCCTTAATGTCTATCTTTGGGTAATGTTATCTAATTTGAGTTTTTCAAAATATAGTTTTCCTGGTTTTTACAAAACATACTATGATACCAATTATAACGCCCTGACCCCAGAATCCCAGAGTTAGTTAATTATATTAATACAATGGCATGATTGCAAGGAATCATGTCCCGAAATATTGATTAGTTTAGCAGTCTTAGAAAATATATTATATACATGAACATTACATTAGACATTCAAACATAAAACACAACATAAATAATCCATTTAGAATTCCATTATTCCCCTAACTTATCCTTGAAAATCAAACATAATACACTTCTTGTAATCCTAGGAAAACAAAACATAAGAAAGTGGTGAGCTCAGATGCTCAATAAGGGTAAATAATTTAGCAAAAGCTATAAACATTTAGGCAAGATTTGTAATAAAAACAACAGCCTTTTGAACATAAAAAAGAACATAATATGGAGAACATAAATCAGAAATTACCATATAAACATGCACATGGATTTTCTACTAGTCGAATAATCTCATGGAATAATTAATTTCATAATGAGGGAATGCCTAATGATGAACATCATTACCACATATTCAAGGTCTCGTTCCAAGACTAAAACTAAAATTTTAGTCATGTTCTTGTGCCAAGATACTAATTTGTGTCATGATACCTACTAATGCATCAAATCTCTATAGTGATTCCCACTTGTCACTTACTAAGTACACTACATTCCTCATATGGAAATTTTGAAACATAACATAAACATTCGTATTAAAACTAGCATATGAAATGTCAAAACTCTATCCATAAATCATTAATGGTATAAAAATAAAAAATCCATAGTCAAAAATATCATAAAACCATCAATAAAATATGGAAGATTGTATCATAATATATCAACTTCAAACAAGATTAAAATCCATCAAAGGATGTTGACATAGATGAAATCAAAACTATTTGAGAGAAATATCTCTTTCTATTTTGATATCATTTAATAGTAACATAATAATAATAGAAAACATTTATTTTAATAATATTATTATAAGCTTATAAGGGAAGCTTTGAAGGTGATATAAAAGTGGAAAATAGTCACACTCACCGTATAAGTTAAAAAAACATTCTTTCCTCAAATCGTCGAAAAGGTCATAGAGTGCCTTGTTTGGAAAATGATGGACAAATTCATTTTAATTTTTTTATAAAACGTCAAACAAGGTTATAAATTTCATTAATCCATATTATAGGAAATAGTAATTTTTTTGAAATACATTTTTAAAAAACACGAATGTGGATAATAAAGAATTCCTAGTAGATAGTCATGTATAAACAATCACGGATAATGAATAGATTGTAGAATTAACCCTTACCTTTCACTTTCCTTTGGTCGAGTGAACATTTAACCTTCTGTATAATGAACATAGTTTGTTATTAAATTACATCATAACCGTATTCATATTTATTATATCATATATGATTCATTTATGACATTATACTACCCATTTAATAATTATTTCCATGTTAAATTAACATTTTGGGTAGTAATCACTTTCATTGTTTTACATGTTTTTACTTGTTATTTTTGATCATATCATTTAGATCATGATTTAAATACATTCAGAATATAAAACATGATTTATATGTTATATATATTTAGAATTTCAATTTTTTATAATAGAAAGATATATGAATTGGAAAACACTATTTTTGGAGATGGTAGACTGTATGTACGCATAAACACTATTTCAATTTTCATATCATATTGAACTAAAGTAAGTGAATAAGATATATGTAAGTACCCACAAACACAAAAACACAGATACATATCTCCAGTAGAAATATTATGTCATATATTACAAAATTATTAACAATATATATTTTTATAATCTTCATTGAATGATTAACCTAGAAATGAATCTCATCACGTCAGAGAGATGGTAAGCCATACATACACACGAGCGACGATATCATTTTTTAATTATTAAAAGGTGTGGAATTTGATGGTATAATAATTTAAAAAAATTAGAATGTTATTTTAGTTATTAATATACATATTAGTCATCATAATATCCTTCCAAATAACATAGTGTTGAATAAAAATTACACCATGACATGAAGACGATAAGTTGTACACACACACACATGGTGACATTATCATTCATAGGATGGATAGAATAACGAATATGGTTGTACCATATTAATTATAAAATAACAGTGTATATAAGGTACTAAATTTATTATTTGGTATGGAAATAACAAAGAAAGATAAATTTGAAGAAGAAAAGAACATTGAAAGAGGTGATAAAATAATTACCACTTCTTTTAGTGGTTCTATTTGATTTGAACAAAAGGGATCCTTATATTGACATTATTCCCAAGGGAAGGACAGTTGGATAAATTGAGGGAATTTGGGAGGATATTTGGTTATGGTTTGCCCATGTAAAATGGCTTTGGAGGTTTGATTTTGAGAGAAGGGGAAGTGCCTTTTTATAAGAGAGGTGATGGTCACTTTAGGAAATGTTTAAAATAATATTTTATTATAAAATCATTATCAGTTTTTGATGGATCCAAAATAATTTATTTCGAATCTAAGGTGGGTTTCAGACGAAATACTCTCAAACAATAGGTTTTAGACATGTTTAAGTCACCATATTAACACTATCGTTTATATTTAACTCTTAGTAAAATAGTCTAACTGTTATCATGTCCTCTTATATTTTTATAATAAATGGTTAATAAGCATAATATAAAAATACAATAGAACCCCAAGTGGTTCATTATTGATATATATAACCTTATAAAAGTTATTTGGACGAAACATATATTTTTATAATTATTATATCAATTAATAATATAGTGTTTGTTTTAAAAACTCAATTTTTTCAATTTTTACACTATTTGGTATTTCGTTTTTGTTAAAGTCATAAATTTTTTTTAAATTCAATGAAAATTTATTTAGTTGACCCTAAAATGTCATATTATCATATATATTTAGTGTATGGCATAAAAATCCTCAATTTACATTTATTTTTATATTTATAATATGAATTATTTAAATCTTTCAATGATAAAATAATTACCACATTATCACTATGTCATAAATAAATTTAATTATTAAATCTACCAAAATAATAAATAAAATACCATTATGTAGGAAATATTTTTATACTTCTAATGAATATTTATAGTTGGATTTATCTAATATATAACAATATATTAACAATGGTTTTGTCATTAATCATTTAATTTAACAATTTTAACACTTATTTAAATAAAATAATAATAAACGTGCTAATCTAATTAAAGTGGATCAAAATGATCATATTTTATTCCTAATATTGGTTTTGGTCGAAAAAAACTTATCCAATAGAATTAGGACATGTGTTAAGGTAATTATAATATCATTTTACCTTTAATTACCTTATTTACTTTTAACTGTGGCAAATAAAAGTCAAATTTTACTATTCATAAAAAATTAATTTCTTCTTATTGAACCACATTTTACTTACTGATATCATCCGTGTCTCCCATATTTTTGAAATTCAACTCCCAGTTGTGGTAAAATTGTGTTATATGCAAATTTCCAAATGTGCCAAGAAGGGGGGTAACAGATGTTAAAAAGTTCAATAAATACATCTAATTTTATTATTAAAAGAATCTAATGAATTACATTGAAATTATATAGGTATTATATATCTATTTTTACATAAAATAAATTTATATAAAATAATTTTTTTTTTCAAATATAAAGTTGGTTTTAAATAATAACGCAGGGTTTTTCCCTATTCAACAAAAATAGAATGTTTTCAGAAAATACCAATATTCATCCTGAGATAAATATAATATTACGAATTAAAATAAGAATTATATTTTATGAAATTTAAAACATTGAAGTTTCATCAAATTATTTAAAATTAATTCCCATTGACAAAACACAAAAAATGTTTTTAAAATGTTAAAACAATAAAATGATTGACATGTGTTTATGTCAAATTTAAATGTGAAATTATTTATAATAACCTAAATTATATTGAATTATAAAAATACAATCTAGTTATATTTCAAAACCATTAAAATTCTTAATTTAACCCTATAAATTATTTTTATTAAAATAGTTATTTTCAATTAAAATTTAGTATTTTTCACTATTTATCAAAATATGAAAGTTATCAGAAAATTACCAAAAATTTATCCAAATTTTTTTGTCATGATTCAAAATAATAATTTAATTTGAATATATAAAAGTGTCAAATATTTGTTTTAAAAAGGGTTCACCATTAAAAGGGTGAAAAATTGTATTTTTTGAAAAATACTTCTTTTAACTGAAAAAATGAATTTGTCATTATATAACATCTAAGAAACAAATAATATGGATTCTAAAATAATTTGGAGTATATAAAATTCAAAATTTAGGTAATAATATTCATAATTGATTTTTGAACGGCTGGTTTGGTAAGTCTTGGTGTGCTTGAACACGATTTTGCATGTAGCGCAAGTTATTGAATTACATTAAAGAGATAATGTACTATGAAATCTTGGGGTTTTTCAAACATCAAACACTAAGACATATCAAAAACATTATTGAAGAACATTAAGAAGACTGAAGCAAACCTATGTATAAAACTCAAAAATTAAATTATATAATGTAAATAAATAAAAAGTAAATAAAATAGTTTACTACCTTCTATAATGGGTATACAATTATATAAATCCAACAAATAGTGGTGGTAACCAAAATTGTGTTGAAATTTAGTATCATCCCAAACATCATAAATATCCTTAGTCAATAAGGATATTACCCTCCTAAAAACATGAATTAGTTCTGCATTATCCAATCTAACATGAAAACCCATGAGGTGTTATATGATTTCATCAAACTGAGGTACTTCCTTTTTTATTTTTAGGGCATGTTTTGATATTTGTTAGACGAATTTTTAATAATTTTTGGGGAATGAATTTACCATAATGACTATTTATAGACATTTTATAATTGACTATCACACTTCATTAAGTTGAAAAACAATTTATTGTTTTATAAAATTATATAGAGATATAAAAAATTAATGTTTGGATAGGTTCAAAAGACACTATGTTAGTTACCTTAAACCCCCAGATTAACATTCGAAAACAAATTCTATACCTCAGTGGAAGAATTTTATAAATGAGTTGTGTCATTATTGTTGTTTCTGTTTTTCGTACCCTAGTTGATAAAACCCTTACTATCTAAATTTAACTAATATAAAATAGTGTGTAAAACTCATATCATTTTCGAATGTAGGTGATAACACCTGCAATTGGAGTGCATGAAATTCCCCATAATAAAAGGTGGTCACTAATCATGATCAAATGAATGACCTATCGTGGAATGTTTCAAATGAAATATATTATTTCAAATCTCCATGTACTCTTATACTCTTTTTCATTTTTATTAAAACATTATTTTTTATATTAAAGTAATTTAATTTTTGTATTCATATGAGTTTTTTTAATGAATATATATCGGGAATTCATTTGTAAATCCACCCTTACTTAATTAGTAAATATTAATTATTATAAAAACATTACGGATAAATGAAAACTCTAATATTAATATTGAGGAAACATTATCTACAAAAATCAATCATGGATCCACCATGAACAAGGTGTCTACTCCCATACCCGAACCTAAATAACACACAATTACCAGCGAAATATGATCCTAGACTTGAGGTATTGATGAAACAAATCATATAAAATAATTTTATATTCCAATAAAATATCTTACAAATCAATGACAAAAAAGGAGACAATGTTTTAAAACTCTAAAATTTTCTATTATAGATCAATATTAATGTTTAACGTAAGTTATTTTCTCAATTTAATGTTAACCATGAGAAAATGTGGATGTGGGTGATATTACACTTAAAGTGGTGTCCAAATATAGTTTTGAAATATTCCTTATCCTTATAGATATTATATCCCAAAATTCCCCTTCTAATCAATTAAAATATTCTTTTAGTGTTAACATAAAAATTATTCCCTACAAGGGTAAATGAGATGTCACTTATGAGTTTAGTTATCCAACCAAAACTCTCCCATTTCACTAAATATATTAAAAAATCATACAAATAATTTAGAAAAACATCATAATGAAAAATTATGAACAAAAAATGGTAAAACATATTATTCCTCTATTCAATGTAGATAGATATATTCTTTTCTATGTAATTTTTATGGACCAATACATCCAATTGTTGAGACTGAAATAAAATGAGATAGTCAAGATAGAAAGTAATGTCTCATCTTTGATACAACTAGAAGTGATAGAAAAATTCAATGATGTAATAATATTTACAATACCCATTAAAATAGGGTATAATTTTTTTTATGAATTTCTTGATTAATGTGTTTTTATTAATGTACTATATCACTCTATACATAAGTCTTTTTTTAGTGAAGAGTTTGCACCAATATTCGTTGTTATGAAATATTATGACTAGAGAACAACAAACAATATTTTGGAGAATAATTATGTACTTATAAAATGGAAGACCTTTATTTTCCCTCTCTTTTCCTTTGTTCTTATGATTATTGATACAAGTGAAAATGGACATGGAATAATCAATTTGGTTATGAAATTTTGTCAAATATCACAAAATTTAAAAAATGGAACATTTTATGTTATTGTTTTGGGATATATAATATATTTCAATATTTTAGATTCTATTAAGTACCATATGGGAGAATACACCACTATATGTCATAATTATACAAATGCAATCCCAAAATACAGGCACTTTCCACTTGTATACATCCAATAGCATTTTAATTTTCATTTCTCACAATCAAATTTGGTTAATATTCATGTTTTAGGGTATTATTTTTTAGAAAATTGGAATTATTTTTTTGTAATCAATTACAATAATTATTAAAAGGTACCCTTGACTATTAATTCTTTTGAAAATATCATTTCTATTCTAAATCAATAGCAAAAAAATCATGTGTAAAAATATAATATAATTTAAATCCTCTAAAAAAATAACCTGGTCAATAAACAACCATAATGTTGGAATTAAAACCCTGATATAATTAATTATATGAAAATTATGAGATTATTGACCAATTTATTTTTATTACTTCTAGTAGAATTTATCTATAGAATTATTTAATATTACCTGAACTTTTAAGATAGAGTGAAAATTTTATAAGAAAGAAAAAAGAGAATATTACTAGGATTATTCCATCAAATTTCATAAATAATATACATTTAAATGATGAGGCTAAGCCTACAATGAATATAATTTTTTTTACAAATATCATTATTCATTCCTCAATTCCTATACATTTTATTTAAAAATCAATATAGATTAGGTTAATTAGGAAAAAACCATTACTTACTCATTAGAAACATTTTTATATAATTGGATTTCATTTGGTTTGGGAAATTGTTTAGGTACCTTCAAATATTGTATGGTTATTATTATTATTGAGTACTTATAACATTGCATAGATGATTACATTAAGGATTTATGTATCTATTTCTACACCATTGAGGTGTTTTTAGAAGACAAAGATGCATTCCTTTGTCACTATATTGAAAATATATAATAAACAATTATGATAAAATAAATTTTATTATAGATATAGGTATAATTATTGGGTATTTCATTTATAGTGTCAAAAAATTAGATAATAAATTAAATTTTAAAATATTTTCCCCACAAATATACCATAGATACGTTTTTTCGGTTTGATAATGCTAGTTTTTACCAGAAAAACATTAATTATTTTAGTAAAATAGCACATCATTTATCCCTATTATTCAAAAAATATGATATGTTTCTATGAATATTTTATAGATTATTTTAATAGACAAATAAAATATTACATCACCAAAATTTATCTAACCCATATGGGGGGATTTCCCATTTGAGTTTTACATGATTATTCTAACTATTTTGTTAGGGGTGATTTTCCATTAAGGTTTAAGGGGGGCTTCTTTGTGAGTTCATATTAATTTTTTACATTAGAAACTATAAAAATAATTTTTTAGTATAATTTCTACTTTAAAAAACTACAATAATATCTTATTAGGTTAAAGGTTTTCCTATTTTATGACCATTTTACTCTTTGATTTAATATTGAAAAGATATTTTGAATTAATCACCTCAAATAGTGGTTTCAACATAACATAGAATTTTCCCTAGGTATTTGAGATATGATAAGAGAATAAAATGTATTATCTAAACACATTATATTTTTTTCCTCACTATTGTACAATATTATTTAATTATACCACCACATTTGAGATTTTATCCATGATGATCAACTTTTTGTGGAAATATAAACATTTATAATATATAATGATATTTATAATTATTTTTTCATAACTAGTTTCACTCCTTATTTTATAATGTTTTTGATTTAGAATAAAAGAAATGAGTTGTGATGGAATATTTGGGATAACCCCTACTTATGTTGAATTTATAGTGTCCAATTTATTTAGTTACGAATAGAAAACCATAATGTCACATATGTTTTAAGTATTTTTTCACCTAGAATTTTGGGGACCACCATATCTCTTAACAATAAATAAATGGTCATTGACCCTAGTCTTTTGAGTTTGAATTATTTATGGATAAAAATTAGTTTTATAACAAAAATTCATTTGGTGTTTGGTACTGATTATGTTTTGGATAATTTTTTATGATCTACAAACATTAATAATGTTAGAGAGAAGATTTTATTATTGGATTATTGTTATGGATTCAATAAATATAGAATATTTGATGCTAGAGGATAAATATTTCTACGAGACATATTCTATGCTATAGTGCAATTGGTTATTCTATAATTTAATTTCACATTATGGTTCTACAACATAGATAATACTCTAAATTGTAGGTGGTGAATAACCAAATTTTATTATCACTAGAATTTCAAGGGTTATTTATTATTGTGGTATTCCTAAACCAATAATATTTATTGATTCATGAGCATCTTATTTTTACTATAATTAGTGTAATGAGGATTCATATACAAAATAGATAGGCTAGGTCATAGTTGGTTGAAGAAAAATACCCTTTCAATGGAAACACTTTTCACCATGGTTGGTGTAAATTTGGTAATAAAGATTATTGTGTTTATTCCAAACCTATAGAAGAACACACTAGATCTATCACTTACATTTCTAAGTTTTTATTTTTAATATAAATGAATGATATTGTGATCTTGATTCCATTTGGATTCCATATACTAAGAAATAGAGATTACAACATAAGTTATTAAGTGTTTTAAGGAAGTCTAAGAGATAATGGAATGATCATGTGTAGTTTATGGAAGGTAATTAATCATAAGAAAAATAGACCAGGTAATAGTAACCCCTGAAATAGATCATCATGCCATGAAGTTATAATTTTATTGAGGTTCTATTCTTCTCCATAGTAGTAGATGATTTATTGTGATGAAGCACTGAAATAATGTGACCACACTATTTAAGAATGTACCCTAATATAAATGATTAATTAATATGTAATAGATATTTTAAACATATGTGGATATTAGGATTTGATTATTTATATGCAAATAAAATGGACCTTAATCACTATATTGTTGTGGGGATGAAATATAGAATTATCATAATTTTAGAGAGGAATAATTGACTAATCATAACTCTTGGGTCAAATCAATGTGATTTTTTTCTCAAAAGATACACATAATATCTCCTAGGGGTGAGGTCATATATGAAATTATAGAAGGTATTAAAAGATGCTCTTATATATGTATGATTAAGATATTTCTGTAATTTCTAAATAATTGAATAAAAAAGGAGGGTATTCTATAATTTTCATCTCACTGGAACATCATTAGGTTCTAAAAAATAGATACATAATTCAATTTTCAATTTTTTCTTTTTTATCTCCAAAAGAAGAAGGTCTTTATAGAGGTAGAACATAGTATTTATTTATGATAGAAGTTAGTGATATTTCCTTGATTTTCTTAAATATTGAGTTTAGAGGGTTTAAGTGACTGCTCTACTATGTAATAAAAATATATGTAGTATTTTATGGTGTTTTGGGTTCATAATCATTTCAACTTTTCATATTCCATGGAATTTTTTAGATAGAGTTTACCGAGTAAAAATATTAATGTGCTTTCTATTTATCATCACACTCACAGAGAAATTATGAGAGAGTTTGAGTTGTAACTCACTTTGAGTGAAAAATATCATTTTTAATTTGCTAATGTTTTACTTGTTAGTACCCTAATTCACCCCTCTAAGAGTAATATCCTTTATAAATTCCAAAAAATTGCTATAAGATCACAATTTTGGGGTAATATTTTATGTCTCCCAAAAACATGAAAATAATATTGGTTGTTAAGAATAAAGTAATACAAATCATTGAATAAAATAATTTATAGTTAGGGATGAATTGGACACAGCACCGATTTAGGACATTGGGGGGGGGGGGGTAAAAGTTTACAAAACCGCCACTCATGGTATATCAATGAACATGGAATGTGGGGATTTATTATAAAAGGGAAAAGGTATTTAAATATAGATATAAAGGAAATCAATGCATTTGGGGGGTTGGTTTGTGCAACAAAATCTATATAATGGTAATGTACTAAAAACATATCCTATTATATGGGAATACAATTGAATATTTATGAAGGTGATTCCAATACTTGAGAGGAAAATGTTCTAGTGTTATGGAATATGTATAATCATTTGAGAATTTGTCCAGTTGATAAAATTTCTTTTTTTTTTTGATCATTTAAATCCTCTTATGGTTGATATTAAGGCATTGGTGAATATATTTAAGATATCAAAATTTTAAAAAAAATCACAAGGATACTCCCTATATTTTTAAATTCAAAGGTATCCATGCTTCATTATAAGGATCCAAAACAATTATCTTAGGAAAAACATCATAGTGAACTTCTAACATATGAAATGATAAATGTTGAAAATAAATCCAGGTCAAAGGATAACACAAATGAGGTTTCCCTTAAGACAATGGAGAAACACTATGTTAAATAATATCCGTACAAAACAATTTTATTTAAGGGATTCCAATCCTCAATTCCAATATTATGAGTGGAAAATGAATAATTAATAACAAAATTTCACCATCATCACTATGATTCATTAAGGTGTGTATTCTCACTTCTAGGTGATTTAAAACGTTTTAGGATGATAATTATAAAGAATCTATAATGAAAAAATTATTGTGTGAAAAATTCTAAAGAAAAAAATAGAGGAAATTACTTAAATAGAGAAACATATTATATCATGAAGATGATAACCTATAATGAAATATAAGTGGAGGGGGTTGAGGAATATAGAGATGTTGTAAAATATGACTTATTAGATATTATAGATAAAACTCATGCCAATGAAATTGACAATGAGAATGATGAAGTTGAGGGAATAGTTGATCTTTAGGTTAAACATGAGACATAATTTGAACAACATGAGAAATGGTGGGATATGATTAATATAGAAAATGTATTTTTCTTGTCTCTAAGATTTATACACAATAGTACGTGAAATTAAAGTAAGAAATAGAAAGTAGATATTGAAATACATAAACATGAAATTTCTGAAAGCCACGAAAAGGAATTGGACATAAATCACAAAGTGGAGGAACATTCTCTAGTTATAGATGTTGTATTCAAAATATCAAAATAAAGGGTTAAAAAAATTGATGTTATTAAAGATAAAGTCAATGTTTTATAAAGAATGTGTGACTATAAAAATTATTCTTTACAACTGACCTACTATCTAGTTACTCAAATGAATCCACCACATTTAAAGTTATATAAGTCTAAGGATTAACATATGAAGAGTATATTTCCATACCATAAGTTTAAAATATAAAAAAGGAAATTATATTCTATGTAATGTTTATATTATGAAAAAACAATAGATATTTTTATATCACAGACATAAACCCCCCAGAAGAATAAGGATTTTTGAATGGTTTTAAAGACTAATAATCGAGGAATTAAGTATTGAGAGATAAAGAAAATAAGGAACTGTTATTTTTTATACATGGAACACATTTAGTATGTTTGATCCATTGAAATTATATTTTTTCAGATAGAATCATTTTTTTCATCACCAATATAATTTCACCGATGATCATTGAATAGCATGAAAAGATATGAGATGGAAAACATTATTGAGATTACTTTGATAAAACTATTCATGAAATTTTAATGAGTCTTGAAAATTGGTTGGACTTGCACATGAACAAAAATAAAAATATTATCTACAATATAAAATACATAAAAGGTGGGTGGTTCTGTTTTGTAAATGGTAAAGGATGAAAAATTAATGGATATAGAAATTCCAATGTTGGTGGAATTTATGTTAGAAAAATATATGAACTCTTAGTTGAAGGAAATAGACAACATCTTCTATGTCTGATATAATTATGTAATTCTAAACATTCTATGCTATTTGGAAAGAATGGATGCACTATTAATCCTAGATATTCTTCTATTTTTCTATAAGGGTGCATTACCATGGGTAATGTATATGAAAATTGTGAAGAGAATTAGTGAATGTTTTCGATGGAATTGGAAAATTGGCATGAAAAAAGAGACCCAAATTTGTGAAAACAAATCATGGAAAAACATGATGAGTAATGAGGGGTTATGTGATTTTATTAAACTCACATGTGATGATAATAATACAATTGATTCTTGTCAAAAGGGGAAGCCTATCGAGAAGACATATAAGATGAAGAGAAAATCAACAAGAGTCTTCGAGCTCGTTGATTTGGATGTTCATGGCAAAATGCCCCTAAAGACTCTAAAGATAAAATGTATTATATTTTATTGTCAATGATTTCAGAAATATTCCTCTTTTGATAGTAATTATTAATAAAACTGAGGTATTTATGTATATCACTCAATACCAAATAGAATATGAAAATATTATATGTGAAAATATTCAAAAGATTCCCACAAATAATGGTATTATGTTTATAGACAACCAAGTTGAAGAATATCTTGAAAAACATTGGATTCAAAATCAAGTGTCAACTATGGTAACTCATCAATATGAAAATGTTGTTTAGAGGATAAATCAGATTAAAAAAACATATCAAAGACTATGTTTGTTGAAAATTCTCAATAGGATAAGTATCTGAAAGAAGTAGTTCTACAAGTTTTCTATATATCTAATGGAAAATTGTTATGTACAAATGATGAAAATAAATCATAATTAATAATTTATGAAATTTAGTCAACTATAAATATTTCAATGTGTTGGGAAGTAATAAATTTATTATTGAAAAATAAAATAATATTATATTTGAAGCATTTAGATATGAAGGTCTATTTCATGGATATGTAACCAAAATTAAGGAATATAAATTCTTTTATGAAAATTTATGTAAAATTAATGAAATCCATGATATTTCTATAACTAACTCTAAATATAAATTTAATACATGTCAGCATATTTTAGTTATGAATTGGAAGAATTCACCATTAAGAAACCAGTTTTTGCTGAGGAAAGTGATGAAGATATGTACAGATAAAGGGGACTTCAAATATATGTATTAAACTATGATGATATCTTTGATGTTGAAAAAACAAAGCATCTAAAATAAGAACATTTAGACAATATTTAAGAGTTAAATAACTAATAACAATATTTTTGGTGACTATATAACTCCCTTTTAAAAAATAAGAATGAATCCATAGTAGTATACCTCAATATTATATCTAATGAGACCAATGTCATTTGATGAATCTACCACAAATGAATTCTTTTACAACTTGATAAATGGTGATTTTGACTAGATTGAGTTACATAAAACATCATATGTTTTCCCACAGTTAAAAAAATAATAACTCAATCAGAACCAAGTGGGTATTCCAAACCAAACATAATTAAGATGACCAATTAATAAGTATAAATGTAGACTAGTATGCAAGGGGTATTCCCAAATTGAATGTATCTATCTAGATGATTTTTTTTAAATGTGGATCATTTAGAACTATTTAAATATTATTGGCTTATGATATGAAATAGAAGTTTAAATAGTATAAAATGGATGTAAAATCGTAATTCTTTATTGAAGTTCCTTAATTGGAAGTCTATATTCCGAAACCATATAGATTATTCATTCATGAAGACGAATTAATGGTGTATTGGTTAATTATTGAATTATATGGGATGAAATGAGTACCAAGGTCTTAGTAATCTCAAGTAGATTAGTATCTAAGGAAGCTATGTTATCATATAGGAGGGGTTAATGATAACCTCGATATTCTGAAGGAGGTATTATAGTGGATGGGGAATATTTTATATGATGATGAAATCATCTATAGGATTATATGACACCCAATGAAAGAATTGTTTTTATTGGGCACAAATTAATGATTTCTTTAATGGATGAATTATACATTTTTATTAGTCTATAAGTTTCATAAGAAAGACCAAAAAATATATCTCCGAAATTAATTTTTCCAAATAGGTTTTGAATTTGTTTCATATGGATGATTATAAACTAATGGGTACTAAAGTTGTGACCAAGATAAAAGCTTCCAAATATAGTTATGATGAAAATGTTGATGTGACTCTCCACTAATAGTTCATTGGTAATTTAATTTACTTGAAATCCACTTAGACAGACATAATGTTTTCTATATGTAAGTTAAATAATTAGTAGAGCTTTATAAATTAATTTCACATGAATCTTGTGAGTTGAAAATTTGTACAACAACAAAATAGTTGAATTTTGGATATATTATTATCGAAATTAACTGAAATAATTTATGGACTCTATAGATTAAAATTGGGAAGGTTTTATTAGTGATTGAAAAAATACTTATGAGGGTGGGTTTTAAATTGGTAGCTATTATATTTCTTGGAAAATATAAATGAAAGCATTTATATACACTAGATCTTTAGAGACCAATCATTTCATGATAACTCATGAATTAGCTTAGTTGATATGGATGATGAAAAATCAAAAAGATATTTCAATCTAGTTACTATATGTTATCCTAAATATCTATGAAAAATTGATGCTATAAGTATTTTAAAATATCATATTCAATAAATAAGAAAAACTGAAATATCAAATATAACTTCTTAATGGACAAGGTTGAGAAATATGTTTTGATAGTGGAGTATGTTCCTATGAAAGAACAAGTGTAAGAAATCATAACCAAGGTAGTACTATAAGTGTACATTGAATGTAATCTATTGGCCATAGGAATCTAAGTGAACCCATTTATCATTATTTTTCTTGAGTAAAACCCCCATTTCATTGGGGAAATTTATTTTTAAGCATTGTATGCTTTATTTTCTCATTTTCTTTCATGATCTTTTAACACTCTTTAGTGAACATTCAAAAAACTAATATTTGGATTTTTTGAAAAAGTGGGAGAATTTAATCATGTTGGTAATAAAACTATGGACACATTTTCTATTTTCCCTAACAAAAAGTGTGAAATTCAAATAAAGAGGAAAATGTATTATTGATGATTTTTTGAGTTATATTTTTAAATGCAGTGGATTTATGAGATTAATTTCAATGAGATTATTTTATAAAGACTCTCTAATATAACTCATGTTTCATACACAAAACTAGTCTCATGTGATCAGGGATTTTGTGATTGATGAATAATTGTTACAATATGTTGAGTGGGGGTGACAATTTTGTAATTTTAAATAAAATCACAGGAGGAAATTATTGACAAAAATCAATTTTATGTCTTGTATTTATTGTGTATGTTGAAAATTATATCTATGATTCTAATTTGAAGAAGGTTATAGAGCAGTGTTGATGCTTAAAAGGAGTATTATGAATTATTTAAATCCATAAGGCTTATAGTTGGAGGATAAATATTTTTTAAAAACATACTACAGACCAAAAATTAATGGGATAAATCATTATGGAAGAATTTATAATGGTTGTATGACATAAAAAATACTATATGTTTTAGAAGGTGAAAACCCAAATTTAAATGTCATTGGAATTTCATTGGTTCCATATCTTTGAGGGATTATTTCATAATGAGAAGATATGTTGGTATGATCAACTAATTTAAAATATCACTAGGTTTTATAAGAGGGATACACCATAGAGTATAGGATATTCCAATAATGGTTGAATAAAAAAATTACACTCTATAAAAACCCTAAATTACAAAGAGGGTGTGAATTTAGTATTGTTGTTTATTTTATTTCACTGAATCCCCCAAGTGGTCATGCTTCAGATGGCCCTTACATCATGGAGGGTGTTTTTTAATATAAATAAATGATTTGGTAATATCAAAGCATAATGATTCGATCATGTATCCAAAGGATATTAACCCACATTTTGTTATGTTCTTGAATATATTTAAGAATATAATAGAGGCATCATGAGTAGTTAATAGATGAGATATATAAATTTCAAAAAATATATAATAATAGGAAGTTAAATCATAGATTATTATACCCCAGTGATATAATTTTACTAAATAACTCTTTTACACTTTGTAAATTAGGATACACCGTGGTGAGAATTTAAAATAATGTTTCCACACTATAGAAACAAGAACCACACAATAGCAATGAAATAATAGTGGACTCTTTTTTATTAAGGTGTTTATCTCTAATTTATTTCTTCAATTTGAATTAAATATTCCTTAATAACTATATTCAGTTTTGTATTCCACGTGACATGATTCTAGGAGGAAAAAGAGTATGTGAATGATCCGAACTCTTAGATAAAATCCAAGTGATTAATTTTCTCAAAAACTACACACAATAGTTCATGAGGGTGATCACAATGATAGAATTGTAGAAAGTATTGAGAGAGTATCTCAGAGAAGTATAGAGATGATATTTCTATATATGATGGAAAATTCAAAGAGGAAAAAATAGAGGATATTCCATGATTTTTATCTCACTGGATCATCATTAGGTTCTACAAAAAAGACTTTCTATTCTGGGTGAATTTTCAAAATATTATCTCATGAAGAATATGTTTTTCCTAAGAGTACAAGTGAAATACTCTAATATAATAGATATGAATGATATTTTTTTAAATTTTTATAGTGATTTTGGACATTCTAAGTGACTAATCTATCATGTAAACAAAAAAGAAATAATGTGCACTAGTTTTTTAGGTGTATATATAGATTACTTTTCATTATCATTATATACATAATATTGGTTATTTTACATACATTGATCAAAAAAATTAATTTCCTTGAAAATAATAATGCTTTTAGGTATTTTAGAACACTTTTATTATATTAGATTCATTGGTTATCAAGTTCGTTGAATTACTCTCTTTTAATGTTTAAAAGACTAATCGACAATTTTACAAATAAAAAAAATTATTAATAGGAACTCCTAGTGTAAAAAATATAAATAACTATAAAATATATTATCTCATTAAAATTATGTTAGAGTGATTTTATATAGGAAAATACATTAAAATTTAGGTAAAACCTTGTAATTTTGATTTTTAAAACACAATTTTCCCATTAAACCAATAAATAATTAGAGATCCTCTTATAAATATATTTTCAAAACATAATTCATTAAAAATGAATATAATATAATTACATGGGAGTTATTGAGGTATATTCTTGGTTAGGCTATTAAACCATTTTCTCCATATTAAGTATGTATTTTTATGATAGTTTATTAAATTCTAATACAATTATGATTATGTTTTTTATATTATAAATTATTAATTTATATTTAAATATATTAGTGGTAGATGTATGGAAAGACACCCAATATCCCCACATGCGAATCAATGGCGGGTCATTATGGTAATTAGTGGTAGTAACATTGGATGATCGTAGCTGACATGGTTTAAGGGATAGCCAAAACTAGAAATATGGTGGATAGTTGTAAGAAAAATAAGGGGATATATAAGGTTATTCTTTGAATTCATGTATATAGTGTAAAATACAATGTGATATTATAGAAAACGAATATCATATCCTTAACTTGTGAGAAAAGAATAATAGAATTGTTGTTATGTTGAGGGTATATAGTATTAGAGTGGGAAAGTCAGAAATAGTGACAGTTGGAATCTAGGGATTATTAAGTGATAGGGGTTTGTAGGGGGTGGTAGGTATGGTAGGGAGGGGTTACCTTATGTTATTTGACCATATATGTGGACATGCTAGTTCTCTTCGATTTATGTGCGTACATGACCACATGGGGACCACATTATTACATGAATCTACTAGGGATATATGGATATCATTATTAAGAAGTCTATATAATTTTTTAGTGATATTGGTAACTCATTCATGGTGTCATTTATCCTAAAATAACATAACCATTGGGGTTATATTATGGTATGAATAGTCAAAATGAAGATCTTATTGAATTAGAATATAATGAGAAGAATGAAAAATTGTGGTGGATAGACCGATCCACCTTGTTTCATTTCATATCTAGTATCTCAAGATATTCATTTCATATACATTATGAAGAATTTCTATACGGATGCCTCCATGATTTATAGCTATTCCACACCCCTCTATGTTTTTCTCCACATGAAACACCTATTGGAAACCACCAGACAAATATATATATATATATATCCAAAATTGAATAATTTTTTTATATTTTCTTTATGTTAGTTTATGTGTAATATATATTACATTATACTATATATATATATATATATATATATATTATATTGTTATTGTTATTATGTTAATTTAATATCATTTAAATGTTTTTTTCAAAATTTTATAGAACAGATCAATAAAACTATGCTGTTATATATTTGATAAATTTTAGGAGTATAATTTCATTAATTTTAAAATGAAAACATTAATAAAAATTTCTTATAATTATTTTTGATATCATAATACATTATAAATTTATTTTATACAATGATGTAAATGATTAAAATTCCACAATATTTTTTTAAATTAAAATTAATGAAGAGCTCATCAGTGGATGCCCAATTTTGGATAAGACTATGAAAACTTCTATTTAAATATGATTCCACATGATGAGATGATTTTTAGGGTTATTGGAAATAATGGGAAACAATGTCCTACTAAAGTGTGTTAAGTAATTAGAAATTTTATTTGAGATCTATTATGTCTAGAAACATCGAACCACATGGGTGTTTATTTATTAAGTAATATAATTGTGTCTCCATTGATCTATACCACCATTGGGTAACATACATGAAAAGTGGTTTCATAATAAATGACTTTATCTAACTGTTCTTCTCATAACAATGATTGGATAACTAATATTTATAATACAATTGGTTTTTGTGTCATTTTTATCATAAACCTAAATTATTACAGTGGATGGTCTAGTGTTTTATCTTTTTGGGATGATATTGTTAAAGTCGGTTTGTCAAAATTATTAGTTTAATTATCCCAAGTCATGAATGTCGCAGGATGTTATTCAAGAGGTGATGAGGTTGATAATGTGATGTTATACAACCTAGTTTGAATAAATTTGGTGATATAATTAGGTATTTTTCATTTAGGGGAAACATAATGAATGGGTTTGTTCGATGTCATGGATGTTTTTATGTTATTATCGAAATATTTTTAGTAAAAAATGACCCATTCTATGTCTCATTGAGACCTTAAAAATAAGATATTTTTTCCATTATCCATCAAAGGATAGTTGATAACTTTGGTGTTTGTATTTATAATGTATAATATTATATTCTGTATTATGTGATCATATATGAAACAATTCATGGTGTTATGGCATTCCATTATTGGAACATGTGTTCAATGTTACATGATCCTCTATTAATTTTCACAATGAGTTACATAATCATTTTCCATTATGAACTTCTTTATACTATGTGATATTTTATAACGAGATCATAAAATTCTTCTATATGATTTTAGTATTTATACTACAAGATCCCTAATTGATTTCGAAATGTACTATTATAGCCATGAGTGTAGTTAATTTGAGACTTGATTTGGTGTGAACACATTAATGGAAGTTTTTATTTGGAATGTGATTATTTTTTGTAAAATTAGACATAGTTTATTCAAATGTTATACAATTTTATCTTATATATTCTTTGATTCCTAGGATAAATAACCTCTTTGTGAATGACGATCTATGTTACACTTGGTATGTGTTGATTTGTGAGGTCTCATAATTATTTTAACATTTTTACACAAATATAATAAATTTTTATTAAATGATCATTGCAAGGGTACTGAAAACCCTCACATATCATCCGAGTTACAAAAAAGAATATAATAAATGTAAAAACCCTAAATTACTATTTAAGAAACATGTACACGATAATGTATATGACACACAACACCAAGAACATATAGGGATATAATATACAGATAATTTATAATATATTTACTATTTAAAATAGATTATATATATTTCAATGCATGCAACACTGAGTTACTATGTGTTAAATGCAAGACTGACCATCTTCGATGACTTGCATTACAACAAGACTTAGTTGTACCAAACAGTAACATATTAATAAAATAGTATTATTTAATATATAATGATATAAATTGGATAAAATGTCTGATATTATGAATTATATTAACTATCTTAGAAAAATATATGTTTTTAATAAATATAAAAATATTTTACTTGTGACCAATTAATGAGAAATGAAAATAATAACCAATTGGATATAAAAAGAAATATTATTATATTTTTTATTTAAAAAGAGTTTTATCTTAATAAACAACATTAATTAAAAATAATTAATTATTTTATTGAAATATATATTTTATATAATCATTAAAATATTTTTTATATTCATCCACTAGGATTTATAGGTATATGATAAGAACAAACACTATTTTACACATAAAAACATGTATTTTTAAAAATGCAATTTTACCACCTTTTATAAGAGAAAGCATTTTAAATTTTATTTTGACAATTTAATTATTTTAATATTTTAAATTATACTTCATATTCTAATGATAAACATATTAATTTGGTTTGGGTGAATTTTTTAAATTTTTCTGAAACATCTCTATTTTTAATGAATATTTTAAAATACAGAATTTTATTTCAATACTGAGTTTCATCTAATTTATTTATGAGGATAAATTATACTATTAATTTATTTTTAAGTATAATTATATAATATTTTTATCAATTAATACAATTTATTTAGTTGGAAGCAATTTCACTTAGAAATCCATTATAAAAAACAAGGAAAACATGGAGTTGTTTTTATTTTAAAAACCCACATTTTCATCCAGCTTATGGGATTAAATTTAAATCAATTTTAACTAGTTATATTATTGGAATTTTAAAAAATGGATTACATATTTGGAATAATAATAATTTATAAAGTCTAATAATATCATTTTTACGAAAATGATTAGTGAAAGTGATTAAAATTATGTACAATGATTAAGGTTGAATTAAGATTAATAAGGAACTAAACCTTAACCATATGAAAAAATAACCTATAAAATTGAACGAGAACTGTTGGATTGAAATATATTGACCATATACAATATTTTATTTTATATTTTTTCCTTTTTGGATACAATTACAAAATGTAAAATTTGGGAAGAATTTCATTGTCAAAATATTATAGGAGTGTCACTCCCCCTCCACTATAAAAGGCCACCACTTCTCCCCATTCATCACACTTCTCAAACCACATTTGTTCATCCAATATCTAAAACAATTACATCAAAAAAGCACTCCCCTAGACCCTGAATCCCCATTTTCTATATAAATCCTTCTAAGGTATCCCTTTAGTATATACCAAAATGAGTTACCTGGTTTTGATGGTAATACTTTTCGAAGATCACGTTCCTTTCAATTTATTATCCATAAAATAAAATTTTATTATTACATGTTAATATATGAAAATAATTATCCTAAATATAGTTGGATATTTTTATTCTCAATATTCTGCCCACACTTACACACACATCTATCAAATGGGTAATGAACATAATGTTTATATGAACGTCGAACTACCGCCTCACAAAACGAATGATTAATCATTTTTCCTTTACCAAATCTCATGGAGGTAATAATGATGAAAAATATATTTTTATATGATATATATGTTATTTATTGTGTATTTAAATTTCAATAATTATTTTACAATTCATATCTTTATAAATTCCATTTTGTGTAAAAAAGATAACATTGTTTGTGGAAATGTGGACTACCACCCCCTCAAGTGATTTGAGTCGTTCAGACGATACATGGAATGTATAGAGGGTAGTTTTAATTAAAAATATGTGAAATAAATAAAATTTATATTATTTTAATGAAGTAATTACCTTTATAGATATATAATATATAGAATTTTTTATTACACTTTCACACACTTAAAAGTGATAATATTATTCGTGGATATATGGACTACAACCTCCTTGATATGATGAGATTATTTTTTCATAACAATAATCAGAAATATACATAAATAAAATTAAATAATATTGTACAGATGATATAATTATCATTATAGAAATATTTTTTGTTACTTTTCATCTTTTCATAATTATCGTTGAAAAATTAGAACATTACTCATGTGTACGTATGATCTACCATCTCAATGATTGTAATGTTGATTTTTTTTCATAATCATATGTAATTATTGCTTTTAAAAGTATAATTTACGTATAAATATGATAATTATTTCATTATTATTATTCTATAGTTGTAAAATAATGACCACCTTGACCATGTTTGACCCACCAAAGTTGTTTTTGACATAAAAGTCAAATTTCATCAAAATACCTAAAGTAAACATAATTTTTTATATAGTTGTATCGAAAATTATAATAATTGAAATAAAAATAATTATAAACAACAAAAAGATTATGAGGGATGTATAAAATTAGCATTATTTTATTATAAATGATGTAAAAGGACTTTCACCTAAAATGAAGCTCAAGGTAAGGTATTTTCATCTCACTTTTTTACTTCTATGTGATAAATTTTACGTTCACCACTTAAGTATTTAGTAGGGTGAATATTCATCCCATTTTTATAAGTTATATGATGAATTAAAATACCATTATGGAATTTAAAACTTCTATTTAATATCATTCTTTCAAGAATTTTATGACTGAAAATTATTCAAATTGGTATGAGAAAATTTAGAATGTTTAAAGATTATATTCTTCAATAATAAATATAATGATCTTTCAATGGTATTTACATTATAGGAAATTATATAAAAATTCTTCAATAAAACCATTCATTTTTCCCTACTCTCATTATTTATGATCATTTTTATGTATGAATGCCATTTTCCCATTCATTGGTACACAAAATGTATTTAAAAGGGTTTTTAAGAAAACAAGACAATATTTTTCACTTTATTCGCAGAACCTTTTTTAATCTAAAAACCATGATTTATTAAAATGTATTCAAAACATATTTTAGATTAATTTGGTAATGAAATTTTTACACTTTTATGTTTTACCAATTTTTTCCTAGGAATCATATTGTTTTGTTCCCAATAAGTAATTTTCTAAACCGTTTTACCGTGCAAAAGTAATGTTATTTTACCTTGTAAAGAAAGTACAGATTTACTCACCATCAATTCATTAAATATTCTAGTGCATGTTTAAATGTGTAGATTTTAATGAATTTTTTTTTTCAAAATATAATTTCAAATAAAAAGTTTTTTAAAAGGTTCTACAAAAAAAATCGATATTTTCCTCAGTAATTATTTTAAAATATATTTTTATGTTATTTCTACTCATAAACAACATTAACCATTTATTTTTACTCCTCGTGGGATTTTCTGCATTGATACCATTCTTATTATTCCTTTGGATGGTTTATTATTTATTTTTTATAAGGATAGTATTAACATTCACTACCTTTAGTCACATGTTATTTCCTTGAAATATTGAATATAATAGGATCATTGAACAATGAATATACTCCTAATTATCCATTTAATTTATCAATGATAGTAGTATTGCCTAAAATGTATACCATTTTACATATGGTACCCACTTTTACTTTTATTTGATTATTTGTTAAAATTTTGATAATTCTGTATTCTATAATGAATAATGATAACTGAAAAGGCATATCATAATTTATTATTATTCAATATAAGGAATTATTTAGAATAGTAATGATGGGTGGAGCCTGAACTTTATATAGCTCCTTGATGAATCGATAAGTTCTTATAAGGAGAATATGTTTCACAAATTTATAGGGTTTCTATCTATAGTTTTAATCCGTCTTGTGAAAGGTATTTGCTGTATAGGTTTTCATGGGCCTTTAGCATGCCATCCACTAAGAAAGAATTTCCATCATATTAGTTTCATTTATTATTCATCTACAAGATTATGTGTCGACATATCTATGGATATATTTCATTTTCAGTTCATTTATTAAATAGAATGTGATTTAGTTTCTTACCTTTACATATTAATTTTACATTATATAGTTATCTAAATGTCATGTGTTTCTATTTATTACCTTACCATATTTATTTATGAAATTCCCTTTCAGTTTATGGATTATATTTCATGTGAATTCAGTTATTTACCGTGTAAAAGTTATTATTATCATTAATTCATTATTTTATTCAATAGTTTTACCTTACTAAGAATATTAGATTACCCTTATTATGTTTTTTCCTAGGAATCGATGAAGCATATTATAAATTAAAATAATGGATATTCTATATGGAATAGAGTTATCCAGAAAGTTATTTATTTAGAAAAAATTTGTTTATAATTATTGTATTCTTCTGTAATAAAATATTCATATATATATAGCTCTACTTTATGAGGACTATTAAACTCTCATTCCATGGAGATTTTATTACCCATAATCATGCCAATGTAATTAGTAAAATATACCATCTCTAGGATTCTAGGGCTAGGTCACTACAATTGGTATCAAAATATGTTTATTATAAAATGTGGGAAATAGATTTGGGAAAATATAGGTTAGAGAACAAAACCCAAAGGTTGAATTTGAGGATAATTATTGAAGAAAATCCCGTAATTTAGGTAAGGTAGAGATTATGTGGGTCTTCCTAAAAAAATACCTCCCCAGATACTAAAAGAGGATTTTGTTCTTACAAAAATTTACCTAAGAGTAATAACTATAACATTGTGTTTCGAGGCTAACTCGAGGTATCCTAATACACAACAAATGGCGTTACAGTGCACCTAGTTTGAAAATCTAGAGGAATTTTTTAAGATAATCCACTTTATCTTTACAAAACATTAACGAATTTGAATGGATAATGAAAATGAATAATCAAGGTTAAACCTAATATGTTTTAGATTAAAAAATAATGTGTCATGATTATATATTTTATAGACAATTATATTCTTTTCTCATAATGAATATTGTTTATTACACTATTACTAGTGGGTTTTGTCAATTTTTCGAACCCAAAGGATTCACATTATCCCAAAATATAAAGGTTGAGATGGTGAAAATGATAAACCAAATGATATGTTTATAAGAGTAATGGATATCATGTTTATGAAAAATTAGTTTTCTTGAAATATTATTAAGAATATATACCATTAAAAAAATACCATACACATAAAAAAAGATATATGGTAGATGATAGGGTCTCGAGTGGTGGATATAGTAAAGAAAATAAGGCTCCATTTCTAACACATGAGATGTTTGGAAGGAGACACACATGAACGTGTATCAAAGTAATACGTAATTGATATAAGTGTAAAAATAATGACATAAGGAAAAGAACTGCTAAGGAAAATGAAGAGTATGTTGGAAGGAAATGAAGCTCATCCTAATAAATATTTTTTTAGTTTTTTTCATATATTTGGGGAACCTAGAAATTTTCGGAGTCAATGCCCTCTTATAGAGGATTAGAATCTAGAATAAGGATGGATCTATGTGGAAATAAGTGGATAAAGTATTTATATACAATGGATGTATTAATAAACATATTTAAAATTATAATTAGTGATTATCCTTATTCTAAGGATGTACATCATATTTATTGTGGAAATTATATTAATTTGTTTTAGAAAAGAAAAACCGATAAGCTAGGTGAAAACCAATCATATCCATCAAGGATTCAGGTCTTGAACCCATGATTGGAGGATGATAAGGGTTTCACACCAACCACTAGCATTCAAAATTTCATAGTTTGTTTCGTTATTTTCACGTAAATAATTTGATGATAAAATGTAAATGATGAACAAGTAGTATCACTTTTGAGTATTTGAGATTATTATATTAAACATGGTTGTTTTTTATGATATTAAAATAGAAATAGTCATAGTTTTCACTATTTTATATCCATCTGTATCCCTTAGAAATATATTTTTAGGCTTTATGCATCAAAATTAATTTTTGAATGAATTGGAAAATATATTGATGCAAAAGAAACATTGAAATTATGTTTATAAAAATATATCAAGTAAGTATTCAGTGTCATTAAAATAATTCAACAACATTATGAAATATATCATCAAATCATTTTGTCCTAATATATTATTATTTTAAATAATTTCCTTCTAAATCATTATAGATTTATGGCTTTGGGGACCTCCACATTCAATTGATCATTCAATTTTTTGTGATTTATGACCATAATCACATCCAATAAAAAGTTTTTTCCTCTAATTATATATCTCTACATTTTATTGATGTTCTTATACATTGATACCATGTTATAGGTTAGTCCTTGTGATATTGGAACATCCCATTCCATATTTTTTAGAGGAGGTTGTATGAACACTTCTCACGATGTGGGTTTTAAAAACATGAAATATCAAACAATCAATAACGAGGATTGAGTTTCAATTGAAAGGACAAATTTTAATTTTGGTGGGGACAATGTTACATAGTGAAACTATAAAGTAAGAACATTGAACTCAATAGTGTGTATGACACACGACAACAAGCACGTAATGGAATATAATCCAAAATTAATTTTTTTATTTTATTAAAACACTGAGTTAGTTAATTTATTTTCTATTTAAAATAGATTCTATATTATTCAATGGAGGAAACACTAAATTAGTGTGTGTTAAACACAAGAGTGACCTTCTTCGATGGGTTGCGTTACAAACAATACTAAGTTTTATCAAACAATAGTATAATACTTAAATATTAGTATTTAACATAATATGGAATAACCTAGACATTATGTAAGAGGTTATTAATAGTATTACCTAACTTAAGTAAATTTATGGTTTATATGAATATAAAATTAATTCATTTTTACTAATAAACGAGAATAAAAAATTAGAACCAATTGGATATAAAAAGAAATATTATTATATTTATGCTTCCAAAATGGGTTTTCCGTAATAAACATAAGTAATTATGATTATTTAGTTATTTTAATGAAATAGATATGTTATATATTCAATAAAGGTTTTTATATCCATCTATTAGGTTTGATATGCATAAGATAAAAACAATCTATATCATACACATAAAAACCTATATTTTTTAAAAGAAACTTTTACAACCATTTAATGGAGAACCAATTATAAATATAAATTTTTTAAAATTTATTTTATTTAATATATATAAAAAAATTAATATTTGAAAGGGAAACATACGAATTAGATTTGGTGAATTTTAATATTTTTATAAAATATTTAATTTTAAAGGAATATTTATAAATACTGAATTTTAGTTCGAAATTAATTTTTCATATCATTTATTTATGAGGATAAATTATAATTTTAATTGTGTTTTTAGTTTAATTAGATAATATTTATAGCGATTACTACAATTTATGTCATTATATTAAATTTCACTTTGAAATTGATTATAAAAACTATTGAAAACTTTCATATGTTTTTACTTTAAAAACCTAAATTGGCATCACACATACAAGATTAAATTTAACTAAATTTGTACAAATTATAATATTATAATTTGAAAAAAATGGATTCTATTTTTTTAACCTTAATAATTTATAATGTTTAATAATATAATATATAGTTTTTAACAAGAATATTAGTGAAAGTGATTAAAATTTATGACAGTAATTAAGGATAAATTGAGCATAATAAGAGACTAAAACATAACCAAATGGCCCAAAATGAAATATAATTTTTTCCAAGAACTATTTTATGGAAATATATCGACCATATACTCACTTTTATATAATGGGATCCATTATTGGATCCACATACAATATGAAAAATGTGGGATGAATTCATTTTCAAAAAATATTACATGAGTACCACTCCTCCTCCACTATAGAAGGCCACCACTTCTCCTAATTACTCACACCTCTAAAACTAATTTTGGTCGTCCAATATATTCCAAAATTTATTACCAATATACATACTCTTATCCTTGAATCCCACTTTTTATAATTAATCCTTCCATGGAATCTTGTTGGTATAAACCAAAAAGAGTTACCTGATTTTTAAGGTAATTCTTTCCAATGATCACTATCCTTTAAAATACTTTTCCACCACATAAAATAATATTTTGAAAGATTAAAATAATAAAACATTATCCCCAATATAATATGGTGTATTTTGATAAGTCTAGTAACTAAACTGACACACACATCCATATACTGTGTAACAAACATACTATTTATGTGAACGGTTAACTAACGCATCACGAAACATATGATTGTACTTCATTCCATTACCACCTATCATGGTTTTCATTATGATGAAAAATTTATTTATATATGTTATATTTTATAGTTATTATTTATTTACACTTCTTAATTCTTTTACAACACATATTATCATACTATCAATTTTTGGTAAAAATGATAACATCATTTCTGGAAGTGTCGACTACCGCCCCTTAAGAAATCTGATTCATTCACACGATACATGGAATGTAAAAATGATTGTTTTAATTAAACATAGGTAATATATATATATGATATTAATGAAACCATTTATTTTTTTAGAAAAATAATATATACCATTTTCATTATTACCATTTCACGCACTTTAAAAGTGATAAAAATTTATCTGGACTTATGGATTACAACCTCCTTGACTGTAATGACTTGACATTTCTCATTGTCTTGAGAGTGCAACGAGTCTTTACTAGGCCTTAAGAGATATCCTCGAGATGACAAAGGCTAGCAATAAATGCCAAAGGGTTTCAAATAAAAATGGGGGACAATTTACCCTTTATGAAAATAAACCCATCAATTAGCCATTAAATATATGATCCATGAACAAATAAAGACCAATAAACAACTTCATTTATTATAGACCACATCAAAGTACACAACAGCAGAAGACCAAACCAAAAGTCAAAGTACACAGTGGAAGAACAGCACAACACTCCCAAAAGACACCACGACTCTGTGGTCGACAAGCTCTAAGCTCCACAGCATCTCCCAATCATCACCATGAGCAATTAGTAATGAGATGATTTACCTTTACCTGTGTCTCAAAAAACAACATCTACAAAAGCACCAAAGTTCCAAAGTAGGGGTGAGTATAAAACTCTGTAGGTTTTCCCCAATGACTTCCCTAATTACTCCACTAGGATAGAAGAGTTATCCACCTTTTTATAAAAACAGTTTATATAAAACATTTTCACCAAATGTGTTTATAACAAAATATAAACTAGTTCTTCCAAATCCAAAAATACTCAAAAGTATCAAAGTGCAATTTAAATTGGCCTTTCAAACACGTTATATTTCCAGAAAAAAAACCAAACAAATTTCATAACCATATCAAATGCATCCCGTTTTGGCATACCCAACCATTTCACAAACTTGTGAAATCAACCATGCATGCATCGTTATGACAGATCCATACTCATGAGTGGTATCTCATTGATCTACCAAGTCATCACAAGGTGATTATTTCCCATGTTCCATTACACCTTTGTCATCAAGCACAAGTTAATATTTCAACCAAGCCTCATACATATAGTTACCATCATGCCATTAAACATTTGGCACTGAGCATAAGGTCATGTTTCAACCAAGCCTTGTATATACAACATGAACACACACAACACATTACAAAAAATCATGCCAAAACCATCCTTTCAATAAAATACCTTTGATTGAAAACCATTTTCCATCAAGACCATCTGTGATCAACCAATTCCAACCATTTCAATAAAACTCCCTTTTTATTGAAAACCAAATCCATCAAAATCATTTCAATCACAACCCATTTCAATAAAACACCCCTTCTTATTAGAATCCCATTTCTCATCTAACCATTTACAATTTTAGAAATTTCATAATTTAAATTCTATATTTTAAATTCAAATAGCCAAATCACTTTGCCTAACGATTCACCAAGATTTTACAATTTCATCAAAACCATAAATCATCCCTAAAGAAGGTTTATTCTGTGATTTTCACAATCAACACCATTCAAATATCCAATTTGAAACTATGAAAACCAATTCCAACAAGAGGAGTCGAGATTGAAGCCACCTACTTCAACAAAAAGGCGAAACCAAGGAATAAATGAAGAATGCTAAAGAACACCAGGTCAAATCTCCAAGAATCATCCTTAAATCTCTTCTCCTAACAAAACAAAGACAAAATATCATAATATCTGGCATCCACACACTTAGATCTACCCATAACGTGCATAGATATAAGAAACCATTCAAGAAAGAAGGAGAATGGTCACATACCTCAAGAATCCGGCTTCGATTCGCCAATAGAAGATTTCGGATCGACTCTGGAACGATGGGAGAACCCTATTTGACCTTAGGAGAACCAAAATCCCTAGTTAGGTCCAGTTAAGAGATTTAATGAGGTGATTAGAGGAAAAAAAGTTAGATCCACAATTTAAGGATCTAATTTTAAGTGACTGCACTGTTAGTCCGCTTGGTTTGACAAACCGTGCGCTAACCGTGTGTTAGCTACTGCCTTGACCACCCTTCTCACACGGTTTGGCCTCACAGTTAGAAAAACTGTGTGCTGAACATGCGGAAGCCACTACCTCCCATACCAACTCCGCACGGTTTGGTCTCACGGTTTAGACAAACCGTGCGCCTCCTGTGCGACTTCCCTTTTTTCCCCAAAACTCATTCTAAGTTCTCTCAACCCTCTTGTTTGTCACCGTTAACTTTATAACCACGGAAAACATCAAGTAAGGGTTACATACAAGAAACTGGGGTACTATATTCTCCCCACCATTTTCATTTTCGTCCTTCGAAATTAGAAAAGAAATTTTTTTCCTAAAGAGTTCTGGCCACTGCTCTCTCATTTCATTCTCACGTTCCCAAGTCTCTTCCTGAATTGACCATGTTGCCACAAAACCCGCACCAAAAAATGCTTCTCCCACACAAGACTTTATCTTTCCTATCCACAATCCGCATCGGAATATGTACCAATGAAGCATCTGACTCTAGGTCAACATGATCCCATATGATCACATGGTCAGGATTGTGTTGATACTTCTTTAACTGAGATACATGGAACACATTGTGCACTGAACTGAACCGTGGTGGTAATGCCAACTGATATACCACCTCTCTAATCAACTGAATCTTCTCCATTGTTTCTTGGACAAGGCTCAGCCCGACTATTGACTTTCACCATTTTCCACCCAGTATAGTGGAGAATGAAAAGGATGCCCATACCATGCTTCAAATGGAGCCATGCGTATCGAGTCTTGATAGATGTTATTGTATGAAAACTACAGTAAAGGTATATGATCCTCTCATGATCCACCAAAGTCCATTACACAAGCCAGCAACATGTATTCCAATGTTTGTATTGTCCACTATGATTTCCCATCTGTCTGAGGATGATACGCCGTACTCATCGTCAACTAAGTCCCTAGGGATTGTTGTAATGATTTTAAGAAACAAAATGTCAACCTCGAATCGCTGTCTGAGACTATTGACACTAGTACACCTTGCCTCTTTACCACTTCTCGGATATAGATTTTTGAATGATCTTCCACCATATGAGTTTCACGAATCGGGATGAAATGGGCCGACATGGTTAGACGATCCACTATCACCCAAATGGTATAGTGTTTCCGGACCATTCTTGGAAGACCTATAAAAAAATCAATTTCTATCTATTCCCATTTCCATACTGGGATAGGTAAAGACTGTAACACACCAGCTGGTCACTGATGCTCTGCTTTCACCTACTGACAAGTTAAGCATCGCGAGATGAACTCAACCACCTTTATTTTCATGCCGCTCCACCAAAACTGCACCTTTTGCTCCTTATACATATTCTGTGTACCTAGATGTACAACTCATCTTTAATGGAGGTAATCATTAAGGAGTTGTTCCTGAAAAACTATAGGTACAACAATCAGTTCTCTGAAACACAAAACTGAGCCCGGTTCTAGTTTCCAGCCATCAATGGTCTCCCCACCATTGAGTTTTGAACTCATTACCAGACATTTGGAATCAGATGTTTGTGCCTCTTTGACCACTTTTACTAGATCAGGAACAAGCATAACTGACAAGAATACCGCAACATCACTTCGGTTTTCACATTCTACATCCATGTCAGCTAAGACCGACATCAACTGCCATTCGTCTGACGCTTTCTTTACCAGCTGAGAATATGAATTCCTACTTAATGCATCGTCCACCGAATTGTCGTTACTTGGTGTATACATTAAGTCAAAGTCCAACATTTGATGATACTACATCCATATTTTCTACCTCAGTTTCAAATTTTGTTGTGAGAAAATGTGTTATAAGTTGTTGTGATCCGTAAACACGGTAAATTTCTCACCAAAGAGGCAGTGCCTCCAATTTTTTAAATCATGGACGACTATAGCTAACTCCAAATCATGTGTTTGGTAATTATTCTCATGCACTCTCAACTGCCTTGAACCATAATCACAACATGGTCTCCTTGCAAGAGAACACAACCCAACCTTATTCCCTAAGCATCAAAAAACACCACATAGCCCTGTCGTGATTCTAGTAAGATCAAGATATATGTTGATGTAAGATGAACCTTCAGTTCCTGGAAAGACATCTGACATTCTTCTGTCCATTGGAATGGAGCATTCTTCTTTGTTAGAGCTGTCATTGGTGATGATAGTCCTGATAAATCATGCACAAATCATTGGTAGTAACCAGATAGACCAAGAAAACTTCGTATCTCGAACACATTCCTTGGTGGTTGCCAAGAGATAACAGCTTCTATATTTTCAGGATATACTGAAACGCCTTTATCAGAAACGACATGGCCAAGGAAACATACTTCCTGTATCCAAAAATCGCACTTTAATAATTTTTCAAACAACTGATGGTCTCTCATGATTTCTAACACTATCACTAAGTGTTGCTCATGATTAGCCCTTGTTCTTGAATACACCAATATGTCATCTACAAAAACCACAACAAAAGAATCTAGATATTGCTGAAATAATTGATTCATCAAATCCAATAAGACCACTTGTGCATTTTTTAGACCGAAAGGCATGACTACATATTATTGGTGTCCATATCAGCTTCTGAAAGCTGTCTTTGGAATATCCTCCTTTCAAACTAGAAACTAGTGATATCCTGACAGCAAGTCAATCTTAGAGAACCACTGAGCTCCCCTCAATTGATCAAACAGGTCATCAATGCATGGAAGTGGATATCTATTCTTTATTGCAACTTGGTTAAGTTTTCGATAATCAACACACATCTGAAGAGTTACATCTACCTTTTTAATGAACAAAACCAGTGCTTCCCATGGAGACACACTTGGGCGAGTGAATCACTTGCTTTCTAGCTCCTCTAACTGCACATTCAATTCCATTAACTCAGTTAGTTCCTGTAAAGACCTGAAAATTTCAAGGAAAATTTTTTCTTAATTTTCTTTGGGATTTTACGAGAACGCAGTTTCTGACCTAATTTCGAGGCCCGGTGTGCCCGGAATCATTTTCTAAATTTTAGAACGGGTACATTCAGTGAACGAACGAGCGGGTTTATCTATCTTTTGAACCGTGCTCGGAATTGAAATCTGATGGCACCGATGGAACCGCAGTGCCGGTAATTGTTTAAAAAGACCTTTTCTAGAGTTGTGTTTGCTCGGGTGTGGCACTTAAAATTTTGGGTTAAGTAAAAGAATAAAATAAAATGGTGCAACCAAATTTTATTTTATTTTATCCTAAGCTAAGTGGTTGGAGTGGGACCCACTATATCCTTCTCCACTAGGTAGGATATTTGTGGGGTGGGGCCCACATTAGCCCCACCTATTAATTTCTTCAACCCCCTCCTTTAATTAGGTAACGCACCCGCACCCCCCCCTTAAATGAAAGTCAACCCTTGCATTTATGTGGATTAATAAACGCCGCATTAATTAGGCAGTGTAAACTTCTCAATTAATTCAATTAAATTGAATGATTAAATTTTTGAATTTCAAAACATTCGGCTTGTGTGTTAATAAAATAATAAAAGTCTCATTTTATTAAAGGGGTTCGTTGTGCGAGAGGGCTTGGGAGAATTATTCAAATCCTTGAGCCTTTTTCTTCCCCGGCGAAGAGCGCGAATAACTCGAAGAACACCGACCTCCAACGAAGGTCGAAAAGAACGCTGGATCAATGGAGATCGACAACACGATGCTGACAAAGCTTTTCTCTGTGATGCAACGATCCTCCTTCTGCGATGCCTTCTTCCGCGATGTGAAATTCCTCGACGAACCTTCAACATTTTCTTCGAGGTAGGGGGATTATTTTTCTTTTTTATCGTGATTAATTTCATCGATGGTTATCATCTTTTTTTGAGCCACTTGATATCACAATAATGAGAGGAGGTCGGACCGCACGAACACGGCTGACCCTCCCCCCCCCTTGGGTGTTGATTTGTTTGCGGCACGAATAAGGCAGCGCGGTGCCGATGCACCGCACGGAAAATAATAAAGATAGGGAGAAGAAGCACGGCGCCGTCATGCCACGCCATTGAATTCGAACTAGTCGAAGCGCCATCGCGCCACGCTGGAGAATCACGAAAACACCGTGGCCGGAGCGGGGCTGTGGTGGAGGGGCACGGCGGAGTAGGGAGCGGTGGCCAGTTTCCAGCCGCCGGTGTTGGAGCAGGGGGACGGGACTAGCCGGTCCCGCGGGGGTAGCAGCCGGTCGGCCGGAGCAGGCCGACCGGTCAGGGGAGAATCCGGGGGTTTGAAACACTTGACTAGCCGAACAGTAGGGGCCCCCACATGGGGGGCCGCATATAATTGAACAGGGGGCAGCCCCCCCCCCCTGACTCCCCAGCTCGGTTACACCGAGCTGGCCAGCGGACCACCAGCACGCCAGCACGCAGGGCCGGGCCACCCAGGCTGGGCTGGGCCGCGCCCAAGTGGGCTGGAACCGTACTCGGGTCGGGTTGACCCGGTTCGGGCCGACCTTGGGGGTATCGGGCAGGGTCGGACCGGGCCCAAACCCCCTATTCGCGGACCTCTTTCGGTCTTTTGCCCTTAACATGGGCTACAGACCACCGATCGACACACCGTCAGTTGAGATGGGATCCTTGGATCGATACAGTCATTAAGGTATATGAAACTCAAGGTTTTGAAGAACTTTGTGTTTGGCCAGGTTGGTTCGTACACGAAACCAACCGGGCCCTCGGAGCGGAAACGCTTACAACTTCAGCTCCGGACGTCCGGTAGATGTGCCATCGACTTTTTTGGATTCCTTTTGTTGAGACGGAACTTTTGGCATACTTCTCCTGAGTTTTGGATGCAGTTGGAGTGTGGCCGGGTTGGATTGTACCCGAAATCTAGTCGGGCCCCTGGAACGGAAAAGCTGATAACTTTCAGACCGGACGTCTGTTTGACGAACCGTCAGCGGTGTTGGTGATCACATTGAGAAACGGTCCCTATGAGTATACCCTATGTGATTTCGGGGTACAGTTTAGATATGGTTGGGTTGGTTCGTACACGAAACCAACCGGGCCCCTAGGATGAAAAGGCTAATAACTCACAGATAGGGCGTTCGATTGACGCACCATCTGTTGCGTTGAGACCCCTATGATGAGGCGGTCCTTTGAGATATGTCTTCATGGGACTTTGTGATACTTAGAGTATCAACTAGTAGCTCCTGGATCGGACCCTCCCGGAGATGAGCGTACTGAGTACGGAGACCGTGTAGCCGACTGAGACCTGACGACTGCTTGACGGACTTGACTTGGAGTGAGTCGACTAGCCCAGTGGGCAGATCACTACTTTGTTTGGGTGAAGACCCATGGCAGAGAGAGCACTACTTTTTTTGGGTGCAGACCTGTGGTACTCATCCGGAGAGTAACTCTATAAGCTATTAGGGGGGTGCACTAGTGTGTTTGGGTGCATACCCTTGCGGGAAGAACTACTGTGTTTGGGTCGCTGACCCACGGTACTCAACAGGAGGAGTACCTCAGCAGTCTTTGGTTAGTGAGAAGTACCCCGGAGTCGTGATAGGATCACTGTACACTCTGAAGACGGGGCTCTTCAGTAGTTACAGTTTCGATAATGAAAATCCTGGTTTGAGCTGAGTCTATGACCTTTGTGTTTACCTCATGATTGATATGGGTCACTTGATCACATAGGTATATGTATGAAAATATACCTAGGTAGTGGTTATCCATTTATTTCATAACCTTTGTGTTTCCTCATGATTGAGATGTGTCACTTGATAAGTTAGGTATAAGTATGGGATTATACCTAAGGGGTATCTTTTGAGATCCTTCTTGTGGTTATCCTTGTTGTATTTAGTGAGTCCTTGAGGGTCTCGGGGTCCCTACTAAGTATCGTATACTCACCCCTACACGGGCTATGCCCGCACTTCGTTGTGTTGGTTGCAGACATCGGGCAGCGCTGATAGAGGCCAAGTGTTCGAGGACTGGACGGTACCCAGAGGTGGACCTCACGACGAGTCAGTATCCGGAGGTGGACTTCATGATGAGACAACACTCGGAGGAGGTTGACGGGTGAGAGCATTGGGGAGGATATCTGTACCTACCCTTCAGGTAGGATCCGTGGTGGATGATCCAGGAGCTGCTCTATCTGCACCTACCCTTCAGGTAGGATCCGAGGAGGAGGCCCCAGGAGGTTCCTCTATTATTCCAGATTTTTTCCTTTTCTGTTGTACTTTTGTTCAGTTGTAGTTGTACTTTCCATTGGGTTTGTATTCTGGCCCACATAGTTTTTCAGCACTTCCTTTTGTACATAGTGCATTACTTCTGCTTGTACTCTGTGGTGTTTTGTTTACTTTTATAAAGGAAATGCCTTCCCAGTTATCAGGAATTACGCCTTTGGTGCTAGTCGTCATCCCCTGGCCTATGGAAGGCGGGCTTGGGGTAGTCATGGCATGGGCCCCGAGGACGGGTCGTGACAAATTGGTATCAAAGGAGTCAATTCTACCGCAGAACTTATAACTCTGATATTTTCATTCTGTGAAGCGATTGTGTTAAGAGTACCGAGTTTGGTTTTTATTTCAGGGAGTCCAGTGTTGGTGCGGGCGGCCGACATATCCATACACCAGGACCCTGACAACTGATTTCCGACATTGTGCACGAAAACACTGATTGCGTGTTTGTTTCTTGATATTTTTAAAAGTAAGCTCAAACCAGGTCAGCTCACCAGGTATAATCGTTTGACCGTGTCATGTGGTTTCTTTTAGTATGCCTTTCCATGGACGAACAGCTAGATCCTAGAGGGATGTGCGTACTGATAGCCTACCGAGCAATGAGGCTTTGGTACAGGGCCCTCTTATAGTTGAGGCACCAGCGGAGGCACCAGTGGAACTACCATACGTTGGTCCACTGATGCCACCAGCCCCAGAAGTAGGCGATGCATGCTGCTTGAGCGCGCTGGACGTGTTCCAGTGCTAGAGACAACCTAGGTTCCTAGGAGAGACGGACCCGCAAGAATCTGAGGATTGGCTAGAGGCTATGGTGAGAGTCTTCAGGCTAGTGGGGACGCCAGAAGACTTCATGGTGATCTTTGCAGCCAGTCTTCTTTAGGCAGCAGTAGGCAGGTGGTGGAGCCACTTGTTCTAGTTTTGCGACGGGGTGACCTTCACATGGGAAGACTTCAAGACCTTCTTCAGGGTGGAGTTTGTGCCAGTAGCTCTACACCCAGATCGTGTACAGGAGCTGCTGCCTTTGATCCATGTTTTTGCATCAGTAGTTGAGTCATCTGTAGGAAGTAGACATATGATGTAGAGGTCCAGGAGGACCAGACCTACAGGTGGTCGACCGAATGACTCAGGATCGATGGTGCAGGGCACATGGGTGGCGTCAGATCTAGGTGTTCCAGAAACAGATAGTGTTACTCCTGCGGCAGGAAGGGTCACATGGAACGTGATTGTCTGACTCCCCGCACAGTGATCCGCGGGTGTTGGAGGAGCCACCGAGACAGAAGTAGTGGCAGGTGCTTGAGCAACAGACGAGCAGTGGACAAGGCAGTAGAGATCCGGAAGCTAGTGGACAGGAGCAGAACTAGTGGATACCTTTTTGTTCTTGGTACTTATAGTTCCATGATGATGTTGTTGTTGTTGTTGTTGTTGTGAGTCTTTGAACTAAGAGATGAAATAATAAAAGACACTTATCCTAGTGACACTTGCTTTCCTATCCTTTTGTTTGGTTGATACTGAGAGGTTCTGGTTTAAACTATTGACGTGACCCTCACTTTATAGATTTCTACTGGAGGAGACCCTGTGACCTCACACTGATGCCGATAGTGTGACTCGACCCTTGGAGGCAAGAGTGATGGTTGGATCTCTTGGTAGTAACGTCGAGGCCTTACGATGTCATCCATGGAATGAATGCATCATTCATGTCAGGATTGACTGTATTAGGAAATGGATTTGGTTCATCTAGGGGATGTGACCGAGTTTCTCTTTTAGGAAAAGGAGAAATCTTAGTAGCTTTTACAGATGTTAGAAAAAGAAGGGGCAGATCATCCCGGAGCGGATGAAGACCACAGAGTGAAGTAAGAAACAGGAAATTGGCGCCAATCTTAGAGACTCAGGCATGTTAAATTTTTCAAGAATAGGAATCTTTAAGGAGAGATGAGTCTGCGAAGAAGCATACGTGGTGGTAGAGCTAGGAGAGAAAAATTAGGTGGTTTACATTTTAACATGCTTCAACCACCCACCATAGTTTTTCCTGCCAGGCTCAGGGAGCTGGAGAGCAGGGAAAGATTACAGCTGCATGCAGTCAAGGAGTGTGACCCAATGGCTCTAAAAATGATTCAAGGGACAGTCTGTCTCTATTACTAGCTACCGTAGTAACAGACATTAATATGAATCATTCCTTTATTTCACAAATCTTTTCCCAGACCTATACATTCTGGTAATCCGTAGACTTGACCCTCACGTCTGGAGATACCTTGGTAGAAGACTCGATAATCACACTTACGCCGACAGTGTGGTCATACCCTCGAGGCAAGAGTTTCGGTTGGAATCTCTTGGTGGCAGCGTCAAGGACTTACGACGTTGGTTTGAGTATGGATAGGGAAATCACAGTTCATACACAAATTGACGGTATAAGGCAAAAAGGTTGTGGTTTATCTATGACGTCGGAATGGGTTTTCCCTTTGTCGGTGAAAAGGAAACCCCATGCAGCATAGGATAAACTCATGCATAGGAGGGTGCAACCGATCACTCTTTAGTTGGTCAACCTTACCCTTGTGGCAGTAGGAGTTTTGAGTATTAGTTCTAATAGGAATTGGATACCTAGTTCGAGGATGACGATCACGTCCTTATACGGGTCTCACCTCGACGAGGTTTATAGAGATTTGGCTGAGGCGACAAGTTATCTCCAAGGTTCAATGGACCTTTCTAGGTCCTCAGCAGGGTAGGAGAGGTGGTTTACTGCTTGATCCATCCACCTTAGTTGCACCAGGTGCACGACGACTTCCTTGTATCACAATTGAGGAGATACGAGCACGACCCTTCGCATATCATCGACCATGAGGAGCTGGACGTTGGCGATGGGGTGACTTTTGTGGGGTTCTATTAGAGTTTGAGGATCGACAGGAGCGGGTCCTATGAGGACGATCGATTCCTCTGGTGCCCTTTCACTGGCTGCACAGGAACCTCCAGGGGAGCACCTGGCAGCGGAAGGCTCAGATGCGTGCTCAGTACCTCTTTTGTATCCCTAGTTTGTGTTAATGCTTTACGGTGATGTAATGCCCTGAGGTGGGAGTAATGTAAAGACCCTGAAATTTCATAAAAAAATTTTCTTAATTTTCTTTGGGATTTTTCAAGAACGCAGTTTCTAACGGTGCCTGATTCTGAGGCCCGGTGTGCCCGGAATCATTTTCCGAAGTTTTGCTCAGGTATGTTCAGTGAACCAACAAGCGGGTTTATCTATCTTTTGAACCGGTGCTCATAATTGAAATATGAGGGAACCGATGGAACCGTAGCACCTGTAATTGTTTAAAAAGACCTTTTCTTTAGTTGCGTTTACTCGGGTGTGGCACTTAAACTTTTGGGTTAAGTAAAAGAATAAAATAAAATGGTGAAACCAAATTTTATTTTATTTTAACCTAAGCTAAGTGGTTGGATTGGGACCCACTATATCCTACTCCACTAGGTAGGATATTTGTGGGGTGGGGCCCACATGATCCCCACCTATTCATTTCTTCAACCCCCTCCTTTAATTAGGTAACGCACCCGCACCCTCCCCCCCCTTAAATGAAAGTCAAGCCTTGCGTTTATGTGGATTAATAAACGCCACATTAATTTGGTGGTTTAAACTTCTCAATTAATTCAATTAAATCGAATGATTCAATTTTTTAATTTAAAAACGTTTGTCTTGTGTGTTAATAAAATAAGAAAAGTCTTATTTTATTAAAGTGGTTCGTTGTTCGAGAGGGCTTGGGAGAATTACTCGATGCCTTGAACCTTTTTCTTCCTCGACGAAGAATGCGAAGAACGCGAAGAATGCTGACCTCCGGCGAAGGTCGACAAGAAAGCCGGATTCTCGGAGATCGACGATGCGACACTGACGAATCTTTTCTCTGCAATGCGACGATCCTCCGTCTGCGACGCCTTCTTCTGCGACGTGCAATTCCTCGACGAACCTTCGACTTTTTCTTCGAGGTAGGGGGATTATTTTTATTTTTGATCATGTTTACTTTCATCACTGTTTATCATCTTTATTTGAGCCTCTTGATATCACAATAATGAGAGGAGGTCAGACCGGATGAACACGACTGACCCCCCTTGGTTGTTGATTTGTTTGCAGCACGAACAAGGCAGCGCGGTGCCGATGCACCGAGCGGAAAATAATAAATATAGGGCGAAGAAGCACGGCACTGTCGCGCCGCGCCGTTGAAGTTGAACTAGTCACGGTGCTGTCGTGCCACGCTGGAGAATCACGAAAACACCGCGGTTGGAGTGTGGTCGCGGCGGAGGGGCGCGGTGCTGTCACGCAGCGCCAGATGGACCAAAGCTGCGACCTTAGGCTGCGGCGGAGCAGGGAGCGGCGGCCAGTTTCCGGCCGCCGGTGTCGGAGCAGGGGGACAGGATCAGCCGGTCCCATGGCGGTAGCAGCCAGCCGGCCGGAGCGGGCCGTCCGGTCAGGGGAGAAGTCGGGGGTTCGTAACCCCTAGCTGGCCAAACAGCAGAAGCCCCCATGTTGGGGGCTGCGTTTAATTGAACATGGGGGGCAGCCGCGCCCCACCCCCCCTTGACCGCCCAGCTCGATTACACTGAGTTGGGCAGCGGACCACCAGCATGCCATCATACTGGGCCGGGCCGCGCCCAAGCGGGTCGGACCTAGACCCAAGGTGGGTCGACCCAGTTTGGGCCGAACGAGGGGGTATCGGGCCGGGTCGGACCGGGCCCAAACCCCCTATTCGGGGACCTCTTTCGGTCTTTTGCCCTTAACTTGGGATACGTACCTCCGATCGACGCACCGTCAGTTGCGATGAGATCCTTGAATCGAGACTATCGTTTTCGAATATTACACTCAAGGTTTCGGAGAACTTTCAGTTCGGCCGTGTTGATTCGTACACGAAACCAACTGGGCCCTCAGAGCGGAAACACTTATGACTTGAGCTCCGGACGTCCAATAGATGTGCCGTCGACATTGTTGGATTCCTCTTGTTGAGATGGAAATTTTGGCATACTTTTCCTGAGTTTTGGACGCAGTTGGAGTATGTCCGAGTTGGACTGTACCCGAAATCCAACCGGGCCCCTGGAACGGAAAAGCCGATAACTTTCAGACTGGACGTCCGTTTGACGAACCGTCAGCGGTGTTGGTGATCACGTTGAGAAACGGTCCCTATGAGTATACCCTATGTGGGTTCGGGGTATAGTTGAGATATGGTCGGGTTGGATTGTACACGAAACCAATCGGGCCCCTGGGATGAAAAGGATAATAACTCACAGACTGAGCGTCTGATTGACGCATTTTCTGTTGCATTGAGACCCCTATGATGAGGGGGTCCTTTGAGATACTTGGTGTACCGACCAGTAGCTCGTGGAGTGAACCCTCCCGGAGACGAGCGTACGGAGTACGAAGACCGTGTAGCCGGCTGAGACCTGACGACTGCTTGACCGACTCGACTTGGAGTGAGTCAACTAGCCCAGTGGACGAAGCACTAATTTTTTTTTGTGCAGACCCAGGGCGGACGGAACCCTACTTTGTTTGGTTGCAGACCCGCGGTACTCGTCCGGAGAGTACCTCTATAGGCTATTAGGGGGTGTGCACTACTGTGTTTGGGTGGCATACCCTGGCGGGAAGTACTACTATGTTTGGGTGGCTGACCCGCGGTACTCAACTGGAGGAGTACCTCAGCAGTCTTATGTTAGTGAGCAGTACCTCAGAGTCATGACAAGATCATTGTACACTCAAGAGACAGGGCTCTTCAGCAGTTACGGTTTCGATAATGAAAATCCTGGTTTGAGCTGAGTCTATGACCTTTGTGTTTACCTCATGATTGAGATGGGTCACTTGATCACTTAGGTATATGTATGGGAATATACCTTGGTAGTGGTTATCCGTTGATTTCATAACCTTTGTGTTTCCTCATGATTGAGATGGGTTACTTGATAACATAGGTATAAGTATGGGCTTATACCTAAGTAAGGTTTATCTGTTGAGATATTTCTTGTTGTTATCCTTGTTGGATTTAGTGAGACCATGATGGTCCCGAGGTCCCTACTGAGTATCGTATACTCACCCCTGCACGGGCTATGCCCACACTTTGTTATGTTGGTTGCAGATGTCGGGAAGCGATGACCGAGGCTGAGTGTTCGAGGACTGGACGGTACCCGGAGGTGGACCTCATGACGAGTTAGTATCCGGAGGTGGACTTCATGATGAGACGATAATCAGAGGAGGTTGATGGGCGAGAGCATTGTGGAGACTATATGTACCTACCCTTCAGGTAGGATCAGTGGTGGATGATCCAGGAGCTGCGCTCTTTGTACCAAGCCTTCGGGTAAGATCTGAGGAGGAAGACCTAGGAGGTGCTTCTATTCTTCCATTTGTTTGTCTTTTCTATTTTACTTTCATTCAATTGTAGCTGTACTTTCACATTGCTTTGTATTCTGGCCCAGTTACTTTTTCATCACTTCCTTTTGTACTTAGTGTATTACGTTCGCTTGTACTCTGTGGTGTTTTGTTTACTTTTATAAAGGAAATGCCTTCCTAGTTATCAGTAATTACGCATTTGGTGCTAGTCACCAGCCCCTGGCCTATGGAAGGCGGGTTTGGGGTAGTCACGCATGGGCCCCGAGGACTGGTTGTGATAGTTCCATCCTATAAGATGTAAGTGAGATAGGACTGGTCCCCATAATGAGATCAATCGTAATCTCACTTCTCTCATAGGTGGTAACCCTGAGAAGTTTTTAGGAAAAACATCAGGAAAGTAATCCACCATTGCTGGAAAACTATTTTCCTCACTCTCTTCCAATGATGATAAAGACTGCACTTCCAAATGGTAAGAGATCGTTCCCACCATTGGTGCCAATAGCATATTTGCACAATTCTTTATCATTATATCTCCTCTGAAGAGATGCTCCATGTCGTCCTTAGTCGTGAAACTAACCGTTCTCCTATAACAGTCGATGTGAGCATTAAACCTTTCCAACCAATCCATACTCAGGATTACATCATAGAAATTGATATACAACATGGAGAAGTCCCATTTCATCTCATCTCCATCAACAGTTATAACACATGATCTACACACGAAGGCTTGACATTCTCTTTCACCCAGAGGAGTTTGCAGTTTTATTATAGAAGGCATCATTTCCAGTTTTAAGTTCAGCAACTCAGCAATATGAGAAGCAAGAAAAGAATTTGATGCACCAATAATGAACAACACTTTCATGAGGGTAGATTTCAAAAGAATCTTACCTATCACCGTAGATGGTTCAGCCTGATCATCGACCATCATCTGCTCAGCTTGATAAAATTTCTTCGTCACTGCACTGTTCTCCTTATTTCCTTGTTGTGTTTAACATGGATGAAGAGTCATGGTTTTTCAAGAATCACCATGGCTATCTCTGTTATGCTGATGAGACAGATTATGTTGTCCTCTTCCTATCGAAGGATACAATTCTTGCAACTCCAGGGAAGTGTCCCGAACACCTAATCATGGATCACTACGACAATATCCACAAAGATTCCCCATCTTGTTGCAATTATGGAATACTCTCGGTGGTGTTGCACATTCTCGATTCATGTGATCAATCGAACCACATTGAAAGCAACCTAAATTGCACTGGGGTCATGGAGAAAGGTTGACTCATCCCGTAGTCTGGTTCAGATTCTCACTCCCACCATGGAAGTAGGTCTCCCTCTTTCGCTTGTTCCCATCATTAGAGTTCCCACCCATTCTCATGGGTATCATCATACCTCCTCAGATAGATCCTGAGATATCACGTTCAGCAACCGTTTCTCTGTTTACCATCTCTGTATAATCCGTAATATAGAGCACCGAAATCTTCGATCAAATCTCCTTCTTTAGTCCCAATTTGAAGATGTGTGCCTTCAAAGAAGCACTTGCCGTAACCTCTAGGAAAAAACGGACTAAATTGATGAACTTAGTCACATACTTTGTGACAGAGAGTCTCTCATGCTTCAAGCTGAAGAAGTCTGTCATTTTCTGGATCTTGAATGTGTGAGGATAGAATTGTTTGTTAAACAATTCTTCAAAATCCTCCCATGTAAGGACTTCATCCAATTTAGCCTGCACCACTAAATCCCACCACTGACGTGCAAGATCCTCAAGCATATACTTTTCCAGCTTTACTTTCAGCTCTACTGGTGTGTCAATGAAATCGAATATATAATTCATCCTACTTAGCCACACCTCTGCCTTCTTGGGTTTAGCATCACCCCTAATGTTCGGTGGATTCTGCTTCATGAATTGGATGGTATGATCCACATGCCATGGCTCATTCCTCTGGTTCCTCATATCCACAGCTTGAAAGGCTTGGACAATGCTTTGAACTAGCTCTTGGTTCACACATGGTTCCATTGCAACCACATTCTCCGCAGCTTCTTCGGGTTGTTTTTGACGATGCCTACCGGGTTCCATTTTCTAAACCAACAACAAACTCTATCAATATCACTCTATAGAAACTGTTGGCTTAGTATTTCAAATTATATCACATTAACTATCACAACATTGTTCTCAAGAAACCTTTTTCCATGTTGAACCATTTTTGAAAACATTGAACATACTTTTTGAAAATCAATCTTTTTTCAAAATACACCAAATACCCTATTTTCAAAGTCTTTTGGTTGTAAACAATTCCCACATTTTTAAAAAATTGTCACCTTTCACAAAATTCTTATTCATTCCTCACAATGAGATATGCAATCCTAGTGGGAATTCATTCCTCTACAATGCATGTCATGCTCCTCTCATTGGCTAAACCCACGAAAATGAGATTTCCCATATTCCAGAAGTGTATCCAAAACACTTATGTACCCAACACCCTGGTAACTTGAAGTTACGCATAAACAGGTTAGCTACGTACTTTTATGTTATACCTTTCAAGTTCTGACAATCCTACCCCTCTCTAATATTTTATCCCAAGGAATAGACAAGAAGTAATTTCAACTCCGAGACCAAGAATATCGATTATTACTTGTTTGGAAAGGACAGAACAAGCTGATAACATTTATAATGACCCCCCATATTCTTATTGTCTTGAGAGTGCAACGAGTCATTACTAGGCCTTAAGAGAAATCCCCAAGATGCCAAAGGATGACAATAAATTCCGAAGGGTTTCAAATACAATTGGGGGACAATTTACCCTTTAAGAAAATAAACCCATCCATTAACCATTAACTATATGATGCAAAAAAAAAATAAAGACCAACAAACAACTTCATTTATAATAAACCACATAAAAGTACACAATAGCGGAAGACCAAACCAAATGTCAAAGTACGTAGCGGAAGAACAACAGAAGACTCCCAAAAGACACCACAACTCTGTGGTCTATAAGCTCCAAGATCCATAGCATCTCCCAAACATCACCATGAGCCATTAGTAATGAGATGATTTACCTTTACCTGTGTCTCAGAAGACAACATCTACAAAAGCACCAAAGTTCCAAATCCAGGGTGAGTACAAAACTCAGTAGGTTTTCCCCAATGGCTTCCCTACTCACGCCACTAGGATAGAAGAGTTATCCACATTTATATAAAATTATTTTATATAAAACATTTTCACCAAAGCAGTTTATAACTAAATATAAACTAGTTTTTTCCAAAACCAACCATACTCAAGAGTATCAAAGTTCAATTTAAACCGTCCTTTCCAACACGTTATTTTTCCATAAAAAACCAAAAAAAAATCCAAACCATATCACAAGTATCCCATTTTGGAATACCCAACCATTTCACAAACTCGTGAAATCATCCATGCATGCATTGTTATGACAGTTCCATACTCATGAGAGGTCTCTTGTCTATCTACCAAGTCATCACAAGGTAATTATTTCCCATGTGCCATTACACCTTTGGCATCGAGCAAAAGGACATATTTCAACCAAGCCTCGTACAAATAGTTACCATCGTGCCATTAAAAGTTGGCACCAATCACAAGGTCCTATTTCAACCAAGCCTCGTATATGAAACATGAACACACACCACCCATTCCCAACAATCATTCCAAAACATTCCTTTTTATAAAACACATTTTATTGAAAACCATTTTCCATCAAAACCATGTGTGTTCAACCAATTCAAACCATTTCATTAAAACTCCCTTTTTATTGAAAACCAAATCCATCAAAATCATTTCTATAACAAACCATTTCAATAAAACACACCTTTTTATTGAAATCGCATTTCTCATCAAACCATTTACAATATCATCAATTTCATAATTTAAAATCAACATTTTAAATTCAAATATCCAAATCAAATTGCACAACAACTCACCAAGGTATCACAATTTCATCAGAACCATAAATCATTACTAAAGAAGATTTATTCCGTGCTTTTCACAATCAACACAATTCAAATAACCAATTTGAAACTAATCCAACCAATTCTAACAAGAGGAGTTGAGAGTAAATCCACCTACTTAAACAGAAAGGTGAAACCAAAGAATGGACAAATAACACAGAAGAACACCGGGTGAAATCTCCATGAATCCTCATTAGATCTCTTCTCCTAACACAACCAAGACCAAATATCATCATATTTGGCATCCACACACTTAGATATACCCATAACAGGCGTTGATCTGTGAAACTATTCAAGACCAAAGGAGAACGAACACATACCTCAAGAATACGACATCGATTGGCCAAGAGAAGCCTTCAGATCTACTTTGGAACGATAGGAGAAACCTCTTTGACCATAGGAGAACCAAAATCCCGAGTTAGGGCTGCTTAGGAGCGTTAATGAGGCGATTAGAGGAAAAATGAGTTAGATCCACAATTTAAGGATCTAATTTTAAGTGACCGTAGGGTTAGTCCGCATGGTTTGACAAACCTTGCGCTAACCGTGTGTTAGATACTGCCTCGGCCACCCTTCTAGCACGGTTGGGACGCACGATTAGACAAACCGTGCGCCAACCATGCAGAAGCCACTGCCTCCTATACCCACTCCATACGGTTTGGATGCACGTTTTAGACAAACTGTGCACCTCCCGTGCGACTTCCCTTTTTGCCCAAAAACTCATTCCAAGTTCTCCCAACTCTCCCATTTGTCACCCTTAACATTATAACCATGGAAAACATCAAGTAAGGTTTACATACCAGAAAACAGGGTACTACATTGATAGGATGTGATTCCCTTTTCATCAAAAGAATTGAAAATATAAGTATATATGATTATGTAGAATGTTATTTATAATATAATGATCATTATGGAAAGATATTGTGTTAGTTACCTACTTTCTATAATGGAAATTGAAAAATGAGAACATTACTCATGGGTACGTATGACCAACCATAACCCTGATTGAAATGTTGGTTAATTTTTTATAATGGTATGTGATAATTATTTATAAAATTATTATAGATATATAAAAATTATAATTTTTCATGATTTTTATTTGGGAGATTTTAAATAATGACCCCTTTGAACATAGTGGACCTACCGAAGTTATTTTTTACACATAAATCAAATTATGTCAAGACACCCGGCATAAAATTAAATGTTTATGATTTTGTACAAAACATGGTAATAAGTGAAATAAAAGTATTGTTAATGTAACACCCTGACCCCTCTAGGTTGGAGTCGGTGCATTACTTGTGATATTGGCATGGTTATAAGGAATGAAAATCCCGAAGGAATGATCAGTTAAGTAGTCTTGAAGAAACTAGATACATATATGTAACACAAATTACATTGGAAAAGGTTACAAAATACAATACATAACAAAAAACTCAAAACTGCATCCACAGGAACTCAAAAGAAGACCTTCTCTTTATCACCTATCGAAGGTAGACAATGAAAGCGGTAAGATCAAATGCTCATTAAGGGTTAAAAATAGTGGAAGAATGAGTAAAATAATAAGTGAAACACAATCAATCTAACATAATCAATATGGCATAGTGAATAAATGAACAACTAATGCCATTAATAAACTGAAAATGAGACTGCATCCATAGATTTTGTCATAGTGAAATCCTCATGGAAAATAACAATAACTGATAATGAATAAAGATAATTCTTATTAATTTTACATCATGTATCTGGAACCTGAAACCATAATACCTTAAAAATGGTTTAGATCTGTGGGTTGAAAACCCTTCTTATTTTTGGAAACAAACTTGAAGGGTCTATCGCCAAACTTTTTTTTCACATGAGACCAACCGATGCATTGCAGGTCTATAGCGGGACCCACCCACCACTGCATGTCCAAAACATTCATTTTACATTGATTCAATAATAGAGAAATATGCCCTTCCAATATCCGTATAGAGTAGAGTATATAGATTCATCAATATTTTCATAATTAAAATAACATTCCAAATAAACACCGTATGTAAAATGTTATAATATTTACACAACAAACATATACATCACATGAGATTATGGATATTTAATATAAATATAATTTCAAATGAAAACTGATCTCAAATGGGAACTAATTACACAATATAAGGATTATTAGGTGCACAATACAAAGATAGTCACAACGAAAACGGTAGCTGAGACAAAGTCCCTTACCACAATATAATCAATCAAATCAAATGACCAGAACTTAATGAAAAACAAGTGAATAAATGAATAACATGAATATAAAAAGAATCATGTTATTATATATCAAATTCAATTACACATATACGACATACATGAAATAAGAGGTGAACAATGAAAATATCATAGAAATGAAAGTGAGATGAGAAATCTCTTACCTTTTGCTCTAGTGTGTTCTTGATTGTTCTTAATGACCAGAATAATAAAATTTAGATTAATTAATCAATAATTAAATAACCTAATAAACATGTTATTGATATGATATAACCATATTAAGTTCATTAATGGCCTCTTTGATGGGTTTACGAGATTAAATCTTATTATTTTGGAAGCATTTTCTTACTTGGTTTCATGATTTGTTTACATGTATTTAGGAATGGAAGTTGGATTGAAATATGGTTAAACATCAAGAATTGTTAATATACATTATTAGTGACATTAAAAAGATATAAATTATCTTATAATTATTCCGGTTATATACCATGAGGATGACTCAATTGATGAGTTAAAAAAACGCTTGAATTTGGCTTGGCAGTTTTGTGCTCAATAAACTTGTTTCATATTATTTATCCACATTATGTACATGAAAATATTCCATAACATTAATCAAGATAAAATACATATGTTATGACCTGGTTGAACCATAATTATGGTTTCATGACCAGAAATTAAATAACGATTGAAGAACAAAACTTCATCGTCCACGATGGTTATAAATTGGAACCTCGTGGACTTTGAATTTGTTTATAAAAATAAAAGAGAGGGAGTAAGAATATTGATGATGGTTATTCCATTCACATGATAAAAATCCAGTATGTAGATGATAATGGAGTTATCATGATCATTTGCACAGAATAGGTGCGGAGAGGATAACAACTAAAGTTAAATTCAAATGAAACTAAAAGAAAAAGAATGGTGTCTTACCTCTTAAAATAACTTCTTCGAGAACCTCCTTAAGGGAAGGGATTTTGGTCTTTTGGAAATAACAAGAGCTTCTTAGGAGTGGGGAGTGACTAGGGAAGGTTATTTGGGCAGAACATTGAGGATTTTTAAGGTTTATTGGAGTGAAGAGAAGAGGGAGTGTTGAGGGGGTTTTTATAGTGGAGGAGAGGGGGTATTGTTCATTATTTTAATCATAATTATAATATTTTTTCCCAAGATTATGAATAGTCTTAGTTAATGTGTCCTCAAACAGTAATAATGGCATGTGAGTTCAAAAGAAGTGGCCTTTCATCACTTATTATGTCATAAATAGATTATTTTACTGATAATTTGTATATACGGTATTTTATCGTATTTCACTATTCATAAAAAATTCTCGAATTTTAGAAAAATCCAAAAACTTTACCCTTACCATTTTTCGATATATAGAATTCAAAAATGAACTCCATTTTTTAAATTTAATTTTCTAAATATTAATAATTTAGTTTTTAAATTAATTCATAGTTAATTTGAAAAATAACAATCTTAAAGAGCAATTAGTTTTTTTCACATTGAAAAACTAATTAAAATCACATTATCTTGTTGCCTTAAGAAAATGAAAAAAATATTATTATTTACTATTTACAATTGTCATATTACTATTCATATTACTATTCATAAGGGTATTTTACTATTCACCAAATATTATGTTTGTTCTATCAGACTTCAAATGACTTACTTATCATAACTCTAGATGACCATTTTTCAAAATTCAAAACATATAAGTGGGAAATTTATATTTAATGGCTACGTTTTGACTATATCTTAAATAACCTAGTGTTGTTTTGAATGAACATAGTGATGAATATAATGTGTTTAAAAAGAACATACCATAAAATGTTTGGGGTACTACATTATTTCCTCCTTCAGAAATTTCTTCCTTGAAATTTTATGTACATATCCCACAAAAAAGATGTGGGTTGTTATTTTTCATGAAATCCTCTGGTTCCCATGTTGCTTCCTCCGTATTCTAGTTTCTCCAAAGAACCATTACTAGATGAGTTGTTCAATTTCTCAATACCTCCTCCCTTGTGTCAAGAATCCTGATGGTCTTTTCACAGTATGATAAATCAAGTTCCAGTTCTATTCCATCATTTGTGAGTACATGCATTGGGTTTGGCATGTATTTCTTTAATAATTATATGTGGAACACATAATAAACTCGGGAGATATTTGGAGGCATCGCTAAATGGTATGCTACAGCTCTGATTCTTCCAAAGATTTCAAATGGTCTGATGTACTTGGGGCTCAGTCTCCTTTTCTTACCGAACCTTAATACGCCCTTCTATGGTGATACGTTCAGAAATAAATGATCACCCACTTGAAATTCCAAGTCCTTTCTTCGGTTGTCAGCATAACTCTTTTGCCTAATTTAGGATGCTTTAATATGGACTTGTATTTATTTCATCTTTGTCATGGTCTCTTCAATAAGTTCTGGGCCTATAAGTTTCCTTTCACCAACTTTGTCCCAACAATTTGGAGTTTGACATCTCTTTCCATATAATGCTTCATATGGATCCATTTGAAAACCAGAATGGAAACTATTGTTGTAGGGAAATTCCACCACATGCAAGTATTTATCCCACATACCTTGGAATTCAAGAGAGCATGATCTCAGCATGTCTTCCAGAGTTTGAATTGTCCTTTTAGACTGTCCGTCAGTTTTAGGGTGATATGTAGTACTCTTATGAAACACAGTATTCAAATCCTCCTAGAGTCTTTTCCAGAACCTTGATGTAAAACGTGGATCATGATTAGAAACAATCGATAGGGTAACTCCATGAAGTCTCACAACTTCATTAATATAGAGTCTTGATTGACCTTCAAGTGGTAGATCTTCTCTTATAGTAAGAAAATGTGCAAACGTGGTAAGACGGTCAACAATGAACCATATTTCATCATTCCTTCTAGGAGTCTTTGATAGTACCATGATAAAGTAAATCGTGTTATTATCACATTTCCACTCAGGTATGGGAAGAGGTTGCAATACTCCTCCGGGTTGTTGCCTTCCAGCTTTCACTTGTTGACAAACCATACATCTTGACACAAAATTAGCAATCTCCCTCTTCATGTTGTCCAACCAAAAATGTTACTTCAAATCTCTATACATCATAGTACTACCAGGGTGTATAGTGAAATTGGAACTATTAGCATCGTCCAAAAATTCCCTTTTTAGATCAGGTATATTGGGAACACAAAGACTCTTCCAAAATTTCAAAATTCCATCTTCAAATACAATATCACAAAAATATCCCATCATTCACAACTTTAATCTACTTTAGAAACTCCTCATCATCAGTCTGAGAACATTTTACCCTTTCTAGAAAAGATAGTTTGACAACCATTTTAAAAGGAAATGATGTTTCACTATCCATGGTTATTCCCATATCTATCTTTACTAGATCCATGAAAATAGGATCCCTTTCAACTCTCATATTGTTCAAAACTCCATGATCCGTTCTGCTCAAAGCATCTGTCACCTAATTTTCCTTCCCTAGGTGGTAGTGAATCGTGAAATCATAATCCTTGCATAGTTCAAGCCATCTTCTTTTCATCATGTTAAGTTCTTTTTGTGAGAAAATATACATCAAACACTTGTGATCAGTATAAATCTCACATGATTCACCATAGAGATAATGTATCCATATCTTAAAATAAATGGTTATAGTAGCTAACTCAAGATCATGAGTTGGATAGTTTTTCCCATGAATTTTTAGTTGTCTTGATGCAGAAGCCATACCCCAATAATTTTTCATAAGGACACAACCAAGTCCTTCCTTTAAAGCATCACTATAAATAATAAACCCGTCATTCCCCGATGGTAGAGTCAATATAGGAACATTGACTAATCTTCTATTCAGTTCTTCAAAACATTATTCACAATATTTTGTCCAAACAAATTTAACCCCTTTTCTTGTGATCTTCCTTAGGGGGTTAACCAGTCGAGAAATATTCTGCACAAAACACTGATAATATCCTCATAAGCCAATAAATCTGCGTACCTCAGTTATGTTTGTTTGCGTGGGCCAATCATGGATTGCCTTTGTCTTCCCAGGATCAACTAGGATTCCATCCTTCAAGACAATATGGCCATGAAAATAAACTGACTGAAGCCAAAATTCACACTTGATAAAATTCCCATATAATTGATTTCTTCTAAGAGTTTCCAGAATAAATCGAATGTGACTCTCATGGTCCTTATAGCTTTTTGAGTATATGATGATATCATCGATGAATATCACATCAATTTTATCAATATATTCCTTAAAAAATCTATTCATTAAATCCATGAAAACAGATGGTGCATTCGTCAGTCCAAAAGGAATCACTGTAAACTCGTAATGCCCATACCTGGTTCGAAATGCTGTCTTCGGAATATCTTCCTTCCCCACACTCAGTTGATGATATCCGGATTGAAGGTAAATATTTGAAATTTTTTTAGCTCCATGAAGTTGGTCAAATAAATCATAAATCTGGGGTAGAGGATACTTATTCTTTGTTGTAATAGCATTGATTTCTCTGTAATCAATGCATAGCCTCATGGATCCATCTTTCTTCATTAAAAACAAGACCAGGGATCCCAATGGAGAAATAATAGGTCGAATAAATCCTTGGCACTCAACTCCTCTAGTTGTTTTTTCATCTCCACTAGCTCCATAGTGGCCATTCTCTATGGGGTGTTTGATATAGGTCTTACACTACGAACTAAGTCAATGGAAAACTCAATTTCCTTCTCTCGAGGATGTCTAGGTAAATCCTCTAGAAATAAATCAATGTAATCATTCACTATGTTCACATCTTCAATTTGAATATTTATTTCCTCTCCCATAGATATTGGTTTATCATCCTCTCCATGTATTTCATTCAATAGTGCTACTTGGTGTGGTTCTAGATAAGAATCAAGTGGAGAAGTGTCTTCCCTAAAAACAAGGGATTCGACACCATTTCCAAAAAATCGTAACTTCCTTTTTCTTGCAATAAATTCTTGCATCATAATTTGATATCCAATCCATACCAAGAATTACATCAAATTCAGTCATGGGTATGATGATAAGGCTAGCAACTAAAGAATGTTTTGGTGTTTGGAGGGGGACTAGATGACATGCCTTTGTTGTAATGATACATCCCATGGAAGTTTTGACTGACAACTCCATTCTTATATCAAATTGGACTTATCTAATTTTTTTTAAACTGAGAGGATATAAATAGATGTGAAGATCCAGAATCAAATAATGTTTTGGATAAGTTTTAGGAAACAATTAAAGTACATACCACCGCGTCACTAGGAACTTCAACCTCCGCGGTTATAATCGCATAGGCTCTCCCTTTGTTTGAAGGCAAGGAACTTCTTCTTCATTCCAGTTCGTTGCTCACGAGGGAAATATTTTTCGTAGAATATTTCCTTAAAAGTCCTCCATTTAATATCCTCCATCTTTTCTTCCTCCGTGGTATTTTGAATCAAGGACCACCATTGATCAACATCTCCCTTGAGATAATATACTTCTAGTACTACCTTTCAATTTTCATTGCATTTTAATGCCATGAATATCTTTTCAAGGGACTTGATCCATTTTTCAGGAACCATTGGATTTGTAGTCCCACTAAAAGATTAGGGCTTCTGCTGCATGAAACGATCCAACACAGGTGTTTAATGGTTATTTGTTATAACTTGAGTAAGTTGTCCCAATATAGTCATGATCTGATCTTCTCCAACAGTGACTGTATTGACTTGCTCAGTAGGGAGATCCTTACCTTGCCCACGAGTATTTATTCCTCTTCTCCCATTAGATGTCATTTCTAAATAATGGGATAAACTACATTCATTTATGAATCTAAAATAGAAAATCACTCAACATAGATTGAAATTTTATGCATAGCTAATCTTATAATCTTTGTTCCTCTAAGGAAAAATTTACATTAACTCCTTCATAATGGCTTTTAAAGAAAAAATAAATTATAATAAGAATATCCCCAGGGAGTTTCGTAACCAAGAGTGTAGCAATGCCCTTTGTCGTTCCCCAGTTCTCGTTCGAGTCTAGCTCAAAGCGGTGTTTTCGTTTTTCACCCCTAGATGCATCTGTGCCGAAGCCGCCTCTACCTGGTCGTATACAGACAAGAACCTATTGCTTAAAATATCCACATATTCTATTACTTAACAAAATACCAGGAAGTTATTGTACATTTATCCTCAAATACTACTTTAGGCCTTTGTTCCCAACTATATATTTCCTAGCCTAATTTCCAAGTGTTCTACTAAACTTCCTCTGATACAACTGTAATACTCCGAACCCTCTAGGCTGGAGCCAGTGAATTAATTGTGATATTGGCTTGGTGAGAAGGAATGAAAATCCAAAAGGAACAATTAGTTTAGTAGTTTTGAAGAAACTAGTTACATAGATGTAACTCAAATTAAATTGGAAAAGGATACAAAATACAATACATAACAAAAAACTCAAAATTGCATCCACATGAACTCAAAAGAAGACCTTCTCTTCATCACCTGTTGAAGGTAGAAAAAGAAAGGGGTGAGATCACATGATTAGTAAGGGTTACAAATAGCTGAATCATGATTAAAATAATAAGTGAATCACAATCAATCTGACATAATCAATATCGTATAGTGAATAAATGAACAACTAATGCCATTAATAAACATAAAATGAAACTGCATCCATAGATTTTGTCATAGTGAAAACCTCATGGACAATAATAATAACCGATAATGAATAGAGAGAATTATTATTAATTAGATGTCATGTATCTGGTGCATGAAACCATAATACCATAAAAATGGTTTAGTTCTGTGGGTAGAAACCCGTCTGATTTTGGGAAACAAACCCAAAGGGTCGGTCGCCAAACTGTTTTGTCTCATGAGACCTACCGATGCATCGAGGGGCTAGAGAGGGCCCCACCTACCACTGTATGTCCAAATAATTTTTTATACATTGATTCAATACATGAACAATATTCCCTTTTAATATCCGTATATAGTAGAGTATACAGATTCCTTAATATTTCCATAATAAAAATAACATTCAAAATAAACACCGTATGTAAAATGGTATATTGTTAAGACAAAAAAATATCCATGACATGATATTATGGATATTTAATATAAATATAATTTTAAATGAAATTTGATCTTAAATGGGAAGTAGGTACACCACATAAGGATTATTAGGTGCAAAATAAAAAGACAGTCATAATGAAAACGGCAGCCGAGACAAAGTCCCTTACCATAATGTAATCAGTCGAATCATATGACTGGAACATAATGAACATCAAGTGAATCATTGAATAACATGAATATAAATATAATCATATTATTATATATCAAATGGATGTACAAATATACCACATACAAGAAATAAGTGGTGAACCATGATAATCGTGTTTTACCTCTTGAAATAACTTCTTCAAGAACCTCCTTAAGGGAAGGGATTTTTCTATTTTGGAAAAAACAAGAGCTTCCTGGTCATGGGGAGTGACTAGGGAAGGTTATTGGGGCATAACATTGAGGATAATCATGGATTAGAGGAGTGAAATGAAGAGGGAGTGGTGAGGGAGTTTTTATAGTGGAGGAGAGGGGGTATGTTTAATTATTTTAATCATTATTATAATATTTTTGACCAAGATTATGAATAGTATTAGTTTATGTGAGATAAAATAGTAATAATGGAATGTGTGTTCGAACCAAGTAGCCTTGCATCACTTATGATGTCATAAATAGTTTATTTTACTGATAATTTGTATATATGGTATTTTATCATATTTCACTATTCATAAAAAATTCTATAATTTTAGAATATTCCCAAAAATTAACCCTAACAATTTTTCGACGTATAGAATTAAAAAATGAACTCTATTTTTTAAATTTAATTTTATAAATATTATTAGTTTAATTTTATGTGAATTCATAGTTAATTCGCAAAATAACAATCTTAATGTGCAATTAATGTTATTTTTCATTGAAAAATCAATTAAGATCTCATTATATTATTACCTTAAGAAAATGAAATAATAATATTATTTACTATTTATAGGGGTCATATTACTATTCATATTACTATTTATAAGTGTATGTTACTATTCACCAAAAATTAAGTTTGTACTATCAGACTCCAAATGACTTACTCATCACAACTATAGATGCCAATTTTTCGAAATTCAAAACATATGAGTGGAAAATTTATATTTAATGGCTTGGTTTTGACTATCTCTTAAATAACCTAGTGTTGTTTTGAAGTAACACTGTGATGAATAGAATATTTTTAACACGAACATAACATAAAATGTTTGGGGTGCTAGAGATAAATAAAAAAAGGACCAGAATAATGTATAAAATTAAAATAAATTTATTATACACGATTTTAAATGAAATTCAACCAAAAGTAAAACTAAATGTAAGGTATTCTCATCTCACTTTTTCAATTTCTAAGAGATAAATGACATGTTCACCACTTACTTATTTTGTGTGGTGCATATAATTTCCATATTTTTATATTATATCATGAATTAATTTATATTCATGGTAATTAAAAAGTATATTTAATATTATACCTTCATGAGGCTTATAATTTAATATGTTTCAAAGTGGTATGACACACTTTCAAATGTTTAAATATTAGTTTACTCAACAATAAAAATATATACACTTTAATGGTATTTTCATTCAATGAAATTATATGATCATTTTTCAATAAAATAATTCATGTTTCTCTCCTTTAGTTATTCATGACCATTCCAATTCTTATTTCCATTTTCCAACTCTTTGGTACTCAAGATTATTTAGAAAATGTTTTTATGAAAACCCAACTATATTTCTCTCTTTATTTATGGAAAATGGTTTTGTGTAGAAACCATGTTTTATTAAAATGTTTTAAGATGTTATTTGGAAGGAATGTTTTTACCATTCTTTCATTTACTAATGTTTTGAAATGAATCTTAACATCACTTTCGTAATAAAGAATTTTTCAAACCTTTTACCCCTGAAAATAGTGTTAGATGGTATGTGAGTATGATATACTCTATAATACCAAATCTAGGATCAAATATATAAGTATGATATGCTCAAATACAAGAAGGGGTGAGTTTTATACTTTAAAAAATCCGTAAGGAAATTTTTCATAACCATAATTTACAATGAATCTAATTTCTAATGACATGATTGATTCTAGAAATGTGATTCTGGAAATGAAACATAACAAAATTTTACACCAACTAAGATTCTACCTTTAAGTGTATAGAATCTAAATAAATCAGAGTAAAAGTAAGGAAGTATAAGAAATTTATACTTTCCTTAACAATACAAAATGCAAAACAGAAAAGAAATTAGTAACACTACAAGTAAAAAAAATAACTCTTTTAACCCAAAGATAAGGGTATCCAACAACCCAGTAAAAGAGGTCCCTTGATTTATAGTTTCAATAATGTCTTTCTTACCCACACCAGGGTGAGCCCTCGATACAATGATCAGAGTCTGTCTTGCTATCCCTGCAAGCCCTCAACTATCAGGTAGTTGGAACCTCTGTCTTCCTATCCCGGGAAGCTCTCGAGTGTACATATCAATAGTCAGAGTCGCACGAAGCAAGACGACATAAAGAAATTTTTGAACAAGATGTTAAAACTTACTTCACGAAGCGTGAGAGTTTATAAGAGCCTCTCTCTCTATAAATCACTTCAACATCATGTAAGCACAGATGTCAAAGATATTGTCAAGTGTCTATCAATCTTTTCAAATGAGCTCCTATTTATAGGCACAACTCCAACGGTTGGCTCCCTCCTCCAACGGTCATATTCTTCCATGAATTTTGGAGGGACTTGTACACGTGTCACTCAAAAAATGGTTAGTTGATAACTGATTGTACGACATCATTTTATAATAGAACAAGTGAAAGTATAAAAAAAACTGATATTCGAAATAGATAAAATAAAAGTTCTAAATGAAAGTTAAAGTTTATAGTTTAATAAGAAAATGAATTCGGTGTCTATAATAAAGAGAAATTCGGATTCTATTTTGTAGAAGAATTTGGATTTGAACTTCATACAAGTTTGTATCCATAATTTGTAATTAGAATTCACAATCAGAATTTGCAATGAGAATTCGTTAAGAGAATTCGTAATAAGAATTCATCATCAGAATTCATAATGAGTATTCGTAATCAGAATTCATCATCAGAATTCATAATGAGGATTCATAATCAGAATTCTTCTTCAGAATTCGTAATGAGAATTCTTATTCAGAATTCATCATCAGAATTTATAATGAGAATTCGTAATCAGAATTCTTCATCAGAATTCACAATGAGTATTCATAATCAAAATTTATCATTAGAATTCGTAATGAGAATTCGTAATCAGAATTAGTCATCAGAATTCAGAGTTAGAACTTTATGTAAGTTCGTAATCATAATTTAGTGTTGAACTTCATAAAAGTTCGTAACAAGGAATTCGGAGTAGAACGTCATAAATGTTCATAACAGGAATTCGATTCAGAAAAAAGAATGCTTCATATCTAAGTATTATATGATTCAAAGGTTTTAGATATGAATCTGATTTTTATACTGAAGAAAAATATTGATATGAACAATGAAACAAGGTAGGTGTAAATTACCTTTGGGAATGAAATTTTCCTTATGGAAGTAAAATAGGGGTAAATTGAGTTTTGCCTTGAAATAAGGTGTTTGTGATTTTCAAAACAAGAGGAATGATCATGTCATAAGGAATCCTTGATGACTTAATAATCTCCCCCTTATATGGAGGAATGGAAAAGTCATAAGGAAAACCTTATTGACTCAACAATTTCTAGACTTTTAAATTAAAACTTATCTCCCTTTGTTTATGGATAATGGTGAATACGACTAACTCCCCTTTTGGCTCTAAAACTCAAAGGATCATATTCTAGATTTCCGTAATGATAAATTTTATTTTAATGTGTAAATCTTCATAATGAGCTCCCCCCCTTACTTAGGGATAGTTCGTATTCAATTAGATATTTTTCCTCCTCCCTTTTATAATTCTTTTTCTTTATCCCCCTTTGTGATTTTCAAAAAGAGTTCGAGGGAATGGAAAATAATAAAGTACATGAAATATTATTATAGACAACCAAACGCACAACCAAAAATCCATTACGATTGAAAGAATTAGTACAGGGGAAAAATACAACAAATGAACGAAGTGGTCTATTTTTTTTCCTTTTCCTTGGGAATTAGCATCTTGAAAATCATCTTCAACATCTTCAACTCTTGATGGTATTACATAGCTTTCTTTTCTAATTCCTTGATCCTGTCTTCCTTAGCCTTCAGGTCCACTGCCTGAGCCTTCATGGCCTCTTCTTGATCCTTTAGCAATTAATATTTCTTCAAAATCATTTCTTGCATCTCGCTCTGGAGATCCTTCTCTGTTTTTAGGCTTTGAATAATATAACTCAGCTTCCCAATCAGATCTTTCACATCCTGGATCCGAGAATTTTGTTCAAGACGTAGTTTTTCCTGAAAACTGTTTGAATGAATTTTGATTTTGGAAACTTCATCACTAAAGGATTCCTTGACATCTTATTGGAACTCATCACGCTCTTCCATTTCTTCAACAATATTTTTAGATTGTAGAGTTATTTTTCAACAAGACATTCTGTAGACCTCGTAATTGATAAGAAACATTTTATGTTCTACCTCAATCTTTACACACTTATCCATCACCATCGATACAGATTCTGAATTTTGATTCATGCTATGCTGAAGCATATAGAATCTGGAATCTATTGTAGGAAATATCGGAATGGTATCTACTAATTGTTTCAGGGACTCAACAACAAAATCATGTCCTAATGCAGATGACTCTGAATCAGACAATTTATAAGGAGATGGTTCTTCCTCAAACTCTACCAACTTACTCATAGAAGTTATTCCATATTCATTATTTCTAAAAATATCTTTTTTTGGGGTGTCAACAGCTACTTATTTACCCTTATCAACCTTCAGAACTGCTTCCTCATGAAGAGATTCCTGCTCACTTCCGGATAATTGTACAATCTTGTCTTCATTAACTTTTTGTTTCTTAGCTCCAGCTTCAATGTCCTGAGGAAAAATGAATCATGATTATTTTTCTCTTCCTCAAATGGTTTTCTCACCTCCTCTTCACCCTTCTGAGTATCTACAGGTGTAGTAAGTCTTGAAGTTTCGGATTGAGAAGTTTAGAGTGAAAATGTTTCAGAAGAACTCTCTTTTTCATGATACTCTTCAACCAGCTTGATCACATCATCAGAGATACCACTGCTCTAGCATATTTCACTTCTTCTTCATCTTTGTTCGCTTCCACAACCTTCTCCTGTTGTTTTTCAAGAGTCTTCTTTCCTGGAGTCTCATGTAATTGTTCCACAAGGAAAGATTTCAGAACATGGATGTTATCAGAAGAAATTTCAGCATCCCTCAGAAGGGATTGAAAAACCTCGTCCTATGTCATCTTATTCTTCAGCATCTTCTCTTTGTCCTACTTCTTTAGCTCATTAGAAAATTTTTCTTTCAAGGCCTTAGCCTCAGCTGGATCCAAACCAAATGGTGGATCCCCTAATTTTATAGTGTTTTTATCTTCATTTTTCAAATACTTCATATGGGTTGGCCGTTTTCTTCTTTGGTTTATGGGGTGCGGAATGGGATTCCTTATAATTATGGGCTTCATCTTCAACTTCCACTTCTTTCAACTTCCTTTTCTTCCCGAACATATTGGATGGTTCAGCTTTTTCAGATATTTCCAGATTGGCTTCTACCTCTTCCTCATGTAGATCATAGAACACACCTGACTTATTTGACAAACCAACCTTCATCCTCTTGAGAGTATCATAACTGATCAGCGTCACCTTATAATTCCTCAGATTAGAACTACATGGAATCTTGAAATATTCAAGACACCGAACTATTAACTTTTAAATCAATGACGGATAAATAATGATATGAGCACTAAGATTTCCATTCATGATGTTTTGAATCATAATGAGGATATGTCTCCTAAGATTCACCATCCTCGGTTTTACAAAAAAATCTAGAATATACATAACACTCTTCTAAAGGGTATCCTTATCACCCTTCCTCAGTATGATAAATCTTTTCACCCAAATCAGTAGATTCCAATAATTGGTTGATAGATAGGTAATCTTCATTGCAGTGTTGATATGAGAAAGACCCAGACATTCCATAGCCTTCACCATGATGAAACTTCCTTCCACATCCGACTACTTGTGAGAACAAAATTCTGCCTCCCCTCATATGATAGCCCTACCATGCTTTCAGTCTTGGTGTAAGATAAAGTATACATATTCCCATTTCTTTTGAAGGTGAACTTCTCCCTTCCATCTTCCTGGAAAAAACTAGTTGACTCATAAAACTCTATGAGAAAATCTGGATAGACCACATCCTTCCTCTTGAATTATAAATTTCTACATCTTTCCATCCATTGAGCGTGATGTTCTTGGAAATTAGAGATTCATATATATTGTAGATGTTTTGGAGTACCATCCTATCCCTATATATCAGCCACTCCGAGATCGGCTTGACTAAAGACATATACTAAGAAGGGGATTCTGTACACATTCAGACTGGGAGCTTCTAAAGAATTTGGAATGGGCTTTTGTAGCGGATCAGAGCTTTGAGGCACGAGAGCTTGGAAACCGATGTGGGATAACCATTGGGGGTCCCCATTATATAGGCGATGGAAGTGACCTTTAAACATCCAAAACTAATCTAATGGTTGAAAAACTCTCTGATCTGATCTGACAGTTGAAAAAAACCAGCAAGAAAAAATTTGGTTGAATCTGATCTATTGAGGTTTTAAGAAAAACATTCAGATTTAAGGAAAAATGAATCCGAAAAATTAAAATACAAGAGAAAATACTAGCAAGTAAAAATGATTATGAAAAACAGAAGTAAAGATATCATACCTGTAGGATTGACTAGGAAAATTATTTGTAATAGGTGATATTCATCGTGAAGAAAATTTGACTCTGAAAAAAAACTCACTATGAAAAACTAAAGATCCATAAGTTTTACTGCAAAAACATTGAGTACCAAAATTTGATAACGAAAATTATGAGTACGAAAATTTTCATTATGAAAATTTCCATTATGAAAATTTCCATTATGAAAATTTCAAAAAGAAACAAACTATGAAAATTTTAGATATGAAAATTAGAAAAATTAACTACAATAAATTATCATTACGAAAATTTGAAAAACTTACTACAAAAATTTTCAAAAACTTTTGAAAACATATGTACTCCCTCTATGAAAATAATTTTATTACTATAATGATATTGGTTCAAAAAAAAGTTAATGGAGTAATATTACCTTATGATTATCATCCCTAACTTTTGTTTAATGTATTCAAATCTATCAGTAGGTATTGATTTTGTGAAAATATCAGCATGTTGATCTTGCATTCTAATAAATTGAGGAATGATATCTCTTTTTTGTGTGTGATCCCTAACATAGTGATGCATAATGTCTATGTGATTTTCATGAGAGTGATGTGAAAGGTTTTTACTAAGGGAAATGGAACTTGTGTTATCACACAAAATTTGAGACTTAGTAAAACTCAAGCCATAGTCTGCGAGTGTGTGTTGCATCCACAATAATTGAGCACAACAAATTCCAGCTACTACATATTTAGCTTCAGCAGTGGAGTGTGCTACAGAATATTGCTTCTTGAAAGACAAAGAAAATAATGAGTCTCCTAAGAAATGACAAGTTTCAGGATGTACTCTTTCTATCCATTCTACATCCACCAAAGTCAGCATCGGAAAATATTTTTAAGACAAAATCATTTCCAAAAGTATAAAATAGTCATAAATCCATGGTTCATTTTAAATAGCAAAAAAATTATTTTTAATGATTTTAAATGATATTCCTTAGGATTGGATTGACATATTGCACATAAGCATAGTGAAAACATCATGTTTGGATGACTAACTCTCAAGTAAAGAAGACTTCCTATCATACCTCTAAAAAATGATTGATCTGCTCGTTTCCCAACTTCATCATGATCATGTGTGTTTGAGGTACCAATGGGAGTACTTATACTTTTAGTGATGTCATATCCATACTTTTTAAGAATATCTTTAATATACTTATGTTGGGATATGTAGATTCCTTCTGGTTTTTGAGAAATGTGAAAACCTAGGAAAAATGTCAACTCAACCATCATAATCATTTAAAAATCAGATTTCATTAGATCTGCAAAGGAATCTGTTAATTATTGCTGAGTTGAACCAAATATAATGTCATCAACATAAATATGGAAAATCAAAAAGTTTTCTTATCTTTCTTTATAAAAAGGGTTAGATCTACATTTCCCTTAGCGTAGTTATTCGGAAGCAAAAATCATGTAAGTCTATCATACCAAGATCGAGGGGCTTGTTTAAGTCAATAAAGATCTTTGGTATGCCTAAAAACTTGATCAGGATTTTTTGAATCTTCAAATCCAAGAGGCTGTTCAAAAAAAAAATCCTCTTGAACATAACCATTATGAAAAGCACATTTCACATCCTTTTAAAAAAGTTTGAAATTGAAGAATGCTGCAAAGGCAAGTAAAATACGAATAGATTAAAGTATATCTACTGGATCATAGGTTTCTTCATAGTCTATTCCTTCTTGTTTATTATAGCCTTTAGCAACTAATATAGCTTAATTTCGAACAATGATTCCATTTTCATCGCACTTATTTCTGAAGACCCTTTTTACTCCAATAACAGAAGTTTCCTTAGGTCTTTTAACCAGGGTCCAGACTTTATTCCTTTCAAATTCATTTTGTTCATCTTGCATGGCTTTGATTCAATCATCATCACCTAAATCTTCATCAGTTCTTTTTTGTTCTAATTGGGAAAGAAATGCTAGATGTTCTACTTCATTTCTTAAGAAACTTATATTCCTTATAGGTTGATTGAAATAACCAATGATACTATCAATGGAAATACTATTTAGAAATAACTGGTTTGGGTTTTGTAAAACCTGTTCATCAACATAGGATATAAAATATTCTAGGGTAAATGTTTTAGAAGCATCTTCTTGAACATTTTCCTTATTAGAAGGATTTTCTATCAAAGGTTGATAATTGGTTTTTGAAAACACATCTGAGGATGTAGGTAGGGGTTGTTTAAAAATAAAAGGATCAGTTTCCTCAAATTTAACATGTATTGTCTCTTCAACAGTACAAGTGTTTATTTTGAAAACTCTATATGCCTTAGAAGTTATGGAGTAGCCTTAGAAAAATAATTCATCATATTTTGGCGTGAATATGTGTAAATTATCTTCTGTATTCATAATGAATACTTTGCAGCAAAAAACCATAAAGTAAGAAAGTCTAGGTTTTTTACCATTCCATAAATCATAAAGAGTTTTAATAAGAAAATGTCTAATAAAAACACGATTTATAGTATAACATGCAGCACTTACAACTTCATCCCAAAAGGTCTTGTCTACAGAATACTCACTCAACAAGGATCTAGTTATCTCTTGAAAAATTATATTTCTTCTTTCAACAACTCCATTCTTTTGAGGTGTTTTGGGTGCTGAGAAGTTGTGAGTAATACCTTTTCTACTACAAAAAGTTTCAAAATTAGTATTTTGAAATTCTCCTCCATGATCACTATGAATAGTTATCAATGGAAGGCATTTGTCATTTTTCACTTGGGCTCTAAAACTTTTGAAATTAGAGAAGGCATCAGACTTCTTTTCTAGAAAATAGACCCACGTAAATCTAGTGTAATCCTCAAATAAGACAAATATATAATACTTTCCCCAAATGCCTCCGGTTTGTGTTGGACCAAAAAGATCCATATGTACTAGCTGTAATGCATCAGTTCATGAGACTTCATCGACTAATTTAAAACTTTATTTATGATTATTTCCATATTGATAAGGATCATAATATTTTGAAGAATCAAATCTATGCTTTGGTAGATCCTTAACTAAACCTTTCATAGAGAGTTTGCATAAGTTCCTAAGATTTCAGTGTCCTAACATTATATGCCATAACCAAGAATGATATCCCATTTCACTAAGGAAAGGTATGTCATGGCCTCTAAGTTCTTCTAGGTTTAGTGCGTAAACATTCTTTTTCCTATTGGTAGAAAGAAAAAACTCTTCCTTGGAATTCTATACTAATCACTTATCATTCATAAAATTCACAAGGTAACCTTCATCACATAATTGGCTTATGCTAAGGAGGTTTTTCTTAAGACCTTTAACAAATAAGACATTTTAAATCAATGTTCTTCCAAGAAGAACGATGTTACCTATTCCAATACTTTATTCCTGAGCATTATCTATGAAAGTTAATTTTCTTCCTTTAATTTTTATAATCTTTTCAAAATATTTTCTGTTACTAGTCATATGCTGGGAATATCTACTATCCTTGTACCACATATTGTTGTTGGTACTTTCCATATTTTCCTGAAAATAAGAAAAAGTTTGATTTTGATAATCGAAACATTCTTGGATCCAGAATTGTCAAAGAACCAAATTTTGGGTATCCACATTTTTTTTGAAAAATAAGATATATGAAACCCAAGAGATTGAATTCTATTCAAGGAGAAATTTTTCTTCCAATGCCCAACACTTTGACACTTAGTACAAAAAGGGGCTCTAGAAGGAACAAAATAGTTTTTTTGAAAACCAGCTTTTGGTGAGAATAACCCACTCGAGTAGTGTTTCCTTGAGGATTAATTTGAGAATACATCGTGTCAAAATTTTCATTCCCAGAGGTATATTTTTCAAGAAGCTTCTTAATAGAACATATTTTGGATTTAAGTCTGATGACTAAATTCCAATCCTTAGGAATCATTTACTTAGAGTTATATTTTTCCTCAAAAAACATTTATATTTAAAATAGCATTCATAAGATATTTAGAAAGTTCTTCTATATCAGAATTTGATTTCTCAAGGTCTTTAGAATGTTTTTCTAAAATCTATTCTTTATCTCTAATATCTCTAGAAAGATCAGAAATCTCTTTTGTAAGAATTTCATCCCTAGTATTTTCCTTCTCTGATTTCTTAAAAAAATTTCAATTTTTGGATTCAATTAACAAGGAAAATATAGAAAATTATTCATATGAAGGTAATTATTAATTTTTTGAGGATGAATTATCTTTATTAAAAGTATTATTTTTTGAATAGTAATTATTATAAAAGGATAAATTTGATAAAGACTCAGAAGAGCGTACCTTGGCTATAAGACATATATTGGAGAAATAAGTTGTTGCAATGAATCCCATATTCTTCTGTGCTGACGAATCATATTAAAAATACTCACTTACTGAAGAATCTCCATAGCTATCACTCCAAGTATCATTATCTTTAAGACATTTCCTGAGCATTGATCGATAGAATTTCTTCATGTTCCTTTCTTAATTCCTTTCCTTATATTACTTCTTTTTCAACAAGGGACAATCCGGCCTGATATGACCTATTCATTTACACTCATAACATATAACATCTCCATATTTATTATCTCTATAGTCTTTCTTCTTGTATTTATTTTGATGGTTCCTTTGAGCTATAATCATGTTCACTATTCAAGCAATATTAGCTAATTCATTCTCAGACTTTTCTATGTCACTAGATTCTAACTGAATAATGACTTTCTTTGTCTTTGATCTGGTTACTCTTTCTGGGGTCATGACTTCCATATTTTTTGAAGTGGTTGTAAAAGAAACTCCCCCATTCCCATTTTTATTCTTAACATTTTCAGTATCTCTCTTCATTATAGTTTCATGCTGTAGAAGAGTTCCAAACAATTCATCTAAGGAAATCGGAGTGACTTTCTTAGTCTCATCAATAGCTATCATCTTGGACTCCCATTCATTTTTCATAATATCTATGATCTCTTCATCAAGCGCCTAATCATCCAAACCTTTTTCTACCATAGATTTTAAGCTATTCACAATAGTCATAAACCATTGCTAAACTTTGCTTATTGGTTCTCCATAAGGAAAGTTAAAGCTATAGTATTCAGCTATCAACATAGCTCTTCTTGTCTCTATGAATTTTGATGTACCAAAATGTGTAACTTCATGTTTCTCCCATATACTATTTGTAGCTTCACATGAAGATATTTGACTGTAGATGTTCCTATTCATGGATCACAACAAAGTATTTCTGACTCTGAAATTTGATTGATATTCTGATTTCTTCTGATTTGTAAAGGTTCTCAATTCCTTATATGGAATCTTATAATCTCCAGTCAGTATTAGATAGTTATCATCTCTAGTATTGATAAAAAATGTCTTCATACTATCTATCTAGTACTCATAATCATTTCCATCAAAAACAGGGGGTCTGGTAGGATTTTGGTTATCAATAGAACCGACATGTAAACCTACCATTATTAAGATAGTCTTTGGCACACAATCTTAGTATAAGTCTGTAAACAAGAGAAAATATTCTAATAAAGGAAAATATAGAGCAATAATATCTCTAAGAAAAAATGAATCTAAACTCTGATTCCAAAAAATAGATTCCAAAAAAAATTATGAATCTGGAAAATCAATCCTGAATATTCAATTACGAATGTTATAAGAAGAAGAAAGTCGTATGAATCTAATCGTGAGATTAATTCGGATTGTACCTATCCCTCTTATACCATTTGATAGATGGTATGTGAGTATGATATAATCTATAATTCCAAATGTATGATCGGATATATAAGTATTAGATGCTCAAATCAAGATGGGGGGGGGGTTAATTGTATACATTAAAAAATTCAGAAGGAAATTTTGCATAACCAAAATTCAAAACACCTCTAAGTTCTATTGACTTGCTTGATTCCAGAAAAGTGATTCTGGAAATGAAACTTAACAAAAGATTACACCAACTATGATTCTACCTTAAAGTGTATAGAATCTAACTAAATTAGAGTACAAGTAAGGATGTTTATGAAAATTATACTTTCCTTAACAATACAAAATGCACAGCGGAAAACAAAGTAGTAACACTACAAGTATCAAACAATAAATCTTTTAACCCAAAAAAGAATGGTATCCAACAACCCTCGATAAGAGGTCCCTTGATTTATACATTCAAATAATGTCTTTCTTACCCAAACTAGGGTAATCCCTAGATACGAAGATCGGAGTATGTCTTGCTATCCCCGTAAGCCCTCAACTATCAGGTAGTCAGCACCTCTGTCTTCCTATCCCCGAAAGCCCTCAATTATATGCAGAAACAATCAAAGTTTTATGGAGATAGTCTGCAAAAAGCAATGTTTGAACAATCTATTAAAACTTTCGGCACAAAGCGTGAGAGTTTATAAGAGCCCCTCTCTCTAGAAATCACTTCAACAACATGTAAGCAAAGATGTCAAAGATGTTGTCAAGTGTCTATCAATCATTTAAAATGAGCTCTTATTTATATGCACAGCTCCAACAATCAGCTCCCTCCTCCAATGGCCATATTCTTCCTCAAATTTCGGTGGGATCTATACACATGTCACTCAAACAATGGTTAATTGATAACTGAAGGTGAGACGTCGTTTTATAATAGAACAAGTGAGAGAATATCTAAAACTGATATTCAGAATGGAGAAAATAAAAGTTCGGAATTAAAGTTAAAGTTCAGAGTCTAATCAGAAAATGAATTTGGAGTCTATAATAAGGACATATTTGGATTTTGTTTTGCAGAAGAATTTGGAGTCGAACTTCATACAAGTTTGTATCCATAATTCATAATAAGAATTCACAATCAGAATTCGTAATGAGAATTCGTAATCAGAATTCATCATCAGAATTTGTAATAAGAATTCATAATCAGAATTCATCATCAGAATTCGTAATGAGAATTCATAATTAGAATTCATCATCAGAATTTGTAATGAGAATTCGTAATCAGAATTCATCATCAAAATTTGTAATGAGAATTAATAATCAGAATTTATCATCAGAATTTGTAATGAGAATTCGTAATCAGAATCCTTCATCCGAATTTGTAATGAGAATTCGTAATCAGAATTCATCATTAGAATTCTTAATAAGAATTCATAATCAGAATTCATCATTAGAATTCAGAGTTATAACTTTATGTATGATCGTAATCAGAATTCATAGTTGAACTTCATAAAATTTTGTAATAAGGAATTTAGAGTAGAACTTCATAAATGTTCGTAACAGGAATTTGGATCAGAAAACAGAATACTTCATATCTATGTATTATAGGATTCTGAGGTTTTGGATATGAATCGGATTTTTATACATAAGAAAAATATTGATATGAACAATGAAACAAGGTAGGGGTAAATTTCCTTTGGGATGGAAATGTTCCTTATGGAAGTAAAACTTGGGTAAAATGAGTTTTTCTTTGAAATAAGGTGTTTGTGATTTTCAAAACAAGAGTAATGGTCCCATCATAAGTAAACCTTGATGACTTAACAATCTTCCCCTTATATGAAGGAATGGAAAAGTAATAAGGAAATCCTTATTGACTCAACAAATAGAACAATTTTTTACCTCGCATGAAAAGTTAAGACATAATCACTGTTATATCATTGAATACTCCTTTTCATATTTAAAAGTTTACTTTGATTTTTTTAAAAGTGAATTAAGAAAAATTGACGCATTAAAAAAATGATATTTTTCTCAAGAATTATTATAATATATATTTGTATACTATTTCTATTCATCCACAAAAACAACCCTATATTTTTAATCCACATGGGATTTTTTGGTATTGATACTATATGTGATCCCCCTCTATATGGTTTATTAATGATTTTTCCTAGGATAGTACTCATATTAACATACTATTATCAATTTTTATTCGTATTGAAATATTCAATCTCTAATGACTGGGGAGCATTGAATTTCCCCTAATTATATATTTCATTTTTCATGGAAATTACTATTTCTTAAACAATATAACATTATATATATACTATCCACTTGGTATGTTATTTAAATTTTGATAGAAATATCGATATTTATATATTCATTATTTAATATAGATATTGGTTAGGGCATATTATTCATTTAGATTATTTGATATAAGTAATGCTTTGGACAAGTAATGACTAGTGGAGACCAGACTGAATATAAATCCTCAATAGATAGATAGGTTCTCATGAGACAAATAAGTTGTTTAAATTAAATGGGTTTCAATTAGTAATTTTAAACCATCTTGTCAAAGGTTATTACAGTATAGGTTTTCATGTCCTTCGACATCATGTCCATTAAGAATGCTTTTTCTTCATATTAGTTTCATTTATTATTCATCCAGTAGATTTTTCATCGACATATCTATGTATACATTTCATTTTGAGTTCGTATATTAAATGTAATGGTTTTTAGTTTCTTACCTTGACATATTTATTTGTCCCTACCTAGTTAATTGAATGAAATGTGATTCTAGTTATTTACTTGAAATATTATTTATTCACTTACCTATCAGTTTATTGATTATATGGCATGAAATTTAGGTTATTTAACATTTCCTAATTATTATTTCATTTATTCTTTACTCATTTTGATATATTATTCTATTACAGATAATTTGAGCTCACCGTTATTATGTTTCTTTCCCTATGATTCAAAGAAGTATACTATGAATGGTATGTAGGGATTTACTAGATGGATTAAATTTATCATCAAATTTATTTTTTGAAGAAACATTTTATTTAATTAGTGTATTATTTTGTAATAAAATACTCATGTATGTATCTGGTTTACAAATAATACTAAAATCTTGTTCCTTCAAGATTTGATTCCTTATAAAAATGGCAATTTTAATAGTAGCATACACTGTATCCACGCTTCTGGCGATAGATCACTATAATAAAATATAAAATTACAAATTGTATTACATTAAATAACACATGTTTATTTTTATATAGAGAAATTAATTTCCTCTTTAGGATTATGTATGATGAATTTATTTTTTATAATCTTCAATGATATTCAAAATTCATTATATTACAAAAAAAATTACTATTATTAACCTTGCGTCTTCATAAGATCCATTTTCTACATATAGTCTTCTAATTACCCATAGATTCATTTAAATAAATTTTAACTATCATGATAATTTTCAAACATAGTATTATTTTTTATGAACGAAACCATCCTACAAAAACTCATCATCACTAAAAATAAATTACATTACCAGATATAATGAATGTATTTTCCTCAGTCAAAATGACCTTATCTATAATATATATATACTTCCATTAGTAACTAAATCATAAGAAAATATAACTAATATAACAATAAATCATCTATTTCAAGATGGAGGGAATAGTGGAACTTTTATACTAAGATTACTTAGAAACAACCCATTAACATTATTTTTATGAAGAACCTATAGATTACTCGATATTAATTAACAGACCTCACAAAAATATCTTCTAATTATTAGGGGCTTACAAATATTAAATTTATATACACATGCTCATTTTTTCACATCTCATTGATGTAATTTGTTTTAACACTCTATTCATTATATATTGGAGATGTAAGTACATATTATCATAAAGGTTCCACAGTGATTGGGACTAAGAAAACCCCATAATTGATATTTATTATAAGATCACTCAAATGACTTACTTCAAGTTCCATATGTGACCAGATAACATTTTTAGTAAAATTCGTTTGTGAAAATTTAAACTGGCATCATTTTTTACCTCTTCCAGAAATTCCCATTAGTAATCCATTTCTAGACCTCATAGTTACTTTGAATCTTCAACAAACATCATATTAAAACTAGGTTTATTCTATAAAATACATTCAATATTTAATTAATTATCATAATTTATAATAATGTGTATGAATCTTGAGGGAATATTCAACCAAGATGCAATAAGCGCATCAATATGTCCATTATTATTATCTTTAAAATATTTAATTATTTGAGTAGGATTGAAAGAGGACTTACTCAAATGCTCTAAAACCCTCATGCACTGAAAAAAAAAGATTATAGAAAAAAATGTAATTTCATAGATAACAGGTTTCTTATTTCATAAATACCCAATTATCATGATCTAATTAAAATAGGTTAATGGATTTTAAATATCAAATTAAATACAAATATGAGCCCTAAATAAATGTTTTAGTGATTATGGTTCGGAATCTCAAAACAATAATGACCAAAATAATTTGCAAACTCTTTCAAAAATAGAAATAAAATAGAATGTTTGTGTGAAATCTTGAAACCGAACTCATACCAACAAATATAGAATGGTCCCTTTGTAGATGAGGATTGAGAGAATATAGAAAAATAAGGAAATAACATCGATATGAACATGTGAGAAGGCTTATACCCTGATTTCAAAAAATCATGCTCATTATTAAACAGAATGAGTTAATGTTAAGAATATAGAAAACATAAATTTTTTTAATGTAGGCAAAAATAAATCCCTATCTGTTGTGTTATTGGTTGTATTTGACTATGTCTAACAACCAAATAAAACAATTTTTATAGGATTATTTAATAAATTATGAAGGGGATATCTCTATCCATGTATTTCCATCAATATATAGACTTTTACTCTTTTATATGGTATTATAGTTATCAATATAAAATCCCAATTTTTTTGTTCATCACTTGGGATATCTTATTGGGATATTATACTATTCCCTATAGGGTACTTGGGAATTCCACACTAATGTCGATACACACATTTTACTTTTGTAAGAGGTTGTGGAGGTTTTGGAGTGGGTGGTGTCTAGCAGTAATGGTGGTCTAATGAAGGTTAATAGAGTTGTTATTACGGAAGTGTTTATCTATATTTGTTAATGAATTTATCTTGTGTTTTAATTTATGGAAGTTAATTGGTTTTTTTCAAATATCATGTTGTAAAAATAATCTATAACTGTATTAGATAAATATAGTGGTCATTTCATGATATAAGTTATATTATTCATGCATGAATTTTTATTATACTTGGATAGTTTATTTTAAATTTTATTTCATTATTTTACAAAAATTTTATTGATTATAGATTTCATGGGTGAATTACTCCCATTATGTAAATACATACTCTTTGTGTTAGTCACCTACCCCTAGCTAATTGAAGGTGGGATTGAGGGAGAACTCTCAAATTTATTATGAATACAGATGAAGTGTTAGTGAATCCAGATCATGTTAAGGTGGTATTTGAGTAAAGATTATCGTATAAAAACATTTTTTAGCCACATGTATGGTTTTTCTAGGAAACTAAATCAATTCTCTATGAGGTATTTGATCTTTCTTTTTCAGGATAGATAACCAAAAAAGGGTGTTGAGGCTGATGGATTTCTAAAAAAATAATTGAATTTATATTTACTATCATCACTCCACAAAAATATTTAGGGTATATTTATATTTTATTAATCATTATAATGTTGTTTTTTCAGGATTAGTATTATTGATCATTGATATGGTGATATCAATTAGAGGGAGAGGAGGTGAATCATTGACCACATATTATTTTTGTGAATTATTTATTTTAGTTCAGCCTAGATATGTAGATAATGTTTCAATCAAATCATATTTTTATCTCTTATCCTTTATCGAGTATGAATAATGTAAAAGGAAAAATATAGAACTATTTACATTTTATGGCCTTGAAATAATTCTATTTGATAGGATTGAGTGGACATATGACGTTTATATTCTTTAATATTAATTACCTAAATGTAATATACAATATATCATGGAAAAAATTGATGAGAAATATCTTGAAATTACTTATAGAAAATTTCTCATAATACAAGGTCTTCATTTTTTCACATGAATATCCTTTTTAGGGGTTCTTTATATTTGTAAGAACATGGTTCTTATTTTTGAGGTACGAGTTTCTTATTTTCTCTTTTCATTAAGTGTTTTTGAGGAAATAAGGAAAATGGGGAAATCCAAAATTTTGTTACTACATGCCACGTACTTTTCCACACTCCATGTACTTTTCCCATGTGGGATGAGTACCCTGGGTGTGTAGCCATGTCGACGAGAAGGGGTGTAAAAAAACCAACTACACACAATATAGTGGGTATTTACATGTCGTGTAGTTAGTCGGCATGAAAAGAGTAAGGCGATTTCTAGCTGCGCGGTAGTACACGCTGTGTACTCAGGTTTCACACGTCGTGTCCTCATGTCAAAATATGAATAGCTCCACGCTGGCGAGAAGCTACCGAAGGAACAGTTAAAAAATGCCCACTACACGCCTTGTACCGAATCGTACACGCCATGTAGTCTTTTTTTGCTTAAAATTGGCAGTAGCCTCCACTATTCACAGGGCTGGATTAGAACAAGAGGAGGAGTCAGGGGAGAGGGACGAACCTTCTAGGAGCACCAGATCGCACAACTGGAATCCGTTTCCACCTCTATTGATCTTGTTGGAACCGTACGGGTAAGCCTCTCCTTCTCCTTAATATTTTCTTACCAATTCTTTCCCAAGGGAATGTTATTTACGTTTAAATGGGTTTTCTTTCACCTCATATATTTTTCGTTATTGGACGATTCTAGGAGTGTGGTTCAATTATACCGATCAGGGGCGGTCGATGTAGGTGGCTTGGTGTTTAATTTCCAATTGTTGTGCATTTTGTGTACCAATGTGCTATGAAGCCATGTTGGGGTGTGGTGTGGCTAAGGCCATGTCTATTTTAAATACCTAGAATTGTATAGGTAATTAAATATGATGATAAAATATTGTGTGGGATGGCTTCTTTGATTCAGGACCACCCCAGGGGTGCGTTCCTCTGTTTTTCCATTTGGCTAGGATACCCGAGGGTATTCCATGTTTATATTGTGCATTAATTTTTCATTGAGAGGAATTGTATATAATTGCATGTTTATGATTTGGGCTCAGCCTGGTTACTTGCGCCTGAGGGCAGTGTGCTTTTTATCCTAAGGGCATTGTTTGTTTATCCTGAGGTCAAGGTACTGCTTAGCATGAGGGCAACATTCTATTTCTCCTGAGGGAAACTTTTCGTATGCCTGAGGGCAGTGACTTTTGTGCCTAAGGGAGACACTTTGTACGCCTAAGGGAAATATCTGTTATGCCTAAGAGCAATTCCTGTGGATAAGGGTTTGAGTGTCTGAGGACACTAACTATTTACATAGAAAATTCACTATGGTGATTTCCTAATATTTAATGATAAAATGAATAATAAAAAGTAAATATAATTGGTAAAGTTAGTTACTTTTGAGTACTGATTTGTTTATTGCATTTACTGCTGGACACCGTTGTTGCATATTTTACACAAAATTGGGCACATGCCTTTAGTGGGTGCCTACTGGGATTTATTTCTCACACCCTGTTTGGGTCATGTCTTCGGCCCAAATAGATTATGTTTCTGCAGCTGTGGATAAGGGCAAGGGTCCCTATACAAGTACTTTATTGTTGCTGAGGAGTGGGGGAGCGTGGGACCTAGCTTAGGCTCCTAATGCTACCAGCTGTTTTTTTATTTGTTTTACCTATACTTTATATTGTATCATATTGTACTGTGTTGTTGTGTAACATCTTCTGTCTTTTTTCATAGAATTTTTAGACATGTTGCATCATTATCTATATAACTTTTGGTAATCTTTTACTAAAGTTTTTTATTTAAAATGTTTAAGGTTTATTGCTTCCACTGTTGTGGTATGTTTTATCTAGTATTCTGCTGCGCTACACTTTGAAAAATGAGGGCATCATTTCCCCACTATCAGACTGGGGCCCTCACTGCTAGTCGGAAGCCTCTGGCATTTGGGGAAATGCTCTTGAGGCCATGTGACCAACCAGATTCGGGGCACCCGTTGAGTGGCACTCGGATCCAGGACATTACAAAGTGCTATCAGAGGGGTTCTTTTCTTTGAATTACTATTTGGTGCCATATTCTGGGATAGGATGGGAATAGTAGTTGGTAAAAAGTTGTGGCCAGGAGTAGCTAACCTGTGTACAGGGAAAAGCCAGTCTACCTCGGTAATTGCAATTTTTCTGATTTTTCAAATTTAGCAGTTGATTAGATTTCACCATTAGGTGACGCACTTGTGATTGTGCTGTTTATATTTTATCCATGGGTTCTAGTTAGTTACAACCTGATGGGATGAGGGTATTCCATCTCCTGAATCATTTAGGAACGTGCTAGAAATCACATTCCATGCCTAGTTCCATGCCATTTAGGCGCATTCAAAAGTGCATGTTGTTGTGATAGTAGTTGTGCTAGAAAAAGTATGCTGTTGTGAGAGCTGCTTTGATAAATACCTGCTATGTGATAGTGTATGTTTTTGTGAGGCCTTGATAGAATGAATTCCAAACTTTGGTTACTGAGGAGTATGGGCCCTCAATGACCGGAATTTTTTGGATCATAGGCTATTTACAGTATTTATAACTCTGATAAAATTCCAAACATTGATTTGTGGGAAGTATGGGCCGTCATGGGTTAGAATTTAGAGCACAGGAGTTGTTTCAGTGTTTTTCTTATATCATAAGAGTATATGAGGCTTATTGTCTAGAAAACCCAAGATACACACCGTGTAGTTCCTCAAACACACCTCGTGTGTGCTTCTGTTCGGGAAGAAAAAGAAAACTTTTTCAGTACACGCCGTGTAGTCACTTCCCGTGTCATGGAAAGCGGGGGAGGGGACACGGGAAAGGGAAATACTTGGGAAAAAAGGCATCGTGTACTGGATGTACATGCATTTTAGTGTTGACCCGGTGTCCGCCCATGTAACTAACAACACGGACGGAGGAGACCTTAATACATACACACCGTGTCCACTGTGGAACATGTCGTGTAGTCTGGCCTGGGTACCTAGTCGTGTAACTGACAAACACGGGTTGGAGAAGCTCGTCCAGTATATGCCGTGTGCCTGAGGGACACGCCGTGTAGTCCTGACCGGTGACATACTGTGTGGAAATAGTAGTGTGGATGGGAAACTGGGTGGTGTACACACCGTTTACGGGTGTAACATGTCGTTTAGTGTTAGCTGAGTATTTGGCCGTGTCACGAAAAACATGGGCAGTTAGAAAATTTCACCATACACGCCGTGTAGTTTTGTTCAATGGAAGCCATGTGGCTTCGCCGTGTAGAAGGACCCGAGCTGGGGTAGAAAAGGCATGTAAACGCCGTGTAGTCAGTATACACGCCATGTAGTCTTATTTTGTAAATCCTGAATTCCTTCTTCCTCCTGTTCCCTTTTTGGCCCCTTCGTTTCAGTCTTAATAATCTTAATTTAAGGTGTGTGTTTGACCTTGTAGAGTCATGCTGTTTAGACGACCACACGTTGTTCGCCAAGTGAGCGGAAATGATTATACTTCAATGATGGTGGTCTATGGGATACCATTGGATCCTCGAGTAGAGCATGATGTGGCACCATCGGTTATACCGGACATATGCACATATGCACAGTTCCATGAAGGCTTTATTCGGTTCATGCAGACCTTTCAGGGAGCACTGCCGGCTGCCACATCTATGGATGAGCTGACTCGTATATTCCAGCAGCAGTATCCTTCTATGTTTTCATGGGATGGCAGGCACATGCTGCAGAGTCTTGGCTGGGGTCTATGTAGACTATTTTTGAGAATCGTGAGATGCCTCCAGGGCAGAGGGTCAATATCGCAACGTATATGCTGCTTGATTCCACCAAGATGTGGTGGGATGTTACCACTCAGACAGAGGATCACAAAGAGATAGCTTGGGAATATTTTCAGACAGTCTCCTATAACTTCTTCCCAGAGACACTGAGGGCAGATAGAGCTCGAGAGTTCATGAATCTATAGCAGGGCACTATGTTGGTGATGGATTATTCTGCTTATTTTACTAAGCTTCAGTGTTTTTCACCAATTCTAGTGGGTGATGAGATTTTGAGGGATAGAATCTTTGATAATGGTCTTCGATATGACATTCGAGCACTGGTTAATGTTTTCAGGTTGCCTTCAGTACATGCTATTGTGAATCAGGTGCTGATTACAGAGAAGAACCTTTGGGAAGCTAGTGGTGCAGGCTAGGGTGGTTCAGCACCAGTTTATGGTACTATTTATACAAGGAAAAGGAAGTGATAGATGAGTTTCTCTAACTGTGATAGTACTATCCAGGTGATTACTTCAGGTGTCCCAGTCCGGTGCTACCAGTGTGGTAGATAGGGGCACAAGAGACCTCAATGTCCACGTGACATAGTGGAGTTCCAAGCTTGCGAAAAGATGGGTCATCTGCAGCACTTTTGTAGGGCGTTTCCACCAGTGGCTAGTGAGAGGGGTTCTGTGCAGACTTCGTGTGCAGGAGAAGGACTAGTAGCTTTTTACGAATCGGGAAATTGGAATATGTCAGGGTATGCAAGAAGAGATGGTGGTCGTGGCCGTGGTTTCCAGACACCAGGATATCAGAGGCAGTAGGGTGAGATAGCTCAGGGTAACCAGGCTGTGTCATAGGTCCATGACACTAGGCAGGCATATGCAGTGCAATAAACCCAATAAGAGTAGGATCCCATACCTTCAACTGTTAGAGGTACTATTCTAGTAGCTTTTGTTTTATCTTCAGTAATTTTTGATATGGGTTCTACACAAAACTTTATATCTGTACACTTTTTGGAAAGACTTGGGCTATTTTTTTCTTCTTCTTTTTTTGTTATAACGTTACACTCCGTTGGGAACTAGAACAGCTGGTGTGTGTCAGTGAAATGAGTTCCCCCTTGAGGTTGGAGGGTGTCACTTTTTGAAGACCTCTATTTCGTAGAGATAACGAATTATGAAGTTATTCTAGGGATGGACTGGTTGGTTCCCTTTCGAGATTTTGTAGATTTCTATCATCGTTGGGTGTGTTTCACATCACTAGAGGGCGGAGAGTAACTATAAAAGGTGTATGGGATGTTCAGTTGAGTCAAGCTGAACCAGAGCATCGCAGGTGAGGTGGTGTCATAGACCAGATTGCGGGTTTATATTTGGATTACCAGGGGACTTGTCAGCATGATTTCCCTCCAGTGGTTGATCATTTCAAAGATGTCTTCCCGGTTGACTTTTCAGGTCTACCTCCAAAGAGAGATGTGTATTTCTCTGTTGATCTTGTGCCAGGAGTAGCGCCAGTGTACATTCCTCCTTATAGGATGGCTACACCAGAGTTGCAGGAGCTCAAGATATGGTTAGAGGAGTTACAAGCAAATGGTTACATCTGACCTAGTACTTCTCCTTGGCGTTCGTCGTTCCGCTTTGCGAAGAAGGTAGACGATACCCTCAGACTCTATGTGGATTATCGGAAGCTGAACCAGCTGACAGTTTAGAACCGATATCCCTTACCATGGATTGATGATCTGTTTGATCAACTTCGAGGTGCACGAGTGTTCTCAAAGATAGGTTTGAGGTAAGGATATCATCATCTTTGCGTGAGACCGCCAGATGTACTACTTAAATCTTTTCAGAGTATATATAGTATGTAAGAGTACTTGGTTATTCCTTTTGGACTCACGAACGCGCCAGTAGTTTTCATGGCTCTGATGAATCGTCTATTCCATCCTTACCTGGATTCTTTTGTGTTAGTATTCATGGATAATATCTTAGTGTACTCTCAAACTCGACATGACCATGCCACCCATCTTGAGATCGTTTCGAGTACACTGAGAGAGCATCATCTATATGCTAAGCTGTCAAATTGCCACTCTTGGATGGACCAGATCCACTAACTAGGTCATATCATCTCAGAGGAAGGAGTTTCCATGGAACCAGAGAAGGTGAGAGCAGTATTTTCTTAGGAGTAGCCTAAGAACATGTTTGAGGTACGGAGTTTCTTAGGGCTAGCTGGTTACTACAGATGCTTCATCTAGGACTTCTCCCGCTTAGCAGTTCCATTGAGAGGTTTTTCTAAGAAGGGTGTGATGTTCTTTTGGTCAGAAGCATGCGAGACAGCCTTTCAGGACGTGAAATCAAGGTTGACATTAGCACCAATCCTGATACTCCCAGTGAAAGGGAAGAGCTATACAATTTGTTGTGATGCATTAAGTATTGGGCTGGGAGTAGTGTTGATGTAGGGCGATCGAGTTGTTGCATACGGGTCTTGGTATTTGAGGCCACATGAGAGGAATTACACAAAGCATGATCTCGAGTTGGCTGTAGTTGTTCATGTGTTGTGCTATTGGAGACACTATCTTTTGGGAGAGCATTTTGCAGTTTTCACTGACCACAATAGTCTCAAATATATCTATACTCAGCGTGTCATGAACCTGAGACAACAACGGTGGGTCGAATACCTTCAGTCCATCGATTTTGGGCTTGCCTATACACCTAGTAAAGGTAATGTAGTAGCTGATGCACTGAGCAGGAAAACTCAGATACAGGCGGTGCAGGAGGCCAAGGGTGTGTGGAAGCTCATGACTTTTTTCTCTGAGATGCATTTGGAGGTGCACAATAGTCAGGGGCATGCCTATCTTTCATCTTTAGCTGTTAATTACACCTTCCTAGATTGAGTGAGGATGAGACAACTATCTGATTCTGATGGCCTAGTTCTACGGGAGTTGGTGGCGAGTGAGGACCCTCCTCCTGGACGGACGATAGGAAATGGCGAAATTCTGTGTTTCCATTGATGATTGTGGGTTCTAGGGGATATACACGAGGATTTGATGCAATATTTTCATGCTTCATCTTGGGCAGTTCATCCCAAGGATACCAAGATGCACCGTGACATGAGACGTCAGTATTGGTGGCTGAGAATGAAAGAAGAGATTGAGGGTTTTGTTACGAGATGTTCCACATGTCAGTAGGTGAAGGCAGAGCATCAAAGGGTAGTCGGACTGTTACAGGAGTTACATATCCTGGAGTAGAAATGGGTTGATGCCGCAATGGACTTTGTGACTGGGTTGCCGAGGTCCCCTCAAGGCACTGATGTCATGTGGGATGTTGTGGATAGAATCACAAAGGTAGCTCACTTTTTTACGATCAAGGAGACCTTCGGTGTAGACGAGCATGGGAAGTTGTATATCCGAGAGATCGTACGTCTTCTTGGGGTCCCTTGTTCTATCGTTTCAAATAGGGATGCCAATTTTATGTATCAATTCTGGAAATGTTTTTAGAGGGAAATGGGTACACAGGTGCTTCTAAGCACAGCTTACCACCATCAGACCGATTACCAGTTAGAGCGCACGATATAGGTGCTTGTGGACATACTACGTGCATGCATCCCACACCTTGGGGGCTCTTCAAAGAAGCATATACCTCTGGTCTAGTTTTCCTATAATAACAGTTTTTAGGCAACTATTGAGATGGCACCTTATGAGGATTCATATGGTAATCTATGTCGTTCAGCCTTTTTATAGTTAGAGGCAGGTGAGGTAGCTTTACTGGGACCACGTCTCGTGCAGTAGACTTTTGAGTAGGTCCAGTTGATTCGAAAGTGGATTTCTACCTCATAGTCTCGTCAGAAATCATTTTCTGATCACTGTAGATGACCCTTGGAGTTCGTGGTCGGGGATCAGGTTTTCTTGTGTGTTTCGCCGAGGCTAGGACACAGACGGATCATGAGACATGGTAAACATTCACTGAGGTATGCAGGTCCATTTGAGATTCTGGAGAGAGTCGAGCCAGTTGCCTATCGGTTGTAGTTACCAAAGAGGTACCGGGCCATGCATAATGTCTTACATGTATCTTAACTATGCTGTTATCATTCAGACCTATCTCACGTGTTTCAGCCTGAGGAGGATGTTCTTGGGTTAGATGTGTCCTTTGAGGAGAATCCAATTCATATCTTTGATAGGAGCACGAAGATTCTCCGAGGCCAGTCAGTTCCTCTCGTACGGGTGCTATGACAGTATGGCCGAGTGCAGGATAAATCTTGGGAGCGGGAGACAGACATACGTGCTCAATGGAAGAGTTGTTCTGAGCTTTATCTTCACCACCCTTGGAAGGGAAACTCAGGGACGAATTTCTGTAAGGGGGGAAGTTTGTAAGAAACCAGTTCTTATTTTTGATGTACGAGTTTCTTATTTTATCTTTTCCTTAAGTGTTTTTGAGAAAATAATGAAAATGGGGAAAAATCCTAAATTTTGTGCCTACAAGCCATGTACTTTTCCAAACCCTGTGTACTTTGGCCGTTTGGGATGAGTACATAGGGTGTGTATCCATGTCGATGAAAAGGGGTGTAAACAAACTGACTACAGGCCCTTTAGTGGGTATTTGCACACCGTGTAGTATGTCGGCAGGAAAACAGTAAGGTGGTTGCTAGCTGCGCAGTAGTACACGCTATGTACTCAGGTTTCACACCACGTATACTCATGTCTACAGATGAATAGAGCAATGTTGGTGAGAAGCCTATGATAGAGAAGTTAAAAAATGACAACTATACACCGTGTACCCAATAGTACACACCGTGTTGTCTTTTTTCTTCTCTTAAAATGGGTAGTAGCATCCCCTATTCACACAGAAGGCTTAAAACTAGAGGAAGAGTCATGAGAGAGGACCAAACCTTCGAGGAGCTCTAGATCGCACGTCGTGAATCCGTTTCCACCTATGTCAATCTTTTTGGAACCGTACGGGTAATCCTCTCCTTCTCCTTAAGAAATTATTACCAATTATTTACCAAGGGAAAGTTATTTATGTTTTAACGGGTTTTTGTTCACCTCGGATCTTCGTCGTGCATGGAAAATTCGAGGAGCGCAGTTCATGTATACCGATCAAGGGAGATCGAGGTAGGTGGCTTGGTATTTAATTTCCAACTATTGTTTGTTTTGTGTACCAATGTTCTACGATCCCATATTAGGATGTCGTGTGGCTGAGGCCTTGGATGTTTTAAATACCTAAAATTGTATATGTAAATAAATTTGATGATAAACTATTGTGTGGGATCACTTCTTGGATCCGGGACCACCTCGGGGGTGCGTTCCTCTGTTTAGCCATTTGGACAGGATACCCAAAGGTATGCCATGTTTATATTGTGCATTACTTTTTCATTGAGAGGAATTGTATATAATTGCATGTTTATGTTTTGGGATAAGCCTGGTTACTTGCGCCTGAGGGAAGTGTTCTTTTTATCCTAAGGGAATTGTTTGTTTAGCCTGAGGGAAAGGTACTGCTTAGACTGAGGGCAACGTTCTATTTTTTCTAAGGGAAACTTTTCGTATATCTGAGGGCAGTGACCTCAGTGCCTGAGGGAGACACTTCGTATGCCTGAGAGTAATATCTTTTATAACTGAGGGCAATGCCTGCGAGCGGGATTCCGATTACCTGAGGGTAAGGGTTTGAGTGTCTGAGGTCTCTGACTGTTTACATAGAAAATTCATTGTGGTGATTTCCTTATATTGAATGATAAAATGATTAATAAAATGGAAATATAACTGGTGAAGTTGGTTACTTTTCAGTACTTCATAGTTTATTGCATTTACTACTACACACTTTTCTTGAATTTTTTACACACAGTTGGGAAAGGGCCATTGTTGGGTTCCTACTAGGTTTTATTTCTCACTCCCTGTTTGGGTCATGTCTTCGTCCCAAACAGATTATGTTTCTCCAGGTGTGGATAAGGTCAAGGGTCCTTATACAAGTACTTAATTTAGGTTGAGACGTGGGGGCGGAAGGGACCGAGCTTAGGCTTGCGATGCTGCCGGCTGTTTTTTTTTCTTTGTTGTACCTGTACTTTCCATTGTATCGTATTGTACTGTGTTGCTGTATAACAAGATCAGTTTGTTTTCATAGAACTTGAGACATGTTTCATCATTATCTATATAATTTTTTGTTATATTTTACTGTAGTTGTTTATTTTAAATGTGTATGGTTTATTTCTTCCACTGTTGTTGTATGTTTTATCTAGTATTCTGTTGCGCAACAATTTGACAAATGGGGGAATAGTTTCCCCACTATTAGACCTGGTCCCTCGCTGCTAGTCAGCAACCTTTGGCGTTTGGGGAAATGCAATTAAGGTCATGTGACCAACCGGATTTGGTTCACCCGTTGAGTGCCACTCGGATCCTACCTGTTACAATATTGGAAACGTACTAATAGAATATATATTTTAAAATGATTTTCTCCACCACTGGGTAGGATTTCTTATACTACATCCCAAATGATCAATGATTTTTCAACTAAACTCTTTATTTAATTGGCCATTTATCAAATCGTCTCCTTCTGTATTATGTGTCTACCTTATTATTATTTATGTTTAAACCCTATCCCTCTTCTAGATTATATCTTTTCCTTACTCCCTTGCATCTCTAATCCTCTTCTAGATTTTGATATTGTTTCTCAACCAATTTAAATCCGGAAATAATATTATCTTGATTGGTATTCTAATGCGATCATACATTTTTATAATGTAGGAATGTTGTTTGGATTATGCAGTGATTTCTAACACATTTTTTATGAATTCTTTATTCATCATTTTTGTTTCCCACTCACTATTCTGGTTCACACAATTATTTTATTATATGAATATCAACATATAAAAATATATTTCATATATTTGTCAAATATGAATTGATGAAATTCAATATTTATACAAATACTATATCATGCATAGCCTTTTCATATATCCTTCATATGAATGTATGACCATTGTGTGGACTTATTTTAAATTCTATTTTTGAAAAAATGGGCACAAGGCTCTTGTATTCTTTAAAGATATATATCATTTATAGTACCCTTCAATTTTTTGAGAGAAAATGAATATATAGGATCTATCAATATCATAACAAAATTATGCAGGCATAGAATTTTTATGTTCTTTATGAAGTATTACTTCCCAGAAAAACACTTTCTGATGAATAATCAAGTAGGATTATGGGTCTTCATCAAATTAGGAAAACATGAATGGAAGTCTCTATATTTTTTTTCATAATATATAAATACTAAAAACCCATATTACATAACAAAAATAGATTCATAATTCCCCTCTTCACCATGAACAAGCATGTGTAGAGACTATATAAAGATTCATATGGGTTCTAATTATCTTTTATTTGAATTGCATAGGCTATCTCCTCTATTATACAAACAAGAACATGTGATTAATGTTTTCACATATCCCAGTATGATCTTGGGATATCACTCCATTACATGGATGGATTATACAAATTTGTACTTCTTTACAAAACCAATGAGGCCCATAGATGCAGATTTTTTATTGTGGAAGTGAGAGATCATGGGTTATTATTATGAGTTGAAAAAATCATATCTAAATCACTTTTTATAAATTATTCTATATCAACATATCTGAAATAATTATTTTGAGTCGAAGCATTAAAATATTTTTCGAGTATTACATATTTTAATATTACAAAAATTTCAGTGTATCTCTTAAAAATCAACATCGTATAATCATGGAATTCACCAATAACATTCTAGGATTATCCTTTATGTAAAATAACTCATGATAAATTGATGATTATGAAAATAATCTCTGTATTTTTAAAACTATAACATTATCATGCCATTAGATGCATGATTAACATAATGAAAATTGTATCTCATGCTTGAAAGTTTCCCATATTCAAACTACTGATCGTATTCACGGAAAAACATGCATACATGGAGGTTCATCATTCATTCTTATTTCAATCTCCAATGATTTTTTACATTATATTTCTCAATAAATACGTATGGTTTACTACATATTAATTAATCACCACTAAATTAAATGATTTTTTGTTTAATCTATATTTTCATGAGAAATTATAATTATTTCCTTAAATATCCCTTTTTATTTTTAAGGATCATCTTTTAGAAAAATATTCTTGTTCATCATCTATTTCAAATTCATCAAATTTATTATTCTTTGGTTTGTAAATTGAAAAATCCCAAATACATCAAGAATAAATGATTTTAATAGATTTCTAACCCTTGAATTTTTATTTCCCTTTTCTAATTTTCATAGAGAAAAATATATATCATATTTATATCAATAACTTCTTTTTAAATCACATTTAACATCCTTGTCTGAATTTGATAATGATCTATATATTTTCTTATTTAACTTTAGTTTTTTCATGGATTTTAATTCCATGTTTCCATTATTTTATTTATAAATATTGAGGATATCCTAATATAATAATTGAGGTGTGTTTTATATACCTCATCAAGTGACAACTCAAAAATTTGTTTTAAGTTATGTATCACTGGATTAAATATTATGAGGAAGTTCCTCATCATTTTTAAAAATAGTTGAATCTTACAAAGAATCTCCAAATCCCCTTATGATACATAATATTTCATTAAATTAGTTGAAGTAATAATAAATATTATCATCAATATCCATCTTATTGTCTCCAATATTTTTCTTCTAAATACAATGATTTTATTCCCTAATCTTTACATTTCCTTTATATATTTTCACTGTGTTGTTGACTCATATCGAGCACAATTTTAAGTCCCAAAACCTTGGTTGATACTTTTGTAGAAATGGATGACCAAATTTAATTATTTAAATTCCTAAATACTTACATATTTCTCTTGTATTAATAATTCATGATAGTACCCCTTTTTAGTGATGTAAATCCCATTGTGAAAACATTACCTTCCTCGAGGAAATATGAAAGAATATATGGATGAATTCAGTTCTTACATCTATGAATTTGTTTCCATTAAATAATTAAACAAATTATATTTTGATATAACATTATTATATTTTAGTGTAATCACTAAAAAGGGACTATGGATCTAATAGCACTTATAGATCCCAGTTTAGGTAACATTTTTTATAGTGGGAGGGGTGAATAAATGATCAATTTTTAATTTTTTGAACACGTTATTTTAATTGAACCTATATATCTTATTAATTTTCCATTCCAATAATATTTTCATTTCTATTATAGATAATATAGTAAGATATTTTTAAATGTTTTAAGACCTAAGGATTTATAAGGTTCAACCTTGAAAACCCGCTCCTTTCTAGGTTTGGGTGATGTTCCCAGTCCGGGAATCTAATTTATGAATAAATTTATTATAATGTACAATATATATATGAAAATATTGATGATACATATCTTAAAAGAACCATTATAAAATATATGAAAACATAGGGTATTAAAGGGTTCAGATCAGCCATCTCCATAAGGGTTTTTTATAGTGGAATCCCACCAGGTGAAGAAACATACTAAAAATATTTTTTCCACCTATTGGTATGTTATTTAGTCTAATTATTTTTAGTTATTAAATGTTCCTCCCTAATTCCTCCTTGTTCAATTCTTCGATCACACTATATCCTATTTTAGTGTTTTACAGAATTATTCTTCTTGAAGTATGAACATTTTCTCCCTTTTTGTCGATCTCTTAACCTTTATCATCTATAACTGTAGTGCTATTATATCATCCAATATTCTTTCTCAAAAAATTATCTTCTTTAAAAAAAATATTATTACATGGTATTAACATATTCTCATCAATTTTTCTTATTAAATAATGTTTCTTGAATCATTCATGAAATTCTAACATCTTTTGTTTTTATTCATTACTCAACAACATTATTTTCTACTCACTATTATGGTTCAAATTTTAATTTAATTATATGAAACTCAATGAATGAAATTAAATTTCCTAAAATAATAACACATATAATTATGAAATTATAAATTCATGCATGGTCTTTTCACCTATCCTCTATAAGGTATCATATCAGTGATGTAGATTGTATTTACATCTCTCCACATAAAAACAAAGGTACACAACATCTATCTTATCACTAAAATATATCACCTGAAGGGACCTCCTATCATTTAAGAATATATAAGGGCATATGATATCTTAGTATCATAAAAAATGCTTGTTATTCATAAAATGGGTTTCCTTTATGAAAAGTGGTACTGCTCATGACACACTCTTTTTCATGTAATAATGAAGAAATGTGGTGCTTTTTATCTTTATCAATAAAGAATGGAATTAATTTAATATTATTCATATAATTTTGAAATATATTAGATTTAGTTTAAATCATGAAAATATATTCACAATTATCCTCTTCTCTAGGAAAAATTAGGGTTATATACCATCTCAATATTTACGTGGGTTCTTCTTTTCCTTGAGTAATATCCTCTAAATTTTCTCCCCCCATATAAGATTTAAGTCATGTGTTTTATCCATAATGTATACAATGATAGTTCATGAGATATCACCCTTTTCATAGATGGGTCATGCATAATATATATTCTTCTCACATCCATGGAGTCCAACAGATGAACTATTTTAATTAATAAAATATGACCTCTAAAGTTATCATTAATATTCAAACAACTCATCACAAACATTATATTTATAGAGGATTCTCCATTTCATCTAATATAAGAATTATTATTAGTCAAAGGCCCAAATTATTTGACATTTCTTAGAGATTTTAAATGACTAAATCTCTCAAGTCAACTCAAAAAATTCAAATTCAAAAATCATGATATTCACCATTTTCGTAATCAAACTGTCTTTTACAGAAGATATCTAATTATCATGCAATAGTTATCACATGCCAAACATTTTTTTCTAAATATGAAGAATCCATGAATTTAGATTTATGTATAGGATGTTTTAACTATTATCACATTCTTTGATGTATCCAATATTCAATATGGTGGTCACATGAAATGTTTAGCATGAATATGTAGAGGTTCATCGTCCAATCATGTCTTGATGTCCAAAAATTGTTCACTTCAGATGGTCAAATAATTAGGGTTGTAAAATCATCAAATATATAAATTAAAGATCATAATATCTCGTAAATATGTGGAAAATACCATGGTGGGGAAATGTGAGTGGGATCAATTTTTTATTATCAGATAAACCATGTTACATATAAATATTTTTGAACGTGGAACATTAGTTCCCATGCTTGGAAAAGTCCAAATATAGAATTATAATTTTACTCATACTAATTTATAAATAATTTAATTATATAAGTCATGTGGATATGGCACTGAGGTCATATCTAGGACAAAATCTCACACACATTAACTTGTATTCATCATGCATTCACAATTCAACATCTGCATGAACCATGCATGTTCAATGATTGATCCATTCCCAACACATGTCTGCTCCTTTGTTTACAAATTTACCACAATTTCGACCTCAGTAGGATATAGTCAGATTTCTAAATAAATCCCATATCTTGACTATATATGAAATATGTGAAGTCCTCTAAATTACCACTCTCTAAAAGAATCGTCGCAAAAATATTCTTCCAATATTTTTTTACACAATCTATAATCATTTCATCTCCACCTATCAAATATTTTTTAGGTGTAAAAAATATTTCATAATCTTTACATGTATCTCACATATATTATTTTGGAAACATTATCATTAAAACATCAACCAATTCTTTTTTCTAACAATATTTCATTCAAATTATTCATAATTTGTATTCTACATTTTGTAAACATAGTTCTATCTATGATAATTTTTGGTAAGTTTATTTGGTCATTAAAAAATATATCAATAATCAACACAGTTAAATTGATGATGTATTCAGAAATATCCTCCTATAATTATAAAATTTATTGTATAAAGAATATATTTACCATATTTATAATAAATATCATTCATTTAATGGGGTCATCAAGAATGTATGAATTTATGTGATAGGGGTGTTATTTTGGGATTGATTGTATAGTAAATTATAATCAAGACTTTTATAATTATATCTATGTAACATCATTAATTGACCATTTTTTTGAATTCCATCTATATTCTCTATTTTTTAGCCAAAAATTCAATTTGAATTCGTGATATTGGAATAAATGGGTCTATACTAACTAGAGTTCCACTAGAGATTTACCTCGTGGATGATAAATAATTCATCCAATGGCATTATTATGATGTACATTTAGCCATTTCCAAAATAATGGAAGATCCCCACTACATATTCTATGATAAATTTTGTTATTTATTTTTTATATTGTTTTCAACACTTGACACATATTGTTTTCTTCAATGATTCTAGTTTTAAGAGGAAAATATTTTGAAGAATTTTAGAACATTTCCTTTCATAGGGATAACTATATCAATGAGAAAGAATCTATGAAGTGTATACTTTATAGATGTTTGGAAGGAGATAGATGATTACCTGTTACTTTAGGGGAAGAAGAAATAATGTATTTATATAGTTTTAGATTATTCCAAATAGAAATGTATTATTTGATTTAGTGGTATGGATAATAAAAAATCTATATGTTTTATTCCATTTCTTCATAAATATCATGGATCATGCCTCATAATTTGAGAACATGAAAAAAATTTCCCGATATCATGTGAATTTTTTTAAGTGAATTATGGTTTAAGCTGTGATTATAAGGATATATTGAAATTCAAATTTTAACTCAATACTAAATTTTTGATGTTATGATTAATAATATTGTTAGAAATCTATAAGGATTTATGTGGTATTTGTTGAAAATACTATTGGCCATTATTAATGAACCAAATAAATAATTTTGTTGGAATGTCTATGAAACAAGTAGGATTTTTGATAATTAAATTGTTGAAAAAACCTGTTGAGAATATCCGAAGTTTTTCTTGGAAGAAGAGTGTATCTCAAAGTGATTTACAATGTAACTTTTTGACAATTATATTATTTGTTATTTTAATATTTTATAATTTTTTGATAAGGCATATGAATAGGTATCTTCAAGTGAATTATTTTATAGAAGAGTGAAAGGAAAAACACCACGGCCCAATAGTGGCTGCGGTGGGTGTATTTTCAAGGACCACACTACAACCATTGATGTTGAAATATAAGGATATATTGAATGGTAAAAGAAGGATGTAGTTAACCTGTCCAACCCATAGATAGAGGAGGAATATTAACATAGTCATTGAGATAACATATGTAGTATAGTGGGCCATGTTGGGAAGGAATAAGACAATTATTTGGTGTAAGCATGGGTGCAAGTGGGAAGGTGGTCTGATGTAGGTGTGGAATGGACCGTGAAGGACAAGGTGAGTGATTTGTGTCTGAGTGTTGAATCCAGTACTCAATTGAAAGTATTAGTATGGGGTGAAGGTTATTAATGATTAAATGACTACATGTAAAATTGATGAAGGATAATGCTTTATCACAGTATTCCATATCCAAGCACACCACACTATAGAGAAACTTGATAGGGTACAATATATTCTGAGGTTCCCATTTAGTATTTATGATGGATACAGAACATCCACCATGAATAAAATATTTCTATGGTAGAAATAGGTGGTCTATAATGTAGCTATTGTTTTTTATGGAGTATCTAGGACTTGTATTTTGTGGAGTCAGTATTAGGGGTTTTTCAATGCCTCTTTATTTATGGAGGTGTCCACTCTATTGTATTAATGGCTTTGTAACAACCCTATTGGACAATAATTACACACTAAAAAAATTTCTTATGATATAGAGGGAATTAATTTCTAATCAGAGAAGATTTAAGGTTCTCAAATTATATATGAGGATACAAAATATAATGTGAGTCCCTACCACAACCATTATTATATGGGATGTAGTTTGAGTATATTATTCCATATATTAGGATGGGGGTTTATGAAAAGATAAATCCCTAGATTATGTGTCTATCATCAAATATAGGACTCTATATAATCTTATGATGACCATTCCGTCGTAAATGCTTATTTTGAAGGACTACATTATGGTATTCAAGGCCATTCCATTTTATGCGAAAAATATAAGGAACTATTCCATATTAATTTTGACCATGTTGTAACTATGAGATTTTTATTGCATGAACATTTATTCCTCAATAATTATTTAATGAAATTCTCTTTTCCAAATGAATGTTTTGAAAAAAGTAATTATTGATTAACACGTGGTGATTTATAAAAACATGATTTGTTATTTTTAAAGGAAGACTAGGAATTCTACATAATATACACATAAATTATCTCTATGCATATCCTACATATAATAAAAATGGAAAAGAGAAATGGGGAACTCATACTTTTATAAAAATATTAATTCCTTACATAAAATAAGGAAGTGTAATTCTAGTCACGGATTGCAAATTTCTGAGGAAGTAATTATAATCTATTATAGATCTTTATAATGGTAAATAAAGAGTCTATTGTGCCCACAAAAAAGTGATTTTTTTTTAGAAACAACATGGAAATTGAATAAGAAGTGAATGCAATTTATTTTTATATAATTTACGAATAATCCAAATAAGGGCTTCCATAGAGAATCTATCTAGAGGTAACAGATGAATTTTAGGAATGTGATGTTGATTAAGGGACGTACATGTTTACAAATTATTTTCAAATCCATTGTAAAGAAAATATTAATAGGGAGGAAGAAGACGATTCCTTGCATTGGTAGTCAGTCAAATAAGTAATGTTCAATAGAGTGACCCTTATAAATAATTGATATATGTCTAATATTATAAGATAGTGAGACTGGTCATTTGAGTGGCCAAGAATAAACTAGTATCGGTAGTGATATTTAGTGGCTTTGGGGTCATCGAACAATCCCAATTCATTTTCCTTGGATAAAGCCCAATGAGGGTGAACTGGGTAAATACTCCTATACATATTTACTTTTTTTCATACACCACAAAAGAGATCAACAAATTTCAATCACAGTAGATAAAGAGAATTGAAATTTAACCACATGTTTGATAGGTCAAGATCTTATAAGAAATGTCACAACTCCTTCCCCGAGGCTCGTGTCGTGACTACCCCAAGCCTGCCTTCCATAGGCTAGGGGTTGGAGACTAGCACCAAAAAGGCATATCCCTATAACGGGAAGACATTTCTTTTAAGCCTATATAGACACACAATCAATGAACACAACAAGAAGCAACCATGAAATAAAAAACTATAGTAAAAATCACATTGAGGGTAAAGGGACCAGAATACAATCCCAACTGAAATGTACAAGTACATATGAAAAGAGAAAACAACTCCTGTATTATCCATTGAGGATCCTGCCTGAAGGGTCGGTACAGATAGTCTTGACATCACTCCACGTTTTCCCGCCTCCTCCATGTACTGATTGGTCATGGATCCCTCATGTTTCATCCCAACTGCTCGTCATCAGTACAAGAAACTACAAGGTGCGGGAGAAGCCTGTGCAGGGGTGAGTATAACAATACTTCGTAGTGACCCCGATACCCCAAACCGTCTCCTAGAGTTCCACAATGGAAAAACCACAAAGCATGACATCAATCACAATGAACAAATCAATAGTTAGATCACACTATGTATACAACTTAGAGATCAATAATATAGATGATTAGTCATAGGATATATCATCTTATTCCATTTATAAGTCCCACAAATGATTTAAAAAGGAGTTTTTATATTATTGATCCACTCTTAGACGTAAGTCAATGTACGACGACGGGCCACAGTAATGTGGGTCCTCATCGGATGACACTACAGTTGATCGAAATAGGGTCTCTAGAATGTTGATCCATGTAGGGACTCTATGATGCTGATCCATAGAGGGTCTCTATGATTTTGATCCACACAGGGTCTCTATGATTCTTATACACATAAGGTCACTGTAATGGTGATCCATAGAGGGTCACTATGATGCTGATACTCACAGGGTATCTATGAAGATGATCTATACAGGGTCACTATGATGCTGATCCACATAGGGTCTTATGTCACTATTACACGATGGGTTGCTCTAAAGATGGTCCCCATCGGGTCATGTACTAATGATCCACATCGGGTCACTAAAATGCTGACCCACACAGGGTCGCTATGATTCCAATCCACACAGGGTTTCTATGTTAGTGATCCACAAGGTAACTAATTTTTTGACTCACATAAGGTCCCTAATATAGAGGTTGGTATGATTAGTCATATAAATAGATCATCCTGCTATGGAGTTTCTGATGCTGACCCGCATTGGTCACTCTACTTTTTCATGTCACAGCCAGCCATTGGATCCAGCTCATAATTGGATTGATTATGGTAGAACCCCTCCTCAAGCCATCGATTGTATTTGAACTTGTATGAAGTCCTAAAAAAGTCACACCCAAGCTATTTCCCCACCATAGGGGTCAAAACGTGAAATATGAAGAGTCGATCGGATGCCCGGTCTCTGAGATATGATCAATTTTATAAAAAGTTATTGATTGGATTGATGTCTAATCCAACATAGATCTTATGTAACACTCTATAAAAACCCACTTAGAGTATCTCAAAATAACCACCTTGTCACTGATGTCCTTATACCATAGACGACATGTCGATTGAATGCCAGGTTTATTAGTTACACCCCTTTTTGTGAAATGGGGGTGTTCGCACCTTTGTTCCGCCTAGCTCGGTCGGACCCACCTGAATATGCCAAAGGGACCACATACCAAAAGGTATATCAACATGAGTGATGGCTTGTAGAACAGACACATGGTTTATCAGTTACCAGCATTTCATTATTCAGGGGTCTGTTGGGTCTGGGACCAGTCCGACTAGGTCTGGGCGGTCCAACGCAACGTGTCCCAAGGTTTACCCAACCTCGCCTAGGTCCTACCCATTAAGGGTCTACTCGGATCCACCTGTTCTAGCCCAATGTGGCTAGCCTGACTGGTTCATGGCCTCTGGACACGGTTGGCCCATCCCTCCGGGTGGGGCTCGACCCACCCGCACTAGCCCGCTCGGCCGCGGGTCTGGCTCGGTCCACTGGGCGGGTCCGGTCCATGTCCAGCCTGGTCTGTCTGGAAGTAGACAACTTTCCAATTTTATCAACGGATTTAGTATCGTGTTGTCCAGCCAGCGGGGCACTGCCCCACCATTTCTCTAGCTAGCGCTAAGTGTCCTGGGCCCACACCGCTCCCTCTTTTCGTGACCCATTGGTCGCGTATGTTGCCGCTGGCAGCGCCTATGGCACCGTACCTTTCCCATGTGACTAGCTCGGGCTGGTTTGTTTTTGGACCCTGTGGTGTGCAATGGTGTCTTGCTTCCCCACCGTCGGCAGCCAGTGCCCACACACCATCTCTGGCTACCGTCGGCCTCCATCAGCATGGCATGTTGGCAGTTCTTCTCACGGACCACCTTACGTTCTCTAGTGGTCCGTTCTAGGTGCCTTCTATGCCAGCGACTTTTCCGAGATACCGTGACACACTATTTGGCATTTCCATCATGTTGAAAATTGTTCCTCGATGTTCACAATAAGAACAAAGTGTCGGAGCGTCCGGACCTTGTTCATTTGGCCCACGACCTCCGCATTACATGATTACAAAAGGGGGAGAATTTAATTCATTAAAGGAAAATTCCAAATAAACCCCCTTCCTCGAAGATTTTTGGTGATCACTGTGGATGAAAATACATCCATGTTGAATGGTATACAATAGGAAGAGCATCCTCATTGGATGGATTCATCGGCATTCGTCGATCCTGGGTCGTTGCCGCCCGAGCTTCCATCCTCTATCAGAGGATTGCATCGTAGTACTTTTCTAGAGTTTCCCCAATTGGAAATTCCATGTCAAAACACATCTCTGAGCCTCATATATATAGAAGGGGAAAAGGGTGAGTAACACATGAAATAATTTAATGATGTTCATTAAATGAGTAATTAATAAACGTCATTTAATTCTCAATGGTGTGGTTATTCAATTGGTGATTCAATACACTTAATGGAATAACATGTTGTCAGTCCCGCTAAGTCAGCTCATCCATTGGAGAAAAGAAAGACAAAATAACAATAAAATAGTTATCTTATTATTCATTAAAAAGGTCAAAAAACTAACTTCTTCTCCTAAAAAACTGTTATTGAAGTGAATCCTCCCTTAAAGTGAATCTCAGTGTTTCAGATTCAATGGTTCTCTCAGATTTTTTATATAAGAAATGAGTCAAAAGATAGAAAATTCCACCGACACATTTACTGAATGTACCTGAATAAAAGTTCATAAAATTATTCACACTCATCATTGATCCTCATAGGTTGAGGTTAAGCTCTATATAATTTGAACACTCTCTCACGAGCTCAACGGTACTATCAGAATTTCAATCTGAGTGACCTTTAAGAATATAAGGATTTTAAAATAAAATAATGGTCTATTATTTATTTTATTTATGGCCAGAAACTATCTTCCACTGGTGGCCGGCGGCGCCCAATGATAGTATTAGCCTAAGGAAAGAATACCCTCACGGGTTCAGTAGTGGTATCCGATTTTTAATCAGAGCCACTATTCATGAGTTATATGTATTTGAAGAATAAAATAAATAAATTTCATTATTTTATATACATTTTTTTCGATTTCAGGTTTTCCCACTAGTGTCCTGTGCTTACTAAACTTATGTCACACCTAGGGAAAACCCACCATCCTGAATGCAATGGTGCCAATTATTTACAATTATAATTGATGCTTAAGTAAAATAGGTATTAAATGAGGTTCTTGAGAAGACATTCATAAATAAGTGAATCAAGGAAGGTTATCTAAATACATGTGGATAAACCTAGAAGATTTTTTTGAAATATAAACATTCATGTCAAAAGGGCCTTTTGAGAATGACAATAATAATAAAAATAAGAATTCATCCCAGAATTTGTGTTCTCTATTTGAGGTAAAATACCAAATTGATATTTTTTTCTGACCCTTCTATATAGAAATGATTTCAAATTTCAAACTCTCTCTTGGAGTTGAAAATAATATGAGATTTTAGTGATGAAATGAAACAAAATATTAGGTTTCTATTCTAAGGATTGATAATGATATGACAATAAATATTAAAGGACGACCAAAAATGGAGTATACTACTTAATGATAGAATATTCTGTCTTAGAAACTAAAATTTTGAAGAGGAAATTGGTGTATATAAATTTAAGAATGAATAAATTGGGAACAAAGATGAAATAAAAAATCAAAATACTTGTAGATATTCCTTTATAAGTCAAAATTCCAATGTCCGTAGAAAATTATTTAAAAGATTTTTTTCTTTCACTATGAAAACATTATGAATAAAAGAAATTTATCTATAAAGTATTTCAGCTCAAATATAATTATGTTGTATAAAAAAATAAATGAAAATGAAAAGAAGATAAGAGACCTTAAAGAGAACATAAACACACAAAATGAGATGGGGAATATCTCTTGATAATTTATCTGAATTTGTGTAGAAATAAAGAGAAGTTTATATTCAAAATATGGAAGTAAATAATTATTCAATGAAAGAAGTGTAGTTATAAAAGTTAAGGATGTACCAATTTTCTTCTCTTGTGTAAAAAATGTACACAACATGAGAGGAAGATTCTAGGATCGCAAAACTAAAAAATTGAGAACATACCTTGTAGTACTAACATCTAATTTGAGAAGAAACTGAATGATATATGACTATTTTATTAAAATGTTTTATTTTATCTAATCTCTTTCACATGGAAAGTCATTACAAATGGAGGATTATATGGAAGGATAAATAATACATATACAGAAACTACTCTCTTATGACTTAAAAATATAATTACTATCCTGTAAAAGGCCTATAAAGAAGGAAAATTGGTTCAATGTATTAAAGGATGAGAAATATCATAAAATATGGTTTAACAAACACTAAAATATTATTACTCAGAAAAACCTATCTGGGAAGAAATGAAGGTTAATCTGAAAATAAAAATAAGTATTTGTTCTACTTGTGATGATGTTGGAATAAAATTTGAAGATTAATCAAAAAATGTGATATTCTAATATAGAAATTTTGGACATCAAGGAAGAGGTTTTATGAAGTAGTATTGTATAAAACACTCAGGGGAAAATATAAACATGAAATAGTGAAGAAATAAATAGGGAAGATAAACTTATAATAAAACCCAAGAAGATAACTGTTTATGCGTAATTTACATGAAAAATATGGAAAATTCCAAGATCAGGAAAGATGCTAATGCTCACATCCCTGAAATGTATTATGAAATTAGTATTATTCAAGGAAGAACCTTTGGGAATAAGTTTATTATTCCATATACTATAGATAATCAAGAGTGTCAAAAAATGATTACATTATTTTTGTCCAATATGAAAAAGGAACAAGGAAAGGGGAATGTTGATTTGTTGGTTCATCTTGGACATCTATATTCATCAATACGAGGAAATTAGTGGTACCCATCATCCTAAATGCCCTATTTCTTATAAATATTAGTAAATTAGTGAAATATTATTAGGGATAATAGATTAAAGGGTGATTTTTCTTAAAAAGAATATAGTTGATTATACATGAAAAGAACATGGTTTTTTAATCAATAATAGATTAAGATGATAGAGTTGAATGAAAATATATTTAAGTATAAATTTTCATGAAAATGGGGATTTCAGTTTATTTTCTAAGTAGAAATAGATATTTACTTATACAAATTTGTTTCAAGAATGGAGATACCTACTTATAGAGAATTTCAATGTTGAAAATACATTGAATAAATGAAAAATTTGTGTATAACATAGTTGAAATCAGGATATGTGTTTGAATAAGGACATAAATCTAGTGGTTTAATTCATATTGAGTTGGTCTGAATGGGAAATATTAGAAACCAAAAAATTTAATTATATTTTCTACATGTTTGTTTTTCTTCTAAGTGTTTTGGAGTTTGGTATCAACTGACATTTTCGTGATATCTAAAAGAAGATGAAAGATATTTATTTCCAAGAAGACATCAACCACACTATTGAACACCAATATGTGGTATAAGAAAATTATTTCTAGAGGTAGCATCTCAGGTGGAGTTATGTTGAACATCAAAGAATACTACACCTTATTATATATTTTTTGTTGAATCAAGTGACCGTATTTAAGGAAGGAAGTTCAAATGATATACATTTTTCAAATTAATAAACATTTTATAAAAGTGTTGAATTTTTTCAACAGGTATAAACTAATTAATCATGTTATTTATATATCAAAACCAATTAATTTTTTATTTACAAAATGGATTACTATGAATTGATGGAGATCATTGATTATCCTTTTAAAATGGAAATCCAAATATGTTATTTTTTATTAATATTCATAAATGACATGGACAACATTAATGATTATCTATAATATATCTTATTTCTTACAAAAAATTTTCATTTTAGTTGGATTATAGGATTTATATTACTTTTTATTTATTAAGTGGTAAATTCACGCAATGGATCATCAGTGAAACATTCAATAGAAAAAGATATTGGCTTGTTTAACATTTGATTTCCGGAGATTTGGACGATCATCATGAGGTAAATTCAGAAAAATATGTTTTTAATAGGGGTAGAATTAATCCCCAAAAGCAGAGTATATATTTCATTGATTCCTCCATTATACTAAGGGAGATATATTCTTCAATAGTAAATGTGTCTTAGGATTATTTATTTAGGGATAATAATCATACCACAAAGGATTGCTTCCAACAAAATTCGAAATTAGTCAAAGTTGATATACATAAATTAACCCATTTTATTTTATTAAAAATATTGGAGAGAAGTGATAATGATTTTTGGTTCACATTCACTCAATGTGATATTGGGAGAATTTTAAATGATGTTTGGTTCACTAGATCCCAAGTTTATATTTTCAACTAAATAAAAATAGAATATTGTTAACAATACATAAGGATTCATGTTGGATTTGTTGAAAAAAATATTGGTCAATATTAATAACCCAATTGAATATGAGTGTATTCATATCAATGAATAAAGAATGATTTTTTTTAAAAATTACATTGTTAAGAAACATGTTGACGATGTCTAAGTTGTCTCTTGTATGATTGGTTGATCCCAAAGTGATGAAAAATGTATGTTGTTGAAAAAGAATCATTGTTTATTTAAAGTGTTGAAAAAATTTATGATTTTAAAAGTGAAGAGTCATCCTAAAGTGATGAATTTTTCACTATATTGTAAGAGAAACACCAAAACATATTAGTGGTTTTGTTTCTGTGCTTACATGGACTATGCTGCAACCTTTATGGTTGCCCATTGAGACTATATAATAGGGTGAAAAATTAGATAAAATCAACCTTTACAGCCCATGGATTTGGGAGGAATCATATATTAACAAAAACAATAGTGCACATGCATACTGTGGGTCTACATTGTGCCTATGGAGGAGCGCGCTCATGTGAGAGCATGAGTTCTAGTGGGAAGGTTGGATGATGAAGGTGCGACCCGACCTGTAAAGCCCATGTTTTGTGAAGTGCGTATAGGTGCTGAATCTATTTTCATATTAAAAGGTGGAGCATGGGATAAAAGATACTAACCAGCATAAAACATTTTAAAAAAACAATTCAAGGCAATTATTTATCTTCATACACCTCAGGGTATAATTCCAGGGTATAAAGAAGCTCAGTAGGTTATTGACCTTTTCAGGGTTCTCATGCCCCATTAGTTTTGTGGGGAGATTTGTTGTTATTTATGGGTTGTTTTAATCAGATAACTATGTTTAAACATGTGGTTATTTATTTGAAAAATATTTATTATTTATCATGAGACATCATGAATACCACCTAATAGACACATAGAAAATCTCTATGAATACCCGCAAATCCTGAAAACTGAGAGGAGGAATAAGGAATATATTATTTCCAAAATATATAAATTCCATAACGAAAATATTTTGGTGTTTTTATAGTTACTGAAATTAATTTTCTGAATATATAATTGTCATCAATTAGTGGTCTTTCTGAAGATGAAGAAGGTGTTTTATATTCCCCAAAAAATTTGAAGTAATTCTAAAAATAATCTCAAATCTGAAGAAAATATTTTTCCTTGGTATTTTCATATAAGTTGGGAGATTCTCCACAAGGGCCTCAAAAACTTAATATCTAGAGTGAATGGTGAATTTCATTCAAGTTATGATTATTAAGAAACCTCTATGTTTATAAACTATTTTGGAAACCATTTCGGTGCAATTATCAATGGAATAAGAAGAAGATTATTTCTTTCATCAATAGTGATCCAAATATAAAGGTTTCATGGGAGTGACCCTTGGTATGTAGAGATCCATAAGTAAAATTTTAAGGAAATAAGACTATGAATATGAGTTATCATACTAAACATTTGGAATCATTTATCTATATAGTGAATTTTGGTGCACAACACAATGGATATGAATATTCCAGTGACATAGAGTAGTGAGAGAGAACTAAGTAAATACTCATGTATATATTTAATTTATATATGACCACAAAAAGAGATAAAAAATTATTAATCATATATGTTAAAGATCATAAAATGTTTCCTCAAGGATGAAAATTCATTATTCTATAAGAAAACTATGAATAATAAATGAGTAAGAGTTTTATTTTTTGTAAACAGTTTATACTATAATTTACCCCTCCTCTCCTGAAACCCTAACTCTAGGTCCCTTGTATATGTATAAAAATCCAGATTGATAATACCTAAATGGATCATAGAATAATTACATAATTGATGTTGTGATTTTATTTGAATCAGAAAACATGGAATATTACACATTAACTTTGTGTTTAATTCCAATAAAAGAAGATAATTTTTAAAGGAGGTGATATGATTAGGTAATATAAGTATATTATTGTTTTTTGGAAATAATGTGTTGAATAACTTATCTTATATGGATGTATTGGTTATATAAAAATGATTATGGAAGCCTTATAGTCCCTATGGTGAGGTCCTTGGAAAATTCCATGGTGGATTGATTAGAGGTTGAGAGAATAACAGATACTAGTTTCATGTTGGGATGACTATGATATTGTAGGAATAATTTTTTTAATCTTTTTATTGTAATTACCTATAAAATATTTCTCAAACCTACCTTATAATGTATTATTATAAGATGTAAAAAATTCATTTATTTATTCTAGAGACCATTAACCAGTTTTATAGGTATAAGAATCATTGGGAGACTATACTCTTAATACCATCAATATCAATTGATTGTAAATAATAGATTCATCATACAGATACACAGTAGGTGTCACAATTAACAACTAAATTATTATCATAAATAAAAAATAAAAATATAAGTCATAACTCAAATAATACCCAGGATAAGCATATGCACATACATGAAGGGACAACCATCTGACTAACCAATTATAAAATATCAAAAAACAATGAAAAATAAGTTCATATATAAATAAAAAACCCAAGTCCCTCTTCATACCTATCCCCATAGCCCCATCCGGATACTCCAACTAAGTCACCTTTACAACCAGATCGCTAAAATATAGAAAAAAGTTATTCATGCAAAGATAGGCTCAACTGAAAAATATATAAATTCACCACCCTATTACAAGTATAAATGTACAGAAAAATAAATCAACCAAAAACATAAAATACGTATGATATTTCATCAGTTCATCATGTTCTATCCAGGATTCCATGACACTTCACCCCATTTAATTTGGATAATATTGGCAATACATCCATATTTTTTTCATATCCTATGAAATAAAATAGGTAAATTAATAACATATCTATTACTTATAACATCATATTATTATTCTGTGAAAATCATAAAATAAAAAATTCTAGGAATATCAGAAACCGGTCTGGGGAAAGGTGTAATATGGAAAGTCCCAAGCACAAAAGAAAACCATTTGAGGATGGAATAAAATATATACTATTGATCATATATATTACCTAGGGATCCTATCATATGAGGTAGACCTACCTAGCCCTAATAAATGACCAACTCCCAGATGATATAGTATTTGAAAAATAATTCCCAAGTCCCATGGTAATATCCATCCTAATCTAACATATTATCAATAATATATTGTATAATAAATTCATCTAGGAAAATGTAATATATATTTATTATTTCATATATTTGAAATAGGGCATCATCCCACTCCTCATATGATCCTATAGAACTCATATTTAATGTACAATTGGGTGGTGAGATCTACACCTTGATCCCAAAGTCTCTAGGTCATAACCTAATCCACTAATTTCAAAACATGGTCAGTATAAGTGAGAAATAATACCATATAATATTTATATCACATAAACTAGGTCTCATATTACGAATTATCCCTAACTATAACTCTACAAGATGATAAATGAAAAACGTAACATATCCTATCATGAAAAACATTACTATACATATCCACTTACAAAAAAAATGTTATTCAATACCCTCAATGGTCCCCAAACATCAGCCATTGTCAAATAAAAAAACCATCCCTAATGATATTCTTGTCCAACATATAATAGTACGACCATATTCGGTTGTGCACTATCTCAAATGGCATCATGGAAGCATACAACATCTTATATCCCCATTAAGGTCATCACATTAGCACTTAACCATACGATGCCGAATATCATAGATACCCAGTATTCATTATGACACAAATAAATAACTATGTCCACATACAGGCTAACCATACCCCACATGGTCATTTTATATGAAATTTTCTTTCCGTATTATCCAATTAACAAAAGGCTTTCCACTAGCTACCCATAACCATGTATCATTTCCCTTAAATTCCCCATGCTAATGAGATACCATTCCTCAAATTTACATTCAAAATGTTCCACTAGGAATGATAAATAGGGGTGCCAATTTCCATTATAACCTGAAATCACAAATGAATCAATCCCAATATCCTACCATAAATATTTGGATACATTCCCATTACTATACTCCTCTCACCAAAAGAGTTCCAAGGCCTATAGAATATCCCCATATCCCTTCCCACTAAACTACTTAGCCACAACACTAATGCAGCCATTTATCACTGGATAAACACTTAGAATATATAAATATATACATATATATATCATAAATATCATATTGAATTATGTTTAGTATAAAAATAAAGAAATCACAAACAAAAAATCATGAGGTCTAGATTCATTTGGATATTAGAATCATAAAAATATAAATTTAAAATGATCTAAATCATATTTCTATAGATCAACATAATGTAGTCATAAATACCTTTTTTAACTTATTTATAAAATGGATAATTTGGGCATAAAAAAAAGAAACCAGTGAGCTTATAAATCTTAATTAGGGAAGAAATTATAATAAAACAAAACATATAGTCAAGAGGCATAAAATAATTCCATAATTAAAGAAGATTGTATATAATCAAATGTATTAAGGTAATAAATGATATGATATCATAAAAATATCATATCATAAGAATGTATAATTTACATATATTATGAAATATCAATCTTATATAAGGGATCTCTACAGAGAAAACATAACATTGTGTTCTAGGATGATTTCCCATGCATCATAAATAGCATCTGACGAGATGCAAACATTACCCAATATAATTTCTAGCATTATAATTATGGTTACACACATAAAATCATTATATAAACACACATATGTTTTCCATAAAAGGGAAAAAAGTCATACATAATGCATATGCATGTGAAAACCTATATGAATGGAATGGGTTACATAGTCTTGTCTCGTAGAATATTTAAATTTTATATAGTAATATTTAGTATAAAATAAGGGATTAAATATTAATGGATGTTCATAAATTAATAAATAATAATAGGTTAGGAGTATTGATTCCATGTGAAGAAAATTCATAATAAAGGAGTGGATAAGTAGGTATATAAATGAACCTCTTAAATGATGTTTTGAGTAATGAACCATTAAATATGGACAGCGCAAAGTTCCTTCCTTAAAACTAGAGATAAACTAGATAATTTTTAAATAATATAATAATTATTTTAAATAAAAATTCGGTATAACCGTTTCAAAATGTTACACATTAAATTGAATAATTAATAGAAATGTTTCCTTTAATCTAGTGACCTTTAATGAAAAATTTATGAAGGTAACCTAAAAAAATTTATATCTATAGTAACAAAAGAGAAAAAACCTGTTATATATTTAAGAATTTTTTTATAGAATATATAATAAGTAAATTTGGAGAAAATATAGATAAATTTTAAAATATTCTGTTTGTAAAAGTCATGAATTTTATGGAGAGTTTGATTTTCTCAATCAGTGGAGGGAACAAATTTTGAACTAGGTGTTGAGATAGTGTTCTGAGCATTTGAACATACCAAAAAGTGGTATTTTGGGAGTGACATTATCATTGAATGATGTTTGAATGGGTAGGGAGAGTTGAAGTAAGGAACTAAAGGAGTGTGGGTTAGTTGGGGAAATAGTATACAACAATCAGTTTACTGGTGGTAGACCACCAACCCATTAGTGGCCTTGATAGTGTCACTTGTAATATGCATGCTTCCCCATACTAGTTAGTGGGAATATATCGGCTAGTTCAAGGTGTTTAGTAGTGTAAATATCCACTAACTAGGGGAACCAACTATTTGGTGGTGTTTTAGGGGAAAATTTACATATATTCCACAGGGATCTTTAGAATTGGGAGGCCACCTTATACTATTATATTAGTAGTGTGAACTAGTGGATGAAGCCACTTCCTTGTTTCCCCTTCCACAAGATCATGGAGAGTTGTTTTTTGATTGTTTTTTCTATTTTGAAGTATGCTTTTTTCCTCCGATGATCTCCATCATTCCCCTAATCGTTGTGTTCAATATTAAATTTTCTCATTGGCTAGGGTTTATGAATGAATCCACATGAGTATGGTAGAACAATCCCATAATGATGTGGCATTGGTGATACATAGAAAGGGGTAATCCAAGGATGACGTCTATATGTCATGGATTGATGATTCATTGTAGGTATGTCTCACTACCTAATTTATTAATAGTGTTCATTCAAATTATAATGGATTCTTAATGATATTAGCATAATAGGTATGGGTTTTTTCCATGATCAATGTTAAGGTTCTATAAAAAGGTTCATGTGAGTGTTTGGTCATAGTTTTAGTGTAATGAGGGATTTAGTGAGTTTTTGATGAGTATTATTTATTTATATTATGTTTTTAATCAAGTTTAATTACATTAATTAATTAATTTGGGATATTTTCTGTGACTTCAGTTCGCTTTTGGATTGGAGGAGGATATTAGAGTTGAATAAGCAATGATGTATCTTAGGTTTCATTGACAAGGCTACTAGATGGAGACATTAAAGAGAGATCTGAATTCACCTTATGGTTTTTGGTCTATATAAATTCCCAATGTAATTAATGATTTCATTATGATATAAGAAATTTTTGTTCATACTCATTTTGGAATTAACATGTTTAATTTTAATGTTTTACTATTAAAGGTAATTATTTTTTTAAAATTAAATTCAATTTGTTGAATATGGTGATAAGGCCACTAATGACCATAGGTACTAGCCTTATGCCTTGAACATCGATGGAATAGGATTTATTATTATGTTTTGAAGAGATAAAATATTGTTTTCAAGCTCAATGATATGGGTTGGGTGAGTGTATAATAGAGGATAACCATGTAAATCATGCTAGGGGTTGATACATCTCTTTAGACCATTACATATGAGGTTTACCCTATGTGGGATGGGAGACCATGTCATATTGACCATATTACATTGGGATGTGACATCCATTAAGAATCAGATATTGAAAAGTAACAAAAAAGGATACTGAGAATTATTATTGAGATTATTTTTATCAATTTATGATCATATGTACCCCAAGAGAGTGCATTTGTATATGGGTAGAGATAGTTTTAGTTGTCACCTTTGACAAAAAAACTAATGGTTAATCCCTGAGGGGTTTTGATGAAATGTTTGAGTGTGGGAATTCAACCAACCCTTATTATGATTTATTGTATTTATTTATGGATATAATATTTTATATATTATAATTCAAGGGAATTGGATATTGGTCATTAAACTATGGTGATTTCCCATGTCAAAAACTCATTCACTTGTTGAGAGGGATGAGGCCCATATATGCCCAGTATGTTTGTCATCTAGTCTCATTTTTTACATTGGGATTATTCTTTATTTGAAAAACATCTAGTGTGTTTAAAGATGATAAAATGATGGATAACTATAGGCCATTCCTAGGATCCATAATTGGAGTTGGTGATGGAGTAGATAGAAAAATCCTAAGTATTCTTGTGATTCCTATGAGGTTTTTAGATTATTATAAATTCAAAAAGAACATGAGTTTAAAATGGATATACCTTTAGACCAATGAGAATTACTATAACCTTTAGTATTTAAATTAAAGTATGAGATGTTGAGTTGGAATATATTCTTTAGAATGATCATTGTACATACCAAGGGAGACATTTGGATCCATTCTATCGATGCCTAGAATACCACATATGATCGGGTGAATTCACCAGTTATGGTTCGACTAAGGAGCCATGATATGTGGAATCATGGGTGAGTGAATGCAGGATCCTAGAGGGTATTCTTTTCAATTTACTAGGTAATCTATGAATCATCCACACATTGTTTTATAAGATTTAATGAGGCATTTTCCCTTAGTGGAATCAAACGTAGGATTGATAGTAACAAATACCTAGGTACAATCATCGGGTTCGGCCAATGAGATTGTGGAAGAGGGATACAAGTTGATTTCCTAGGGTTAACTACTCATCTTATGGTGGCATGAGAATAGTATACTGATGATTTTGATAGAGTTTCCCATGAGGTGATTCTCAGGATCAAAGACACCCAAAAATGGCCAAATAATGAAGGGTCGTTTAGGCTCTAGGTCCGAAGGATCGAATATGGATATTAGGATTGACCATGGATATATATATACACTTGTAGAGAGGATTGGATACTCGATGGAATAGTCATAATGAAATGAGCTGAGACATTCCAACCTCAGGAAAACGAAGTTATTTTTAGTGATTTTGTTTTGTAGTTTATTTATTTATTGTGAGCATGCTGCATTCTTAGATAACTAAATTACTAGTATTTAATGGTACCACATTGGTATCTCCATACTGATTTATATACTTAATACAATTCTTTATTTTCTATTACAATGGGGACAAAGTACATGATAGAATGTTGGCATGCACATGATGTGCTGAGGAACTCGGGTTATGTGACTGAGCTAGTTCATCTAAAATGGGATTTAGAAATTTTTATATGGTGAGTATTAGTGTCTATAAAGGATCTATTTGCATTATTATTTTAATTTTTATTTATTTTCTATGGTCAACTTAATATATGTGATCGACCTAGTAGAAAAATAATATTTTTTGAAAGTATTAATTTTATTTATTTTAATATATAATGTCACATTTTTTAATATTTATACATAATGTGATTATATTGATGAATATTATTCCCTATTATTTTTTTATTGTTTTTCACTTTGATACATTGAGTACAACCTTCACATAACACCTACATTACCCCTTTCTGATAGTGAGCAATATCTTCAATTTGGGAAGGTGAAACTGTGGTCACATGGTGGTCTTGTCTAGTTAATATTCATGGTGAAGTGGGGAGATTCATTATAAATCATTTTCTAATATTTATTTTTCAAAATTTTCTTACTATTTATTAAATTATATCTTAGTGATATTGGAATTTGCAGGGGATCTGACTGGTAGTAGGCTCATGTGTTATGAATAACATTAATGGTTGAGTGTCCAGGTTTCAAGGGTTGGGTTTATTTTTTTATTTTTTATATTATAGTTGATTTATTTCCCAGCATGTGACAAAAATGATGTTTGAGGTATTTCATTTATTGGATTTTGAATCATGGACTATGAATGTAAGAGGTGTCTTCAAAAATCATTCTTAGTACATAAGTATTCACATGAAATATTAGATTATCAGTGTGTGGTTTATGTGAAAAATTAGTGGTTATGTGACAAATTAGTGGTTCACCTATTTAATGTGTTAGAAACTAATCATATTCCTTTTTACCATATATGTACTTGGTGGAATTACTATTAGCTTAGCCTACATGGATGAAAACATTATTTTGATGGAATTTAAAGTTTATTTACGGTGAGATAATCACTGAAGACTATGATGAAAATTCTCCATTAAAAAAGGAGTTACATTGACCTTAGTAGTTTAGTAAGGAATATGGATCCTTATTGGGTGTTTTTATTTAGTTTTGATTGTTTAATGTTCCACTAATAACCTATATATAATTTTCCCATATATCATTGAATGAAATTATACTTAAATAATATATTGAATGTGTTTCCCCTAGAATGGGTCAGTTGGGATGATGTTGATATATATTTATATATGTATATATATATCTGATGATGATTAAGGAGTGTGATTATAAAGGGAGAAATTCAGTTGGTGGATTATTGTGAGAATATGTGCCTAGTAGGATAACATGTTGGTAGGTGATTTTGTTGGATTTTATATAAGGGTTCTATCAATATAGGATTGTGGTTCATAGAACATGATTCATGAGATATATATGTGACCATGGAGTTGTTTTTTTTCATGTTGTATGCTATGGTTTTTTGAGATGGGAGCATAGATAACATCTTGTAGGATTTGAAGTTTATGATACTTAACTTGTTGGGATAGGTGGGAGAACTAGATACCTTTAGACTCTACATAGACCTTAGTGGTTCTATGAATGGTTCTGTCATAAGGAACCCTATGAGAGGCATAGCAATAGTCTTATTAGTTTTCTAGAGATGGTAAAAATTGGTAGATTCTTTGGGTTATAAACAATGTAAGTGTAGAGATACCATATGTGGACATGGAATTGAGAATCATTGTGGATGGTTATATGTGTGGTGTATGATTGAGTGATGAGGATTGGATGTATAATAGGGTTATCAGAATATGAGAACACCCACTTGTGTATTTGAAGAAAGTATTGGAGGATACAATATTCATTTGGGATGTCAACAACGTAGTTTGATTCTAATTTATGTATTGAGATTGGCTTTCATGGGATGAGATATTATTTTACATCATCATTTTAATTTAAGATGTGCTTTAAGAGTGTAGTGAATGTGTGGGAAATAGTTTTGGACTATTTATGGGTTCATATAGAGGATATATTTGTGGATAAGACTCACAAGTTATAGAGAATGTCTAACTAAGGGTTTTACCATGCAGGCCTATTTTCATAATGATATAACTCAGGAAGCGTGGGTTGTATTTGGTGACCGAGTGATATCTTATAATACACCCATCATGAAAATCAATACTAAGATGGTTTTTATGGTTATAAATAGTTACAGTTTAGTATTAAATATGTGGGAGGTTATTTGAAGACTAAGGAATAACAAATTATCATCAATTTCATATAGTCCTAGTATCATAGGATCCAAAAGAGTGAGGATCACAAGGTGTGACATTTGTGATATAGTGGTATACACTTGAAATAATATAATCATAGTGATGAATTTTGACCCACCTGTTAGAAAGAGGAGAAATAAGATATTCCAATGGAATTCATTTAGCAGGGAACCTAATCACTTATTGAATGAGATTGGATCTCCAGAAAGAAAAATTATTTGAGATAAAATCACCAATTTTGGTAACATTCACACATTGACCATCTTTTCTGTACCAATCCTTATGATTCTGTATAAAGTTATTAATTTAATTTTCACCTCCATTAATTTAAAAACTTGTCATACACCAATATAATATGAGAAATTATAGAAAATCTATACCCCTCATGGAATTAATTAATCAATTCGTCATCATATATCCTTGTTAGGTTTCTATAATGATCATCTTGATCATAGATGAAAATTATTGAAGATATCACCTAGACGTAACCCCTTGATGACTTGAAAAAACCAAATATCTTCACCATAAGATATAATGAGAACTATGGGTGGGGGGGACCTTCACCTGAAGAAGTGATCATAAAACTACTCCATAAAACCAAACTTTAATATAAATTTGATAATAAAATACCAATCCATCTAATCATATGACTATTTCATGTCAATCTTAATCATCATGTTAGAACCAAGTGCTTTCTTATCACGGTCATCGGTCAATTCTTATGTTATCCCAATTGATTTCGGAATTTCTCTCCCTTTAAAGAAACCTTATTGTTATTTATAAAAATGTAAATGATTATAAGAGAATAGTAATTTATTAAGAATTCTATCCAACACCTTATAAACAAATTTACACATACTAATAGGAAAAATCTGTCCAAAACTATTAGTCCAGTTGAATTTTAGAATTAGTGCAAAAATGGTATCTGAAGTTAATTTTAGTAATGGACCACCCATGAAATAATCCTAAACAACACACACCAATCCCTATTTGATTATGGACCATGCATTAGAATAAAACACACCTTGGAAACCATTAGAGCTCGTTGAGATCCAAGGATTTAAAATATTGGCTGCTTTATAAATATCCCCTTCTTTTGGGAGAGCACCCATCTTCATATTGTATAGATCATAAATAAAATATTGGATGTTACCAAAAAAGCAATCTTTGGATCCCCAATAATGAGGATAACACCTTGATATTGGTTATGACCATAAATAATATTACAGAAAAATACCCCTGGAATTTAACCTGCAATACATGTGTGACTGTTAAAGGAACCATGAGGAAGAGGAATGTTTATTCTACCATGAAATTACTTCTTGGTAATATATTCCTATAACCTAATTTGATCCATTTAGCTTTATATGTTTCTATGGAAGTACACTCAAGTTCATATAAGGGATCCTCTAGCCTAATGTGGATACTAGAGATGATATTGTGAAAATTTTCATTCCATAGGGATTGTACATGAAGATAAATTGGGATTATCTCTTCTTGGAGTTGTCAAGACTGAAAAACTGTATTGGTAGAAGAGAGATACAAGAGAGATTGGAACATTTCGTACTACTTAATTTGTATTGAAGAGAAGCCTAAGAAAATCCAAAAACGTGAGCTGACCAAAAGTTGATGATTATCTTTTTGAATCCCAATAATTGTATCCAATGAGTGGAATTGAAAAAACACATATTTCTATTCCCTAATTTATTCTCATGAAGAATTAGAGGAGAATTATCAGATAATGACAAGAAAAAATGAGTCACTAAGGAACCAGAAAAAGGAGTTAGCCTAATGGTTAACCAAACCTCAATCAATAATACTCCATATTCTACTACTTCCCCTTCAACTATTACTTATAGTGAAGTAAACCCTAGAGTAACCCATTTATAGAAGCTTATTGGAAGCTATAAATGAGTGGAAATGCCAAATTCCATTCTTGGGGAAGAGTCTACACAATATCATTTCATATGGATCATGAATATTATTTAAATAACCACCAATAATCCATTCCTACTACCATATATTGAAGGATTAAAGTGAGTCCCAAATATATTTCCCCTAATAAGTGTCACATTTTTCATAAACGATAGGTATAAGATAACAACCTCCATCAAAACACATCTTAACAAAAATGTGTTGATTAGAACTATATTAAATGTACACATTGTGTTGTTCATTTCTAAAAATCCAAATATGATCATTGATCGACTTCCCATTCACATATTGAACAAAATGAAGGCATTGGGATATATCCTTAATGGCCTCATAATTTAGCATTGATTTATAGATGGAAAAAAATGAATCATTTTTTTAGATATACTTCATGATAAAATAGATTTTAGATAATGATCATAGAACCCTATCATTATATATAATTCAATACATCATTTTAAATTTGACGATGGATCCTTGAGGCCTAATTTAAGTGATGTTACATTTAATTTCCCATTTTCAACTCATTTGGTTTTGTAGCGTGTTTCAATGACACATGGAAAAAATATTGATTGAAAAACCATTGAACTACCATTAATAAGGGTTGATGGATGATATCATCCATAACATAGAGAAGTAGTTGAATGTAATTATGAGTGGGGGTTGATTTATAAGGGAGTGTAGACCTGATAGATCTATTTGAGTGGTTTAAAGTAAGGACCTTTAAAACTAGACTATGACTTAGATAGTTCAGTCTAAAAGAAGATCAGGAGGGATTTCAGTTAAAAACTTATGATTGATGGGGGAAGAATAGACTAGAGGCTCATACAACATTCATTCATTAATGATAAGGGGAAACACCTATGAATAAAAAATCTCTAAGGAAAGTGGAACTGAGACCTTTAGAAGACAAGATAACTAATTATGATGGTGTTGATCACCGTAAAAAATCATGGGTTGTGGAACAATTATAGATTCCTCAGGAATCACTGATTGATGATCAATAGATGAAGAAATTGATTGGATTTTCAAAAGTGAATCCAGATCCAATGTGTAAACACCCTTAACATGGCCTAAATCATGTGGAAATAGAAAAAGTAATTTAATCATTATGCCTCTCACACTCCACAAGAAATGGGACCCCGAATATATTCTATCATTCTTGAATAGATTCCTTTTCTAAAGAATTGTAATTAATCCCTTGATTTCGACATGAAGAGTCCGAGTGTCCTTGAAAGAAAAAATGAGGGAAGAATCTACAAAATAAGGGATATTTTTATTTTTTTCCAAAAATAATGATCAGTAACCGCACTCAAGAGAATCTTGTGTATGAGAGGGGCTACCAGATCAAAATCCAAACAAATATGGACTACCATTTTATGTTCCATCATTAGAGTTTCTTCACCATCACATAGATAGAGATGAAGATAATAATCTATATATTTTAGTATAGTTGGTATCCTAATAAGAAGTGAGATACCATAAAGACGAATCCATAGGACCAGTAGGGAAGAATCCTCACGACAATGAGCATTGAGAGACCACCATAGAAGGATAAACCTATAATGACCACAAGATCTCCCCTCCCTATCACACACAAAAATGAAATCCTTATACTAGAATAAGTGATTGAAAAAGGAATTACCGGACAAGATGGACACTGCTATATCATAGTAATGTCCCATGAGTTGGGAATGATTTAAAAATCCCCTAGAGAGGGCCGATCATTCTTGGACATCATAGTGAGGGACCAATAATGGTAGCTATAGGCCTTAACAAGATCATTATCTGTAATGAGATGATCATGTAGATATCAACCTAATATCATTCATTTGAATCTAAGGAGATAGGAGAAACCATCAAAAAAGGGGGACAAGAATCATGTTGCAAATACCCTCTCATTGCCAATTTGATGGATGGTGTCGAAGAAGGGAGATCAGATGCACCATGGAGATGTGGATGTGGTAGTTGAACTAGGCATGTGTGATCTAAAGAGGACACCAAAATAGGCCTAGGTTTTCTAGATGATAGTGTTGGAATGTTTCGAAATAAAATTCCCAGTAGATCTCTCATTGGATGTAGTGGATTTGTGGCCATTCCTAGAAGAACATCGGGTGTCCTATCAGTAGAGAATGTGATGGGAGAAGAAAAGTTCGTAATTCTCAAAGGCATTTGGGGAATATACTTACATGGAAGATCCATATAGTGAATTGTTTTGATTTTAATATAAATCCTTGAAAACTTTTCGGTGAACATCCATATATGAATTTAGATAGAGTTTGAACATGTAATTTTAGTTCATTTTGAACTGAGGTGACCTGAATTTGATTTGATCGATGGTGAATTAGTTCTCATGGTACCATAAAGAATGAATATATATTTTACCCATTTGAGGACTCAACCAGGATAATTTCACTTGAATTTAGGGTCTTACGTTAGGGTATGTATCAAATTTATAATAGGGTTCCTTTTGGGGTAAAAGAATCAAGATCATTTAAATGGATAGTGTGCTGGTGACAAATGCAATGTGTTTTTTTAGGGAATTTGGAAAAAGGATGTTAAATTTTTCGGTTTTATTTGTGGAATTGAATTATTTATTATAGGAACCACATTATATCTATCAAATTTTATAATATGTGAATGTTTTAGGAGTCAAACATGATATTTTTAGTAAAATACAGTGTGATTGGCCATTATGCTCAGGTAGTGTAAACATGTTCGATGAAGTCTGGATCCAAGGACTAGGGCGGAACAACTATCAAACTGGCGGTTTCACATGTGTTTGGGTGTTACTATTTGAAATTTTATCCTGATCATCGATGGTTTTCAAAAAGTGTTTTTATAGTTAATTCTATAATTGGAGCAACAAAACATGAAATTTCAAGTTGTAATCCAAGTCATATAGGGGGAAAATTGTTTTCTATATAATCTATTAGATAAGGACACCCTAGGTGTCTCTGGAAATATGAGTGCATGAATGAAAAATATCTATGTTTTGGGGATGTATTTTACTATTTTCCAATGTTTTAGATATTTAAATTCCTTATGGTTTTGGTGCACTATGAGATAGTGTTTAAATTCCGAGGTGGGACAAGGTGATTTGGGCTTGAATTTATGTCCAATTCAGGTCATAGTGGATAATGGAATTCCCACCTATACTACATTAGTAAGAGAATAATTATGATAAGTTGATTTCAAGAAAATGTCTATATGTGGGTCTTTAATTTTATATAGATTTTTAGTTATTCAAATAGGGGAGGGGATGAATTTCGAACTACGTGTGAAATGATCTTATGAGGGTATAAATATATCAAAAGGGGTGTTCTGAGAGTGTAATGAATTTAATATGGTGGAAAAGAGATCATGAGTGTAGAATAAGGGTACTATAGGAGGCCGTGCTATCTAAGGCTATAGTCTATATCCATCGTCCTTCTGTCGGTAGGCCGTTGACTCACTAGTGGTTTGAATAGTAGAACCTGCAATTTCTAGATGGTATCCAGCTATCCAATGAACTTATACTGACAAGAAGACGTCGATTTTATTAGGAATAATTACAATTATCCACCCTTATGATTTTAAAATGGAGTCCCCCTTCTCCTATTAGTTTGGTCATGTGAAATAGGGCCTCAAACCCCTTACTCATTCATCTTCCCCTTGATCAAGGGGAGTTCATGGGGTGTCCAATGTTTGGATGTATGTTTCTACCTATGGTGATATCAAAACATAGCCTTACTCTCCTAATTCTAATTTTTTCTTCTCCTAGTAATGGGGTAATGGATTATTCTACTAGATAATAGAGGAATCATCTTGATACCATGTGGATTTTCTACAACTTATCTGGATGGTGTATTGGGATGATGTCTACAATCCATGTATCAACAATTCATTGATGGTATTTTTAAAATACCTTTTTATTATTGGTTTTCCAGGAAATGAAAATGGTTTTGTTAGGGAATTGGGGTTTTAGGTCATCAAATTGTATCACATTGATATTGGGGATGCATATTAGAACTATAGTTTGTATTTTGTCACAGTTTTGGTACGATAAGTATTTTAAGTGGGATTTTAGAGACTTCATCTCATTTAAAATAGATTGTTTTTAATTTATTATAACTTCTATAAATAATCAATATTTTATTTTTTTCCTGAGTTATATGATTTCTTGGATTGGTGGTGGATTTTTTATCTTTTTAGGTCCATGATGAGTCTAGAAAGATAATCCATACAAAGCCTTTAAAGAGAGATCTAGTTTAAACATGATTTAGTTGGTCCACATATATTTCCACTCAATATTATTCTTAATTTATGATCTGTGGGAGGTGTGGACATGCCACTGATAGAGTTTAAATGTTTAATTTAACCTTTTTATTAATTTTAATTTAAATATTATTTTAATTGGAAAGTATATGAGATTAAAAGTTAACCAAGGACTTTGAGGACATTGGGAACCAAACTTATTCCTTGGTCACATTTTATATAGGCATGATAATTATGTTTTTCTACAATAAAATAGATAATTTATCCTCCCTAAGTCATGTCGTGTGAGTAAAATTCCCTTTGATGACATTGGGCTTCGAGAATGGGCATACTATATCTCTCTAGACAATTTCATGTGTGGCATATCATGTGAGTATTGAGTGGTCATCTTTTATTCATGTAATTTCTGAGTTCTTTTTACTCCGTTTAGAAATATACATTGACCTAGAACCTTGAAAAAGACTAAGTAACCCTAGTGGGATACCATTTCTCTGGAGATGACCTTGGGGACCCTGAGTGGGTGTGTATGTATATGGGTATAGATTTTTTTGGTGTCACCCTATAACCAAAATTGATGGTTAATTATTTTGGGGATTTGATTATAAGTTTGAGTGTGTCATTTTTTATATCACTTATTATTATTCATTATATTTATTTATGAATATGATATGTGGTTTATTAGGATTCTTGTGAATCGTCCATTGGGCATAGAACTGCTGTTATTTTTTAGGACACCGGAGAATCACTTGTTGAAATAGATGATACCCTTGGATGCTTGGTGTGTCTGGGATATAGTATGAAAATTTATAAGAGTTAATTCCTTGTCCAACAATCATATAATGTGTGTATAGATGATTTATTCCTGGAGCCACATAATTGGTTCCTAGGATCCATAATGAAAACTCATGATGGTGTGTGTACAAGAATTCCCAGCATTCTTCGAATTAAATTCAAATTGTGAGAAAACTGATAATTATTTGGGGCCTAGAATTCGATTTGAATAACATTTATATAATTTATTTATTTTTTAAAAATAAATATTAGAAGGGTACTATGAGGTTTTGGGTGGGTCTATATCCCAAATCATGTATAATTAACATCACAAGGGAGACTTTTGGATCCCTTCTATTGATTACTAGGATACCCCTAGGATTGGATATATGCTCTAGTGATGTTTAGTTGATGGATACTTGAGATGTGGATGCTCGGGTGAGTGAACAAAAGATTATCGAATTTATTCAATTTGACTTCCTTGGTATCATAAGAATTAAAAATTCCTAGATGGAAAAGATCGAATGGGACATTCCCCCTCAAAGGAATCATATGCAAAACTGACAATGATGAATTCACATGTAGTACCACAGGGTTCCTCTTAATTGATTGAGGTAGAGGGATGCATGGTGATACCCAGGGTTATGATACTCATCATACTATATGTGTGAGTGAGAGATCCCTAGGGTGTTGATTGAGCTTCCCCTGAGAAGATTCTAATGCTAAGAGAAACCAAGATATAAGCTGAAGTAGGTATGTTAAATCAGGGTCTCATTAATCAGGATAAACAGTGGCTATTGATCTTAGACTATTTTAAATTTACATTCACTTAATGTGGTTAGCATACTAGAGAAAATGAGCATCATGACATTCTCTGAGAAGTTCCAACATTGGGTAGAAGGAGGTATTATTGTTTTGTTTTTGTGTTTTTTAATGTAGTAATTTTATTTATTATGAGTATGCCACATTCACTTATCAATCCATTATTTTTATAGTACAATACCATTATGGTGGTATTCGAATGAGTAATTTACTCACTACATTTCAATGCTTATAATTCATTGTGGCACCAATGAATACTCTCAATTGATTTCAGGAACAAGTTGGGATGAGGCCCTAGTGTATCGTGGCCAAGTTAGAGAAACTCACATGGGATTCAATGATATGGATGATGTGAGTATTGATGTTTTTAGTGGATAATACTATAAGTTTTTCTTAATAATTATTTATTTTCATTGTCATATTCCATATACAGGATATTCCCCTTGTAAAATTTGTCTTTTAATAATGTGTCTCTGTCATTACGTTTGAAATAACATGATTAGTATATTTACTATTTATGTGTACTCTATTGGGATGAATGTGGTTTATTATTGGATATTTTATTTTTGTTGAACACTATTAGAGGAGTGGTTGAACATCTCACAAAAAATCTCTTTAAATCCCAACTACTATCCATAAATCTATGAAATTTAGTGACACTTTCCTATGGTCACATGATAGTTTAGTCAAGTTTCTATTCACAGTGCACCCTAGTGGTGAGCTACATAAATATATGTAAATAGATTTAATATGTACCCAAAATTGAAAAATATATATTTTTTGGAGTTCCATTACATCAGGTCCCCACCCACTTGGTATTTCTGTCTCATCCCTCTCCCCTAAAAGGTACACCTCCTAGGATTGAAATGGTGTAAGAGAGAAAATGATTCCCAAATACTACATATGGCATGTCGTAGGTTAGTGACTAGAACTGAGGGTATACCATACAAATGTATGAGTGTTATTATCCTTTTAGATTTTTGAGAATTTGAGATAAGGTTTGAATCACTACTAAACAAAAATAATCATAATAAAAGTGAAGAATAAATATACTGCATTCATGTGAAGAAACTATAACCTAAACAATAAAAAACAAAAAATAGATACCGTATAGTGACCATGATGCTCTAATAGCTGCAGAAAAAACCTCAAACTAGTTCTATCTAGCTATATCACTAAGTAGATCCTGGTTACATGAATTTTTTTTATTTATATATATGGTGAACTAAACATTTATACATAGTAGGATACTCCTAGACACCTAACATGAAAAGAGTGAAAGAAGCATACTAAATCCCAATGAGTATACAAATGGTACCAACTCATCGCTGAAACATTTTTACTATTAATTTATATTCTCTCCATGAGACACATACCAAGAATCTTATAAGTCTAATAATATAATATCCAGCATATTATCAATTTAAGGTACGTGAATACAATTTCCCATTGTTATACTACTCTACCACAACTTCAGAATCTAAATCCATCTCTCTCCGAAATTAATCCAGCCTGAAGAAATATAGGCTAATATAATATATCATGTAGCTCAAAGATCACATATTATCATTATCCTAACCACATATACACATATAAATGAATAGTTTATGGGATCCATGATATCATGTACATCATGTATTATACCCCAATACCTCACAACCCTTAAAAAAGATACCTATAATTACCATTTAAACAGTATATATAGATATATATGTGGGTGAAATAACCACAATCTATTAAATCCCTCTACAAACATATATGTGGAAACATAACCACCATTAAAATAGTTACATAATACCACATAGAGAATTGAGCGAGGTTAGAGGGGTAGTTAGAGTTTTTCCCTTTTCTAAACTGTATGTTGGGGAAAACGCACTACCAAAGTCCAATGGGTCTTAGTTTCCCTATAGACATCAGTGAGGTAGAGTATAAAATAACCAAACATACATGATATATAATAATCACAACTAAACTACTGTAAACTACCAATACATAGACTCATATTTCGAAACTATTCCATAGTAGTCCCCCCATCCACTGCTAAGGACAAAACGTCAAATATTAATACAATCATTATGCTTAATTTTAATGAATTTAACATTAATTAAATATTATCATTATTATTTCAAAGAATAAAAATTTTAAAATATAAACAATGTTCCAACAAAACAATTAATATGTTATTGTATTATTAAGTACTTTATCAGTAGAAGAATTCATCGAGAACTAACATTATTTTTTTATTATATAATTTACCATTTCATAATCTTCTCTAAAGTATAGGAATAAAAAAAAAACCTACAACAAAAAAATATGTACTCACTGTATGTGGTACAAAATTATTAACAATTTTAGAATCTAATTATATGAATGTAACCTGCCACTGTAAAATAATAAATAAATAATGAAGAAGTAATCATCGATGAGAAATCACTACTCCGAACTCATAAAAACTACCACCATGTCTTTCCTGACACTACTGCATGTCATATCACATTCTATATTCCATTCCAACATCATAATAAAAATACCACCACATTCCACCTTCATATTAATGGAACTCAGTACCTACTATCATCATCATAAACAACACCTTAGGACACTATCACAACCAAGGGAATCCCCGCCCATATCAACCCCATAACTGGAACCCCATGCCATCATAACAGCCATAGGAATCCCCACCAATTATTCCTATTATACAAGGTTATAATTTAATCATAATAAATCTATAAATTCATATATCATAAATATATAATAAATGTATTGTAAATGCATAATTTCAAAAGAAATTATGGAAAAATCAAAAAAGGAATTCCATATTTTATCAATAAAATCAGGCTTGCTCATCCCTAAAGTAAGGATTTACGAAATAATTAATTTTTCATTTCTTTATTTAATTAAATTCATAAATAATAGATATTCTATCTATGAAATTTCCATAGTGAAATAATAATTATTTAATTTTTCATTCCATCTTAAGATTTTTTTTCGCATAATAAAAACATTGATGATAATTATTTCAACATACCTATTTTAATATAATCAAAATATTAACAACATTAAGTTATTATCAAATCTAAAATAATATAAACCATTCTTTATAATAAGAAAAAATATATATAACACTATCAAGAAAATATCATAGGAAGAAAATACATTTAAAAATCATGTGATCACACTTCACTAATATTTAAAAACATGTATATGAATATTCTTGCATGTGATATAATTACTTTTTAAAGATTTTGTAAGAAACAGATGATAATATTCGCACATAATAGTTAATGTCATATTTATTTAGTAATAATTTTTGAAAAATAATAATGAGAATAGAAAATGTGAGAATCACCCTTTCAATTTATAATATATATAATTATTAAATAATTTCTGAAAATCTTATTTGAGTAGTTTAACTCATGGAATGTTACCATTTTTATTTTATTAATTTCTAACTAGAATAAAACATGAAATTGTATCTTTCTCTATGTTGGATAATTTCAATAATTATTATCATTTATTTACAAAATGAAATTATTTATTTTTCTATCTTCTAATTATCATACAAATTTTCATGCTATGTTTAAACATAATACAAAATATTTTTCACCGTGAACAATAATAATCTACAATATGTGATACCCAATTTAAAGAGGTAATAATGTTTCCAAAACATGCTATAATACTTTCAAAAGAATTATTTATGTATAATACCCAATATAAATTTCACTCACACTAATATTTCAAGCTAAATTTATAATGATATTATTTAATATTTTCAATAATTATATGATAATTTGTTATTTATATTTTATATTGTTTATTTTATCATCAATAATTTCAATTTCTAGGTTTTCACAAATAATTTCATCATGTTAATATTTTACATATTATTATCTGATTAAGATTAATCACATCCATTTAATAAGATAACCTTCTGAAGTTAACTAAAATTTTCATAGTATAAAAATAAAGAGAAGTCACATATCCCCCACTAGATTTCATCATTTTTCAAAGAGTTTCACCCAAAATAAAGGAAATCAAGATATTTATTCACCCATGAAAAAAGCATCTCTAGAAGATGAAGATGCCTTAAAAATTTTGAGGAAGACTCAAAAAACATAAACATATAGGTTTCGGATCATTGGTACTTGAGTGAAACACGAAGAGACTAAAATAATAGATAGAAACTCATTTTTAATACATACCTAAATCCCTTAACATATATTATAGAAATTCCATCATATTCCCATTAATCCACAATTTAACTCACATTTATTACAAAAAATAATTTATATATATTTCATCCATTTAAAACATTAAATATAATTATAAATGAGTTAAATATATTCAATTACTTTTTTTAATTCAAAATAATAAAAAATATTTTATGGTTTAAACTAGGGAATAAAATATTAAAAATTTGGTAAAAATAATTACCCTTATGTAAAATATACACATAGAATATGTGTAACATGGACTTACCCTTAGATAGGATTTGGTATCCAAGAATAACCCTTATTTAAGCTAAGTAAACTTAGATAAAATCAACAAAATACATAGAATGAAATATAGAACCTTATTCAATTTTGGATTAACATTATTCAAGATATATATCTCATGGGTTACCCAAGTGCAAGTATTATTTTACTCTTATACGGGTACTGTAAAAACCAATGTACACTTACATAATGTTCGAAATACATTTATGAGGGGTTATTGAAATTAATTTTACATTTATGTGAGTAGGGGAACTTACAAGATCCCATTATATATCTTGTAATAAGACCATATTCCCTTTAAAACCCTCATAAAAATGATCTATACCTTAACAAAATGTAAGGAATACACCTCTTATCATTATACATAAAAGGAAAACTAATGTTTATCATTACTGAAACTTGTAATGACACATATTACCTTTAAAAACAGAAATTTCATGTACATAAGTAAATATTTCCTTTATAGTTTTTCATTTTTATGTATCCTATCTTGTTAATAATTCCTAAAAGGGATTATACTTTCAAAATTATAAAACACATTCAAAAATTATAGAATCATTTTAAAATATCAAAAATTATTTTAAAAGTAAATCTATAATAAGTTGAAATTACATCTTCAACTTGTAAAATAAATTAAAAACAACATTATAAATATTAAAATAACATGAAAAACATCTAAATTTTATTAAATTATTCATCAACCATCGATGATTCAATAATGTTAAAGGGCACAAAAAAATATAGACCATCACATTTGATACCTCTCAAGAAAGTATCTTACTTGAGAATTTAAACAAAACTAGGATATGGTGTTAAGATATTCAGGATAAATCAAAAAAAATTTGAGATCCTTTGAAGGTTATCATTATAACTAGGATACAACAACCACTCTAGAGGTCCAAAGTATATTGCTAAATTTTTTATAAAACAACTTGAAAATAATCTCATCTGGGAGAGTCATCCCAAACAATAACAAGGCTGTTAAAAATTCATTTCATCCCTAAGTATGATAAAGAAAAAATATAATCACAAAAAAAAATATTAAACATCTTTGGAATATTTATAACACATCTATAAATCTCATTACCATGTAATATTACCTAATCACATCAATAGTGTAAGGAACCATGTTTTTTTGGGCTGTAAATTAGAGAAGAAATTTGATTTTTTTTCTATCATATATTTGTATGGGTAAAGTAGTATTTTTCCATATAAGATGATCTTAGATTAGTTTTTTGACAATATTATTGGTATCAGAAGACGATTTTTACCTTATGACCTGTTTTTGGTGGAATATAGAATGATTCAAATTTTAATAGAATAATTTATAATTAATATTTAATAGATAAATATTAAAATTATTCATGCAAGTTCATTCGGCCTTATATATTGAATTTAGTGTTCTGTTGAGATTAGGTCTTATCAATGTATTTAGGAACATGGATTTTTTCCTAGGTGGGGTATATACTTGAGTTGGGCGATAGGGTCAGGCCGAGACCCTTCTTCTTTTCATTTTATTTTTCTTACTTTTGTTTTCTTTCCATTATTTCTTCCTTCTTATTCTCATATATCCCCTCTAAGGGTTTCATTGATATATGATATAGAGAGGTTAAGGATTGGGATAAAAATAAATTCTTGGGAGATATGTGGTATAATCATAGAGTTTTCGATGCTCTATATCAATATGCAACAATCGTGGAAAACAGATTTGAGTGATGTTTCGCCAATTTCCACCCAAAGGTAGTGATTTTTAGTTTTGGTTGTATAACTACATTTATTTTCCTTTTTCTAATTTTAATCCTCGATAATTATTTTTAATGGAATACTATGGATCGATATTTTTTTGGGGTGAAAATGGTGGTTTCTGGTGTTTTGAAGGTTTTTAGTATTGGAAAACCCGACTACATAGCATGTGGTTCGGGGTGACACACTATATGATCTTCCTATTAAGAGAATATGATGTTTTAAAATTACATTACCTATACTAAGGTATACATGTCATATAATAGGTATAATCCATGTAGTAGAATACAAGTCCAGGATACTAATGCAATAGTACATGGTTGTGTATAATACACAACCAGACCCCATGCAGGTTGCATGCTGTGTAAAACCACACAACCGAGCTAGGTACATGGAAAGGATGGTTGACATACATAATCATTTACCCCATTTCATCTACACACCATGTACCCATTTCATATTCCATATACCTAGGGAATATACATGCCTTGGATGGAAGGAGTACACACCAATGGGGGGATTTGGGAGTACACATCATGTACCCTTGGGGACATACATTGTACTGCCCCTTGTAACCCTTTGCAGATCTTTTCATATATTTTCTATAATGAAATTTAATTAGACCTATGATTAGTGAATTACATGTATATTTTCACATAGATCAAAATGGTAAGACCCATGGGAAGTATTTAGGAATTCTAGGTGGTGTTTCATGATTTTACTAAAGGATAGGTTCTTCCACTGGTATATGTGTCCAGTATTCTCCTAAGAGCAAGATCTTTGTTCTTAGATGATCCATGAGATATCTCTCATGACCAATGCATTTGTATCTTTTCCTTGAGGATACATCCCTTGTGATATGTTTTACTTTGGCTAATGATGCCATGAGACTTGTTGTTATTGAGGATACATTGTCAGATTTTTCTATTTACATTTTCACATAGAGGATATTGTGTCAGATTCCTATACCATCTTTCTATACAACGAATCCTAAACAAGATTCCTTTTGTTATGATATGATCTAGGGAGTCCCTTTTAGGTTCCCTTTACCCATTTTCTATTCAGAGGATACTAGGAAGGATGAATCACATTATTACATTGTTTAGAGGGCCTCCTATAGAATGCCATTACCATTGTGTTGATCTAAGGATTTGGTGTAGGATGCCTCACCAACAATTACCATTAGAGGACCCTTTTTATTATTTCTCATTTACCTTTATTATAAGGATCCCAATAAATATTACTTCACTGGATTTTAGACCTATTGGATACCGTGTAGGACACATCTTCAGTGATGTGACATGAGGGGCCCAGAAGGTTCCCCATTGTTTGTCTGACTGTGAGTTAGCACAACGGGTTTGGGTTGATATGGTAGTTGGTGTCACCATTGAACATGTGCCCAACATTTAACCCCATTATGTTGTGATAGTAGTATTGGGTGTAGGCATTTATCCAACCTCAATCTATTGTTTATGATTTCACAATTTTATTTTTGAGGTAAATGTAAAGACCAATAAAATTCAAGGGAAATTTTTTCTTAATTTGCATTGGGATTTTACAAGAACGCAGTTTATGATGGCACCTAATTCCGATGCCCGGTGTGCCCGGAAGCAATTTCTGAATATTAGCTCAGGTACGTTCAGTGAACGAACGAGCGAGTTTTCCTAACTTTTGAAATGGTGCTGGATTCAAAATCCGAGGGAACCAATGAAACCGTGACGACGGTAATTGATTATGAACAACTTTTTTGGAGTTGTGTTTGCTCGGGTGTGGTTATTTAAAAAAATGGGTTAACTAATGAATAAAATAAAAGTTTTGCAAATAATTTTATTTTATGTTCTAAGTAGTTTAAACCAACTTATGGAAGTTGAGGTGGGACCCAATATATCCTAACCCATCTTGATAGGATATTAGTGAGTTGGGCCCCACACGATCCCCACCTTTTCAACTTACTCAAACCCCCATTATTTTGTAACACACCCGCACCCCCTTATTAAATGCCAACTCAACTCTCATATTAATTGGACTGTTAAGACTCTTCAATTAATTAAATTAATTGAATGAATTCTTTTGAACTTAAATTGGAATGTTGACTTGTCTGTGTTAATTAAATAAGGAAAGGTCTTATTTCATTAGGGGTTGCCTCGTTGTGTTGAGAGGGAGTGTTCCACGAAGAACTTCATCTTCCTCCTTGAAGAACGCGAAGAACGCACCGACACCGAAGAAGAATGTCGGCCTCTGATGAAGGAAGACGAAGATTTCTAATTCCTCTGAGATCGACGATGCGACGTTGTGTACCACGACACTGGTGATCCTATTCCCCGTGAAGCCTTGTACCGCGACATCGACGACGCTTACATAGCCTCCTTCCATGATGCCGTCTTCCACGACGTCTTTTTTCTGCGACGAACCTCGTTCGACGACTTCATCAAAGTAGGGGTTGTTTTTGCTCATGAATTATTCCTTGCTTTCCATTGTCCTTTCCTTGATCCACCTGGTATCATTATAATGGGAGGAGGTCAGACCGCACGAACACGACCGACCCTCCTCCCCCTTTTGAGGTTGCACTTGTCGCGGCACAGACAAGGTAGTGCGCTACAACGGTACCACGTGGAAGCAAGAGGAATGGGCGAAGAAGTGCGGCACCGTCGCGTCACGCTGTTGAGGCCGAACGAAGCCGCGACCAGAGTCGGGCCACGGTGAAGGGGCGTATCACCGTCACGCTGTGCCGGAGAACCACGAAGAGGTTGTGGCCGGAGCGAGGCCGCGGCAGAGGGGCATGGAGATGTCGCGTCGCGCCGGTCGGACAAAGGGCATGGCCTTTAGCCGCCGCGGAGTAGGAGAGGGTGGCTAGAGCCGCCGGTGCACAGGGGGCGGGACCGAATGGTCTCGCAGTGACTCACCGGCCGGTCAAACCGGTCATTTTCCGAGAAGCTCGGGGGTCGTAACCCCCAGCTGGCAAAGGAGCAGCCCCCACATGGGGCCGCGATTTCAATCAAGGGGGGCAGCTGCCCCCCCCCCCCCCCCTTTCTACGATGGTTCAGCCAGCGCTGAGCTGACCGTGCAGGCCACGCCCGCGCCAGGCCAACTGGCCACCCAGGCTAGGCCGGGCCGCGCCGGACAGGTCGGGCCACGCCGGCTGGGCTGGGCCGTGCCCTAATGGGCCAGACCTAGACCCGGTTCGGGCCGACCCAGGGTGTCTTGGGCCGGGCCCAAAACCCCTATTTATGGACAGTTCCATTCAAATGCACGTATCTTGGACTACGGACCTCCGATCGATGCACCGTCATCTGTGATCTGATCCTTGGATCGAGATGGACATTTAGGTATATTACACTCAAGGTTACATAGATGTTTGAGTATGGACGGTTTGGTTCGAGCACGAAACCAACCGGGCCCTCGAAGAAAAAATGCTTATAACTTGAGCTCCGGACGTCCGAATGTCGTGATGTCAACATTTTTGGCTTCCTCTTTGTGAGACAGACCTTTTGGTTTACTCCTCTCGAGGTTTGGATGCAGATGGAGTGTGGTCAGGTAGGTTGTGACATAAAATTCAACTGGGCCCCTGGAACGAAAAAGCCAATAACTCTCAGACCGGGCGTCCGATTGACGCGCCGTCTATCACGTTGAGTTCCTTTTGTCAGGATGGAACATTGGGATACATCAACTTCAGACTATGTGTCATTTGATGTATCGACCCCCCTTGGCTCGGGGAGCGGACCCTCCTGGAATCGAGCATGCTGTGTGTGGGAACCCTAGAGCTGGCTGCGACTGCGACGACGATGACGACTGAACTGAAATCCTCTGTGGGTTTGGCAGTGATGACGACTGCACTGAAATCCTCCATAGGTTCGACAGTGATGAAGACTGAACTGAAATACTCGGTGGGTTCGACAGCGATAAAGACTGTGCTGAAATCCTCCGTGGGTTCGATGACGATGACTACTGTTCTTGTGTCCCACATGGGTCTGACAGTACTACTATTTGTGTATCCTACGTGGGTACATCAGTGTTTGAATCTATTCTTGTATCCTACGTGGGTGTGGCAGAGTAGCTGGTTTTTGTATCTTACGGGTGTCCCAGCTTAGATGAATCAGTGGCTACATCTGATGATCTCTATCACCTTACGAAGAAGATTAACTGTGTGAGCTGAGTCTTGACTTTCAATAATTATCTTTGATATGATTGACTTGCTTTATATGTGGATTTTGTTGTGCTTTCCTCTGTGGATTGAGTTGTAATATCATGTGTGGACGTGATCGAACTTGGGCTCGGATGTTGGAGCTGATCTAGAATTGATAGCTTAGGTATATGTATGGGAATATACCTATGTAGTGTTGGATGTTACTTCTTGATTGTATCTTTCCTCTGTGGATTATCCTTTGTGGATTCTGGGAGACCTTATGGGGTATCAGGGTCCCTACTGGGTAGCGTATACTCACCCCTGCATTGGATATGACCGCACTACGTTGTGTTGGATGCAGAAAACTGACAGTGCTGATCGTGTTTGAGGCTTGTGGAGCAAGTCGGTACCAGGAGGTGGACCAATGGGTGGGACGTACATGGAATGGAAGGCTGCACTCGAGGAGCTGAGGAGGATATCTGTACCCACCCTTCAGGTGGGACTTCTAGTGGATAGATCCATGTTGCTTCTTTACTTTCAGTTGTTGTACTTTCTTTCCTGTTGTACTTTACTTTCAATTTGGGTTTTTATTCTAGCCCACTTACTTTTCCACACTACTATTGTACCCAGTCTTACGTAGTGTTTATATCTCCTTTCTTACTCTTTGGTGATTGTTTACTCTATAATGGAAATTCCTTCCCCTTTTTTAGGATATACGCCTTGGTTAAAGATGTCAGCCCCTGGCCTATGGGAGGCGGGCTTGGGGTAGTCACGACACGGGTCCTGAGGACTGGTCGTGACAAATTGGTATCAGAGCAGTTCGGTTCTACCGCAAAACTTAGGACTCTGATATTTATGATATGTAAAGAAATAATGTTAAGGGTATTGAGTGTGGTTATCAGTCCATGGAGTCCAGTATTGGTGCGGCAGCCGACGTATCCGTACACCAGGACCCTGACTTCTGATTTCCAACTCAATGAACGAAAACATTGATTGCATGTGTGTTTCAAAAGTTTCCTTTGTGATTACATTGTGTCAGCTCACCAGGTATACTGTTTGACCATGGCGCACATGTTTCTTTTCAGGATGGCCCCACGACGGCTACCAGCTAGGGTTCAGATCTTTTTGTTTGACGATAGCCCACCGAGCGACGGGGCCTCGGTGTGGGGCCCTTTTTCAGTGAAGGCACCGGTGGTACCACTACCCGCTGAGCCACCGATGCCACCAGCCACAGCTGTTGAGAATGTACCTCACCTTAGTGCACTGCACGAGTTTCAGCTTCAGAGACCGCCCATGTTCCGTGGGGAGACGGACCCTCAGGCATCCGAGGATTGGCTAGAGGCTGTTGTGCGAGTTTTCAGGTTAGTGGGGACACTAGCTGACCTCATGGTGATCCTCGCAGCAAGCCTCTTGCACATGGAAGCAGACAGATAGTGGAGCTTGATGCTCCAGGTGCACGAAGAGGCATCTCTCATCTGGATGGTCTTTGAGATCTTCTTCCGCTCGGAGTTTTTCCCAGCCACCATTCGTGCGGTGCACATCCAGGAGCTACTACAGCTGTGGTAGGGCAGCATGACGGTCACCCAGTACTTAGCTAGATTTACAGATCTATCGTGCTATTCCACAGACATGGTACAGGACCCATTCTTTCGGGATTGAACCTTCGAGTAGGGACTGAGGTATGAGATCAGGGCATCTATGATCTCTCTCGGAATTCCGACACAGGCAGGAGTACTAGAGAGATCCCTTCTCATAGATAGATTTCACGCTGATCCTACACCAGCAGTGAGACCTACCGTAGGGCGGCATGTAGTAGAGTCGTCTGCAGCTGGCAGTAGACGGATGTCACTGGGGTCTAGGAGGACCAGACCATCAGGCGGATGACCTCAGGGCACTGGCTGAGAGGTGCGGGGCACACAGCGCAGAGCCAGCCTTCCGAGGAGCAGACAGTGCTACGCATGCGGCAGCCAGGGCCACATGGCTTGTGATTGCCCGACCCACCGTGCAGAGGAGCAGAATACGGTTGAGGGGACACCAAGGCAGAGGAAGAGGGTTGACCATGGTGGTCCGTAGAGAGCAGGCAGACGAGGCAGGGGAGCTGGCCGAGCAGTAGGTGGTGGGTGATGCTTTGAGGCTTTACCACAACCACCACCAGGAGTTCCACCCCGACCACAGGGAGCTAGCGGGCAGAGCCAGGCTCAGCTTTAGGTAGAGGAGGCCTATGACCACAGCGCGGCAGAGATGATTTGAGGTACTATCTATGTCTACTCCACCCTTTCTGCTGTTCTTATAGACACAGGAGCGAGTCATTAATTTATTACCGCTGCCCTTTTTCGAAGCTCGGAGATTCCGACGGAGCCGTTGGCTCGATTCATACGGATAGAGACTCCTACAGGCACAGACTCAAGGATTACACACTGGTGCCGACAGTGTGAGCTTACTCTAGGAGGTGAGAGCTTTGGCTGGGATCTTCTTGTAGCGGCGTCGAGGCCTTACGATGTCATCTTGGGCATGGATTGGTTATCTACAGTCCATGCTCAGATTGACTTTATTAGGTATAAGGTGCGGTGTGTTCGCACCGATTTGAGTAGGTTCACCTTCACCGGTGAGAAGGGAGCCTTTGTAGCATAGGATGGACTCACGCAGAAGAGAGGACATGCCATCACTAATTAGTTGTCTAGCCTAATCCTATGAGCAGCTGATGTGCAGAGTCCTAGTTTTCCTGTAGTTGTGGATTAGTATACGGACATTTTCCCTGATGACGTTCCAGGACTACCTCCTCATAGAGAGGTAGACTATTATATTGACCTGTACCCCGGGACATCCCCGATATCCACTCCAGCATATCGGATGGTCCCTGATGAGCTTCGATAGCTATGGGTACAGTTAGAGGACTTGTAGGGAAAGGGATTTATCCAACCCAGTGTTTCACCCTAGGCTTCCACGATTTTGTTCACCAAGAAGGCGGACGGGAGATTGTGACTGTGTGTCGATTACCATCGCCAGAACTATGTGACCGCGAGGGACAAGTATCTGCTACCTAGGATTGATGACATCTTCGATCAGCTAAAGGGTGCACGATAGTTCTCAAAGATAGATCTCAGGTCAGGCTATCATCAGCTTAGAGTTTGGAATGAGGACGTGTAGAAGACGACCTTCAGATGTCGGTATGGGAACTATGAGTTCTTGGTTATGTCTTTCAGCATAAACAACGCTCCAGCAGTGTTCATGGGTCCCCTGAACATGATCTTTCAGCCATACCTCGATCGATTTGTCATGGTCTTCATCGACGACATTTTGATATACTCAACCACTGAGGAGGATCACGCCTACCACTTGCAGGTTATACTGGACACGCTTCGAGAGCACCAGCTTTATGGTAAGCTCTTGAAGTGTCAGTTCTGGTTACATGAGGTCCACTTCTTGGGAAATGGAATCTCAGAGGTAGGAGTTGTGATGGGTCCTTCGAAGATCGAGGCAGTGCTATCTTGGGAGCCACCTAGGAGCGTGACAGAGGTGCGGAGTTTCTTGGGTCTAGCTAGAAATTACCAGAGGTTTATGCCAGAATTTTCCAAAGTTGAAACACCACTTTCAGCCTTGAAGAAGAAGGGGAAACCCTTCTTGTGGTCAAGATAGATGTTAGCAGAGCTTCCATGACCTGAAATAGAGGTTTACCAGTGCACCTATCTTGAGGCTAATGGAGGAGGGATTGGGGTACGTAGTCAACTGTGATACATTAGGTATAGGACTTGGATGTGTCCTGATGCAGGAGTAGGCAGTGATCACCTATGGATCACAACAGTTGAGGAAGTATGAGTAGAACTACGCTACCCATGACCTGGAGTTAGCAGTAGTGGTATTTACTCTGAAGATGTTGCGACACTATCTGATGGGCGAGCACTTTACAGTCTACTCTGACCACCAGAGTCTCAGGTACATCTTCTCACAGAAGGACCTGAATCTAAGACAACAGCGATGGCTCGAGTTCCTCCAGGACTATGACTTTGAGATAGTCTATACTCCTAGGAAGGGGAACTTAGTAGCCGATGCTCTCAGCAGGAGGACGGGAATTCAACTAACCAGGGAGGCGAATGAAGGAGTTATCCGCTTTGCAGATATCCTTTGTGGATAGAGATGGACCAACCTTTCTTCAGTCACTCACAGTCACTCCTCCACTTATACAACGGGTCAGAGAGGTACAACATGGAGACATTAACTGTGAGACACGGCATGCACAGATATCCTCTGGATAGGCACCTGATGGACTCTCTATGGGAGGAGAGCACATCGTCCTTTTCAGAGGATATACCATGGAACCGGTTGCTTTATAGGATGAGGTGCTGAGAGAGTTTCACAATTCCCCTTTAGCGGTACATCCTGGAGTGTAGAAGATGTAACAGGATCTCAGATGACAGCACTGGTGGCCGGGTATGAAGAAGGTTGTGGCAGAGTTCATTTCTCGATGCCTCACCTTCTAGCCGGTGAAGGTGGAGCACCAGGTACCAGTAGGCTTGGTACAGCCGTTGGAGGTCCCGAAGTAGAAGCAGGATGAGATATCTATGGACATCGTGAATGGACTTCCACGTACTTCCAGCGGTCATGACTCCATTTGGGTGATTGTCGACTGACTCACCAAGTCGGCTCACTTCTTACCCATTAGAGAGCAGGGCTCAGGGGAGATCTTGGGATGCCTCTACATTCAGGAGATCGTACGGCTTCATGGTGTGCCATCATCTATCGTCTCCGATCAAGATGCCCTCTTTACATCCCGGATTTGGAAGGGGTTTCAGGAGGCATTCAGAACGCAAATATGACTGAACACCTCCTTTCACCCTCATACGGATGGTCAGAAGGAGAGGACCATTCAAACTCTAGAGGACATGCTCCGTGCATGTTTCCTCGACTTTGGTCGCAGCTAGGAGGACCACCTACCCTTGGTGGAGTTCGCGTACAACAACATATACCACTCCACCATCGGGATGGCACCATACGAGGCATTGTACGACCGACCTTGCATATCACCTCTCCGCTGGACAGACCCTATGGAGTCAGCACTTGTGGGACCAGAGATGGTCCATACCACGATAGAGAATGTCCAGGTCATCCAGGAGTGGATGAGGACAGCTCAGAGCTGTCAAAAGTCATATATTGACAGGAGGCAGAGACCACTAGAGTTCAAGGATGGAGACCACGTCTTCTTACAGGTCTCACCTCGACATGGATTGCGGAGATTTGGCCGAGGTGGCAAGTTGTCTCCATGAATCATCGGACCATTTCAGGTACTCAATAGGATAAGCAAGGTGGCTTATCACTTTGATCTACCACCTCAGTTGCACAGGGTGCACGACGTATTCCACGTATCTCAGCTGAGGAGATACGTGCACGACCCAACGCATATCATCGACCATGGGGAGCTAGACGTTGAGGATGAGGCGACTTTTTCGGAGGTCCCGGTGGAGATCGAGGATTGACAGGGCGGGTCCTACGTGGGCGGTTGATTCCTCTAGTACGCATCATATGGAAGCATGAGAACCTTCAAGAGAGGACTTGGGAGAGGGAGGCTCAGATGCGTGCATATTACCCTCATTTGTTCCCCTAGTTTGTGATGTATCTTTATGGGGATGTAAGGCCCTAAGCTAGGAGTAATGTAAAGACCCATAAAATTGAAGGGAAATTGTTTCTTAATTCTCTTTGGGATTTTACAAGAACATAGTTTTTGAAGGTACCTGATTCCGAGGCCCGGTGTGCCCGGAATCAATTTCCTAAGTTTAGCTAGGGTATGTTCAGTGAACAAACGTGCGGGTTTTCTTAACATTTGAACCGATGATCAGAATCAAAATCCGAGGACATCAATTAAACCACGACCCTGATAATTTCTTAGGAACACCTTTCCTGGAGTTTCTTTTGATCGGGAGTGGTTATTTAAAAAAAGGTTAACTAATGAATAAAATAAAAGTGGTACAACAATTATTATTTTATGTTCTAAGTAGTTTAAACCTACTTAGGGAAGTTGCGGTCGGACCCACTATATACTAACACCTCTTGATAGGATATTAGTGAGGTGGTCCCCACACGAGCCCCACCATTTCAAATTACTCAAACCCCATTATTTGGTAACACAACCGGACCCCCTTATTAAATTCCAAGTCAACTCTCACATTAATTGGACTTTTAAGACTCATTAATTAATTCAATTAATTGAATGAATTATTTTTAATTTCAAATGGAATGTTGGCTTGTGTGTGTTAATAAAATAAGACAAGGTCTTATTTCATTAGGGTTTGCCTCGTTGTGTTGAGAGGGAGAGTTCCACGAAGAACTTCATATTCCTCATTGAATAATGCGAAGAACGCACCGACACCGATGAAGAACGCTGGCCTCCGACGAAGGACAACGAAGAACCCTAATTCCTCAGAGATCGATGATGAGATGCCGTGTACCACGACGATGACGTTCATCTTCTCCGAAACACCGTGTCCCGTGACGTAGACGACACTTACGAAGCCTCCTTCCACGACGTTGTCTTCTGCAATGTCTTTTCTCCGTGACGAACTTCGTTCAACGACTTCATCCAAGTAGGGGTTGTTTTTGCTCGTGAATTATTCCTTACCATACATTTTCCTTTCCTTGAGCCACCAGTTATCGTTATAATGGGAGGAGGTCGGACCACACGAACACGTCCGAACCTCCTCCCCCTTTTTATGGTGTACTTGTCGCGGCACGATCAAGGTAGCACGGTGCAATTGTACCGTGCGGAAGCAAGAGGAACATGCGAAGAAGCGCGGCACCATCACACTGTGCCGTTGAGGCCGAATGAAGCCGCGGACAAAGTTGGGCCGCAGCGAAGGGGCGTGGCACCATCACGCCGCGCCGGAGAACAATGAAGAGGTCGCGGCCAGAGCGGGGCAGCGGAGGAGGGGCGCAGCACCGTCACGCCGCGCCGGTCGGACCAAGGCTGTGGCCTTTGGCCGCGGTAGAGCAGGAGAGGTCGGCCGGAGCCGCTGGGCGCCGGTGCACAGGGGGCAGGACTGGTTGGTCCCGCCTTGTCTCACTGGCCGGTCAAACCGGCCGGTTTCCAGGAAGCCCGGGGGTTGTAATCCCCTGCTGGAAAAGGAGCGGCCCCCACATGGGTCCTTAGTTTCAATCAAGGGGGCAGCCCCCCCCCCCCCTTTCCGTGACGGCTCGGCCAGCGCCGAGCTAGCCATGTAGGTCGCGCCCGTGCTAGGACAACCGGCCAACTAGGCCAGGCCGGGCCGCGCCCATCGGGGCGGACCACACCATAACAAGCCGGACCCAGTCCGGGTCGACCTAGTTCTGGCCGACCCCAGTGGTCTTGGTCCGGGTCGGTCTGGGCCTAAAACCACTTATTTACGAAGAGTTTCGTTCAAACGCCCGTATCATGGTCTAAAAACCTCCGATCGATGAACCAACCATTGTGATGAGATCCTTGGATCGAGGCAGTCGTTTTGGTATATTACACTCAAGGTTTCAGAGACCTTTGGGTACGTCCGGGTTGGTTCGAGCACGAAACCAACCGGGCCCTCGGAGCAGAAACGCTTATAACTTGATCTCCGGATATCCGAATGACGTGTCGTCGAATTTGTTGGATTCCTCTTAGTGAGAAAGACATTTTGGATTACTCCGCTCGAGGTTTGGATGTAGATGGAGTGCACCCTGGTTGGTTTTGGCTTAAAAACTAACCGGGCCCCTGGAACGAAAAAGCGAATAACTCTCAGACTGGGCGTCCGATTGACGCGACATCTGTTGTGTTGAGTTCCTTTTGTCGAGACGGAACTTTGGGATACATAAACTCCAGACTACTTGTCAGTTTATATATCGACCCCTCTTGGCTCGTGGAGTGGACCCTCCTGGAATCGAGCATGCTGTGTGCAGGAACCCTAGAGCTAGATGCGACTGCGACGACGATGACGACTGCACTGAAATCCTCCGTGGGTTCTGCAGCGATGACGACTGCACTGAAATCCTCCGTGGGTTCAGCATCGATGAAGACTGCACTGAAATCCTATGTGGGTTCGGCAGTGACAAAGACCGTACTGAAATCCTCCGTGGGTTCGACGACGATGACTACTGTTCTTGTATCCTACGTGGGTCTGGAAGTACTACTGTTCTTGTATCCTATGTGGGTCCTGCAGTGTTTGACTCTGTTGTTGTATCCTACATGGGTCTGGCAGACTAGCTGGTTTTTGTATCCTACGTGGGTCCCAGCTTAGATGAATTAGTGGCTACATCTGATCATCTCTATCACATTACGAAGAAGTTTACCTATGTGATATGAGTCTTGACTATCAATCATTATCTTCAATATTATTGGTTTGCTTCCTCTGTGGATTGTGTTGTGCTTTCCTGTGTGGATTTGGTTGTACTATTCTGTGTGGATGTGATCGAACTTGGGCTCGGATGTTGGATCCGAACAGGAATTGATGACTTAGGTATATTTATGGGCATATACCTAAGTATTGTTGGATGTTACTTCATGATTGTATCTTTCCTTTGTGGATTATCCTTTGAAAATTTTGGGTGACCATCGGGGGTCTCGGGGTCCCAACTGAGTAGTGTATACTCACCCCTGCATGGGCTATGCCCACACTACGTTGTGTTGGAAACAGACAACAGACAGTGCTAATCGTGGTTGAGTCTTGTGGAGAAATTCGGTACCTGGAGGTGGACCACTGGGCGTGACCTACACGGAGCGGACGGCTGGACCCGAGGAGCTGAGGAGGCTATTTGTACCCACCCTTCAGGTGAGACTTCCAGTGGACGGCTGGAAGTTGATACTTTACCTTTAGTTGCGGTACTTTCTTTCCAGTTGTACTTTACTTTCAGTTTGGGTTTGTATTCTAGCCCACTTACTTTTCCGCACTACTAGTGTACCCAGTTTTACAAAGTGTTTACTTCTGCTTGCTTACTCTATGGTGATTGATTACATTATAAAGGCAATGCCTTCCCCTTTTTGTCGGGATTTACACCTTGGTGCTAGTCGCCTGCCCCTGGCATATGGGAGGCGGGTTTGGGGTAGTCACGGCCCGGGTCCTAAGGATGGGTCGTGACAATAATGATGACTACCATAGGTGATTTTTGGTTGGTCATTTTGTGCCCAATGTGATGCATATATCTACTCTATGAGATGCCCAAACGTTCTTCCCAGGATCTAGCTTCTATGAAAATTTATTTTATATGATTATTGGTATACCAATAGGTACTACCTATGATCTAGCTACTGAGCCTATATATTTTATTATTATATTATCAGGATGTCCAGTGGTATTTCCTGGAATCCAACTATGGAGCATACTACTATGATATATAGCCACGAAGTCCCTAGCAATGATACTATTGGATGATTATTATTTCCCAATTAATTAGGATGATTCATCTCTCCTCCTCTGATATATGTTTAGGATCATTCCTCTCTCCTCTAGTGATATTTGATGATGATGATTACACTCTCCTTAATATGTTTATTCTCATGAATGATTACGCTCTCTTGAGGGATAAGGATGATTAAGATCTGTTGGATATGTCATACGACCACAATGTTGTGCATAACATCTCACATATTTTGGATACTGAGAAGGATTATGCTCTTTTAGATCATAGGGATGATTATGATCGATATTAATAGAGACTTCAGGGATGGCCATGGCATATCATCATTGAGTTCTCCTTTCAAATTTCATAGGGTTTAGACCCTTAGGGATTATTTGACTATTGAATGTTGGGACAACCTAAAAACATTGGGATCAGACATTGGAATAGATATAAATAGACTGAGAAGAATGTAATCTAGCTTAGTGACCATTTACATGATGTCCATAAGTACATCACATGAATCCATGGTTACAGTGATTGGTGGTGAGTATGGGTGAACCTAGTGGAAGGATGAGTATCCCTATATGGTGATTTTTCTTGATCAGATACATTTAATGTATTGGAAGATGCTAGTATATGAGTATTGGTACCTGAAACCTAGATATTGATTTAATTATAAAGGCCTTCAGTGGAACCACTTGCAGCTCAATTATCTTGCATAGGATGTCTAGGCGATTGAGATTACAAACTCAAGGATCAACTGCTGTCGGTTTTATGTCATTTCATTCAATTACACATGAATATTCATATATATATTTATATGTATATATAGGTATGGAAATATACATGTATACATATATAGGTAAGACCATCCATGGTGTCCCATTCCTACTTGATCAAGATTTTAGAACCATGATTTTACTATGGTTTCACAATTAATGGTTTTACTAATCTTTTCAGTTTTCTCTCAACTGAACTAATCTTGTTAGTTTCTTTTTCATACACAAATATTAGTGTGTTATATAGGTTTATCATAGGGTTGGACTAATGATATTATTTCTCACCCTTTCATTAGAACCTTGTTATATGTATGGACCTTTTGTTAGGTTTTTAAGTTGAGCATAGTTTCATGGTGGATATGGATTTTGCCCAGTGTTGCATGGTTGTGTGGAGCTACTCATGCAGGTTCTTCTAATCATGCTATTGTAGTATGATAATGTCTTGAGAATAAGTATTCGATCCAAATCGGTTTTAGTAGTAGATCCCTATACCTTTATTTAGGTTTATTTTGTACTCCTATAACTATATTGTTGACCTAGAGGGTGACTAAAACGCGTGGATGATTGTCGCCTATCGAACGGTCAAGGTTCCGGTGCTCTGCTAATGTGTATAGCGGAACTCGGGTCGAATCCTCGGCGATGGTACTTCATAATAGTCGATTGTTTTTAGTTGGGGTTTTTTTTTGCAGAGCATAATTGAAATGTTTAATGGATGATTTTTAAGTTATCATGTTGATAATGATTGTGTTGAGTTCATCATTAAGGAGTTAAGCATGTGATATCCTTGAGCTTTGCTTTAAATTTCATTAAATTAACACCCACATCAAAAGTTGATGTTGATTGGAAATCCCAAGTGTTATGCCTTTAATCCAAGCCTTAACTTTACATAGGGTTCTAATCTCAATTAGTGCTTGATTGAGGAAGTGTATTTATGGTTCCAATAATCCATGGAAACCACACGTTGAACATAATATGTCAATAATCCATGACATGTTAAGTCCAACATACACAATGTTAAATTAGAGAATAATCATCGAGCAAAACCTCTCAATCACTTAACATCCCTCAATTATAACTCACCCCAATAATATATTTACTCATCAATTTAAATTATTAGTAATCTGGTCTATTATGTTTAAGGTGATTAATTACAAAGAGAAGAAAAGGAAAGGGATAAGAAATGAGTTGTGCGCCGAACACAAAAACGAACGATGATGAGAGAAAAAAACAGACTTTTTATTGAATAAAAAATTAAAAGAAGATGATGGGTTTAAGATTGATTTAAACTAGAATAAGAACATTAATATTGAAATACAGAAGGTGTATGAGAATAAGAAATTAATAATAAGAAAATTTCATTAAAACCGAATTACAAAGACAAACACTTGCAAAATTACAATGAAGAAAAATAAAAAATTAAATGAAAACAAAGAGAAGAGGAAGGGATTATCAAGTGAAAACATGAGTTTAGAAGATCCTCCCATGCTTTTGGCAGGGACTTGGTACTACCAATAAATCATCCTTTTCTCTGAAATGACAACCCTTTTGAATGGAGAGTAGGGGATGTATTTATAACCCAAGGTGGTGGACTGTTTACAATTCAGAAATACCCCTCCACTTGGCTTGCAGATATGGAAATCAAGAGAGCTGAATCTCGAGCAATATAATCCTTAAAAGTTATAGATAATAATGTTGTATAACTACTCTCAAAATTTGGAGTCATGTCGACTTAAGGATCAAACGGTATGTCCGGTTGATTAAACAAAGTAAAACTGTCCATCTCAATCCAGTCTTTTTTGAAGTCCAGAATGTGAAAGGGTTTTTGATTATGATGATGCCTTCATATATGTATGGGTTCTTCAACAATGTCGGCCGCCTATATCTAATATTTCACACTGAAAAATATCAGCATGATTGGATGCTTACATCATGAGATATGTCATGCCTACTAAACTAATTTTAATTCTCGTCCAGAATGGTGGGCTGGAATTAAAAGATTCATTTGGGCCCATTGTACATATATTTGGGACTTGAAAATTTTATACAAGATGACATGTAGTGTCCCCAGAATTATTGTGGAGTGTTAATGTTTTTGTACTTCTGTATTGAGCCCAGTAAATCACTCTTAAAGGCTGGTTCAGTTTGTTCATAGATTCATTGGTCTTGTTTGTGAGGACCATATGACCCTTCAAATGGAAGAATTGGATCATGGTAACTTCTAATGAAATGTGGTATATGGAAAGGAGAATCCAACAAAAGAAGAACCACACAATTTGGATCAGTAAAATGATAGGTATTATTAAATTATTAAACTGGATCAATTGGACTATTAAAAATGCTAAAAAATTATACTTAATATTAAAACATTAATATTTCAAATAAATTATGATCATTTAATATAAAATAAGTAAATGGAGTATGTAATAAGTCATGAAAATATTAATAACATCAAATCCCCACACTTAGTTTTGTGCATGTCCTCATGTGCAACAAATATAAAAACATGACAAAATCATTTTTACTCACCAATAGATATTAATTTTTTTTTCTCCAATCAGGGGAGGTTTAGACAATTTCACTCATCCATTTTGAATTCCACCAAAAGTTGTTAAAGAAAAAATGTTCCAAAACTAATTCATTTTTTCATGCTCAAATTTAGAAATGGAAAATGTGGACACTCAAAACTCAGACCACTCATGATGATAAAATTTATTTGTTGAGGTTCACTCTTTCACCATCCAAAAGTGAAAATCTTAGAGTTTGAAAAGAGTTATCAGCTTAAAATCCCTATCCAAAGTGAACAAGAATCAAGAGGTATTTTTAATGGTTTTTTCTGTGGCTATGGGATGGTAGGAATATAATGTCCAAGAGAGAAGAAGAGGGTTAAAATACCAACATAGAAAACGCAATGCACATTTTTTTTGAAATGAAACATGGAAGGAAATGAAAGCACATATTTACAAGGGAATTATTGTGTGAAGAAAGAAATAATAGAGGAAGAAAATATAAAAGGGATGAGAAGATGAAATATTTACAAAACACAGAACTTCTCCCAATAATATAAGAATATAATTAATGTGTTATTTTTTTTCTTTTTTTTCTTTGTTTTTTTGAAAGTTGACATTAAAACAGATCTCACACTCATATCCCATGTAGATACACAAATTTTAACGTACATAGACATTACATTAATTTTTCGGAATACTTAGTACATAACAAAAACACACACACATGTACCTTAATAGTTTAGTGTCTTTGGAAACTCGGAATATAATCTTCTAATCATGGTGAAAGATCTTCAACATCTCCCATAAAGATCTTCCTTTTTTTTACCTAAAACCTTTCTTTATATCCTGGGGAAAAGAAAACATAAAAGGGTGAGATCAAATGCTCAGTAAGGGTAAACCAAAGAAATATCAATCACATCATTTTCATAAGAACATAGCATTTTGGAAATCTTAACCTGCAAAATAGAGCATAATTTCATAACATGGGATAAATCGTAGTAGTGAAATGAAATCCCAATAATCATAACTTAAAACATGAAACATTGTGGCATACACACATAATCATAGATAATCATATCTTATTAGTAAAGACTCATTGAAAAGACTATCTAAGTGGACAAAGTCCATTTCTGAACTGAGTCACCCTTGTTTCATTCCTTTTTCACTGAACCGGTATAACCTACCGTTCCAGCCATGTCTATCTCATGAGATATAAAATCTTTACCCAATGCATTGGAGGGAGATATAGGTCCCACCCATCTCTTAATGATACCATTATTATGTGTGCCACAAAATCATAAACCATACATTATGGCATAACCCAAGTAATAAAAATGGGAATCTTAAACATCGTGACATCATAAAACAATTCATATAAGACGAAAGAATTCATAAAAATAATTCCATCCCAACATAATCAAATCAATGTAATAATAGGGGTAGAAACAGAACCCTTTATTATCTTTGATGGAAAATAATTTTGATAAAACACTTGAACACCATTCTTGAGGAAAATATCCTTTTTACTTCAAAAACATTTTTCCTTTCTTAAAATGTCATAGAATTTTAAACTAAAAGAATTTGATTAAAAATAAACATGAAAAATTTTAAAGGAAGATTCTTGGAAATAATGTTTTAAAAATCCATTCATGCCGTATAAGTTAAGAAAAACATTCTTCGTACTTTTGTCGGAAAAGTCAAAAAGTACCTCATACGAAAAATGACAAAAGATTCCTTTCATATCCTTTACTAAAAACTCACCGAAGGGTAAAATTGGATTTAAAAAATTTTAGGTGGATGGAAATAATATTACATATTGAGAAAACATGGATTTGGATGATAAAATACACCCAGTAAATACTAAAGTATAAACAATCTCGAATAAAAAATGAGATTGTGATGTTTCCCTTACCTTAGGTCCGATTTGCTTCGTAAGTGTCCGAACCTCCTCTTCTTTGAAGTGCCTCTTTGAGATCTCCCTTTAGGGCACTAAAATTGGTCATTGAAGAAGAACAAAACCTCTAGGATATTTCTAGGGAAGTGGATAAGAGAATTTGGCAGGGGTTGGCCGAGCTTGAAGGCTCAAATTGGTGTGAGAAAGTGGGCGAGGAGGTGCCCTTTTATAAGGGAGGAGAGGGGCACGTTTGGAATAACTAAAAATATTATTTTATTATAAAGCCAAATTCAGTTTTAAATAGCTCCAAATTAATATATTTCGAAGCTAAGGTGGGTAGGGGTCGAACTCCACTCATCCAATAGAATTTAGACAAGTTTAGGTATCAATTTTAACCTTATCATTTAGATTTAACTTTAAGTTAGATAATTTAACTTTCACCGTGTCTTCTTGTTTTCTTACACTATAAGGTTAATAAACATAATATATCAAGCCAAAAAAACCCCAAGTTGTTTATAATTAATATATATAACCTTATCTAAGTCATTTTGCCAAACCTTAGATTTTTAGGAATAAAATAACAATTAATAATATAATATTTGTTTTCAAAACTAATTTATGTCAATTTTAACACTATTAAGTAATTGATTTTTGTGAAACTAATAACAGAATTTTTTTTTCAAAAAAAGTTAATTAAATCAATACTAACATGTCATATTAACCTATAAAATTAGTGTAATTCATAAAAAGTATAAAATTACATTTATTTGGGTATTTATAACATCAATTATGTCAATATGTCATTAATAAGATAATTACTGCATCATCATTGTGTCATAAATAAATTAAATTATATAATGTATAAAAATTACAAATAAAATACCATTATGTAGGAAAACTTTTTAGATTTCTAATTAATATTTATAGTCGAATTTATCTTATGTATAACCCTATATTAAAAATGTTTTAGTAAATAAACTTTGATTTTAACTCTTTTAACTTTTCTTTGATTTAATAATAATAAATGTCCTAATCTAATCCAAGTGGGCCTAAATGATCATATTTTATTCCTAAGGTTGTTTTTGGTCGAATTAAACTTTTCCAATAGAATTAGGACATGTGTTAGGGTAATAGTAATATCATTTTTACCCTTAATTACCCTATTTACTTTTAACCGTGGTAAAAAAAGTAAAAAGTTACTATTCACCAAAAATTATTTTCATCTCATTGAACCACATTTTAATTACTGAAATAAACCATGTCTCTCAGATTTTTGAAATTCCACTCACATAATAGTAAAATTATGTTTTATGAAAAATTCATTTTTTTAACAACCACTTAGTGGTGTCACTATTCATCAAAAAAAGAAAGTTTCCAGAAAAATACCAAAAATTAGGCCTAAGATAAATTTGATATTATGAATTAAAAAATGATGTATATTTTACCAAATTCAAAACATATCAGTTGCATTAAATAATTTAAAAATTAATTCCCGTCGTCAAAACAAATAGCATGTTCTTAAGAGATAATAACTATCAAAAGATTCACAGTTGTTTATGTCTGGTTTAAATGTGAAATTATATCCAATAACCAACATTGTATTAAATTGTAAAAATATATTCTAAATATACTTTAAAACCAATAATATTAATAATTTATCACTATTAATTATTTCTATCAAAAAGGTTGTTTTTAATTTAAATTTAGTAATTTTCACTATTCATCGGAAAATGAAAGTTATCCGAAAAGTACCAAAATTTCACCCTAAGCTAATTTCGATATTCCGAATCCAGAAATGAAGTCCATTTTGAGTGCTAAAATTTCTAAAATTTTAAAAGGTGGTTATTACTATTCATAACGGCTAGTTTTAATAATATTTTAATAGCATATCTTTGTTTAGTGAAACTCGATATTGCATACTACACACACTATCGAGGAAGGTCACGATTGCGTGTAATGCAAGGAAAGTTAGGGATGCGTGTTGAGCAAGCTCCTTTTGGTGTAGCGTACAACACAAGACATTAATGAAATTAAAAAGAATATTTTTTTTATAAAATCTCGGGCTGTTACATCCCAACCCATGATTGATCTCCTCACGACACTAATTGTAATAGTTATAACAAGATCAAAGGTTGAGGAATAGTGATTTTTGACCTACCCAAGGCACAACCTATTTTTTCATCATTTTTTTTATTTTTTCTTCTTTTTTTCATCATTTTTTGAACACTTGTCAATAACATGTACAAAATTACATAAATGGAAGTTTATTAAATTCCCCAAAACACACTTAATGACAACCTCTCCCCCACACTGAAATAGATGCTTGACCTCAAGTATATGATAACATGGTGAAAATCAATAATAGGGTTCCAAAACAATGAAATCCATTCCCCCCCCATACTTAAATTTCAATAAAATTATGCAATTAAACTCCATGTTGATATTGGGTGGGAAAGGTGTTGGGCTTGTAATGTGGCTATCAAAGAAAAGGTTTTCATAGGCTCGATGGGGCTTTCAAAAGGAGGATTAATGTAAGGGAAATGGGATGATATTTGGCTATTGTGATTCTCATGTGGTTCAGAAAATGACTATATCATATTAATACACACTAAGGTAGGAAATTCAGCTCAAAGGTCCACAAACTCAAGACTCACAAATGGGGGTGAAAACACACATTTTGAAAAGATGGCCATAGGTGGCCTTGGAATGAAAGCAAATGTTTTTCCTCATGGTTGGGGAAAATCATTTTCCAAATCAAAAACTGAGCATTCAAAATGTGTTTGTATTGACACAAAATTCTTTATCCAAAGTCATAATGAAAATACAAAATTTTTGAGGAGAAAACATGTCTGTAAAATATCCAAAAGTGTTGTACAAAATTTCAAAACTCGATGGTGAGTAAGAATGACTCTTTAATTTTTTTTTTATATTTTTAGGTGATTATTTTCTTGGTTTTTTTTAGTTTTTTAGGTTTTTATATTTTTATGTTTTTTTATAAAGATACAGCCACAAAAAAGTGAAAGTGAACATGAAAGGTTTTGAAAAAGAAAGTGGTAAAAAAATTATAGAGAGAGGAAAAAGAAGAAAGAGGTAGAGAGAGGAAGAGATAGAGAGAGTTAAAGGGAAAGAGGTGCCCCCTGGTTTGGATTTGGCAGGTCTCCTTCTCCATCTAGGGGTAGGTCGGCTAGAAAATTTGGGGAGCCAATGGAAGTTGATGTTGTTCTAGGATTGCATGTCCTCTCATGGTGATGTTTCAACCGTTGTCCATTTACCGTGAATGTCCATTTGGAAGAGGGGTCTTGCAATTTCACTATTCCAAATGGGTAAACATTAGTAATAACAAAAGGACCTTCCCAACGAGAATTAAGCCTACTTGGGTGAAGCCGAAATCGAGAATTGGAGAGCATTATCTTTTCACCTTCATGAATTACCTTTCTTAGGATGTGTTTGTCATGGAGTACCTTAGCCTTCACTTTGTACAGATTGGAATTCTCATATGATTCAAGTCGAAGCTCCTCCAGTTCATCCAATTTCAACAATCTTTCTTCACCAGATTTTTCACAATCAAAATTACAGGTTTTCATAGCCCAAAAAGACTTATGTTGGATTTCAACTGGTAGGTGACACACTTTACCAGAAACTAGCCTAAAAGGAGACATCCCAATGGGTGTTTTATAGGAAGCTCGATAAGCCCAAAGGGCTTCACCAAGTCTCTCAGGCCAGTATTTTTTGGTGGGATTAACAATTCTCTCAAGTACCCTTTTCACTTCTCTATTAGAGAGTTCAGCCATGCCATTTTTTTGAGGGTGATATGCAGTTTATATTTTATATACAACCCCATTCTTTTTCAGAAGAGCTTCCATGGTTCTATTACAAAAATGGGTTCCTAAGTCACTGATCAAGGCACGTGGTGTGGAAAATCTTTGGAAGATGTGAGTTTTTAGGAACTGACTTATAGTATGAGCATCATCCTTACTAGTGGGTTTGGCCTCAACCCACCTTGAAACATAATCGACCGCAAGAAGAATGTATGAGAATCCATTGGAAGGGGAAATGGTCCCATGAAATCGATGCCCCAAACATCGAAGATTTCACAAAAGAGTAAATGATTTTGGGGCATTTCATTTGTTTTGGAGATTGTGCCGAACTTTTGGCAAGTGGTACATGATTGATAGAACTCAAGTGAGTCGTTAAAGAGTGAAGGCTAGAAGAATCCAGAGTCTAGGACCTTTCGGGAGGTCCTTTGTGGTCCATAGTGGCCACCTCCAGGATGTGAGTGACATAATTCTAAGATGGAAGAATGATCATTTTCATCGACACATCTCCTTATTACCATGTTAGCCCCAGTTTTCCAAAGTTTAATTTCTTCCCAAAAATAGTATTTTGAATCACTTTTCAACTTCATTTTTTGTTCTTTTGAAAAATTTTCAAGAAAAACACCAGAAAACAAGTAATTTACAATTGGGTCATACCATGGTATTTTTGGAGTGAGATATAAAAGGTTCTAAATGGGGAATTCAAGTTCAATGATTTCTGAATGAGAAGAATTAGAAATTATACTCAAGTGATCAGCCATAGGGTTTTCTTTTCCAGGTCTATCTTTGATTTCAAGGTCAAACTCTGAGAGCATTATGATCCATCTTATTAGCCTCGGTTTGGAATCACCTTTCTTGAGTAAGAACTTAATAGCAGAATGGTCTGTGAAGATGATGATTTTGGCACCTAAGAGATTGGACCGAAATTTATCTAAGGAAAAAAACCACTACTAGAAGTTCCTTTTCAGTCACAGTGTAGTGAGATTGAGTTTCATCCAATATTTTTGAGGCATAATAGATGACATGAGGAATTTTTTCTCTTCTTTGACCAAGAACATCCCCAATGGATCTATCAGAAGCATCACACATTAACTCAAAGGGTAAGGACCAATCTGGGGGTTGGATTATCAGGGAAGATGTAAGATCATTTTTTAGTTCAATGAAGGCTCTCTTTAAAACCTAGTCAAAATGTAAAGTGGCATCATTTTGGAGCAAACGAGTGAGTGGGAGGGAAATTTTACTGACGTTATGGATGAATCGCTGATAGAAACTAGCATGACCGAGGAATGAACGGATGTCTCGAATAGAGTTGGGTTCAGGAAGTGATTGGATCACTTAAATTTTGGCAGGATCGACTTCCATACCATCTTTTGAAACTATTTTCCCTAGAACAATCCCATTTGAAACCATGAAGTGACATTTTTAAAAATTTAACACAAGGTTTCACTTGACACACTTTTAGAGGACAAGAGAGAGTGAATTCAAACAAGATTCAAATGAATCACCAGAAATGGTGAAGTCTTCCATGAAGACTTCCATGCAGTGTTTAATGAATTCAGAAAAGATACTCATCATACACCTTTGGAATGTTACAGGAGCATTGCAAAGTCTGAAAGGCATTCTTCTATATGCATATGTTCCAAAGGGGCATGTGAAAGTAGTCTTTTCTTAGTCCTGAGGTGAGATTGGGATTTAAAAATAGCCGGTGTATCCATCAAGAAAGAAATAGTGTGACTTTCAAGATAATATTTCTAGCATTTGATCAAGGAATGGAAGAGGTTAGTGATCTTTTCGTGTTTCAGCATTCAATTTTCGATAATCGATGCATACACGCCATTTGTTCTTCACTCGAGTTGTGACTACCACTCCATGTTCATTTGTGACAACAGTTATCCCACCCATCATAGGTAAAACATGAATTGGACTAACCCATTCACTATCATAAATTGGGTAGATAATACCAGCTTGAATAAGCTTGGTAATCTCTTCCCTAACTGCCTCAAGGATGAGTGGATTGTGTCTTCTTTGTGGTTGTCTAATTGGTTTGGATGATTCCTCAAGATGTATGTGATGCATGAAAAGGGAAGGGTTGATTCTGGTATGTCATCTAGGGTCCAACCTAAAGCCTTTTGGTTTTCATCTAACACATGAGAAAGTTTGGACTCCTTGGTTTCAGTAAGCGGGGAAGAGATAATTACAGGATATGAGTGATCATGTAAGAGGAATGCATATTTCAGGTGTGCAGGAAGAGGTTTCAGATTACTCTCATCTTTCACTTTTGGGCTCAACAACTCAGGAATGGAAGAAGGGACTTCAGTTGCTTCGAGATCAATTTCCTTAATACTGTCCAAGGTGGAGTAGTAGAGATCAGAGTTGAGATGGGATTAAAGAGAGTTTTAAAGATCCTATAAATTGATGGAGTCTATGAATGAAAGTTCCACATCAACTACACCATTTGTGACTTTGTTAATCATGGTTAATATTTCACAAGATCCTTTATCATTAGAACATGATGAACATGGTGGATTGGGGTTTGTTTGACTCTTAGAAGTGTCCTCAGAAGAATGGATTGAGAATGCAGAGTAATCCTTAGATGGGTATTGCATGGCTTGGAAAATGTTGAACTTGACCAGTTGGTCACCAAATTCCATGGATAAGATGCCCGAATGGACATAAATCATGGTTGTCACAGTCATGAGGAATGGTCTTCCTAGAATTAGGGGAGATCAAGAAGAGTTCATCACACCTTCCATGTCAAGAACATAGAAATTAGCAGGGATGATAAGATCATTGACTCGGACAAGGACATCCTAAATTATTCACTCAGGACTGGATGTGCTTCGATTGGCTAACTGAATGACAACACCTGTTGGGTTCAAGGGACCTAGACCAAGGTTAGAGAATATGGATTTCGGAATGAAATTAATTGAGGCTCCTAGGTCTATGAGTGCATCATCAATGTTCGAACATCCAATTTGGCATGGGACTGTAAAGGTGCCTGGATCTTTTCACTTAATGGGTATGGACTGCTGGGTGGAAACATTTTCAAAGGTCCTATGTTTCCTCTTGTGGGTAGACAACTCCTTGAGAATCTTAGCAGACTTAGGAATTTGTTTTATGGCATCTAAGAGGGGAATGTTGACTTCAACACGTCTAAACATGTCAAGCATTTCAGGATCAGGTTCAAAGTACTTCCTTGTCCTAGAAACAGCTTGAGGAAAAGGAATTGGGTTCCTAAGTGGAATGGAAGGAGGTGATGAAATGTATTCAGATTCCGTTTCAATTTTCTTTTTCTTTTCATTTTCTAGGTCAACATTCAAAGGAGGGTTTGAGGATTTATCTTGAGGCATATCAAGTTTCTTTCCTCATCTAAGTGAAATTGCACATACATTACCCTTGGGGTTGGGTAATGGTTGAGATGGGAGTTGGGAAGAATTTGATTGTTGTTGCTAGATCAGGTGGGATGAAAGTTAAACTATTTGAGATTCAATGTTCTTAAGACTAGAATGGGTGAAGGAGGAAAGATTTTCCACTGCACTTTCTAATGGTTGCTTGGAAGAAGAGGCTTGTCCCTGGTTGGGATTGCCTTGATTTTGGTTCTTGGGAAATCTATTGTATTGGTTTTGGAATTGGGAAGGCTCACTAGGATAATGGAATCCAGTAGGAGGATTGTTCCTTTGAGTTTAAGGAACAAAAGGATACGTTTGATTGAAGTTACCACCACCTTGACCATATTGGAATTGGTTTGGGTTTTTAGGAGGTAATTGAGGGGGATGAGAGATGGGATTACCATACCTCAATCCTTGGTTAATGTTAGAGGAGAAGGGCTTAGAGTGAGGTTTGTAGAAGTTTCTAACAAACTGACCTGATAGTTGAGGATTGTTGTTCCGATGAGCATATGCTGCATTGAGCTCCATTGGTCCAGATGAATCGGATTGATCCTCTTAAGGTTTTGGACAACTATCAGTTGGATGAAATGGAGAGTTGTAGATTCCATAGTTTTTGATTGGTCCAGGAAACATTGATTGCTGAGAAGACGAGGTTGGGGATTTAGTATCTACAGCTAACTGTCGCACAAGACCTGTAAGTTCACTCATCCACTCGGTCGTTTTGTTCGGCTCAATTGATTGATTATCTTGGGCTTGTTTGACTTGAGCATGTGCTCTAGTATGGAATTTTTGTGTGTTTGCATCCATGTTACTTATGAGATCTCTTGCAGCTGTAGGAGTTTTATCAACAAGAACATTTCCACTTGCGACATCTATGAGAGTTCTCTCTATAGCCAATAACCCCTCATTGAATTATTGGGTCAGGATATGGTCAGGGATTTCATGATGTGGGCAGGTTGCAATAAGATTTTTGAACCTCTCCCAGTACTCATGGAGTGATTCACTTGGGAACTGATTAATACCACTTATTTCGTTTCGGATAGAAGCAGTACGAGAAGCAGGAAAGAATTTTTCTAAGAAAAGCCACTTTATGTCATTCCATGTGGTTATTGGACCAGGAGGTAGGTAGTTGAGCCATGACCTAGCAGTGTCAGGTAGGGAAAAATTGAATGCTCGGAGTTTGATTGGTTTTCAGAAACCCCTTGAGGCTTCATGGTAGAGTATACTACTTGGAACTCTTTAAGGTGAAGATGTGGATCCTCACCGGCTAGCCCGTGAAAATGAGTGAGAAAATGAATCAAACCTGATTTGAGTTCTAAGTAAGCTTCTATGTTTGGATATTGAATACCAAGAAGTTGGTAATTCATATTAGGGGCAGCGAGTTCTTTTAGGGTTTGTTCGCATGGATTGCCCATTTCAATTTCAACTGGTTGGATGAGGACTGGTTCTTGAATTATTTGAGTATCTCTTATGTTCCTCCTAAGTTGGCAAAGTGTTCGCTCAATTTCAGGGCCAAACAAATCTGAGGGATTGTTTCAGAGGCTATGGGGCATTCAGAGAGATTTTGGAAGAAAGAGGAAGATGGGGTTTTCTTTGTATTTGTTTCAGTTTATGATTTTTAAGGGGAAGACGAGTTTTTCTTTGTGTTTTGTTTTCAATTTTTTCTAAAATTTTGTTTTTTGGGTTTTTTTTACAATTACCAGAAACTAATGACTACAGAAAGAAACATCCCCTAAAATAGTGCCATTTGAAATGCACGGCCTATTGTCGCCCATCGACCGGTCAAGGTTCAGGTGCTTTGCTAATGTGTATAGCAGCACTCGGGTCGAATCCTCGGCAATGGTACTTCGTAATAGTATATTGTTTTTAGGTGATTGTTTTCAGTTGGGGGGTATGTTTGTAGAACTTAATTGAAATGTTTAATGTATGATGTTTCATTTAACATGTTGATAAATATTGGGGTGTGTTCATCATTCAGGAGTTAAGCATGTGATATCCTTGAGCTTTGCTTTATATTACATTAAATTAACACCCACATCAAAAGTTGATGTTGATTGGAATTCCCAAGTGTTATGAATTTAATCCAAGACTTATCATTACTTAAGGTTCTAATATCAATCTGTGCTTGATTTTGGAAGTGTATTTATGGTTCCAAAAATCCATGGAAACCACACGCTGAACATAATATGTCAATAATCCATGACATGTTAAGTCCAACAAACACAATGTTAAATTAAAGAATACATATCAAGAAAAACCTCTCAATCACTTAACATCCCTCAATTATAACTCACCCCAATAATATATTTACTCATACATTTAAATTATTAGTAATCTGGTCTATTATGTTTAAGGTGATGAATTACAAATAGAAGAAAAAGAAAGGGATAAGAAAAGAGTTGTGCGCCGAACACACACACGAATGATGATGAGAGTAAAAAAACCAAACATTTTATTTGAATAATAAATTAAATGAAGATGATGGATTTAAGATTTATTTAAACTACTATAATAACAGTAATATTTAACTACATAAGGTGGATGAGAATAAGAAATTATGAATAAGAAAATTGCATTAAAACAGAATTACAAAGACAAACACTTGCAAAATTACAACGAAGAAAAATTCAAAAGTAAATGAAAAGAAAGAGAGAAGGAAGAGATTATTAAGTGAAAACATGAGTTTGGAAGATCGTCCCAAGACTTTTTAAGGGACTTGGTACTACCAATCAATCCAATTTTTCTCTGAAATGCCAACCCATTTGAAAGGAGGGGAGGGGATGTATTTATAGCCCAAGGTGGTGGACTGTTTACATTCTAGAAATACCCATCCAATTGGCTCGTAGATATGGAAATTAAGACAGCCTAATCTAGAGAAATATGTTTCTTCAAAGTTGTGTATAATAAAGTTGTACGACTACTCTCAAAATTTGGAGTCATTTGGACTTAAGGATCAAAAGTTATGGCCGTTTGATTAAACAAAGTAAAACTGTCCATTTCAATCCAGTCTTTTTTGAAGTCCAGAATGTGAAAGGGTTTTTGAATATGAGGATACCTTAAAATACAAATGGGTTCTTCAAAAAATTCGTCCGCCTATATCTCTGCTTTCACACTGACAAATATCAGCTCAATGTGATTCTTACATCATGATATATGTCATGCATACTAAACTGATTTTAATTCTCATCCAGAATGGTGGGATGAACTTTAATGATTCATTTGGGCCCCTTGTACTTAGATTTTGGCCTTGCAATTTTTATACAATATGAAATGAAGTGACCCCAGAATTATTGTGGATATTTAATGTTTTTGGACTTCTCGATTGAGCCCGGTAAATCAATCTTCAAGGATGGTCCAGTTTGCTCATAGATTCTTTGGTCTTGTTTGTGAGGGCCATATGACCCTTCAAATGGCAGAATTGGCTCATGGTACCTTCTAATGAAATGTTTTATTTTTAAATAAGAATACTTCAAAACAAGAAAAACACAATTTTTATCAGTATAATGATAGTTATTATTAAAACATTAAACTGAATCAATTGGACTACTTCTAAAAATGCTCAAAAATTATACTTAATATTAAAACATTAATATTTCACATAAATTATGCACATTTCATATAAAATAATTAAAGGGAGTATATAATAATTCATGAAAATATTAATAACATCAGTGACCAGTGCTGTCATTAGGACATAATAGTTCGTGATTTTATAGATTTCTCTTTTGTTATTACATAATGTATTATTTTCGTCTTGTTATTTCTTCCTTACTCTATTTATTTACTATTTGGTATGATACATAGATAGTTTTTACTATTTTCTTACTCTGATATAAGGGAATAATCACCCCTCTATCAAACTCTTGGATCTACAAGCTAGTCGAAAACCTCTATAAAATGGGGAGGTGAGCTTGAGGACTCGCAACCAACTAGATCGGGGTAGAATTTTAGTGGAATGCAGTCCATGATATTACAAAGTAATATTAAAGAAATTATTTTCATAGTCATTACTATTTGGGATATGGTATATATGATTTTTAAGAATGTGTCAGAAGTAATTATGGATATCAGAATGGTGCATTTAGAACACTTATTTTGGCAAGAAGTATTATATGGTAGTGGTATGGGGTTGATGCTTTGATATGTGATGTTACTATTTTATATTATTTTCTCCTAGATAAATTCACATGTTGTGTATATTTTATGATTTACTATTGATCCCAGGCTCTTGGCCATTGGAAAGAGGTGAGAGAAGGATTTTTACTCTTATCTGATAAAATAAATGGGCACCTCATGCATCATAATTTCCATGGATGATTCATATCATATAGGACTTCTAGTGTGTGTTATTACTGATTCAGACCTATCTAATTAAGGCTTCTTATAAGTATATATTTTCCTTTTGATGTCAGGATATGTGGATCTTCATTGAGGTGTTGGTTTGGAGGAATATGACACTATCCTCATGCACATGAGGTGTTGTGAATCTAGTAGGTTGATATGGAATGTGATTACCTTTTGTTATACCTCTTGTAGGGTGTTTTTTAATGTTAGGGTTATCTAGTCATATCACTAAGTACGATGTTGAAGGATACAAGGACCATTCTTATGAACTGGACCTCCCGAGTGGTATTAATATATACAGATGTTTGGTGAATGAGAGTTTAGTTTTTTCCTCTAAATCTATATCATGACCACAAAGGAGAAATTACATATGTGGATGCTCAATGAGGATCAGAACCTTCTAGGTAGTTTTTTAGTTTAGAACCCTATACATCGTCATTATCTTTACCGTCATTAGATAGGTTTGATATTTATGGCTTAGTAGTTAGACCTTGTGTCCTAGATTTGAGACATGTTCTGTAGGGCTGGGTGGGAGACCTAGATTCTCTTAGTTTGGACCTACAACCTTGTTGGTCGACATTTATTTTGTTCTCGGGAAAACTACATGATATGTTGTCTTGGGTTGTCAATAGTCTTTTTAGGCATAAATCTAGGTTTTATGATGGATTTGAGATTGAGGTATGATGGATGGTTGAGTTTTCATATATAGGTATGTTGATGCCTCTGGCTTTGGAAAAGCACATAAGGTGCCTTGCCATAATGACATGTATTGATGGACATGAATTTCTGGGATCCAAGCTTGGTCGATTAGTGTTTATGCCATTGAAAATGTAGTGAGTGTGTGGGTAGATGCTCTTGTTTGGAACGACACCAGGTGATGGATGGTCTTGGAATAAATAATTCCATTAGTAAGGTTCTCTATTTTGAAGATATGTTCCTTGGGATATTATGGATTAATTAAACAAACAGGTTGTGTATCATTATTATCTTGGCCTTATAATGTATGACTCGTCAGTGTATGATATAGGATGTAACGATATACATTGGTTTCATGTGGTACCATAAAATCGAAAATCAGTGAGTGTCCAGGTGCAAGAAAAGGACTGATGTTTTCACAACCTTCCATGGTAGGGTTTCTGGGGAGTTTTGTTTTTCATGATAATGATATTTCATGGAATATGATGCAATAAGAATGAATCGGGTAACGTAGGAAGGATGAACTATGGATGAATCTGAGTCCGGTTTCGATAGGATCTGAGTGTGGCTCAGAGAGAGTTGTGCATTCTCTTTTTTGAAATCTTATCATACTCATGGTTGGAGATGATCATGATCTACCGTGACATTGACTTATATATACTAAGAGAGAATTGGATGTACACATAGATCCTTTCGTTTATAAAATTTTATCTGATTTTGGAAGAGGAATTTATTGAGGTTATGATCAATGAGATGTTTAAGGTAAAGCATATGATGGGGAGTGAACCATTGGTTGTTTGAGGGTGGTGACCCAAATTTTAAATTTAAATTCATAAAATATATTGGTTGTTGAGTATGCAACTGAGTGGTTAGATGACAATAAGGGTATTCTTATGGTGGAGAGTACTAGATCAGTCGTAGTTAAATGTCTTCAAATTAGAAGTTATTTGTTTACTCTAGGACACAGGTCGTTGGATAGTCCAGATAGCTGGTTGTGGATATTAACATGTTGACATAATTATTTATATCTTTTTTCACTAGGATTTTTTGGGATGACATGCTTTATGGTGGGGATATTTTAAGGACCCATGTTTTTACAGACCACCATTTTAATCATAAATTTAATTTTTATATATGATGCTTATAAGGGATAAAGTGATCTTTATCCATAAAATATAATCTAATATAATTATTTTTACCACTCTGGATGTCACATTATAGGGTTTTAATCCTAGGAAAGGAGTTTGGTGGATATTTTAGCCATTTGAATTCTAGCAGAAAAATTAATAATAAATATTTAATACATTAATATTAAATTATTATCATAGGTTTTACATTACATATATATTGAATGGTGTTTTAAATTAGGATTATGACTTTTCCATTGAGTGTGGAATGTCATTTTGTTCCATATGAGGGGCTTAAAATCAGTTTGGAACTACTATCGGACCATTACCTTTTTCTTTGCTTTTTATTTCACAGATTTTTTTCTTCCTTTTCCATTTATTTTCTTTATTTATTCCTCCAACTTCTCACGTAAACCCCTATGTGGGTTCCTTTTCCACATGAATGATAGAGGAGAGGGAGATGGAGAAATATAAAGTGTGGCATGTAAATGGTGGTACTATTACAGAGCTATCTATGCCCCAAATCGACGTGTGGAAACCATGTACCGTATATTTGAGTGATGATTTGGTGATTTCCTCCAAATTTATAATTATTATGTTTTCATAGTATAACCAAGTAGAATTGTTTTATTTTAATCTCCTAATACGATTTATAGGACCCATTGTGGATCGATATGTTAATTTGGGGGTGAAAACAGTGGATTTCACGGTTTTCGGTTTAGGAAAACAAGTCATGAGGTTGTGTAAATCATGGTGACATAATGTGTGTTATTACTATTTGGAGAGGATTATGTTTTATAAGTACATGCCTTGTAAAATATTGTACACACCATGTATTGGGTCTTAGGCATGTATTCGAGTACCTTGGACATGATAACATTGTAGCAGTACATGGGCATGTAGAGTACACGACCAAACCCCATGTCGGATGCACATTGTGTAAATGAATATGGCCTGAAAATGTACATGTCCAATTTAGTTGAGGGAAACAAGAAGGTTCCCGATGTCAGGTACACGTTGTGTACCCAATTCACATGCTGTGTACTTGGGGCATTTACACACCCAGGCTGGAAGGAGTACACGACAATGCATGGTGTTGGGAGTAAACACTATGTACCCATGAGGAAATTCCATGTACTTACCCCTTATACACTTTTGAGGGGGGTTTTATATATTTTTTCCAAAGAGTCAGAACTGGACCTATGAGTAGTAAATTACATGTATCTTATTAGATAGATCGCGAAGGAATTATTTGTGGGGTACCTTGACGATTCCTAGGATGCATTTCATGATTTTCATAATAGAGAGGTTCCTATAGTAGTTGTTGTGTCCAATAGTCTAATTATAGTGATACATTTGTTTTTAGATGAGAAATGTGTTATCTCTCTTGACCTATTCCTTTATATATTTTCCTTTAAGATGTCTCCATTATGAGATAATCCCTTATGGCCTTTGAGTTAATCAGACTAATTGTTTGTAAGGATCCCTTTATGGATTCCTATATTTATGATTTGACCAATATGATCTCGTTTAGGATTCATTTAACTGCTTTTTATACCAAGGATACTCCGAGGGGTGACTTTTCATATGATATGATCTAGGAAGTCCCTTGTAGGATTCCATTATCTGTGTGTCATTCTAAAAATCCAATGTAATATTTATCGTCTTATTATGATATCTAGAGTGTCCCCTAAAGTAAACCTTTACCATTGTGTTGATCTGATTATTCTATATAGGATGCCTTATCCTTACTACAATTAAAGGATCCCTCAAAGGATTCCTCTATTACTTTTCTTCTTACAATCTCATGTCGGATGCCTTCACATGTGTTTAGATCTCAAGGATCCCTTGTAGGATGCCTATTTATTATTTTTAGTTGATCGACCAAGCGAGTGACTCATTGTTTCACTAAACATGAGTTATCACATTAGGTTTGGGTATAGATGGTATCAAGTGACACCTTAGAATTAGTGACAAACTTGTAGGGCCATAGAGTTGTTGCTGTAGTGTTTGGAATAGGCATTTGACAACCCTAACTATATTTTTTATGATTTCACAAGTTTATTGCTAATATAGTGATGATTTCTAGAGGTTATTCATAGTAAGTGGTTGTTGATCCTGTCGCGGGGAATTTTCTTTCTCTGTGGAATCCTTGTAAATTCTTATGAGGATCCAGGTTCTGAGCCATATTATTTCATATGTTTACATGTATTACAAAATGTGCTACCTTGGTTTGGATATTGGGCCTATATATTTTATTATTATATTATTAGGATGTCCATAGCTATTTTATTGAATCCATTAATTGAGCAAACTAATATGATATAGATGGATGACGTCCCTAGTAATGATTCTCATGGATGATTATTATCTCTGTAATATGGAGGTTAATTCTGATATCCTCTTTCGATATGGGATGAGGATGCTACTAATCTCATATGCTGATATGTTATGAGGATGATTATACTCTCTTATGATGATATGTGATAAAGGTGATTATGCTCTCCTCGGTCTATTTATATTCACTGATGATTAAGATCTCTCGAGGGATAGCTATGATTATTCGCTCCCTAGTAAGTTACTTAACCATAGTGTTGTGGATGGTGTCTCACGTAGGTGGATATGAAAAATGATTATTCTCCTCTATATGGAAGAGATGATTATGCTATCCCTTTTAGAGACTCCAAGGGTGGACATGGAATCTCACTGGTGAGTTCTCATTATTGATCAGCTAGGGATCAGACCCTTATGGATTTTCTGAGTTATGACTATCATGACCACCTATAGGATGAGGCCTATAGATCATGAATTGGATTATATTTACATGGAAGGAGTGTCATATAAAAATAAAAAGTAAAAATTTATAGGATGACTATATATACTACCCTCGAATCCCTGATTATAGTGATTGGAGGTGGGATTGGGTGAACTCATGTGTAGGACAAGTATCCCTCTTTTGGTGACATAGCCGGATTAGATAAATTTATAGAATTGGAATATGTAGGTATATGTCGATTGGTATTACAGACCCAAAGATCGAATTAATTAAATATGGATTTAGTTGAAGGATTTCCAGATCAATTACCATTCATTGGATGTTCAGGCGATCCAGATTATGGACCTAAGGATCGACTACTATAGTTTTCGGTTAGTTCATTCACTTACAAATGAATATTAATATTTATTTATATAATTATCAAAATGGGACTATACATATATACATATATAGATATAGACATCCTTGGAATAACATACACAGTTGACTTGGATTTTGGACCCGGGGTTCAAATGTGGTTTCACAATTATTAGATTTACTTATCTTTTCAGTTGTGTCTCAACTAGGATGAGCTTGTTGGTTGCTTTATCATACACTTATAGTAGTTTATTTTATATGTGTAACATTTGGGTGTCCTACTGAGATTATTTATCACCCCTGTACATATACCTTGGTGTTTGTGTAGAAATTATATCCAATTTTCTAGTTGAGTACAATTACATGGTGGATAATAATGAGGAACAATAGATCGTGTTCAAGTGGAGAATCTTATGTGGATTCTTCTAATAGGGCTAGTACAGTTCAATAGTGTCTGGAGACTAGGTCTATGGTATGTCCCAGTGTAAATAGTGTAGCCCTATATTTTTAATTCTTTTTTAGTACTCTTTTATATATATGGTTACCCTATTGGGTGACCAGTATTGTATGCTTGACATAGGTATTCATGAATTTTTATTTTTTTAATTTTTTATAACAACATGTTCTTTTTTAAGTCCATTTACTTCTTCCTCACTCATTTTTAGTGAAAATTGTGTTTGATAATTTCATATTTTCTATTTTTTCTTACTCTTCTGTGATGGAATTGTCTCCAAACTATCACACCCTAGGCCCTCACTGCTACTCAGCAGCCTCTAGCATATGTGGTGGTGCACTTGAGGCCTCTTAAACCACTAGCTTGGTGTTCCCTTTCCGGGGAATCCAGACTGGGATGTTATAAATGGCCACAAAAATGATAAAAAACACTGTAAGCAACTTATATCTATAATAAAAGATTATGGAAGTAAAAAACACCAAGATAATTACATCATAACGATTGAATAAGAAATAATAAAAAATAAAATTTTTTACATTGGTATATCACTAACTGAAAATTTAGACATTCTTTATATTAATTTATCATTTTATTAGAACTAATTTAAAATTTTCAAAAAAATAACATTATTTACATTTTATAAAAAATCATATTAACATTATTTCCTAGAAAATCACTAAAAACATGATATAAAACTCAAAACATTTCATTAGGTCATGTTATTTAAGATGTTCAAAGTATAATCATGTTTTCTAGAATATTCCATTTCTGTTAGACATATATCCAAATATTTCAGATTTAAAACTATCCAAATTTATGAAAAATGAAGATAAATAATTTTTACCATGTCTCTTATGTTTATAATTCATATGGTTAAAAATATTCAAATGGAAACCATTTTAATCTTTTCTTCATGACAATGTATTTATCTAAATTTAATTTTAGAGAACAATTTCAATTCATTTTCCAAACTACTTTTATAATAATTTTTTTTTCATAGAATAATTTCAAATGTTTATTTAAGAAACACTATTGTTGAAAAAAAATGTTTTTTCAAGGTGGTATCACCAAATATATTTATAAATCATGAACCAAACATACAAGGATTGAATTATCAATGTTGAATTTTATTTTCCAAAAACGTTTCATTTTTGACATGATTTATGTGATAACTCACATACATAGGTAGGTTACATTATTTTATTAAATTATTTTTATTCAAAGAACATAGATATACCATTATCTTTAGAAAATTATTGATATCAGAAATAACATAAAAACGTTGACAACTAAAATTTTACTTATGTCATGAATTAGAAATTACGATTTATTATAGAGAAATATAGTTTATCCAACTATAATGTTTTTCAAAATTTTATTAGAAAACATTTCTTACATAGGGCACACTCATATAATATATACAACAAATATAATGTACCAATTTCCATTTAATAATTACCATAAGTGAGTTTCATACTTTAATATTTTCAAATTAACATTAAAAAACATTCATGAATCATCACAAGAACCATATAAACATAAAAAACATCCACAAGTATACAATTCAATGGTAATGCCACACCCCTTCATGATATTTATTGTTTTGGGCAGAGATGACTCAGCTACATTATTTTAAAACGTGTAATAACATAACACGTCTTAATGGGTGAATTGTACCATCTTTTTATATTCCCAAAGACATGACATCTCTATAAAATATGTGGAAAAAATTATCTTCTTTGAAGATGAGAAAACAATGTTAGAAACTCATCATTAACAAATCCAAATATATAACCCACAATAGAACTTAAATTCACAATAAGGGGAGTAATTATTCCAACACTATACTGAAATAAATTAATGAAAAACGTAAAATATTCAATTTTACCAAAACTAGGTCCCATATCACATGTAATGAGTGATGTTTATACTTATTATAATAATGGTAGAAATAAAATAACTCCTTACCTAAGACAAGATATCTACAACATTATGAATGAGAAAATATTGATGTAAATACATGATGATAAACCCCCCAACAAAATAGGGGATAAAGGAGAGTGTAATATAATTATTTGAATAATGTTAGAGAAATTGTTTCCCCATACCGCTTATATATCTCAACACCATTCATGGGGAATGAGTTTCACATACCATCTATGGTTGTAATTAGGTGTAGTTTTGAAACTAAATGGGTTAAGTGATAAATATAATAATGGTTCTAGGATTTACTTGGTGGGTTTAAATTAAATTAATGATGATCTTTACATACACTCATTAAAAAGATCAATAAATTGTAGACTGATGAAAATCCTCTTCATTAAATTAAAGGCGACAACAATCGATGTGTTTTATGATCAAATGGTATGAAAAGGTATAACCACATAACAAGAGTAGAGCTCAAAAATATCATTAATTAGTGAAAGAATTTTCGGTCAAAATCCCCCCTCTTGGGAAGGATGAATGATACTGAACCTTGAATCTATCATCAAAACATCCCCAAAAAATAACGAGCTCCTTGAAAAATATGATTAATTATAACTACCACAATCTAGAAGATCCACACAACATATTCATTGAAACAAATTTCGGTGCTCTCTTTAATCAAATTTATAATAAAAGGATATATACATCTCCCCCAACCAAACCACTATTCCATGATTAGAAATAGACACCTCAGACTTCTATAGACTATGGTAATAGAACAATCAGATTGTATTCTTAAGAGAATCATCATTACCATCCTTGAAATTATGATGATTTTCTAAAACATATCACAAAAAATCATCAACATTAACCTGATGGGGTTGTTGACTTAGATAATCTTTTGAAAAACAAAAATACATTTGGGAATCCTAACTCGATAGAAAAGATATAATACTTTAATTTGTAACTGTAATTTAACCTTTTCCCATTTTCCACCCCATTCAAAAATAGTCTCACACTAGAATGACAATTCATCCATTACTAGGTATTTACCCCTTAGGGTACATAACTTCTCTTAGCATATTCTAGAAATAAGAATGTACTTGTGTCAAATCATATGAGTTACTAAAATCCCATTTTTTAGCTGATCTCCATTATTTGAAATATGTACTAAGATATGCTATATTTGTTAATTTAGCAGTCAAATCATCCTTACTAATTCTAAACTCAAATCTCTATCCAATATCTCAACCATAACCTTTGATACCACTATATCATGGACACTATCCCAAAGGTTCTCCTCATGTAATGGAAATGAAAAGAAAGAGATAATGATGATTGAATCACACCTCTAATAGGTTATGTATTTGAAACTAGAACAAAGGGAATAACATACATACAAATGGGAAGAATTACTCTATGATTTTAAATATAAGAAATAAGATGAAAAACCCACCAAAAAAATGATAGTCATAATAAATATAAATAAGATATTAATTAAATTAATGTAATGAAATACAATTGAAAAAATTGAAACTACTAAAATAGATCACATCAATGACCAACAAGATCCAACAACTCATAAATAACTCTTCAAACTACTAATGTCAAGCTTGATCTTTAAGAAGCTCTTGGAGACATAAAAATAGTTTATATATATATAGGGTGAGAATAACATGTATACTAAGGAGGTTCGACTCTAAAAACTCCAATGATAAATTTAAATGAGAATACTATATCAATGTGAGTAAAAAATGAATCCAAATCATCCCCTAAAAAGGATTACTATTTTTCTCACCCCCACCATGGCTCAATATTCAATTATCATATTGAAAAAATAATATAATTTCCAAAATAATATCAAATGATGGTACCCCACAGCAACTTCTCCATCAGTTTTCTACTCTCTCTCAATGTCACATGTACCAATCCATCTCTCACCAAAATTTAGCCTAATCGAAGACAATTGGGATGAAGTAGTATATCATGCACCAAATGTATCACATAATATCATCATCCCACCAAATCATCACATAGTAACTGAGTATTTTTTGTGATACACCATTACCATAAACAATGTATTACACCACATTCCATCATATCCCATACACAACACACCTTTTAATAACTATTTGGCTACTATTTTTAGGGCTATTTGTATTTGTTTAACTACCACAAAACATTATAGTTGTCTACAAAAATATATTGGGAAATATAGAAAATGTTCATACCTATATATATTACTATCAAAAGAAGAGTGTATGGTTTTAGGAGGTGGTCAACTATATATTCCTCACCAACCTCGATGTTGTTGAATGAACCATCCCATAGTCCACATGGTGTCAGTCAGCTTATAGAAATTTGTGAGGTATCATTTGAAATAAAAAAATCATCACATATAAATCTAAATACCACACTATTGGAAGCTACATATCCTTAGTCTCATCCACTAGTAATGCCTCACAATACATTAAGCTTCCAATCATAAGGACTATATATCAAATAATCACACAATTATTATGTTTTATATTATCTAATGAATTATTTATTACAATTATAATTTCCAATATTAACATTTTAATCTTCTAATCAATGTTTAAATAAAAAATTAATTATTTTCTTATATTATAAAGTATATAATAATTATTATAATGCATCAATAACAAACCCTGTTCTTTCATAATATAGTTATCATTTTTTTATAACCTGATTACTTTAGGACATAAAACATGATACCATATAAAAATATATACTCATAGTGAATTGTATCAAACTTATTTCCATAGTTATAAATTTATTATGTAAATATACTAGACATTATCACCAAAGAAAGAATTAATCAATAAGTAAGCATCAAAGAACAAGCCCTACTCTACAATCATCCCAACTATCATAGTGACTTTCTAGAAATTAATTCTCCTCATATCACATCTGAAATCCCCTTCCAAAGTCATTATAAAACAACTTCCCCATTCCAACATCACATCTTCAGGTGTCCTCACCCACTATCATAATCATAAATAAAACAATATGCCACTGTTAAGGCCTTAATCATCTGCAACCATATCATCACCATAAACATAACAACATTCTACCATCACAATCTTTTGGAAACCTTCCCAATATTAAATCATACCTGGCAATCATTCTATCATTTTAAATCACTATATATAAATATATATCATAATTAACTAGGAAATTTATTATCCATAAATAAATTCAAAAGAAACTATGGCCACTCCAAATAAAGAATTCCATGATTTTTCAAAAATTTCGATGTCACATATCCTCGAAGTAAACCATTAAGAAATAAATAAATTTTAATTTACATCTTTAATTAAAGGAAACAATCCCAGTATCAATAGAAATATTATTTCAATTGCAGAATTAAATTCATTTAATTTAAAATTATACATTATGCTTAATTTTCTTATAGGAACAATTTTGGCTATAATTATTTTGACATGAATTTGTTAATAAAATAAATGAATTACCATATTTAAATTTTTTTATAAACATTTCTAGGAATATTAACCATGAATAACAACAACAATAATATATATAACACTATAAAGTAAATCTAAGTGGAAACAAATATATTTTTAGATAAAGAGAGCACACATCCGAAATATTATGAAATATGTACATAAATATTCTTTCATAAAATAATATTTCTATTCCAAGAGTTTATTTCATGTAAGACCTTTAATTTTTAAAATTTAAGACTTTTTTATAGTAAATGTGACACACAACACTAATTATCAATGAACCATGATATAATATTAAGATTTTATTATTTAAACGTGACAAATATAACCTATATGTTAATTTATTAGGTATGAATAGTATAAAATAATTTACGAAATATATATAATGTTCCTTATAAATATAAATTTATTTAAAAGTTTTTTATTCATAATCAATCAACTTTAATAACAATTATTTATTTAAAAATAATAATTTTCCTTCAAAACTGATATGTAGTTTTTTATATGAAAAATATTATAATATTTTTTTTGAAATATTACATATGTCATTTTATAAAATTAAACGTTTTTTGAAACAATCATATAAATATTAACTTTGTTTTAAATTTTTGGAATATTCATTAAATATTTATTTTTCAGTGAATAGTCAAAATAACAATTTTGTGTAAAAAATCATTTTGTTAATAAAATAATTAATTAAATATTAAAATTATTCATTAAATATGATTTAAAAGTAATATAATTGAAATTTATTTTTATTTCATCCCATTATTGAAGTTTAAATCATCATAATAATTTAATTTACTAGAAGATTATTTTTATGCTTTTAAAATACATTTTTTTTAAAACTGTTTTAAATTGCATAGTGATTCTTAGTTTTAAATATATAAAATAAAAACTAATTATTATTTATTTAAATTAAATTTTTATATTATATTACTTTTAATATTTTTTTAAATTCAGTTAATTATATTTACTTGTTATATCGTTAATTTGATATAATCTTTTCATTGGAATATGTATTATTGAAAAATTATTTATCGACACATATGAATGTTTAATTTTAAATTAAATTAAAGTGATAATTTGAGTATAATTTGGAAATATAAATTCCATATTTTTAATTAAAAAGTTTATATTATCTAATAAGATCATTTTTTTACCATAATTAATATGGAAAACAAAAAAAATTATTTACTGTAATTAATGTATAAATGGGTTTACTAGGGTGTTAAATTAAAATGATAAGGGTTACCATTACCCAAATCATGTGTAATTACTATTTTTGGTTAATATTATTAAATTATATCTAAAATGTTATAAAAGGTCTTGTTTGGGATCCTTTTGTTTTTTAAAAAATATATGTGTAATTCCTTCCTTTCCAAAATTCCAAGTGAGTCATCTCCCCACTTATAAAAGTCCACCACACCTCTACTATTTACAATTCTAAAACCCATTTTTTGTAAATTTTACATCCCAAATATTTTCATTAATTACCTCCATTAATATTAGAAACATTTATTATGAAAAATATATCATATGAAGGATTTTGGCGCAAAGCTAAGAAGTTTTACAAAGAAGAGGTAAAATCCTTAATCAAGTGTTTTATATTATTTCTTCTTACACCTAATCTTTGAGCCTACGGGCCTTGTAAGGGTTCCCCCTCATCCCTTGGAAGGGGGTTATCAAAAATCAATAAAAAATATAGGCCTTCGGGCCATTCATGGGGGCTATATATTTAGATGATTTTATTTTATTTTAATTACCTAAAACCATCTCTGTTTCCATGAAAAGGGTTACAAAACCATTTATCATGTTTGTAGCAGACTACCGCCTTAAACACTAACATAATTTGTTTTCAATATTTTATTCTCATGAATGGATATAAATATTTATTTAATTTTTATATATTTTAAATTTACTATATAGTTATAATTCTATAATTATAATATCAAATATAAATTATTTCTTTTCTTTCTGTATGGAATATGATAACGTCACCCATGTGTATTGCAGATTACCGCCTGACGAAGCGACATGAATGATTTTTCAGTCAAACATTAAAATAGAGGTAATAAGAATTAATTTTATATTTATATATGATATTAATGAAATATTAATAATTATTTAATATATATATATATATATATTTTCTGTCAAAACCATCCATTAAATAAATGATGACATCATTACTATGTATATCAGAATTTCTCCTTGTGAAGAATTGTGGTTCATCATTATTAATGAATTCACTGGATAATTTATGTAATGGTAGTAAAAAAAATATAATATTTATTATATAAATATATTGATATTATTTTAAAACAAAACATATCTTATTTATTTGATAATCATTGGAAAATGGAACAGTTACTCATTCGTACGTTTGACCAACCATCTCCATGGTTGTAACATAAATCATTTTTCAAACCAATATTTCCTTTTTTTTGGTTTTAAATTATAATTAATGTATAAAAAATGAAAATGATTTCATTATTAAAATTAATTATATGATTAAAAAAATAACACCTCTAATCATTAGTCATCATACTAAAGTGATTTCAGATATATGATCCATTTATAATTAAAATATTCGACATGAAATTAATTTATTATGTAATTGAACAAAAAATGATAATAAATTAAATAAATGGAATAAGAAGAATTTTAAAATTTATCAATCAAATAAATAATCAACATATGTTTATTATTCACGAAGATAAAGAAGATATGTGATGAATTAGACTTGATGTAAGGGATCTCTCTAAACAAATTCTTCATTTAGGTTTTGATATTTCCCAATCAAACTAAAATTATCTAAATCTTTAATGTTATGGATTTCATTTACATTCTATATATTTTATACCACATATATACCTAGATTATTCTAGCATCCTTTAATGGGTTAATACATTACATAGTCTCGTTGATCTAATGCATCCATTTTGATATTTCATTTGATTATGATATGACGTAATATTATCCAACACATTTTATTTCTATGGGTAATAATTATGTTATAAATTATGAATGAATCCATTATGTGGAACAAATTACAAATTGAAATTTATTTATGGTTTCTCCCTTATATATCTCCAATGTATTGGGTAAAACTTTAGTCTCAGGAGGCGTCATGTATATGGTTTGGGAATATTTCTAATCCATAATGGTACTTTGTTATCCATGTGATATTGTTTAGGTAGTTATCATAGAATCTTGTTTATGTTGTTGTATATGTTTTTTCAACATTTCCTATGATTTCATTATTATATGATTCCATCTTTTTAATGTTATTATTCTAATCAATTACTCATGAGACTTCTCTTTTATGATATCACATTATACCTTTGTCTAACATATTATGTTTCCATAGAAGGTTTATTTCATACTAGGATTTGAGATCACCCATTTCATAATATATTTCATAGTTTATCCCATATAGTTTTAGGAGCTCAAATTTATTTTAATAACTCATTATGGAGAATTAAATAAGGATTCCATGTTTATGTTTTATTTTTCGTAATACGACCTAGCCTTCTAAATATAATCCATCATTACCACACTATTTTTTCTTATTAGATATTTATTTATTTAATTAATTAAATAGTACATGTAAAATCCCTGGGACACTATAGTTATTATCATAGGAATTATTATTAACCCTTTGTAAATATGTATAATTAAACTATAGTGATAACCCTAGGTATTAGTATTTTGATATGTTTAAGGGAATGATTATGTAAGGGATAATATCCTATAATTTTAGAGAAGTATATAGTGAGTGGTTTCCATGAAAATACATCATAAACATGATATTATAATTGGATGTGGCTCTGGAATAGATGTAACTAGGGGTAATAAAGCAAAAAAAGGTTCATTGATATGGAATTGATCGTCACCTAGGGAATTAAAATGGCCCATTATTTACATTTTTTTGACACTCCCATGGGATAAGATTTTTAAATTCACAAACTTTTTACAAAACATTATGATGTACATGATAGAACTAATAAGTTATACAAACTAATGGAAAAAATTACCATGGAACATTTTGATTGAAACATAGAAGACAATAAGTTAGGACCTAATTTTTATTAATAAGTTATTACTTTTATGAATATATGTTACTTATTATATTGATAAATTAAAGTCATATTGGTTTTTTAAATTCATAATTAATGGAGGTATATATGAGAGATCATTCAAAAACCAATATGATAGGTAATGTGATGATTTCTCCAATACTACGCCCAAAATTATAGGTGCAGGATATTAGAAGATAATTGTAGTATATACCTGACTAGGTCATGTTTTGAACTATAACATGAATCTTGAGGACTTCCATACTCATCATAAGAAGGATCATGTTACAGTAGAGTCTTTTATGAGATAAATCCCCATACCATGAGAAGTTCATATTATCCCCTAATATTTGAATAATGGATTAAATCTATTGAGAATATATTCTATGTCCTCCAATTAACAAAGAAATAGAATGTTGTTCTAGAAATTTGTTGAATTGATAAAGAATTTGATCAGTGGAGGAAATTGATTAAGAACACAATTTCCAAGTGGATATCAATTCTATGGAAAGTGTTCACTATAGGAAAACACTTTTCAATAAATATTTTTCCCAAACATTTTTTCTTAAAATAGAACGATACATCATTAGAGTTAAGTAGAAGGATTATGAGTCTATTGGGGTATATTATGATATCTTCACAATTATTTCAAGGAAAAATATAGAGGTTTTTTATTAGAACCTACATTTATGTGGATATTTTGTTTATTGGGTTAATGTAATGTCTCAAAAATTCATTAGCCATTTTGAAATTTTACATCTATGAATTGATTTCTTGTTGGCCCCTCAATGTTGAGATGGAAATTAACAACTCAAAATTGACTCATGTGACTAGAGATAAAAAACAAACAATAGAGTTTAATTTTTGGGTATAAATAAATAAATATTATGTAAGAGGGAAAACACAACATCCCATATGTTAAAAGTGAGGGAGGAAGAGTCATGGAAATTTCCGGAGGGGAAGTAGAAGATGATAAAAATTTATAAAAGAGGGGCATTATGATAAATAGTTTTAAAAAAAGAATATCCCTAAATTGGAAGAATGAAATGTGTTTCATATGAAAACTAGTCCCAATTTATAGTGTTTTATTATAAGTAACATGATAATTATTCATTCACATCCCCTACACCACGTGTTTTCAGAGATAATCATTGACAAAAACCACCAATATAGTAACAAAGGGTGTATACTATTACTACTATAATGGTGGGAGTTGATAATGATTTTGTGGCAGGTACCCAATTTAGTCATTCCGTAATAGTGTAAATATTCTTTTTGGTTATACACATTCATTATATATTTATAATTTCATTGAACTATGAAAACACCTTCACAAAAAATAGGTGTTGTGATATCTGTAAGAACATGAAGTAGAGATATAGTTTCATCACAAGTATATAACTCATATGTAATTAATGTTTCTGGACTAATATTCCCCAAAATAACATATTAATTCATTTATTGGAGTGTGATGATTTATTACTCGTGGTTTGGTTGTTATTATATAAATCCAACAACGACTATTGGGATAAGGAGACCACTCCCCATTTCTGAAATGGACCTATGATTTTATACATGTTTAAAGAGGACGATATATGTATCCTAGAATCTGATGTTTAATAATTGATATTTTTTCCCAATATTAAAACATATCTAGATTAAAAAATAAGTAAAAAATGAGATAATCATCTTTGAATACATGCCCACTCTGATGGATTATATCAATGTATTCCTTGAAGAGTTGTTTGGTATTCCTCCTAATTGAGAGGTTGAGTACTCCTTTGAGCTCATACCTAGATTTATTCCCATATTAAAGACTCCTTATAGAATAGAAAACATATATTTGGATTAGTTGATGAATCAATTAGAATATAATAAAGAAAACATGTTTATACACTTGAGTGCTTCACCATGGGTTTAACTAGTCCTCTTTTCTAAAAAGAAGGATGTGTCAATGTTCCTCTGTATTATATATTAGTAACTCAATAAAATAACGATAAAGAACAATTATCCCCAACTATGGATAGATTATTTTTTATCATCTATTTGGAGCCCAATATTTTGATAATGTGGATATTAAAACTGGATATCACCAATTAATGGTGAAGAAGGTAGATATTTGAAAAATTACCTTCGAAACAAGGTATAGACACTATGACTTCACAGAGATTCCCTTAAGACCCAATAATTCCCCAAAAATCTTTATAGAATTTTCAAATAGCGCAGTTATAGATTACTTCAACATGTTTATGGTATTATTTATAGAAGATATTCTTATTTAATGTAAATAAAATGGGGAGAATGAAGAGAATTTGAATATGATGATAAAGGCTTTGAGATAGGATAACAATATGTGATTTTGAGATGAATTAAGTATTATTATTTGGGAATATTATCACTATAAATGTGATATTTTTGAACACTTCTGACACAATGGAAATTATGTACTAGCCAAGACTGTCATCTATAATGGATATCCATAGTTTTCTTGCACTAGATGGGTACTAATGAGGATTTTATAAAATATTTTATCTATATGGAAACCCAGTAAAAAATATAGTTTTAAATGGATATATTTTTTCAAGACCTGTGAATGTTAAGTGATCATTATGGTGATGAAAAAAAGGCCCATCATATAACTAGAAATTAAACTTCTATAATGTGGGGAACATTTTTTGGTTTATATAAATTCTTCCAAGAAGTTATTGGGTTTTTTACTAATTTTAATGATAAATTAATTGCGTTCAACTCAATAATGTTGAAATATCATTATTAGAAATCTCCCTTGCATGACCTATAGTTAGATGCATTTATTGTTGTTATGATGATCTAGTGACATTATCTCTAAGAGGAGAAGTGTAAAATATATACAAATCTCAAGAGCCATAAATATATATATTCACCCAGAAATAGATTTATATCCATCAGTAATGATGGATAGATATTATTAAGTAAAATGACTACTCAACCCATTACTATATATGGAAAGAATACAATTTGGGAGATTCCAATTTGTAAAAGATTGGGAAATTTTATCAACGATGAGAAAAAATAAAGATCAAATATTTTTAGTTTAAAAAATGATGTATATGGGAATTGAAAAAGGATCATCACCCTACCTTTTACAAATAACTAATAAAATATCCATTTTTTAGTGGATCATGGATCACTTATAAGATTATGAGTTGATACAAAAAATGATAGAGAATATTCTAGATTTCTTATTTGTTCATGATAGATTTATAATGTTTATAACATGAATTTGTAGCCCATAAAAACCAATGCTAAAGAGGGATCTTCTAGATGATGCACATATCTTTTCATTCACTATTCATTTGGGAGGAACTAAAATTTTTAGAGGTCTAAAGAAAAACATATAGTTGGATTACAAGAAGAGGTAGATTACAAAATTTGTATCTCGATGATTGGCATTCCAAAAAGTCAAGGATGAAAGGCAGAAGTATAATAGTATGATTAAACCACATTCCATATTATTATTAAATGGGAAAAAATTACAATGGTTTTTATCAAAGGACTCATTAAGACACCTAAATAAAACCAAAACATCTGGGTTGTAGTCAATAGCCTTACAATGTAATGATATTTCATTTTTATCAAGGAATATTTCTATCTTTGACAACTCTATATGGTATACATAAGGGTAATGGTAAGAGTTTATAGATTTCCTACCTCTATTTTATCTAATATAGATATGAAGTTTCCCTAATGGTACTTAAGAATCCTACCGTAATTGTTGGACACAAATTATTGTTTTAATACCACTTATCACCCTCAAAAATATAATTAGTTTAATAGAACATTATAAACTATAGATGATATGATATGATCTTGTTCAATATAATTATAGGAATGTCATGATAAACACCTTCCCATGGAAGATTTCTAAAATATTAATAGATTTCATTTGAGCATTCAAATGGAAGATAATGAAGCTCTGTATGACGAGTGGTGGGAGACTATAAAATGATGGAAAAATGTTGGAGAGTGGAATAAAAAGGGGCCAGACCTTTTCTAAGAGATTATATAGAATTTTTTAACCATTCAGCATCACATGAAATCCATACAAGGTCAATAGAAAATCTATGTATACAATCTTTGATAAGACATAAATATTAAGGTTGGAGATAAAGTGTTCCTCTATATAACACCATGGAAGATTATAATGAGGGTTGGTAAGAAGGTAAAGTGCAGTCCTAGAATCATCGACCCCTTAGACATCCATGATCACATCAATTAGGTGGCCTATCAGAGAGAAACTTAACTTAACCTACCTCAATGTGATCCAGGAATCTTTATTGAGGAATTGAATAACAGACTCATAAACTTTACAGAATACAGAGGTTGTACCATTTGAGTAATTCCTTTAATATGAGGATCCCCTATTAATGATCTTAAATCAGGGAGACACACTTCTATGAAACAAGACAACTTTCGTAGTCAATGTGTTGTAGCTAAACCACATGTTTAAGGAAGGAACAAGGGAATAAGAAGTGGCGATGAAGAAAAAGTACCCACAACTATTTTCCCTTTTTTTTGGTAACATTAAATTTTCATGGATAAATTCATTAAGGTGGGAATAATTTTACACCATGATTTTTTAATATGGGAATCCATGTTTTGGAAGCATATGCGACAAGAAACACTATGTTTAAATTAACAGTCATATAATATTAAAATTTTATTGTTTAAATGTTACCAATATTACCAAGATGTGAAATTTTAGGATATGCATATTATTAAATACTTTATAAAAATATATAAATTCTATATTAAATATAAATTTATATTCAAAATCATAATAAAATAGAACCCAACATTAATAATGATAGTTTATTCTAAAAAAAATTATCTTTCCTTCAAACATGTTTGTGATTTGTTTCTAGAAAATATTATAATTAATTTTTTGTACATTTTAAAAAGTTATTTTATAGAATGAGAATAATTTTTAATTTCATTATAATGAAAATAACATATTTTAAAATGTTAAAAGTTTTGGAAAAATGTTTATTTTTCATTGAATAGTTAAAAATAATGATTATGCGTAAAACTATTGTTTTTTTAATAAACAATGGAATTTAAAATTTAAATTATTTTGGTAGTATTATTTAAAAATAAAATAATTATTATTTATTTATATTTAATCAAAATAATTATATTTGAAACATCATTATAATTTATTTTATTATTTGTTTTTTTTCATATTTAAAACACTTTTTTCTTGAGAATAATTTTATAGTGCATAGTGTATCTCTATTTTAAATAATTAAAATAACTACAAAGAAGGAATTATTTAAATGAAACGTATAGATTATATATAAACAAAAAAAAATTAAACTCAATTTTTTTTAATATTTTTTATATAGTTATTACAATATCATATTTTCCTTAAAAATGCATTTATTGAGAAATAATTTTTTGACCTATCGGTAGTTTTTTATTTAAATTTAATATCCCCCACTTCTATGGACAAAATTTTTAAAAATAGAATCATAATTTTTTTCCATAATATAATTTATAAAATTAGTAATACATAAGATTTGACCATAATGAAGAGTGAAAATGTTAAAAAAATAAAGATGTTAATGTAAAAATGAGTTTACTAGGAGGGTGGTTAAATTAAGAAGATAAGGATTAAAAACGAACCCAAACATGTTTAATTACTATTTTATGGTCATATTGTGACCTTATATATTATAATATTATAATATGATCAATGTTTGTGCCATGTGGATTGTGACAAATGAGAGTGTAATTCAAATATTTCAAGAATTACAAGTGTTCTCTCCCCCACTTATAAAATGACTCCCCATATACTCTCATATTTACACATCCAAATCCCATTGGATAAATGAATACATACCAAAATAAAATAATTATTTAACTACCATCGTAACAAAATCATTTTTATCATAAATCCATCATATAATAGATTTTGGTATAACCATAAAGTAGTTGTCTGAAGATGAGTAGCGTCCTTAACTAAGGGTTTGTTTTATTTCATCCAAAAAAAAGAACAAAATATTATTAAAAAAGATTATTTAATAACAAAAATATGTTATATATAATGATATCTTATTATATAAAGATAATGACCAACAATCATCTACTCCTCTATCAAATGAGAAAAGAAACTGTTGATCGTGTCTATAACAGATTACCGCCTCACAAACAGATTTAATTCATTTTCCGTAACTACATATAAGAGATATATATAAGGAGGTATATAATATTTATATATTAAATTTATGACATTAATATACTTATTCACTTATAATATCTCACATAATTTCTTACATTCCATTCTGTATGCAATATAATAACATCACTCATGTGTATATTGGACTACCCCCACCCAAAGCGATGTGATTTGTTTTTAACTTACCTTTTACATGAAATGTAATGTGGATTAGTTTTTTTATGATATTATTGAAATATTAATAATTATAAAAAAAATATATCATATAATTCCATAACATAAAATCTATTAAATAATGGATGACACTGTTCATGTGTATGACAGACGACCACTTCACATTGTGATGTGATTCATTTTTATTAACACATAGAAATGTTGGTATACGTAAGGATATTTTAAGAAATAATGTGATTTTTGTGAAATAATTATTATATTGGAATGAAAATTTAAAACTTACCTACATTCTATGACGATCACCGAAAAATGAAAATGTTACTCATTCCTATGTACAACCTATCATATCCATGATTGTGACATATTTTATTTTTCATAACCACATTTCATGGCTAGTTTAAAAATTATAATGTATATTTAAAATTTAAAAATATTTATTTAATTAAATGGTTGCTATTTTTAAATAATAATAAATTGGACCATTAGTCAACATTCCAAAGTGATTTAGGGCATATGAGTTGTTTACCATTAAAAAGTTCAGTATGAAATTAATTACCTAAGTAATTGAATATAAAAAGATATTATAGAAAATAAAAGAAATAATAAAATTGAAAAGATGTTATACTCAATTATATAATTAGCATACAATCATTATTCTAGAATATAAAGAAACATGTGATGAACCATACTCTAGGTAAGTGATATCACTTAACCAGCCCTTACATCAGGTTATGAACTTTATCTTCTTAACACACTATATATATCTATTTCATGTTTTTTAATGATTATATATTTTACATTTATGTATCTATCATATTTACCTATACTATTCTAAATTCCATAGATTTTTTAATATATAAATTATGATCACTTATCAAATTCCACCTATATGACATATCCTTTGGTTATGATATGAAACAAGATTATGAAACCAATTTTACTTCTATGTTAATTATTTGGTTTTCCATGGGTCTAATTAATTTATGCGGCACACATAGATCATGAACATTTTATGATGGGTGAACCCATGTAGAGATCCAATGTATTGGGTAATTCTTTTACCTTACGAGGATTCATTTATTATATTTGTGAGTAAACCTAATCCACTATGGGACTTTTTCCACCATTTGACATAGTCTAGAAAGTCAGTGTTGAACCATGTTTATTTAAGGTTACATGTTGTTTCCACATTTTCTATGATTATATGATCTTATGATACGTTGATTCTTATGTTTTTCTTCAAGGATATTACTCATGAGCCTTCTCTTTCATGATATCATGTTATACCTTTCACTCACATATTATGTTTCTATATCAAGTTTATTCTAATTCTAGTATTTTATCTCACCACGTTGTTTTTGTATTAAAAATGTTATAACATGTTTTTAATGGATAAAATTGAATTTTAGAGCTCATTATGTTTAATTAAATAAGGATTCCATATTTATGTTCTATTAGATAAAAATTTTACTTATTTTTCTGAAGACACTAGGACTTTACTATCCTTGTGTTGTGTTATTTGATATTAATATTTTGAAATAATGAAATAATTAGTGTAAAAGGCATTTTTAACAATATAAAAAACATTTTATAATAATATAATTGTTTGTTTAATGTCCAACATGTGTAATAAGTTTCATTAGAAAAATAATAACTAGAATATCACTTGTGATAATCCCCATTTAAATTTCTTATTTTAAATATTTTCAAATAATTATACCCAATATTATTAAAGAAGTCTAACAACATGGAATGGAGTTGTTTTGATTTTATAAATTATATACTAAAAAATGAGATGAAATTATCTATTTCTCAATATTAGATGATTTTCAGAATAATTATCATTATTATAAAACATTAAAATATTTATTTATATTAATTAAAAAAATCATAAAATTTTTCAAGTTTTACTATAATATATTCAAAAAATTATTTCACAAAGATCAAAAAAATATACAACATGTGATGATAATTTTAAATAAAGAACAATCTTTCCAAAACATGGTATAATATTAATAAAATAATTACATACCTATAATATGAAATTTATTATTTCAATCACTTGAATATTTAAATATAAATTTAGAGTGATATAATTACCTCTTTTTATTAATTATTTGGTGGAATATTATCAATATTTCATATTATTAATTTCATTTTTAAACTCTTGATGTTCAATTTTATCAAAAACACATTTATCAAATTATTTTTTAAGATTATTATCAGATTATAGTTTATCATATTTTAAAAAAAATCTAAAGCACTATTAATATAATTTTTAAAAATATAAAAATAAATTGAATTCATAGATCCCCTACCTTGTGTTATTTAATTCAAAATCATTTCACCCAAAATATAGGAGATTGGAATACATTTTAAACCTAATAAAACATATTTCTAGATGTAGAAGATTCATGATTCGATTAGTATAATATAAAAAATACTAAAATATATAGGTTTTTATCATAGATTCTATAGATATAAAAATATATTTGAATGAAAGAAGGAAATTCATTTTTTCTGAAATACATCCCTCCACAAATATTATAGAAACTCAAAAGAATATTTATTTATCCAATATTTAATTATATATTAATATAAAACATAATTTTAATCCATTTAAAACCATTAAAAATCTTATATTTAATTTATAATGATGAAAAATTATTTAATTCCATTATTAATGCCTTCAAAATCATGGAATCAAATTTACATTTACAATTGGGGAATAAAATCCAAAAAATACAGTTAAAAGTCATTACTAATAAATATAAGAAACACATTGTTCGAGGATAACATGGACACACCCTTATTATAGCATCAATATCTACATATGACACTTATGCAGGTTGGGGAAGCTCATATTACATTTATAAAAGACATAAAAAGCGTCTTACCCATATATGATATTTGGGATACCTTTATAAGAGATTTATATCTCACGAGACACCGTTATAAAATTATCAATTAAACCTTATATGGGTATTGGATAACCTAATCTACCCTTATGTGAGGATTAAAATACATTTATATTGTCTTAGGTAATTTTTTTTACCATCACAAAATTTGGGGAACATAAAAATTACACATATGTAGCCAATATTCAAAATATCATTCATTTATATAGCTTATAGATACATTGATATACCTTAATGAAAAAAAGGAATACACCTCCTATATTTAAAGATAGAATGAAATATCCTAGTGAAATTTATAATACATTTTAAAAATATAACTAACCCTTACATGAATTCAATTTCATATATATAGGTAAATATTTCATTGAAAATGTTGCATTTTTAATTAAAATAACATAAAAATAATTATGAAAAGGGATTATTATTAGTTTTAAGATTCTAAAATATTTCTGAAAATTGTAGAATCATTTTAAAACATCAAAATTAATTTTCTATGTATAATTTTAATTTTTTATAATTAATTACATAACATCAAAAATTTCATAAAAACAGATTACTAAATTATAAAATCATATTAAAACAATATCTAAAATTTATAATATTACATCCAATCCAATGGAAACCCTAAAATGGAAAAGGGAAAATTAAAATTAAGACACTCACAATTTTTATCCATCATTACAAATAATCAAATTAAATTTTCTAAACAATTATTTCCAAAAAATTCCTTGTGTATTATATTTATCATTATTATTTTTTCTTAATTTATTATCATTTCAAAACATTATGTTCATATTCACTGGGAATTTCTTTTGTGTTTCATGTATTTGAGGTCACATTAATATATGAATATTGATAGATGTTCATCTAAACTATTTCTATACCTATTTTGGTGTGATAACATGAAGCCCATGTCATTCCAAAAGATAAAAAGGTTCAAAATATCCAATAATTTTTATAAAAAAAATGGTTAATTCAGTTAAAATGTCATTGTTTAATGGTTTATTCATTTAAGAGATTTTTAATATCCCTTCGGAACATTATTATTTTATTTAACTTTATGGTTATTTGCCCATTCTATAAGATGAATCATTTTATAATATCATTATTAAGTTCACATTTATTTTTAAAATTCTTAATTATATACATCTCTAAAGTTGTTTATTGATATTTAAAAAAAATCCATATAGGTCGTTAATACAATTATGAACATATATCTATTTATGAAAAAAACATTGTGTCATTTTATGGTCTTAATATTGAAGTAGTCAATGGTTATGGACCTTTTATTATGGAGAGACACCTCTTATTAAATGCTTTGTGATGGAACACATCACATGAACCATATGCCCAAGCAATACATAACCTGAAATCTAATAAGTAGAAAGGTATTATTACATGTAAAATTCATAGACAATGATACCCATGGGAAAAATTATATTGGTCTTAGTCGAGGATATATATATATATATATATATATATATATTCTTTTTTATTTTTCTACTACTGCCTGAATGTGTTCACCTTGTGCTGCCCCTACCTCCCCACCTATGCACACCCATGTTGTCCCTAATTTCGACCCTTTGTACCACCTATGTTCAAAATTTCATCATCCCCTGTGATGGAGTTGCAAGGGATCACCTATATTATCCTTACTAGAATCTATTTACACCATCAAGTACCACTACCAAAAAAAATTTCTTGTGAGATAGAAAATAACACCAACACAAATTAAATTGTACTGGACATCAGTATTATGGGTTCAAACCCCCTATTAGTAGATGTAAATATAACACCCAAAATAACATAATTAGCAGATCGATCACATATTTTTATAATATTAATATTATAGTGGACCAATGTTATATATTTTATTATGTGGAACCTGAATATTAGAGTTATATTGTATAAGTTGAGTATTGAAAGGATTTAAAATGAAAAAATAGTGATTATGAGTTCTTACCGTACTCATTAGGATGAAAACTTTTCTTATTTAATTATGTCTTCAAACTATTGACTTTTTATAAGACAAAAAACCTATTGAAAATGTATAATAGTGTTGGAGATATATTTTTGTAGATTTTAGGCCTGATAAGAAGCTTACAGTGTGAGGATAATTGGGGTTGTGAAGTGTAAAGTTTATGAGATGAGAAGAGTGGAATTTTAGAAAAACAATTATAAATAATGATTTTATATTAAAAAATTGTTCTAAATTATGAATCCTTAATACATGGATTATTATTTATTATCAAATATAACATTAAAATATTCATCTATCTTTTAGATTCATAAAAAATAATTTATATACACTATTAGAAAATAATCTTTTTATACAATATTTTTCTATTCGACTCCATATTTTTTATAATTGATAATAAAAAACATATCCATATAAAAATTTCAATTTGGTCATTCAAAAAATGATGTCCATTTTATTTATATATTTTTTTAAATATGATAAATTTATTTTTTGAAAAAATATTATTTTATTGAGAACTATAAATATTTTTAAATGATAAAAAATTTAGCTTTTTAAAAATTACATATGATTTCATAAAATTATATTATTTTTTAAATAAACATAATTAATGTTTTGTAACCCAATTTTATTATTTTTTTAATTTTTTAAATTCACCAAAAAATTTATTTTAATGTAAATAAAAAAATTTATATTTTCCATAAAATACAATCATATTTTGCTATATAAAATATTTATTTTTTGACATTTTACATATTTATTTAATTTAATTGTAATATAAATTTTTTATATTTTTATTTCATAAGATACCCAAACATTATTTTACCATAAGAACCTGGTAGGTTACTATTCCTACACTAACATATATAATGTAATGTTAGTATCTGTGATGGTTTTATAACCTTTACAAATCCTATAAATAGATCTTATATTTATCATTCAAAGTTAATAAATATTAATTTGATGGATATATATTCTCTATTTTATATAATTTGATTATATTTATAGTGGTATTTCTTTTTTTATAGTTTAATATGAGTGTTTTGTATTTTTTAGGACAACAATGTACTAGAATATCATGTTCTAGTTTTATTATTTACCTGTATTTATTGCAAACTTGTTCAATTTTCTATTTTAAAGATTATATTTATACTTACAATGTAGTAGATTATGTTAGTATAATGAAATAGTGTGATTTTTTGTCAGGTTTATTATATGTCAATTCTACGTAACACACTTATATATGTTGGGAATGTAATTTCATTTTAAAATTTTTAGTCCTTGTATTCTTTCCCATTTAGATTTTTCAACCATTAAATTTTATTTGACACATTAAGATGATAATATATGAGGTAACTATTATTTTATTACTTCCTCATATTCACATAATACATTTTCATACTTATAATTTACCTATATTATTTTAAGAAGGTGAGTTTTTTATTTTCAATGAAATCTATTTCTATAAAAATCAATATTCACTTTCCTCATGAGATAAATCATTCTGAAAAGGTACTGCAATTTTATTTTGTATATATGGGGGGTTTTGCCTATAATTCATTAAGAGGGATATATATAACACATCAAATATTTCAGATAGGTTTGGTGAAAGTGATAGTTAATAGGACAAATAACTAATGTGATCATGAATCTCAAAAGGGTTAATGTATCTAGTAACTGAATTTACATATTTGCCAAATATCATGATTTTATTCCTTTGAGATATATGATGGAACAATTTATCTCCATCACAAAACTCTGTGTCTCACTAATGATTAATATTGTATCACTTTTGTCTAATATTTTCTACTTCTATGTGTTGTGGAATGGATTTGGACTTCTCGGTAATTTATTTAATAAGTCAGGTCCCAATATCATTTTTCTCCTAATTCATTAATATATATTTTATTTCTATATTTTCTCTAATGGGTGGATTCATAAGGATCCATTTCAATGATTCTGTGTAAGCAATTGTTGAATGAGAACCTGACAAGAGGAAGATATTCATCCTATATATTTTTCAAATCTATGGAGAATAATTTTTGGAAATCCCCATGTGTTTGTAAATTCATTTCATATTTTACATAAGTATGGGGGTGAAATTCCATATTAAATTTAAATTATGTAATAAAGTAACTTATAATAATTTTCAAAAACACTGTGGTTAAGATTTAATCATGATTAGATATAATGGATAAGGGTGTCCAATATTGAAACACCTCTTCACTAATTCATATCCTTTCAATTTGATCATATGAGATGTTCTATAAAATGGTGGTGATGTGAGAGATAATTTTAAGAGGGTCCACTACAAAGCATATAATATCATCTCTTTTAAATGTATTTACAATACCTATAACAAAATATATAGATATGTTAGTTTATCACCATTCACGTATGGGTAATGGTTGCATCATCCCCTTGGAATTTGTTATATTCTCAATTAATTGATGGAATACTAATAATTTTTTTGTATATTCAGAAGTTTACTTCTTTATATATTAGAAATATTATTTATCTCAATGATATATATAAATCATTGTTTTCATAGAGTGGATAGTGAATTTTGATATATGTGAATCATTCATGAACACTTTATTTAACTCATGATCTATTTCTATGTATAATCGTGTCCAAAATCTCATAACTCACTATTTATATATAATTAAATAAGAATATTTAAACATCCGTATCATAACCACCTACATTTTTATCTTATGATCCTCACTTTTTTCTTTATTAATTTCCCCTATAATGGTTGGTAGAGAAATAATTTTTGTTGGGTATGATATTATTCTATAATTTATGATTCCCATGTTCATCATTTAAATGTATATTAATATTGGATCCTTATTAATACACATCGTGGATAATGATTTTTTATATTTTATATTTAATAAAATTCTATTTTATTTACCATATTTGGATTTTAATTTATTATGTAGTCATAGTCCTTGATTATTTATACCCATTTTAATGGGAACATATTGAAATTAAACTTTGTGAATATATACTTCATGATATTATGATATTTAAATATGTAATACCATTATCTATATATAATATACTCCGAATATTTAATTAAAAAATGACATTATCCAACTCTATATCGTAGGCTAATAAATCTTGCTGATGAACCTTCAACCATGTTCTGCAATTGGATATCATTTTATCATTATTAATGAGTGCACAACCAAATCCATTTTTTGAAGCATAATTTTTTAAAAAATAATTCCAATTTATCGGTAGTGTGATCAAAATCATAGTTAATAAAATATCCTTAAAACCATTAAATATCTCTTCATCAATCCAGAATATAGTACTTCCTATTGAGTTAGACTGTTTAAAGGGTTTAATAGTCATTAGAAGTTTCTAATAAATCATCAATAGTGCACTGCTAATCTAAATACACTATATATACATATTACATAACAAGATATTTTATATTCTTAAATTTTATTAGTCAATTTAGGATCCACCCACATTCCCATGATTGTGACAACATTCCCTAATATTATTACATACTCTATTAAAAAGTAACATTTACTACACTATGCAGACAAAATCTACTTTTTCAAGGTTTTTTTACAGTATAGATAATATCACAATGTTCTTCAATGATTATGGAGTATATGAGAATAATATAATTTAAATCCCAGATAATGTTTTGAAAGAAATTATTAGAAATTGAATTCCAAAAATTACTAAATCTAGGAGGTTGATTTTCTTCTTGTTCTTGATTTGGATTAAACTTTTTCTCAAAAGTGGTTTATCATGGATGAAAGTAGGTTGTCAGGATCCTAAAAATTTTATTCAACTTCCACATATTAGGTTGTTTCTTGATCCATGGTTAGATAAAATTATAATTGTAATGGTTTATCAAATATTTGGAGATGCAGTATGAGGTAAATTTTGATGAATATATTCTAGGATTCTTAAAAAAAGTGATCACCCATAAGTGAAAAATTCTTTCCTTCATTATTAATCACATTATTCCATGTATATGTGTGGGTTTATAAGGCTAATTCTCTAATTATCTTTTTCTATATTACAATATTTTCCTTGACACAAAAAACGAGTAAGGAAATATCTTGGGATTCATATATATATACATCTAGCCATTATATATCGGTATCTAGGATTGGTAGTTTCTATCTAAGGCCTTTAAAATACACTAATTTTTCATTTGAAACATCTTATTATACTTGTACCTGATATTGTGAAGCCCATGAATAATAATTAAAATTTGAATACATAATGGAAAATATTATTTATGAAATATAGAATTATAAATATAAAATTGTGAACCAAAAGAGTTAGCTAAAATGACATGGATCCTTGATATGAAACCATGTTTTTACCCACACCAAGAAGATGTTGTTGAAAAATAAATTATTTATTTTTCCCAGGGAAATACTTTTTATGACCTTAGTCATCTCAAATGAAGATATTTTGTGGTAATCCAAGAACAACCCCAAAATCAACAAATTATATACCAATGAAATCAATGAATATATGGGTATGATAATGTGGAATGAAAAACAGCAAAATAAATATTTAAATTCAAATAGAATGATTGAAAAATATTATGTTATTAAGGAAGGATATAATAACAACACTTGTATTTATTTTACATTTAAATAAGATTTTTTAAACAAACATGCACTTAATAAAACATAGAATATTGATATGTCTAGTGTATTTGGAGATTTGGAACATTAAATGACTACATGAGGCATAAAATAAAAGATCTTTATTGAAATTATGTTCACATGACCAAAACATTCATTCATACTTAGCATCACATGGGATAACCTGAGGACATATATAAGAAAAGGGTGAGATATAATGTAACGCCCTAACCCCAGCTACCCAGAGTCGGTGCATTAGTTCGTAACATTGGCATGATCACAAAAGATCAAGTCTCGAAAGACCGATTAGTTTAGTAGCCTTGGAAACACTAGATAAATTCATAAGTCTTACATTACATCATAAATTGAAAAACTAATAACAAATTCTTCATATTCCACACTCATATCCTCTTCTGACTATCCCTACAGGTCATTCATAAAATACTTCTTCACATCCTGGAAAATATTAAAACATTGAAAGGGGTGAGCTCAGATGCTCAATAAGGATAACAATATTGTGGACGCTTTCATAAATAAACATAAAATTTAAGGCAATGTATAACTAAAACAAAATCTTTTCAAACATGAACTGCAACATAATATGGAAAAAGTAAAATGAGATAATTCCATTTAATTATTTACATGGATATTCTACTGGTCGAATAATCACATGCAATATCAATAACCACTTTCATAATGATGGAATGCATAATGCCAGACTATCATAACCACGTAGTCAAGGCCTCGTGCCAAGACCACAAATAAGATTTTGTCAAGGCCTTGTGCCAAGACACTAGTTTGTCTCATGAGACCTACCAATGCATCGAGGAGCTATAGCGGGCTCCACCCGTCAGTTATTAAGTCCAATGCATTCCTCATATGAATAGGTTTAAACATATCATAAACCATAACATAATCGTATCACATAAAACATGCATAAAGGAAACATAACATCTCCACATTTCAATCACAAGATATAAATACAACACATTGATATAATAAAAACGCTTTCAAAAACATTTTAAATACCAAAATAAAAAAAAGTTAAAACTTTGTATTTATTTTTCATTAAAAAAAATGATGGATGTAGAGGAAGCCGAAACTCAAATAATGGTCACGACGGAGGAGAAGTCGTTGTCGCCACATAAGTACGGAAAGTAAAACATTCCCTTTTTGTCGTTTAGTAAAACGCTTCGTATAAAAAAGATTCTTTTTGAATAAACGTAAAAGTCAAAGGTGTTTATACACCGTATAAAATAAAGTTTTGTATAAAACCAAATATGCCTCAATGAAAGGGGATTGAGACGAAGTCCTTAAAAATATCATTTTTTTAAATAATGTACATCTATAATGTGTATTCACTATAAGTACACATAAATAATGTAAAATACAATATAGGACATAATAATATCATGACATAATTTGAAAGTAGGAGATTAACCCAAAGAATGAAAATTGGGTTAAGAAATTCTCTTACCTTGCGTCCTGTCCTGACTCGACCGTTATTTAACCTCCTGAATAATTAACTAGAGTTAATTTATATTTACTTAAGAACCTTTTTCATGTTCATTATTCCTTTTATATCCCTTATTACCTTGTTATGAACATTATTTAATTATTTGAGTTAATAACGGTCATTTTGTCGATCTTTGGTACTTAAGTCAAAAATAAACTTCTTATAATTACAAGTTGTTCATGTGGTGAAATATCCATTATATTAATAATCATATTCATGATTTAGATATCATATATATCATATATATACAGTATATAAATTCATTCACAATGTCACGTAACATTTAGAGGTAAGAAATGAAATGCACCGTTCATGGAGACGGTAATCCGTACGTACGCATGAACGCTACTTTCATTTCTATTTCGTATTTATTGGAATGAAATCGTAATGATATAAATTTATAATATAATTACAGTATAGTATAGTGTATAATACCATTTAATCCATCCTTTATACATTCCACATATGGAATTAACGATTCAAATCACTTTGAGGGGGCGGTAGTCCGCACTTCCTAAAATGAAATTATCACATTTTACCCATAATGGAAATCATAAAGTATGCCATAAATGAGAAATACATAAGTATAAGTAAAACATAAACATATTTTATATCATATATAAATATAGTGACATCTTAATGTCCACCTTTGAAGGTGTTATATGAGTGTTGAACAATCATCGTTTCGTGAGGCAGAAATTCGCTATCCACAGAAACCGTATGTTCTTTAACCATTAGATGTAGGTGTGTGTAAGTGTAGCTCGAATAATTCTTATAAAAACATCCTAGTATATTTAGGATACTTGTGTTGTTACAAAAGAAATGAATAAAAAGAGTTTAGGGGGTTGGAGAAGAAAAATAAAACAAATCAACATTAGAGAAGACATTACCTCAAAATCGGGTAACTCTTTTTGATTTGATCCAAAGGCTTCCTTGGGAAGCGTTCTGTCCAAAGTGAGGATTCTAGGAGTAAGAGGGGGAAGTTGGGAGAGTATTTGGTTAGAGGTTGGCCGAGCCAAATGGCTTGAATGTGTGAATAAGGTGGGAGTGGTGGGGGCCTTTTATAAGTGGAGAGGAGGGGCTCTTTTGGAAAGATTGAAATGTTACATTATTGCACAGTGCTTTTCGGATTCTAAAGGTCCCAAACTTATATAATTCGTGGATAAGGTGATAAGGGTTCGAAATATCCTCATCCAATAGGCTTTGGACAAGTGTAAGCCTTGGATGTTGCATTATATTCTCATTTTATTTAAATCGTTAAATAATGAGGTCATCGCTGCATCATAATTATGTCATAAATAATTTAATTTATATAATGTCTAAAAATTATAAAAAAATACTATGATGTAGGAAATCGTTTTATATTTCTAATGAATATTTATAATCAAAATTTGGACTTGTGTAACCCCACTTAAAAACTGTTTTAGTAAAACAACTCATGTTTGTGTCAATTTAATTTTAACATTAAATAAATATATATTAATGTCATTTCCCATCCAAAGTGGCTCCATGGGGTCCCCAAGTTGAACCATGGGTTGTCTTGGTCGGCCATGACTCATCCAATAGGAGTAGGACAAGTGCCAAGCTCATCTCATATTATGAAAACATTATGTTTACCTTAAACTACACTAATTACCTCTAATCGCGATTAAGAACTTAAAAGTTACTATTCACCAAAAAATTATTTTAATCTCATTGAACCAAATTTAACATCTTAATGACAATCATGTATGTCGGATTTTTGAAAATAAAATTACAGAAGTGGTAATATTTCATTTTAACGAAAAAATCTGTTTTTAACAACCACTTAGTGGTTTCACTATTCATCAAAAATTGAAGTTTTTCAGAATAAGGCCAAAATTTCACCCTAAGCTATAATTGATATTCCGAATTCAAAAATGATGTCAATTTTACAAAATTCCAAACATATAAGTTTCATTAATTAATTTTATAATTAATTCCCGCTCTTACAACAAATAGCGTGTTTTTAAGAAACAATTTATATCAAAAGATTGGCAATTGTTTATGTTCAATTTTAATGTTAGATTAATTCTAATGACCACCATTGGATAAAATGGTAAAATCTATTCTAATTATACTTTAAAACCACTAAATAGTATAATTTATCACTATAAATTATTTTGATTAAAAAAGTTGTTTTTAAGTATTTTTCACTATTCATAAAAAATAGAAGTTCTCAGAAAAATACCAAAAATTCAAAATAGGCTAATTTTGATATTCCGAATCCAAAAATGAAGTCCATTTTGATAAATAAAATTTATAAAATTTCAAAAAGTAGGTATTACTATTCAAATTGCCTAGTTTAATTCGTTGTGGTGTGTGTTAGATCTCGAGGTTGCGTACAACACACGCTATTGCATTATTCGAAGTGAAACGTACTGTGGAAGCTTGGGGTGTTACATTATCCCCTCCTTCAATAAATTGCGCCCTCACAATTTGAAATTTTCCTTTAAAAATAAAAGGTTGAAAAGAGAAAATACCTTTGAGGAAAACCCACATCGGAAATAAGGTTAATAAATATATAACATTAAAAGAAAGCAAGATAAGTACAAAGGTCACCCGAGATATCCCATACTAGGATTCTATGAAAATATGGATATGGAAGAAAAACAAACCATCAAGGCCTGATGGAGAGTTGTAGAAAACTGGATTAGGAGAAAGTTAATAATAAGAAAATCACAAACTTGTGATTGGTTAAACGGTCATTGAATCCCCAGTTGGAAAAGTTAACAGGCAACGTTTTTTTTAAGTTACCTTTTATAAAGTTAAAGAATTTATTTAGGAGATTTACTAAGAACGTAACGGAATATACATACTTGTCATGTAGACTTTCATCCTTTAATAAATCTTTACCAAAAACCCATCTTTCACTCTAAAAGGTAATAGAACTCAAAAATATTCTATTTATCCTAATTGTATAAGGTTCCAAATATTAACACATACCATTAGATTAGAAAAACTATTTTGTAAAAACCAGGGACTTCGCGTAGTCCAGTGGTAGGCGATTAATCCCAATCGCACTATGGTTGAGGGTTCGATTCCCACAGCTTTGTCCGACATGATGGGTTGTCACTCGGTCTGCGTGTTGTCCTTTTTATAAATATCCAACAATAACCTTAACAGTAGTATCCAATGTAAAATATAATCCATTACAACCTTTATAGTTATCCAAAATACTTCTGTCCAACTCACAGTCCAGATTTTATGAGGAAGGAAAACATAATGAAGCTCCTTTTGTTTCTGCGTAACAACATGATAACACCTTCATCATGTATTCTTTTAAAACACTACAACATACTGAATTACCATAAATCCTTATTGATTACATTTATGATCCCTTATTCCTTATAGAAAACTAGATATACTCCTTCTATCCAAAAATGTATACAAATCATTAATCAGTTTCAAGGATGTTAATAATATCCAACATAATTTATCCAAATCAATCATGTCTTATTTCAAAATCACTATCTCGATATCAGAACCATATTATGGATTATATTTTTCTCAACCATATATTTTCCAAAAAATTAACCTACTGTGGAGTCACTTTTCTTGGTTCCACACAATCTCAAGTCCTACATGAAATAGTACTGCAGTACAATCCTTATATACTCCATAATTATTATAACCAGTACATCATTGATCCAACACTCAAATTACAAAATTCTTTAATAACAACATAAGAACACTAATCATTCCTCCTCATCTGTGGTAGTATCATAACTTGATTATTATCTAATAACATCATTTGGGGCATACTCTGATGATTTGAACATTGGTTTGCGTAGTGTCCCCACTCATTGCAGACGAAGCATTGTACATTTGAAACCTTTTTCTTACCCTTGCAGTCACGCACTTGGTGTCCTTTTTCTCCACACTTATAACAAACTCCCATTCCCTTCAGGCAAATTCCAAGGTGTTTCTTCCCACAGTTATCACATATTGGAAAATTCTTCTTTTCCCTCATCCCTTTATCCGTCATTCTCTCTTCCATCCTTTTCTTCTCTTTCATCCCTTCAAATCCATAAGACTCAGAGAATTCTCTACTTATCTTATTAACACATGATATTATTTCATCATATGTTGATAACACATGGGAGAATATTTCCCTTCTAAATGTTGGCTTAATACCATGAAAGATATGATCCTTCTTACTCTTTGGATCATACGTATTGATGGAGTTCACATTCCTTCTACTTGGCGACATTTCTATAAAATGCCATAAACTAGGTTAGTTTATTAATGGAAATACATAATAACAAACATAAAAACACTTATAATAAATTGAAATATTTATGGATATAATCCATAATCATAAAAAATGTTTTCTTTTAGGAAGTATATACTCATAACCCTTCATAGTGGTTTGTAAAGAAAATGTGAATTATTCTAAGCATATCCCCCGGGAGTGTCGTAACCAAGAGTGAAGCAAGGCCCGTTGTCGTGCACCAGTTCTCATTCGAGTCTAGCTCAAAGCGGTGTTTTTGGGTTTTACCCCTAGGTACATCTGTGCCAAAGCCGCCTCTACCTGCTCGTATCCAGACATGGATGTATTGCTCGAAAAACTCACAAAATCTCTACAATAACAAAATCCTAGGAAGTTCTTCTATACTAATCCTCAAAGTATATCTTTGGGCTATGTGCTCTAATCAGAGTTTATCTAAATCTAGATTCCAAGGTTAGTACTAAACTGCCTCTGATACCAACTGTAACGCCCCGACCCCAGCTACCCAGAGTCAGTGCATTAGTTCGTAACATTGGCATGATCACAAAAGATCATGTCTCGAAAGACCGATTAGTTTAATAGCCTTGGAAACACTAGATACATTCATAAGTCTTACATTACATCATAAAGTGAAAAACTAATAACAAAGTCTTCATAGTCCACACTCATATCCTCTTCTGACTATCCCTACAGGTCATTCATAAAATACTTCTTCACATCCTGGAAAATATTAAAACATTGAAAGGGGTGAGCTCAGATGCTTAGTAAGGATAACAATATTGTGGAAGCTTTCATAAATAAACATAAACATTTAAGGCAATGTATAACTAAAACAAAATCTTTTCAAACATGAACTGTAACATAATATGGTAAAAGTAAAATGAGATAATTCCATTTACTTATTCACATGGATATTCTACTGGTCGAATAATCACATGAAATATCAATAACCACTTTCATAATGATGGAATGCATAATGCCAGACTATCATAACCACATAGTCAAGTCCTCGTGCCAAGACCACAAATACGATTTTTTCAATGCCTCGTGCCAAGACACTAGTTTTTCTCATGAGACCTGCCGATGCATCGAGGAGCTATAGCGGGCTCCACCTGTCACTTATTAAGTCCAATGCATTCCTCATATGAATAGGTTTAAACATATCATAAACCATAACATAATCGTATCACATAAAACATGCATAAAGGAAACATAACATCTCCACATTTCAATCACAAGATATAAATACAACACATTGATATAATAAAAAAACTTTCAAAACCATTTTCAATACCAAAATAATAGAAAAGTAAAACATAGTATTTATTTTTCTTTTAAAAAGAAGGGATGGCTTGTAGAGGAAGCCGAAACTCAAATAATGGTCATGGTGGTGGAGAAGTCATTGTCGCCGCATAAGTACGGAAAGTAAAAAATTACCTTTTTGTCATTTAGTAAAACGCTTCGTATAAAAAAGATTCCTTTTGAATAAATGTAAAAGTCAAAGGGGTTCATACACCGTATAAAAGAAAGTTTTGTATAAAACCAAATATGCCTCAATGAAAGGGGATTGAGACGAAGTCCTTAAAAAGATAAATTTTTTATATAAAGTACATCTATAATGTGTATTCACTATAAGTACACATAAATAATGTACAAATACAATATAGGACATAATAATATCATGACATAATTTGAAGGTAGGAGATTAACCCAAAGAATGAAAATTGGGTTAAGAAATTCCCTTACCTTGCGTCCTGTCCTGACTCGACCGTTCTTTAACCTCCTGAATAATAAACTAGAGTTAATTTATATTTACATAAGAACCTTTTTCATTTTCATTATTCCTTTTATATCCCTTATTACCATGTTGTGAACATTATTTAATTATTTGAGTTAATAACGGTCGTTTTGTCGATCTTTGGTACATGAGTCAAAAATAAACTTCTTATAATTACAAGTTGTTCATGTGGTGAAATATCCATTATATACAGAATTATATTCATGATGTAGATATCATATATTTCATATATATATATATAGTATATACATTCATTCATAATGTCACGTAACATTTAGAGGTAAGAAATGAAATGCACCGTTCATGGAGACGGTAAGCCGTACGTACGCATGAACGCTACATTCATTTCTATTTCGTATTTAATGGAATGAAATCATAATGATATAAATTTATAATATAATTACAGTATAATATAGTTTATAATACCATTTAATCCATCCTTTATACATCCCACATATGGCATTAACGATTCAAATCACTTTGAGGGAGCGGTAGTCTGCACTTCCTAAAATGAAATTATCGCATTTTACCCATAATGGAAATCATAAAGTATGCCATAAATGAGAAATACATAAGCATAAGTAAAACATAAACATATTTTATATCATATATAAATATAGTGACATCTTAATGTCCACCTTTGAAGGTGTTATATGAGTGTTGAACAATCATCGTTTCGTGAGGCAGAAATTCGCCATCCACAGAAACCGTATGTTCTTTAACCATTAGATGTAGGTGTGTGTAAGTGTAGCTCGAATAATTCTTATAAAAACATCCTAGTATATTTAGGATACTGGTGTTGTTACAAAATAAATGAATAAAAAGAGTTTAGGGGGTTGGAGAAGAAAAATAAAACAAAACAACATTAGAGAAGACATTACCTCAAAATCGGGTAACTCTTTTTGATTTGATCCAAAGGCTTCCTTGGGAAGAGTTCTGCCAAAAGTTAGGATTCTAGGAGTAAGAGGGGGAAGTTGGGAGAGTATTTGGTTAGAGTTTGGCAGAGCCAAATGGCTTGAATGTGTGAATAAGGTGGGAGTGGTGGGGGCCTTTTATAAGTGGAGAGGAGGGGCTCTTTTGGAAAGATTGAAATGTTACATTATTGCAAAGTGCTTTTCGGATTCTAAAGGTCCCACACTTATATAATTCGTGGATAAGGTGATAAGGGTTCGAAATATCCTCATCCAATATGCTTTGGACAAGTGTAAGCCTTGGATTTTGCATTATCTTCTCATTTTATTTAAATCGTTAAATAATGAGGTCATCGCTGCATCATAATTATGTCATAAATAATTTAATTTATATAATGTATAAAAATTATAAACAAATACTATGATGTAGGAAATCGTTTTATCTTTCTAATGAATATTTATAATCAAAATTTGGACTTGTGTAACCCCACTTAAAAACTGTTTTAGTAAAACAACTCATGTTTGTGTCAATTTAATTTTAACATTAAATAAATATATATTAATGTCATTTTCCAACCAAAGTGGCTCCATGGGGTCCCCAAGTTGAACCATGGGTTGTCTTGGTCGGCCATGACTCATCCAATAGGAGTAGGACAAGTGCCAAGCTCATCTCATATTAAGAAAACATTATGTTTACCTTAAACTACACTAATTACCTCTAATCGCGATTAAGAACTTAAAAGTTACTATTCACCAAAAAATTATTTTAATCTCATTGAACCAAATTTAACATCTTAATGACAATCATGTATGTCGGATTTTTGAAAATAAAATTACAGAAGTGGTAATATTTCATTTTAACGAAAAAATCAGTTTTTAACAACCACTTAGTGGTTTCACTATTCATCAAAAATTGAAGTTTTTCAGAATAAAGCCAAAATTTCACCCTATGCTATAATTGATATTCCGAATTCAAAAATGATATCAATTTTACAAAATTCCAAACATATAAGTTTCATTAATTAATTTTATAATTAATTCCCGCTGTTACAACAAATAGCGTGTTTTTAAGAAACAATTTATATCAAAAGATTGGCAATTGTTTATGTTCAATTTTAATGTTAGATTAATTCTAATGACCACCATTGGATAAAATGGTAAAAATCTATTCTAATTATACTTTAAAACCACTAAATAGTATAATTTATCACTATAAATTATTTTGATTAAAAAAGTTGTTTTTAAGTATTTTTCACTATTCATAAAAAATAGAAGTTCTCAGAAAAATACCAAAAATTCAAAATAGGCTAATTTCGATATTCCAAATCCAAAAATGAAGTCCATTTTGATAAATAAAATTTATAAAATTTCAAAAAGTAGGTATTACTATTCAAAATGGCTAGTTTAATTCGTTGTGGTGTGTGTTAGAGCTCGAGGTTGCGTACAACACACGCTATTGCATTATTCGAAGTGAAATATGACAACCCTGCTTTTTATTACAACTTAAACATGCTTTATTACATAAAACTTCACTTTATACAACAAAGAAGATCGAGAGGTTTAGTGTCTTTGGGGCTTAGGATCATTACATAAAAACTTTAAACATGAAATACAACATCCTTATTGAAAACTTCCTTTACATGACCACTACAATCCTTCGTACTTAGCATTGCATGGGATAACCTGAGGACATGCATAAGAAAAGGGTGAGCTATAAAGCCCAGTAAGGGAGTACACAATGAATAACATGAGGAGTACAATACATGTTAGGCAATAGGCATATCAATAGAGCATAAGAGAGACATGAACATAAAGGCATGATAAAGCATGATAATCATAACATGGAAATGTGGCAACAACACTTAACATTGAATTAGCATGAGCCAAGGCTCATTGCACATGGAGCATGAGTAAACCCTCATTGCACTTGAAGCACGAGTAAACCCTCGTTGCACTTGAATTAGCATGACTCAACACTCATTGCACATGACGTATCATGATACTATACTTTACCCAATGCATTGGAGCGCTATAAAGGGCGCACCCTTCTTAAACATTTCATTTCATGCATAAGTGTGCCACATGGATCATAAAACATGGATTCATAAAACATAATCATTTCTTCCACGATAAAGGAATGTGGAATTCATACATGAAACTTTATAATCAATATGTAAATGTGCATAAAGGTGAATACCCTTGATGGAGAAATGGGCATGGTATTCACTACGCAAAGACATTGGCTTAGAAAATCGGCGTGATTTCGGCAGCGTAACGGCGTGACATAAGAATTCATAAAAAAGGTTGATGAGAGAGAAAGGGGTTCCTAATCATATTTACATGTAATGTACAGTAAGAAGATCATATATATACATGTCCCAACAATAGAAATGGAATTTAGATTCATGATACAAAAGTATTGCATGAATGTAAAAGAAGAGAGAGAAGTTCCTTTCGGAATTTCGGCATAGTAACGGGTGTACATGGGAGGCATTTAATGAGAGAGAAAGGGTTCTCCCATCATTCAAACAATAATAGGGAAGTATGGGGGAGGTGCGAAACCATACCCCAACATTCATAAATGAAATTAAAAGGGCAATACAACTTAAAGAAAATTGACAAAAAAATGAGAAAGGAAGAAAAACCCTTACTTGGAAGTGTGCTTCCAAAGGCTAGAGAGAGGCTTGTGAGATGCTTCTTGGGAGCTTGGGGCACCTTGAGAGGATTCTAGAGAGAGTAGGGCAGAGGTTGGACGAACTTCAAGGGCTTTGGGTGAGGAGGAAGTGGGAGCTTGGGTGGGTTTATATAGGAAAGGTGAGAGAATTCTTTATTATTTAGGTTTGGGACCCCTTATATTAAAATAATCCAAACCACAAACCATCCCATGGTATTTGCCCATGGTTTCTGGAAAAGTAGAGAGGAAAACAATATTTTACAAGGCCAAGGTCCGAACTTATTAAAAAATTAGGGTTGCTTATGTGGAGGTGAGTCACACTCCCATGGAAATTAATTTAAAAAGGCAAAGTGTTGAATAAGTCTTGAGGGCTCCATTAATGCTTTGAAAAGTGAGTCAAACAAACCCAAAACCTCATTATTTTAATGATAAAACATATATTGGCCGCACCTAAGGATTATGGTATTTTATTACATCACCATTGGGTCATTATGATGTCATAAAACACATTATATATTTAAAAGGTATTTAATTTTTACCCAAAAATTGGACTGTCTCAGAAAATTATGAAAAATTCACCGTTGGATAATTTCGACGTCCTGATTCCAAAAATAATATTTATTTTATCTAAATAATTTTCTAAATATGTGAATTTTCACTTCTAAAATAAAAACCGACATTTATAAAGAAATTCACGGGTTTTGACAGAAATGGCTTTCAAACCTTAATAAAAATTTTAATTGCATTCATAAAATTATAAGATCATTTATATTTAATGACAATTAATTTAATATTAATAATAATATTTTATTAAAATATTATTTAATTCAAAAATCCTCTAATTTAATAAAATATAATTCTTAATTAAATAATAACTAAAAACACCATTTGTACTCTAAAAACTAATTACAATGTATCAAAAATGACTAGAAATTATATTCATTATTATATATAAAAAAAAATAATGTACATGAACATGGTTCTACTTATTTGTTACAAAACCCCTTAAAATAGCCGCATAAGACCTAAGGGTAAGGTGCGCGATGGTGACAGACTCTTGGGGCTGCTCGGATAACATCGCTCGAGTGGTAATATCTATCAACTTCCATTTTTCCCGTAGACGATCACGTTCGAGCTTGACTTGATGAAGCTCAGCTTGGGCTTGGTCAAGGGCAAAGCCCAAAGACGCCACCTCTTTACCGAGCTCCGACAAATGGGCTTCGTAAGGGGCAATTCTACTGGATGAGGCCATCGCTTCCTTTGTCTGAGTAGAAAAATTGGTTCGTTAAAGCCTTATATTTAAACTACCCAGATGATCACTGTTCAACGGCTATAAAAGTAACGGTCACAAATCTTAACATAAAACTTAAAGAAGTTGACATCTTATAAAAACATAAAGAAACATTTAACTGGATCAAGAGGGATTTTCCATTAATGAAAATTTGGGTCGTTACAACATTCCCCCCTTAAGAAATTTCGCCCTCGAAATTTTCCTTTCCCCACACTAAAACAAATGTGGGTAACTTAGCTTCATCATATCCTCCGACTCCCAAGTTGCTTCTTCAAACTTGTGGTTTCTCCACAACACCTTGACGAGGGGCATTGTCTTATTTCGTAGAACTTTTTCTCTACGATCCAATATCTTCACTGGTTGCTCCTCATAAGAAAGATCGTCTTCTAATTGTACCACCTCAGAAGAGAGTACATGTGAAGGGTCTGGTATGTACTTCCTTAAGAGGGATACATGGAAGACATCATGCACCTTGGCCATAGTAGGTGGAAGTGCTAGTCGATAGGCCACAGCCCCAACACGATCAAGAATCTCGAAGGGGCCGATGTACCTTGGACATAACTTCCCTTTCTTTCCAAACCTCATGACCTTCTTCCACGGAGATATGCGTAAAAACACCATGTCTCCGACTTTAAACTCAAGGTCTCGTCGACGATTATCTGCATAACTCTTCTGTCGACTTTGGGCTGCCTTGATATGCTGCTGAATGGTTTTCACCTTCTCCACCATTTCTTCGACCATTTCTGGTCCAAGCAGCTTACGTTCACCGACCTCATCCCAACATGCCGGTGTTCTACACCTTTTCCCATACAGGGCTTCATATGGTGCCATTTGGATGCTCGAGTGGAAACTATTATTATAAGAGAACTCAACTAGAGGAAGATGTTGATCCCATCCTCCTTTAAAGTCCATTGAGCACGCTCTCAACATATCCTCAAGTGTTTGGATAGTCCGCTCGGATTGGCCATCAGTTTGAGGATGATAGGCCGTACTGAAGTTCAGTTCAGTATTCAGAGCATGTTGAAGACTCTTCCAAAACTTAGAGGTAAATCTTGGATCTCGGTCCGACACAATAGACATTGGTACTCCATGCAACCGTACCACTTCCCTGATATATATTCGTGCCAGTTGATCCAAAGAAAAATCCTCTCGAATAGCAATGAAGTGTGCAGTCTTTGTAAGACGATCCACAATGACCCAGATTGCATTGTTGCTTTTGGATGTCCTTGGAAGTCCAATGACGAAGTCCATGGTGATGTTCTCCCATTTCCATTCTGGTATGGGCAATGGTTGCATCATCCCCTTATACTTCTGCCTCTCTGCCTTCACTTGCTGACACACCAGGCACTTTGATGTATATTTGGCGATCTCCTTCTTCATATTATCCCACCAAAAGTTTTCTCGGAGATCTCAATACATCTTTGTGCTCCCTGGGTGAATAGAGAAATTTGAACTATGTGCATCATCCAAAAGTTCCTTCTTCAGCTCCGAACTTGATGGGACACATAGTCTTTTCCCAAACCGCACAATTCCTTCTTCATTAACATTAAACTCTGAGGATTTTCCCTTTTTGATAGCTTCCACTTTTTCTTGGATTCTCGCATCATCCTTTTGAGCATCCTTTAACCTTTCCAAAAGAGATGGTTGAGCAATCATTTGTGAAAGGATTGATGATGTTCCCTTCTTTATGATTCCCACGTCCATCTTCATCAAGTCTAAGAAGATTGGATCCTTCGCAATTCTCATCATTGATAGAATTGCTGGATCCTTTCTACTTAGGGCATCCGCCACCTTGTTCGCCTTCCCAGGGTGGTAATGTATTGAACAATCATAATCCTTTATGAGCTCTATCCATCTTCTCTGGCGCATATTAAGCTCTTTCTGTGTGAATATATATTTAAGACTCTTGTGGTCAGTATATATCTCACATTTCTCTCCATAGAGATAATGCCGCCAGATTTCCAAGGCAAAGATCACCGCCGCCAACTCCAGATCATGCGTTGGATAGTTTCGCTCATGGATTTTCAACTGTCTTGAGGCATAGGATATCACTTTATCATTCTGCATCAGCACACATCCTAAGCCCTTCTTCGAAGCATCACTGAATACCACAAAAAGCTCCCCACTTGTGGGTAAAGTGAGCACAGGTGCAGTGATAAGTCTCCTTTTCAACTCCGTGAAGCTTTCTTCGCATTCATCACTCCAAGCAAACTTTACTCCCTTTCGAGTTAGCTTGGTAAGAGGGTTGGACAATCGTGAGAAGTTTCTCACAAATCGTCGATAATATCCAGCTAACCCCAAGAAGCTACGAATATCAGTTACCGATGTTGGCCTCGGCCATCCCTCAATTGCATCTGTTTTGGAGGGGTCCACAGATACCCCATTGCTTGTGATGATATGGCCCAAGAATGAGACCTCCTTCAACCAGAACTCACACTTGCTGTACTTGGCATAGAGCTTCTCCTTGCGCAAAGTCTCCAGTACAGTTCTTAAATGCTCCTCATGGTCCTCCTTGGGTTTGGAGTATATTAGAATATCATCTATAAAGACTAGCACAAATTTATCTAGGTAATCTCTAAAGACTCTATTCATCAAGTCCATGAATATTGCTGGAGCATTGGTGAGTCCAAAAGGCATTACTATGAATTCATAGTGCCCGTACCTTGTACGAAAAGCAGTCCTGGGGATATCTTCCTTCTTCACCCTTACTTGATAATATCCCGACCGCAAGTCGACCTTGGAGAATTATTGTGCTCCACGCAGCTGATCAAACAAGTCATCGATTCTTGGGAGAGGATACTTGTTCTTTATCGTGATTTTGTTAAGTTCACGATAATCGATGCAAAGCTGCATTGACCCATCCTTCTTCTTGACGAAGAGGACTGGTGCACCCCATGGTGATGCACTTGGGCGTATAAACCCTTTATCCAGATTCTCCTGTAGTTGTTTCTTCAGTTCTTCAAGCTCAACCACAGCCATTCTATATGGAGTCTTGGATATTGGTAGCGCCCCAGGTATAAGTTCAATTGAGAACTCAACATCTCTTCTTGGAGGAAGACCAGGAAGTTCCTCGGGAAATACTTCAGCGAATTCCCTCACAATAGGCATTTCTTCAAGGGTGGTTTCTTCCTTGGACTCAATCATCTGAGCCAGATATGCGTGCTCATAAGGCAGTAATATCCATGCTTGAGATGATGGAGCTAAAGGAGATTCATCTTCCTCCTGACACTTGTAAAGAATCGGGGGTCGATTCTCCATATGGAGTGTGATTTCCCTCTCCCGACAATTTATGTTGGCTCTATATAAGGAAAGCCAATCCATGCCAAGAATTGCATCAAATTCCACCAAAGGGAGTATGACGAGGTTCGCTGGGAAATTCAATCCACAGATTATAACAGGGGAGGACTTATACTCATGGGATGCAATGATTGCCCCATTTTCCGTACTCACTGACATCTTTACTTCCAGGATTTGTGGTGGTGCAGGGATTGTTCTACTAAACTTTTGAGATATAAAAGAATGCGTAGAACCTGAATCAAAAAGTACGTTCGCTATTCTTGAATGAATAACTAGCGTACCTGTCACCACTTCGTTGTCGGGGTTCACTTCGGCAGAAGTGATGGCAAAAGCTCTTCCTTGCTGTCTTGGAGGTTGTTTATTGCCTCCGATAACCCTTGGATTAGGGCACTGATTCGCAAAATGACCCGGTTCTTTGCATTTGAAGCATTGAACAACGCGTTGAGGTTCGAACGGAGCGTTCCTCCCCTCCGTCGCAGCCGCGGGTCCTTCTTGCTGACAGTTAACAGCTAGGTGCCCTTCTCTTCCACACTTGAAGCATTTTCTTGTCCCCCTAAGGCAATTTCCAGGGTGCTTCTTTCCACACTTTTGGCAAGTGGGGTGCTGGAATTTCTTAGCGCCGTTGGATTTATCCATCGGACCACCAGCATTGAAGTCCACCTTCCGCTTCTTGTCCCCATGATACCCCTGTGATTCTCCGATCTCCATTTCAACCTTGAGGGCACATCGGACAATTTCCTCATAGCTGTCGAAGTCACGGATCGCTAAAGCTTTCCACAAGCTAGCCTTCAGCCCACCAAAGAAGCGGTCAACCTTGCATTCGGGGGTAACGACAAAGCCGGAAGCGTATCGTGCAAGCCTTGTGAAGTTTGCCTCGTACGCTCCCACAGATTACTCATCTTTCTGCTTGAGGGAAAGGAAGTCCCTTTCCATCTTAAGACGGAGGGTGCGTGGAAAATATTTATCGAAAAACATCTTCCGGAATACCTTCCATTCCAAAGCCTCGATCTCCTCCTCAGGCTTCGTATTTTTGATCAATGTCCACCATTGATCAGCTTCACCCTCCATACGATAAGTCGCCAGGAGGACTTTCTCTTTTTCAGAGCATTGGAGGATGGAGAATATCTTTTCAATGGAGTTGATCCATTGTTCAGCAATCGTGGGATCGGATGATCCACTAAACGTAGGAGGCCTTTGTCTCATGAAGCTTTCAATAGCGACTTGTTCTTTCTTAGGGGGGTTGAACGTTCCTCTTGACCAGTGTTTCTATTCAAAACTTGAGTTAGCTGAGAGAGAAGCGTGACAATGTTCGCGATTCCCGCTCCCATCGGATTGGGCATCTCATTAGTACAATCATCGCACTGATCTTCACAACGGTTGTTAGCCCGAGTTCTCCTATTACCGGCCATTGGCTGGAATAAAAGGAAAGTTAGGGGTAACACATAAAGGGTAATCCAAAGACAAAAGTTTATGACTTATAAATAAACTTTAATCTCTTTAACTCATGAGTCTATAGGATTCAATCCAGGCTTTTCATGATCTTCCTTCTAACATATATTCTTAGGGGCATTTTTCCCTTAATAAGGGTTCATACTAAGATTGTGAATTTATCAAAACATATCCCCCGGGAGTGTCGTAACCAAGAGTGAAGCAAGGCCCGTTGTCGTGCACCAGTTCCCGTTCGAGTCTAGCTCAAAGCGGTGTTTTCGGGTTTTACCCCTAGGATACATCTGTGCCAGAGCCGCCACTACCTACTCGTATCCAGACACGGATGTATTTGTTTGATAAACCACTTACTTAGTACTTACCAAAACTTAGGGGAGTTTTTATTATTCTTAGTCTTGTATCTAAGGTCTTACTAGGGTTTTCTAATCCCAAAAATAACTAAACCTATCCTCTGATACCAACTATGACAACCCTGCTTTTTATTACAACTTAAACATGCTTTATTACATAAAACTTCACTTGATACAACAAAGAAGATCGAGAGGTTTAGTGTCTTTGGGGCTTAGGATCATTACATAAAAACTTTAAACATGAAATACAACATCCTTATTGAAAACTTCCTTTACATGACCACTACAATCCTTCGTACTTAGCATTGCATGGGATAACCTGAGGACATGCATAAGAAAAGGGTGAGCTATAAAGCCCAGTAAGGGAGTACACAATGAATAACATGAGGAGTACAATACATGTTAGGCAATAGGAATATCAATAGAGCATAAGAGAGACATGAACATAAAGGCATGATAAAGCATGATAATCATAACATGGAAATGTGGCAACAACACTTAACATTGAATTAGCATGAGCCAAGGCTCATTGCACATGGAGCATGAGTAAACCATCATTGCACTTGAAGCACGAGTAAACCCTCGTTGCACTTGAATTAGCATGAGTCAACACTCATTGCACATGAAGTATCATGATACTATACTTTACCCAATGCATTGGAGCGCTATAAAGGGCGCACCCTTCTTAAACATTTCATTTCATGCATAAGTGTGCCACATGGATCATAAAACATGGATTCATAAAACATAATCATTTCTTCCACGATAAAGGAATGTGGAATTCATACATGAAACTTTATAATCAATATGTAAATGTGCATAAAGGTGAATACCCTTGATGGAGAAATGGGCATGGTATTCACTACACAAAGACATTGGCTTAGAAAATCGGCGTGATTTCGGCAGCGTAACGGCGTGACATAAGAATTCATAAAAAAGGTTGATGAGAGAGAAAGGGGTTCCTCATCATATTTACATGTAATGGACAGTAAGAAGATCATATATATACATGTCCCAACAATAGAAATGGAATTTAGATTCGTGATACAAAAGTATTGCATGAATGTAAAAGAAGAGAGAGAAGTTCCTTTCGGAATTTCGGCATAGTAACGGGTGTACATGGGAGGCATTTAATGAGAGAGAAAGGGTTCTCCCATCATTCAAACAATAAGAGGGAAGTATGGGGGAGGTGCGAAACCATACCCCAACATTCATAAATGAAATTAAAAGGGCAATACAACTTAAAGAAAATTGACAAAAAAATGAGAAAGGAAGAAAAACCCTTACTTGGAAGTGTGCTTCCAAAGGCTAGAGAGAGGCTTGTGAGAGGCTTCTTGGGAGCTTGGGGCACCTTGAGAGGATTCTAGAGAGAGTAGGGCAGAGGTTGGACGAACTTCAAGGGCTTTGGGTGAGGAGGAAGTGGGAGCTTGGGTGGGTTTATATAGGAAAGGTGAGAGAATTCTTTATTATTTAGGTTTGGGACCCCTTATATTAAAATAATCCAAACCACAAACCATCCCATGGTATTTGCCCATGGTTTCTGGAAAAGGAGAGAGGAAAAAAATATTTTACAAGGCCAAGGTCCGAACTTATTAAAAAATTAGGGTTGCTTATGTGGAGGTGAGTCACACTCCCATGGAAATTAATTTAAAAAGGCAAAGTGTTGAATAAGTCTTGAGGGCTCCATTAATGCTTTGAAAAGTGAGTCAAACAAACCCAAAACCTCATTATTTTAATGATAAAACATATATTGGCCGAACCTAAGTATTATGGTATTTTATTACATCACCATTGGGTCATTATGATGTCATAAAACACATTATATATTTAAAAGGTATTTAATTTTTACCCAAAAATTGGACTGTCTCAGAAAATTATGAAAAATTCACCGTTGGATAATTTCGACGTCCTGATTCCAAAAATAATATTTATTTTATCTAAATAATTTTCTAAATATGTGAATTTTCACTTTTAAAATAAAAACCGACATTTATAAAGAAATTCACGGGTTTTGACAGAAATGGCTTTCAAACCTTAATAAACATTTAAATTGCATTCATAAAATTATAAGATCATTTATATTTAATGACAATTAATTTAATATTAATAATAATATTTTATTAAAATATTATTTAATTCAAAAATCCTCTAATTTAATAAAATATAATTCTTAATTAAATAATAACTAAAAACACCATTTGTACTTTAAAAACTAATTACAATGTATCAAAAATGACTAGAAATTATATTCACTATTATATATATAAAAAAATAATGTACATGAACATGGTTCTACTTATTTGTTACATAACCCCTTAAAATAGCCGCATAAGACCTAAGGGTAAGGTGCGCGATGGTGACAGACTCTTGGGGCTGCTCGGATAACATCGCTCGAGTGGTAATCTCTATCAACATCCATTTTTCCCGTAGACGATCACGTTCGAGCTTGACTTGATGAAGCTCAGCTTGGGCTTGGTCAAGGGCAAAGCCCAAAGACGCCACCTCTTTACCGAGCTCCGACAAATGGGCTTCGTAAGGGGCAATTCTACTGGATGAGGCCATCGCTTCCTTTGTCTGAGTAGAAAAATTGGTTCGTTAAAGCCTTATATTTAAACTACCCAGATGATCACTGTTCAACGGCTATAAAAGTAACGGTCACAAATCTTAACGTAAAACTTAAAGAAGTTGACATCTTATAAAAACATAAAGAAACATTTAACTGGATCAAGAGGGATTTTCCATTAATGAAAATTTGGGTCGTTACATGAAACGTACTGTGGAAGCTTGGGGTGTTACATTCTCCCCTCCTTCAATAAATTGCGCCCTCACAATTTGAAATTTTCCTTTAAAAATAAAAGGTTGAAAAGAGAAAATACCTTTGAGGAAAACCCACATCGGAAATAAGGTTAATAAATATATAACATTAAAAGAAAGCAAGATAAGTACAAAGGTCACCCGAGATAGCCCATACTAGGATTCTATGAAAATATGGATATGGAAGAAAAACAAACCATCAAGGCCTGATGGAGAGTTGTAGAAAACTGGATTAGGAGAAAGTTAATAATAAGAAAATCAGAAACTTGTGATTGGTTAAACGGTCATTGAATCCCCAGTTGGAAAAGTTAACCGGCAACGTTTTTGTTTTAAGTTACCTTTTATAAAGTTAAAGAATTTATTTAGGAGATTTACTAAGAACGTAACGGAATATACATACTTGTCAGGTAGACTTTCATCCTTTAATAAATCTTTACCAAAAAACCCATCTTTCACTCTAAAAGGTAATAGAACTCAAAAATATTCTATTTATCCTAATTGTATAAGGTTCCAAATATTAACACATACCATTAGATTAGAAAAACTATTTTGTAAAAACCAGGGACTTCGCGTAGTCCAGTGGTAGGCGATTAATCCCAATCGCACTATGGTTGAGGGTTCGATTCCCACAGCTTTGTCCGACACGATGGGTTGTCACTCGGTCTGCGTGTTGTCCTTTTTATAAATATCCAACAATAACCTTAACAGTAGTATCCAATGTAAAATATAATCCATTACAACCTTTATAGTTATCCAAAATACTTCTGTCCAACTCACAGTCCAGATTTTATGAGGAAGGTAAACATAATGAAGCTCCTTTTGTTTCTGCGTAACAACATGTGAACACCTTCATCATGTATTCTTTTAAAACACTACAACATACTGAATTACCATAAATCCTTATTGATTACATTTATGATCCCTTATTCCTTATAGAAAACTAGATATACTCCTTCTATCCAAAAATGTATACAAATCATTAATCAGTTTCAAGGATGTTAATAATATCCAACATAATTTATCCGAATCAATCATGTCTTATTTCAAAATCACTATCTCGGTATCAGAACCATAATATGGTTTATATTTTTCTCAATCATATATTTTCCAAAAAATTAACCTACTGTGGAGTCACTTTTCTTGGTTCCACAAAATCTCAAGTCCTACATGAAATAGTACTGCAGTACAATCCTTATATACTCCATAATTATTATAACCAGTACATCATTGATCCAACACTCAAATTACAAAATTCTTTAATAACAACATAAGAACACTAATCATTCCTCCTCATCTGTGGTAGTATCATAACTTGATTATTATCTAATAACATCATTTGGGGCATACTCTGATGATTTGAACATTGGTTTGCGTAGTGTCCCCACTCATTGCAGACGAAGCATTGTACATTTGAAACCTTTTTCTTACCCTTGCAGTCACGCACTTGGTGTCCTTTTTCTCCACACTTATAACAAACTCCCATTCCCTTCAGGCAAATTCCAAGGTGTTTCTTCCCACAGTTATCACATATTGGAAAATTCTTCTTTTCCCTCATCCCTTTATCCGTCATTCTCTCTTCCATCCTTTTCTTATCTTTCATCCCTTCAAATCCATAAGACTCAGAGAATTCTCTACTTATCTTATTAACACATGATACTATTTCATCATATGTTGATAACACATGGGAGAATATTTCCCTTCTAAATGTTGGCTTAATACTATGAAAGATATGATCCTTCTTACTCTTTGGATCATACGTATTGATGGAGTTCACATTCCTTCTACTGGGCGACATTTCTATAAAATGCCATAAACTAGGTTAGTTTATTAATGGAAATACATAATAACAAACATAAAAACACTTATAATAAATTAAACTATTTATGGATATAATCCATAATCATAAAAAATGTTATCTTTTAGGAAGTATATACTCATAAACATTCATAGTGGTTTGTAAAGAAAATGTGAATTATTCTAAGCATATCCCCCGGGAGTGTCGTAACCAAGAGTGAAGCAAGGCCCGTTGTCGTGCACCAGTTCTCGTTCGAGTCTAGCTCAAAGCGGTGTTTTTGGGTTTTACCCCTAGGTACATCTGTGCCAAAGCCGCCTCTACCTGCTCGTATCCAGACATGGATGTATTGCTCGAAAAACTCACAAAATCTCTACAATAACAAAATCCTTGGAAGTTCTTCTATACTAATCCTCAAAGTATATCTTTGGGCTATGTGCTCTAATCAGAGTTTATCTAAATCTAGCTTCCAAGGTTAGTACTAAACTGCCTCTGATACCAACTGTAACGCCCCGACCCCAGCTACCCAGAGTCAGTGCATTAGTTCGTAACATTGGCATGATCACAAAAGATCATGTCTCGAAAGACCGATTAGTTTAGTAGCCTTGGAAACACTAGATACATTCATAAGTCTTACATTACATCATAAAGTGAAAAACTAATAACAAAGTCTTCATAGTCTACACTCATATCCTCTTCTGACTATCCCTACAGGTCATTCATAAAATACTTCTTCACATCCTGGAAAATATTAAAACATTGAAAGGGGTGACCTCAGATGCTTAGTAAGGATAACAATATTGTGGAAGCTTTCATAAATAAACATAAAAATTTAAGGCAATATATAACTAAAACAAAATCCTTTCAAACATGAACTGCAACATAATATGGTAAAAGTAAAATGAGATAATTCCATTTACTTATTCACATGGATATTCTACTGGTCGAATAATCACATGAAATATCAATAACCACTTTCATAATGATGGAATGCATAATGCCAGACTATCATAACCACGTAGTCAAGTCCTCGTGCCAAGACCACAAATACGATTTTTTCAATGCCTCGTGCCAAGACACTAGTTTTTCTCATGAGACCTGCCGATGCATCGAGGAGCTATAGCGGGCTCCACCTGTCACTTATTAAGTCCAATTCATTCCTCATATGAATAGGTTTAAACATATCATAAACCATAACATAATCGTATCACATAAAACATGCATAAAGGAAACATAACATCTCCACATTTCAATCACAAGATATAAATACAACACATTAATATAATAAAAACACTTTCAAAACCATTTTCAATACCAAAATAATAGAAAAGTAAAACATAGTATTTATTTTTCTTTTAAAAAGAAGGGATGGCTTGTAGAGGAAGCCGAAACTCAAATAATGGTCATGGTGGTGGAGAAGTCATTGTCGCCGCATAAGTACGGAAAGTAAAAAATTACCTTTTTTTCATTTAGTAAAACGCTTCGTATAAAAAAGATTCCTTTTGAATAAACGTAAAAGTCAAAGGGGTTCATACACCGTATAAAAGAAAGTTTTGTATAAAACCAAATATGCCTCAATGAAAGGGGATTGAGACGAAGTCCTTAAAAAGATCAATTTTTTATATAAAGTACATCTATAATGTGTATTCACTATAAGTACACATAAATAATGTACAAATACAATATAGGACATAATAATATCATGACATAATTTGAAAGTATGAGATTAACCCAAAGAATGAAAATTGGGTTAAGAAATTCCCTTACCTTGCGTCCTGTCCTGACTCGACCGTTCTTTAACCTCCTGAATAATAAACTAGAGTTAATTTATATTTACATAAGAACCTTTTTCATTTTCATTATTCCTTTTATATCCCTTATTACCATGTTATGAACATTATTTAATTATTTGAGTTAATAACGGTCATTTTGTCGATGTTTGGTACTTGAGTCAGAAATAAACTTCTTATAATTACAAGTTGTTCATGTGGTGAAATATCCATTATATACAGAATTATATTCATGATGTAGATATCATATATGTCATATATATATATAGTATATACATTCATTCATAATGTCACGTAACATTTAGAGGTAAGAAATGAAATGTACCGTTCATGGAGACGGTAAGCCGTACGTACGCATGAACGCTACATTCATTTCTATTTCGTATTTAATGGAATGAAATCATAATGATATAAATTTATAATATAATTACAGTATAATATAGTGTATAATACCATTTAATCCATCCTTTATACATCCCACATATGGCATTAACGATTCAAATCACTTTGAGGGAGCGGTAGTCTGCACTTCCTAAAATTAAATTATCGCATTTTACCCATAATGGAAATCATAAAGTATGCCATAAATGAGAAATACATAAGCATAAGTAAAACATAAACATATTTTATATCATATATAAATATAGTTACATCTTAATGGCCACATTTGAAGGTGTTATATGAGTGTTGAACAATCATCGTTTCGTGAGGCAGAAATTCGCCATCCACAGAAACCGTATGTTCTTTAACCATTAGATGTAGGTGTGTGTATGTGTAGCTCAAATACTTCTTATAACAACATCCTAGTATATTTAGGATACTGGTTTTGTTACAAAAGAAATGAATAAAAAGAGTTTAGGGGGTTGGAGAAGAAAAATAAAACAAAACAACATTAGAGAAGACATTACCTCAAAATCGGGTAACTCTTTTTGATTTGAGCCAAAGGCTTCCTTGGGAAGAGTTCTGCCCAAAGTGAGGCTTCTAGGAGTAATAGGGGGAAGTTGGGAGAGTATTTGGTCAGAGTTCGGCCGAGCCAAATGGCTTTAATGTGTGAATAAGGTGGGAGTGGTGGGGGCCTTTTATAAGTGGAGAGGAGGGGCTCTTTTGGAAAGATTGAAATGTTACATTATTACACAATGATTTTAGGATTCTAAAGGTCCCACACTTTTATAATTCCTGGATAAGGTGATAAGGGTTCGAAACCTCCTCATACAATAGGCTTTGGACAAGTGTAAGCCTTGGATTTTTCATTATCTACTCATTTTATTTAAATCATTAAATAATGAGGTCATCGCTGCATCATAATTATGTCATAAATACTATAATTTATATAATGTCTAAAAATTATAAAAAACTACTATGATGTAGGAAATCTTTTTAGATTTCTAATGAATATTTATAATCAAAATTTGGACTTGTGTAACCTCACTTAACAATTGTTTTAGTAAAACAACTCATGTTTGTGTCAATTTAATTTTAACATTAAATAAATATATATTAATGTCATTTTCCAACCAAAGTGGCTCCATGGGGTCCCCATGTTGACCCATGGGTTGTCTTGGTCGGCCATGACTCATTTAATAGGAGTAGGAAAAGTGTCAAGCTCATCTCATATTATGAAAACATTATCTTTACCTTAAACTACACTAATTACCTCTAATCGCGATTAAGAACTTAAAAGTTACTATTCACCAAAAAATTATTTTAATCTCATTGAACCACATTTTAATTCATAATGACAACGATGTATGTCTGATTTTTGAAAATAAAATCACAGATGTGGTAATATTTCATTTTAACGAAAAAATCAGTTTTTAACAACCACTTAGTGGTTTCACTATTCATCAAAAATTGAAGTTTTTCAGAATAAGGCCAAAATTTCACCCTAAGCTATAATTGATATTCCGAATTCAAAAATGATGTCTATTTTACAAAATTCCAAACATATATGTTTCATTAATTAATTTTATAATTAATTCCCACTGTTACAACAAATAGCGTGTTTTTAAGAAACAATTTATATCAAAAGATTGGCAATTGTTTATGTCCAATTTCAATGTTAGATTAATTCTAATGACCACCATTGGATAAAATGGTAAAAATATATTCTAATTATACTTTAAAACCACTAAATAGTATAATTTATCACTATAAATTATTTTGATTAAAAAATTTGTTTTTAAGTATTTTTCACTATTCATAAAAAATAGAAGTTCTCAGAAAAATACCAAAAATTAAACAAAGGATAATTTCGATATTTCGAATCCAAAAATGAAGTCCATTTTGATAAATAAAATTTATAAAATTTCAAAAAGTAGGTATTAATATTCACAACGGCTAGTTTAATTCGTTGTGGTGTGTGTTAGAGCTTGAGGTTGCGTACAACACACGCTATTGCATTATTCGAAGTGAAACGTACTGTGGAAGCTTGGGGTGTTACATATAAAGCCTAGTAAGAGAGTAAACAAGGCATAACATGAAGAATAAATTAATTTTTAGGAAATATATATATTAATGGATCATAAGATAAACATGAACATTAATGCACTATATAACATGGTCATCATAACATTAAAATGTGGAAGCAGCTTAAAAAATTGCATTATTAACATAAAAAATTAGGTAGAACCCTATCCCAACATGGTGGAAAAATGTCCTAAAATGAAATAGGTAAAACCCTATCCCCAAATGATGTATCAGTATACTAAACATTACCCAATGCATTGGAGTGCTGTCAGGGTGCACCATTCATAATCATTTCAATCTCATGCTTATATATGCCACAGAGATCAAATAACATAGATTCGTCGAACATCATAATTTATTACACAATTAATGAATGTGGAATAAATAATTGATGTCTATAATAAATATTTATATGTCAATAATGTTGAATAGCCTTGATATATAAATGGCCATTTTATTTACTACCTGAAGATTTTGGTATAGAAAATCAAGGCCAAATTTTGGAATCATAACAACGTGACTTAAAAATTCGTAAAAGTGGTTGATGAGAGATAATGTTTTATCTCATAATATATAAACTAAATTTAATGTAAGGGTGTAATATAAATAAATGCTCTAACATAAGGAATTTTTATATAAAAGGTGTAACATAATAATGAAACTTAAAGATTGAGCAAAAATGAAATAACTCTTAAAAAATTGCGGCATAGTAATAGGTATTCATGGGAGGGATTAATGATAATTAAAGAGGTATCCTATCATAAAAAAATTATAAGGGATGTTTGGGGGAGGTTATGAAACATACCCCATTATTTTTAATTGTAAATAAAAGGGTGTAACAATATAAAGAATCATGGACAAAAAATGAGAAATGTGAGGAAAGCCTTACTTGAGTGTGTGATCCCAAAAGATTAGAAGAGGATTCGTGGTATAACGGGGGAGGATTGGGAGGATTATAGAGAGGGTAGGACAGATTATAGACCTTATCAACGAATTTTTAATGAATATGAGTGGGAGCCTGTGTGGGATTATATAAGAAATTAGAGGGGAATTGATTAATATTTCAAAAACATAGATTTTGGAATCTATATAAATAAACATTCAAAACCACTAACCTTACCATGGTTTTTTTACAAATATTTTCCATATTAGAGTGTAAAAAGAAATTTATTAGCTCACGGTCTTATGAAATTAAAATATTTTACTTGATTATGTGGATGTGAGTCACAATCTCAAGGAAAAGAATTTAAAATCATAAAATATATAATACATTTTGGGGGATTCGATAAGGCCATATAAAAAAAGTAAAATAATTATTAAATCTCTATATTTTAATGTAAAATATATATTTGGTAGATAATACCCATTAAAGTATCTATTACATCATTTTTTGGTCATTAATATGTCATAAAACACACATTTTATTTGTGCAATATTAATTTTTTATCAAAAAATTCGACCACTTCAAAAAATTATGAAAAAATACCCATGTGCTAATTTCATTGTCTGGATTCCAAAATAATATTCATTTTATCAAAATAATCTTCCAAATATGTGAATTTTCATTTTTAAAATGAAAACTGAAATTTATTGGAAATTCCCTTGTATTGAGAAAAATAATTTTCAAACCAAAATAAAAATTACAATTGAATTCATAAAAATTATATACTTATTTATTATACATAAAAGTAATTTTATAATAATATTTTATTAAAATATTAATTAATTACTTTAAATAAATTCTTTAAAAATACACTTTGTTTCATATCAAATAAAAAATATAACCCTTATCAAACCGACTACCTAATAATTTAAAGTTAAAGAATTGATACAATAGTCATTTATAAGAATTGTTTTTATAATATTATAAATAAGAAACTTAGTTGAATATAATATTGTTTATATTTCTCAAAAATTCCATTTTTACCCAAAAAATCAATTTATCAAATTCGTTATTTTTTATGAAAGACTTTTTTCTTAAAGGAATTCATGGAATACTAATTTTATTTATTAAAAGGAATTACACAATAAATAACTAATACCTTGTTACATAACCACATATAACACCCAAATAAGACCTAAGGTTAAGGTATGTGATGGTGAAAGACTCTTGGGGCGGCTTGGATAACGTCGCCCGGGAGGCCGTCTCTATTAACATGAACTTCTCCCATATGCGATTCCATTCCAGATTAACCTGTTGAATATTAGCTTGGACATGGTCAATATAGAATCTCAATGATGCTACATTCATTGTATGCTCCAACAAATGTGCTTCTTATGACCAGAGTTTGTTGGATGAGGTCGTCCTATCCTTTTTCTATGTCAAATTATTTTTTAAACATTATATTTTTGTCAATTGTGTGATAACTGCTCAGTGGATATATTATCAACATAAATGATACAAATTGGTCATTTAAATACAATATTAATAATAAAAAGTGTTCATGTGTTTTATATATCCCTATGACATAAAAATAAAGGGAATTGTTTTCTCAAATGATCAGGTCATTACAAAATTTCCCCCATAAGACATCTCCCCCTCGAAAGTTTCTTTTTATACACTAAAACAGATGAGGGTATCTCTGCATCATCACTTCCTCCGGTTCCCACATCCCATTTTCAAAACTGTGGGTTCTCTAAAAAAATTTTACGAGGGGAATTTTCTTATTTCAATGAAATTTTTCCTTATGATCCAAGATCTTAACTAACTCCACTTCATATGAATGTTCATTATCCATTGGTACCACCTCGGGATTGAGTTTATGTGATGGGATTGGTATGTACTTCCTTATGTGTGATACATGGAATACATCATGTACTTGAGATAGGATCGATAAGAGTTCTAGTTGATATGCCACTATTTTTATGCGATCAAGGATCTCAAAAGGGCCGATGTACCCTGGAATAAGCATTCTGTTATTCCCAAATCCCGTAACTCTCTTCCATTATGATATGTATTGGAATAGCATGTCTCCAACATCCACTCAAGGTCTCATCGAAGTTGGTCATGATACCACTTTTGTCGACTCAGAGTATCTTTCATGTGCTGCTGGATGGTCATAAACTTCTCCACTATTTATTTGACCATTTCCATACCTATAAGTTTTTGTTCCCCAACTTTATCCCAACATGCTGATGTTCTACACCTCTTCCAACAAAGGGTTTCATAAGTAGCCTTTTCGATTCATTAGTGGAAACCGTTGTTTTAAGAGAACTCAACTATAGGAATATGTTGATATCATCATACTTGAATATCCATTGTGCATGCTCTCAACATGTACTCAAGTGTTTGGATAGTCCACTCAGATTTGCAATCAGTTGAGTACGATAAGACGTACTGATGTGTAGCACATTATTCAAAGAATGCTAGAGATTCTTCTTGAACATAGAGGTGAATCATGGATCTCGATTAGATATAATTGATAGTGGTACACCATACCGCCTTACCACTTTTTTGATGTATATCTATTCCAGTTGATCCACTGAGAAATCCTATCGAATTTTAGTGAAGTGTGTAGTCTTAGTAAGATGATCCATAACATCCTAGATATAATTATTTCGTTTGGATCTCTTCAGAAGATCAGGGACAAATTCCATAGTGATGTTTTTCCATTTCAATATTGGTAGGGTTAATGGTTGCTTCATCCCCATATTCATTTCCCTCTAATCCTAGACTTACTGACATACCAAGAACTTTGATTTATACACAATGATCTACTTATTCATGTTATCCCACCAATAACGCTCTCATAGATCTTGATACATCTTAGTGTTTCCTTGGTAAATAGGGAAATTCTAACTATGTGCATCATCCAAACATTCTTACTTTAACTCCAAATTTTATGGAACACATAGTGTTGAAAAGAATATTACAATTCCTTCTTCAATAACAATTAATTCTTAGGATATACCTTTTTTGATAACTTCTACTTTCTTCAAAATTCCCACATCATCATTTTGAGAAATATTTAATCATTCTAAAAGAGATGGTTGAGTAATAATTTGTCAATGTATTGATGATATTCCCATGTTTATGATACCAATGTCCATCTTCATCCAATCTTTGAAAATTAGATCCTTCTCAATTCTAATTATTAATGGAGTTGATGTATCCTTTCTTATTTGATCATATTCATCTTTTTCTGCTTTTGCTGGATGGTAGTGAATTGAGCAGTCACAGTCTTTGATCAGCTCTAACCAACATTGTTGGCATATATTCAACTCTTTCGATATGAATATATACTTGGTGATTTTTTGGTCTGTATATATTTTACACTTTTCCTTAAAGAGGTAATGTCGAAAAATATTCAATGCGAAGATCACTACAACCATCACTAGATCAAGTGATGAATAGTTCTTCTCATGAACACTTAATTTTTTTAAAGTATCATAAATGAATTTTTCATTTTTCATTAATACACATCCCATGACTTTTTTCAAAGTACCATTGAATACGATGAAATGTTCTGCTCTTGTGGGTAGTGTGAGCATGAGCACTGTGATAAGACTCCTTTTCAACACCATTATACTTGCTTCACATTCATCATTAGATGAAAATATGACTCCCTTATGAGATTTCATGGTAAGTATGTTTGAATAATGTGAGAAATGTTTCACAAATCGGTGATAATATCCTGCTAACCCAAAGAAGCTACAGATATCTGTCACAGATGTTGGACTAAGCCATCTTTCAATAGAATTTTTCTTGGAGAGATCCATTAATATCCCATTTCTTGTAATGATATTCCCTAAGAATGGGACTTACTTCAACCATAAATCATGTATGATATACTTTACATAGAGATTATCCTTTCGCATGGTCTCTAGTATAGTGATTGGATTCTCCTTACGCTCCTCCTTGGTTTTGAATTACATTGGAATATTTTCTATAATGAATACCACAACATTGTCAAGGTAATATCAAAAGACCCTGTTGATCAAGTCCCTGATTATTTCTAGAGAACTAGTGAGTTCGAATGGAATCTAAATGCATTTATAGTGCCCATACATTGTATGAAAAGTAGTCTTGGGGATATCGTCCTTCTTCACCCATACATGGTAATATCCTCACCGTAGATCCACCTAGGATAAGTTTCATTCTCCATATAGCTAATCCAACATCAAATCAATTCTTGGTAAATGACACTTGTTATTTATTATAATTTTTCTAGCCCATGATAATCGATGCAAAGGCATGTTGACCCAACCTTCTTCTTGAAGAAGACGATTCGTGCACCATGTGGTGAAGAACTAGGGCTTATAAACCATTTATCTTAATTTATTAGTTTCCTTAGTCCCTCAATCTACACAGTAGATATTCTATATAGAGTTTTGGATAATGGATATTCTATAGGTATCAGATCGATAAAGAATTCGATATCTCTTATTGGAGGAATACTCGATAATTCTTCGGGAAACACATCAGTGAATTCCTTCACAATAGGAATCTCATTGAGGTTGGTTCCTTTATTTGAAACAATAATCCGAGCATGATATGCATCCTTATAGGGTAGAAATACACTTGCATGAGATTATGGTTTTAAAGAAGATTCATCCTCCTTCTACCACTTGTATAGAATCAGGGATTGATTCACCATATAGAGAGTTATTTCCATCTCACACAAATTTATGTTGTCTCTTTAGAGAGAAAGGAAATCAATGCCATGAATTTAACCTAATTTCACTAGAGGGAGTATAACAAGGTTATCCAAGAAGATAAATCCACATATTTAGATAGGGGACGAGTTATATACATGGGATGAAATAATTTCCCCATTTATAGTTATCACTGACTTCTATACTTCCATGATTTGTGTTCGTGTTTGGATTATTCTACTAAACATTCTGGATATAAAAGAATGTGTGGAACAGAATATAATATAACATCTATATTATTGAATGAATAACTAGTGTACCTTTCACCACGTCATTGTCGAGATTCACATCAGTGGTAGGGATGGAAAAATCTCTCCCTTACTTCCTTTGAGGTTGTTGGTTGCCTTTGAAAACCATTAGCTTAGGGAACCGGTTTGGGAAGTTCCCTAGTTCATTGTGCTTGTTTCAATAAATAGTATGTTGAGAGTTGAATGGAGTATTCCTCTCCTTTGTCACAAAAGTGGTATTTTCTTATCGACAATCATTGGATATGTGAAATTCTCTTACACACCTAATGCATTTTCTCATCCCATTCTAGAAATTTATGGGGTGCCTATTTCCGCACATTCAGAAAGCGGGGTGGTTGAATTTGTTAGAACCATTGGATTTATACATCATACCTCTAGATTTAATTTTCATTTTCCAGTTATTATCTCTATAATACCCATTATAGTAATCAACCTCCATTTTGACATTGAGAGAACATCCGACAAATTCGTCATAGCTATCAGTTTTAAAGATATCTAGGGATTTCCATAGGCTTGGTTCATTTTCCACCAAAGATGTAGTCAACCTTGTATTCGTGGGTAACGACAAATCTAGAGGTGTATAATGAAATCCTTGTGATTTTTCCTTATAAACTATGATGGATTAATAGTTTTTTGTTAAGGGAAAGGAAGTACCTTTCCATCGTATATTGGAGAGTGCAAAGGAAATATTTATTGAAAAACATTTTCTAGAAATTCATCCATTATAACACCTTAATATCATTCTTAGGATTAGTATTATTGATCAATGTACACAATTGATCAGCTTCACCATCTATATGATAATTATCCAAAAGAACCTTCTCTTATTACGAACTTTGAAGGATATAGAAGATATTCTCAATGAATTTTATCTATTGTTCGGTGATTGGGGGATCAGATGATCCATTAAAATTCAGAGGGCTTTGCCTCAGGATGCTCCCGACTGTGATTTTTTATTTATTTGGGGAGGGGTGGATATTATTATCGACCCATGTTTCTATTCGAATCTTGAGTTAACTATGAGAGTATCATGAAAAATTTTGTGATTACCTCTCCCATCAGATTGGGAATCTTATTAGAACAGTAATCACATAGATCTTTGCATTAGGATTTAGACCGAGTCCTCCAATTACCAGCTATTGGATAGAATAAAATGAAAATTCGGGGTAATTATATTAATCTTTTAAAAAAAGAAAGGGTAATATAATGAAATAGTATTAACTTATAAATTAAATTTAATTACATTACTTATAAATTTATAAGCTTCAATCTAATTTATCCATGTTCTATTTCATAGCATATATTCATAAGGTATTTTTTATTTCCCTTAATAGTGGTTCATAATATGATTATGACTTTAATAAAGCATATTCCCCTAGAGTTTCATACCTAGAGTGTTGCAAGGTCCCTTTTCAAAAGCTGTGTTTTTGAGTTTTACCCCCAGATACATCATTGCAAGAGCCACCTCTACCTGATCATATCTAGATATGGATATATTTTTTTGAAATAGTTACTTTATAGTCACCAAAATTTTGGGATTATTTTCTTATTCTCAGTCTTATCCATAAGCCTTTCACTAGTGTTTTATAACCCTAATCACAAAAATAACTAAACCTTACCACTAATACCAACTATAACAATCCGGGTCTTTATTTAACCTTTTAAAAGGATTTATTATCTAATGATACACTTAATACAACCCAGAAGATCATGAGGTCTAGTGTTGTTTGGAATTATGAACATTAAATGAAAACATAATATGTAATATATAACATCATTATTGAAAACATAATACACATGACCACAACATTCCTTCATATATAACATTGAATGGGATAACCAGGGGAAATACATAAGAAAATGGAGAGCTATAAATCCCAGTAAGGGAGTGAAAAATACATAACATGAAGAATACAATACAGATTAGTCAATAGACATATAAATGGAGCATAGTGGAGACATGAAAACAAAGACATGACATAACATGGTCATTATAACATTGAAATGTTGCAAAAACGTAAAACATTGCATCATTAAAATAATGGAATTAGGTAAACCCCTATCCCAACATGGTGAAATATTTTTCCAAAAATGAATCAAGTAACCCCCTATCCCAATATAACATATCATGATAGTAGACATTAATGAATTTATTGAAGCGCTGTCAAGGCACACCCTTTATAATCATTTCAATCTCTTCCTTATGTGTTCCACATAGATCATATAACTTGGATTCATTCAACATAATAATTTATTACATGATAATGGAATGTCGAATAAATAAATAAAATCCTATAATCAATAAGTATTTTATCATAATGATGAATACCATTGATATAGAAATGTTCATGGTATTCACCACATAATGAATTTGGAATGGAAAATCGCGATCCAATTTTGGAAGCCTAACTGCGTGACAAAAAAAATTCATAAAAATGGGTGATGATAGAGAACGAGGTATCTCATCATATAACCATTAAATTGAAATTATGGCATCATATAAATACATTTCCCAATATAATAAATTTGGAAATTGAAGGCGTAACATAATAATGAATCTTGGAGCAATAGGATAAATGGAATAACTCTTCTAAAATTTCAGTATGGTAATGGGTGTATATGGGAGGGATTAATGATAAAGAAAGTGGTATCCCATAATAAAAAAATAATAACAGTTTTATGGGGGTGGCTAAACCCCATCATTTGTAATTTAAAAACAAATGGTGTAACAATATAAGAAAAATTGAATAAAAATGATAAAGGTGAGGAAACCCCCACTTGAGTGTGTGATACCATAGGCTTGCAAGATGCTTCATGGGAGATTTAGGGCACCATGAGAGGTTTCTAGAGAGAGTAGGACATAGTAATGACGTGATATAATGATTTTTAATGAAGAGAAGTGGGATCTTTTGTGGGTTTATATATGAAATGAAAGGATAATTCATTAATATTTCACAAATATAGATTTTTCAAATTATATAATTAAATATTCAAAAACACAAAACTTCTCATGGTATTATCCCATAGATTTTACAAAGGGGAGATGAAAACATTATTTTATAAGGCTAATGGCCAATGAAATCAAAATATTTCCTTTCTTATGTGGAGGTGAGTCACAATCTGAAGAACATTAATGTAAAATCATAAAATATAAAATACATTTTTGAGGATTTACTAAGGATTAATTAAATATGTAAAATAAATATAAAATCACATTATATTAATGGGAAAACATATTTTTTTGATAATAAACACCATTGTATTTATTACATCATTTTGGGGTCATTATGAAGTCCTAAAACACATAATTTATTCATATGGTATTTAATTTTTCCCAAAACATGGAATATGTTATAAAATTATGAAAAATTCACCATTGTATAATTTCAAAATCCTGATTCCAAAAATAATATTAATTTTATCTAAAAAATTTAATAAATAATTTAATTTTCACATTTAAAATGAAAATGGACATTTATTGAAAATTCACAGGTTTTGATAAAAATAGTTTTCAATCCTTAATAAAAATTACATTTGACATCTTAAAATTTATATAATATTTTATTATTCATAAATTTTATTATATACTAATATTTTATTAAAATATTAATTATATTTAAAATCCACTCATTTCTTAAAAAAATAATTAAAAATTCACTAATATCTTTATCCTATAAAAAAAATATATCTTATCAATCTGACTACCTAATCATTTACATATAAGAAAATGATATATTAATAATTTATAAGAATTTTTTTTAATAAAATTATTAATAAAAACCTTACTTTAATATAATAATGTATATATTTTTCAAAAGAACCATTTTTACCTTAAAAATCAATTTATCAAATTTGTCATTTTTAAGAAGGAAAATTCTCATAAATGAATTGATGGAATATGAATTTTATGTATAAAAAGGGATTACATAATAAATAATAAATACCTTATTATATAAACCCTTATAATATCCACATAATCTCTATGGTTAAGGTCTGTGATGGTGAAAAAATCTTGGGGCGGCGCGGTAACATCACCCAAGTGGTAATCATTATTAACTTGAACTTTTCCCATAGATGATTTCGTTCAACATTAACATGTCGATGCATGGAATAGGATTGGTCAAGAGTGAAGCCTATTGACTCTACTTCCTTTATAATCTCCAAACGAATGATCTACAAAAAGGCCAGAGTCTACTGGATGAGTATATCCTATACTTTGTTTGTGTTGAAGTTATTTAAAAAACATTATATTTATATCAGTTGTTTGATCCCTACTCCATGGATATATTTTCAACGGTAATGATACTTATCATTCATTTAAAACAAATCCAAAATATAGTTCATGTGTTTTTTATATCGATAAGACATTAAAAGAAATGTAATTTTATTTATAAATGATTGGGTCATTAAAGATATCCTCTAGAATAAATTACACATAGTGTACCTTAGTTACCTTAAAATTAGTTTCATATATACTTAATGAACACACACTATCATTTGTGTGAACATTATCTTCTAACCATGTTTTAAATATCTAATGAAATTAACAATAACCATGTACACCACATATCAATCGCCTCAATTGAGGAATAATAAAATATAATAAAATGATATGCCTCACATGGAATGTGGAGACACAAAGGAACCTTTTCACTTAATATCTCCCTTATATAAACTCTAAGAAAACACTAAATTTTAAAAATTTATATTAAAGTATTAGGTTTGACACTATATTTATCCACATCAAATTTATTAGGATAGTTAATTATGACCATGAGTTAGGAGGTCATAGTGAGAAGAACTGTGAGGAAATAAAAAAGGGAAAAAGAGAGGTTGAAATGAACAGAATAACATTTTTTATTAATTATATATAATACTATTATATTAAAATATAAAAAACAAATGCTTATAAAATAGGTAATAAAAATTTATTTCTAAATTGAATAAATATTTTAAATGACAAAGAAATAATTTTTTATTGGATAAATGGTAGGCATATTTCCCTTAAATTTCATCAATAGAATGTTTTCACATGGATAGTGTAGTAAATAGTGGAATTTGGTAAATTTTTCTTCTTCAAATATTTTCATAAATTTTTTATTCATGTAAAAAGAAAACCTACGATATAATGGCCATGATTATACAATCTTCTAATTAGATTAACATTAGAATTATTTATATTCTAGTTTCTCTTCACATTAACCTTCTCTAATTTTTGATCATCTTCATATTATCATTTTCAGCAGAGTAATTTATATTTTTTTAATTCCACTTTTTAGAATATATTGTCCCATATTTTAATGTCACAAAATATTATAATAGATTACAAGAACAAACCATCTTGATTCTTTTGTGTATTATAATGATGGTTTGGTCTTAATGTCCAGTTCAAATCAATATACACTATAAATCCTAGAATCCTAAAAAATGAAATTTATTTATTTAAAATAGTGTTGAAAAAATTATGATTGAATTTAAAATTGATTTAAAATAATTAAAATTTCAATATATATTAAATTTAAACATTAATATAAAATTTCATCAAAAAATCTAAGAAATAAAATGATTTCTCATAATGTAACAAGTTGGCGAGATTAAATAATTTAAATTAAATGGAAAATAAATGAAAATATTTTGTTTTTTAATAATATAAAAAGAATATATTCATTATTTCTATGAATATTTCTAGATTATTCGTGAGTCCAAAATGAATCATTGTGAAAACAGTGTTTTTATCTTGCATGAAAGGTAGTCATGAGAATTTTCTTTTACATCACCATAAATTTATTATATATCAATATAAGATCCTCCATAGAGTTGTAAGAAAACCTGATTAGTTATTTGGAGAATCCATTAATCTAGGATAAGTGATACATATTTTTTATCTTGATATTACTTATTTAATTATAATTAATGTAGATATTAATTGACCCATATTCTTATTAATAAATAATAAAAAAATAGCTAATATTGAAACACTTGGTCATATAAAACCTATATTGAGATACTATTATTGTTTCTTCATTAGTTATTTCAATTCAAAGGGGGTTACTCTATAGTGAATTTTGAAATTGGAAAATATCTGTGTATAAGTAAAATTTAGGAATATAACTTTCGATCAAGAGGATAAACAAGAAACTGTTTGTGAAATGCATCAGTATATTACCTCACAATGTCCAAGTATACAAGGATGATCATCTCCTATTTGTTAATAATTTGAGATAAAAACTATTTCTTAAAAGGAAATAATAATAATTATCTATATGTAATTTCCAAATGATATTATCCTCTTCTATGATGTTATATAGATTTATTGGATTATTTGAGATATAAAAATAAATTTCATTCTATAGGATATTGATATTGGATGTATATAAATAAAACCAATAAATTCATAACATAGAATAAATTTGTAATAATAGGAGTATAAAATGGGTTTCTAGGATATTCAACCAATAATTTTTTTGGGAAACATTTATATTCTTTAGATGAAATGAATACACGAATTAGTGTTATCACTGGCAACTCAACATCCATGTCTTCTGGTGGTGTTTGAATATTTATAGTAAAATTTAATGATTTGAAATAATTTTTAAAAAGAAATTAAAATTGAAATGTTTCTATTATTGAATAAATAAAAAGTTTTTATATCACCTTGTTTTCATGAACCACCATGAAATATTTTTAATAAAATCTGATCATTTCAACATTGACCTCAAAGGCTGTTTTCATTAATTATTGTATCACCCCAAGATTTTGGGAAATATATTTTTTCAAATAAATGTAATCATTTTGATAAATTTCATCCCATGAAACACTTTTTTTAGCTTGAGTTACCAAAAACAATGATATTTTCTTAAATGACACAAAACACTAAGTGTATATTCCATTACACACAACCCCAAGTTTAAACGAACCGTGGAATACTATTTAAATATTAATATTTAATATGATAGTTATCAACTAGATGTTAGAAATGACGTTATGAATAAAATTATCTAAATTTAAAAAATAAATGGTTTACACATGTATATATATTGAAACCCTTGGTTACCAATTAGTTATAATTTAAAATAAAATCCATTGGAAGAAAAAGAAAATATTTTTTTTAAAACTATTATAATTTTCACAAATTCTATTTAACTTAACAAAATAATGAGATCCTTATTAGTGAATTAGTTTAATAAATCTTAAATATTATATATTCAATCAACTTTTTAGCATTCAACCTATTTTTTTCTTTATAAAAATAATAAAAAAAATTATAATTGAAAACTGGATTTTTCTAACAAACTTTTACTAATTTATATGCAATTATTTTAAACTTATTTTCCCCTATAGAAAATTTATTATAAAAAACCTGATTTTTTAATCTTATTTCCTGAATATCTTAGAGTTAATTTTTTAGAAATGTATGAAAATATATATATTTTATGAATATTTAAATATACTAGTTTCAATTAGGAATTTTTATTTCATTTAATGATTTCAAAAACATAAAAAAATTATATTATAATGTTTTCAATGTAAAATTTGTTCATTTATATGTATATTAATCCAATATATGTTTTTATAATTAATTTTTGTATGGAATTTCGATAAAAAAACTTTTCAAAATTTTGAAATATTTCCGTTTGGAAATCAACTTATTTATTTGGACATGAGATTAATTTTAAATAATGGGTTTTCCACTTATATGAATGTTATATGAAATCTTTGATTGCATATTATTAATTATCATAATATTAATTATAAAATACGTTAAACTTAATTTTTTACCATAATTAACAGAAAAAAGACAAAATTAATTACCGAGGTTATGATTAAAAAATGTTTATCATGGATTAATGTAAAAATATAAGAGTCAAAATGGCACAAAAACATGTTCAAAAAAATTTTATGGATATATTTATAACATATAACCTATGATATTCATGGATAGTTATTTTTATATAATTTTTAAATGTGGAAAAAGTTGGTACATTTTTACCTTTTTTAAAAATTACAATTGTGCTACTCACCTGACTAATAAAAGGCCACCCACTACCCTCTCTTCTTCACACATCCGAAACCCCTCATTTTATCCAATACCTAAAAAAATAATTTCATTAATTCTCTAATATCATTTAAAACCATATTTTGGTTATAAAATCATCCAAATAAACCTTTTGGTTCAAACCAAAAGAAATTGTGCAAAGAAGAGGAAACGTCCCTAAACGAGTGTTTTATTTTATTTCAAATTATCCCTAATTTATATTTTATTAATGAATGATGATATGATAACCTAATTATATTTCATATAATAAGATTATATTTTATTAATTTAATAGCCTAAATACTTTTCATATTCTATAAAATGGGATTTAAAATCAATGTTCGTGTTATCATACATTACTTCCACATGAACCAATTTTATTCATTTTCCATCACCACATATCAAATATGGATATAATGATGAAATTAATATTTATAAACGGTATTTATGCTATATATTTACCTATTGTATTATAATAAAATATCAAAATTCTTCCCTCCAAACCCATTTGAAAGCAATAACATCACTCATGTGTACGACGGACTACGACCTCAATAACAAATGTGATGTGTTTTTTTAATTTAACATGGATTGTTATAAGGATAAATTAAATAAAATAATATTTTATTTGTAAAATATTTATACTTCTATAATTTTTATATCATGTATTCTTCCTAACATTCTATTCTATGGGAATACAATAACATTACACATGTATACAACATACTATTGGCTCATGAAGAGATGTGGTTCATTTTTCACGTACACATTACCTAGAAGATAATAAGGATGTGATTAAATAAACATATGTGATATATATATATTACATAAAAATTATTCTATATTTTAGTAATATATTATTTACATTTCTTTCTTTCTATTCTCTAATAAAATGGAAACATCATTCATGCATTTATACGGTCTACCGTTTCCATGAATTGTGTACTTAATTTTTTATATCTAACATTTACAGATTACTATAAAAATATGTAATTAATATATACTATATTTCTATCATTTTTATCATTTTTTTGGTTATAACCATGATGAATATAAGGGGGTTGAAAATAAAAAATCAAAACAAGCACAAAAGGCAGTTATTATCCGAAACATGATTTTAACAAAAAAATTCAGAAACATGTGATAAAAGGTCAAAAGTAAATCATATATTGTATGATATATAAAATTATATTTTTATAATTTATGTATAATAATTTTAAATTTATTAAATATGATATTTGAATGTATATTAATGATGTTGAGACCTAAATCAAGGGATTTTTAATCTGTCTTTAATTTGTAGTCGACATATGAAAATTCAATAATTATTTCTATTATATGGTGTATATATTTCCAAATTAACATATTATATCATGAATTTATTTATATTATTTATATTTAAATTTCAGTTGATTTTATTCTACATTGGGCCTTACAATTCTAATTATTACTAATGTAGTAAGGGGGTTTTGTCTCAAATGGACTTCTTTGAGAAATATGTATCTTTATGAACATATATTCTTATATGAGGTGTATATAAAAACATTTTGACATGTAAGGACAAGGATTTTATTATTCTATTTATATTTTTTTCGATTAATGTTATTATTTCTTGGTATTATTATCAAATTTCATTCAAGCGATAATGAATTTATGTTACAATCTTATTGTTTTTAAATATTGTTTATTTTTATGGATATGATGACAAAATACTATAATCTGGCTCTCAAAAAACAAATTAATATTCATATGTTTTGGTTATTTGATGAGAATTCAAATTTTCCAATTATTCTCACCTCTTCATGTACTCATGATTCATAAATATTATTTTGAAATTAAGATGACATTAATTCTTTATTCAGTTGAAAAAACCTTATTCTTCCATATCAATGTTTCCCCGGGAAATTTTCTAAATTATTTTTGAAGAATCTATTATATATTTACAAGTTTATTTTGAAAGGAAATTATTTTCTAAATGGGTTATGTTTTAATAATTGGATTTCAATGTGAAAAGGCTATTTTCGTAAACAAATTTTTTAACTGATGTTTCAAAAAAATAAATTTTCATTTAGGATGAAATTATTTAATGTTACATATTGATTATTGGGGATATGATGAAAGTAAAATATTCTAATTACTTATCTGGATGAAGTATGTTTATGATTAAATGAATTATATGAAACCCATTTTTATTTGTTTCCACTGAAGTGTTTTCCTTGGTACGGAACAAAAGTGTCCTATAATGGAGGGAAATGTATCGTTTTCATCTTACAAAATAGTTTTCACAATTAATTAATTCAGGTAATATTCTACATTTATTTACCCCCTAAGAATTTTTTTTAGCCCGAACAGTTGATTACACAGGGGTTCAATGGTGTGCAATCACTAACATTGGGAAAAATCTCCTCAACCAGTCTCTAATGTGTTTTGTTTGTGGAACCGAAAACACCAAATGGATCTCATATCCCTGATTCATGGACCTACAATCCAAAGGTAGTCTCTCATTGGGTAAATTGGTCCATTTCATATAAGAACTTACATTGGTCAAGAGGATGTGAATTTGGTATCATCACATGCTTCTAGGGGGAACTATTCCTTATTCCGTGACTCCGTTAATGATTTAAGATATGTCCAAGAATAATTGATTCATTCCCTAGTATGTGTATTATTATTAGCCCTAAATAAATGATTTATCATAACAACACTTTAGTTCACAATAATTGTATGTATATGAGGTTATCTATCAATAGAGGGATCTTTATTAATTAGACATTCTCCATCAATGGTACCCTTTTGTTGATGAATTGAGGATTCCTTAGTCATTTTTTAGAGTGATGTTGATTTTAGGATTCATGATGGTGAACCTGAGAGTTTATCATCATCTAGGGGGATGAGAGATGTTTGGGAATTGGGATAAAACCTCCAAGATTTTATTCAATTGTATCCTCATAGGAGGAATAAGAACCCACATAGTTAAATGTCATGTAACAGGACACACCACCTTTTATGGTCGTCTGGGAAGGACCCAACCGGACAGAGTAATATTACAATGTATGTTCATATCAACGAAGGGTTCATAGTCAAGAATTAGGTAGGAATTATGCTGAGACAGACCAAGGCGACCAAAATAGTTATCATCTCCAGTTTTGATATAAACCTATATATATTGTGGACTGGAGAACATTATCGTGATTTGGGTGTCATGTTTGGACCTAATGGGGGCTTCTTATATATCCTGGTTAGTTGGGAATCAAAACAGACATATTTTTTTATTATTGGGACATACACTTATAGGAATCCCATTAAAGGGGAATTTATTAGGGCTTAGGAATGGGATCTTCCAATTTGAGTGGCACAGTTGGGTCTTATGCATGTGAGCATCCCATTTTAGGGGCATCGTTGGAGATTACTCATGGTAGATTCCCATTTTAAGGGAATACTTGGGGATTATACATGGATGATTCCCATTTTAGTCTTGACATCATATAGATTTCATAATATCTACTAACCACTATTCTTACAAGAGTCTTGATTGTTGGGATAAATAAGAAGAAATAATATATTTAATGATTACATTATCTCATCCTACCTACTGAAGGATGGTTCTAGGGTACAAAGGGAGAGAGAAATGGGATTTGAGTGTGCATATTTCTTCTATAGTTTTTATATCCTGTATAGTCACAACTGAAGAAACATTTAGATACATTATGGGTGGAGGAGAAGAGGTTAAAAAGTGTTCTTTCTCTTAAGAAAGGCAATGGAATTACCTTAGGAAGAGTGACCTTCTGATTTATGGTCATCGCATAATTATAAAACAAGTTATCTTAAGAATATATCATAAGGTATCTCATGTTTTCCTCCATAGGTATACTATATTGGGAATATAGGCTATACTATTGTTTAATGTCACCTTTCTAGGACTACTTCCATATAAGATTATGTCATCTGGTTAAGATGAATTGGAGGATGATTCCAAGAAAATTATGGTGTGGGACTTATAAGTGTGATTATGGTTTTCCTCATAGGGATAATTACGTACAATATGGATGAAAAAAGAACCATCTTCTAAAGAGCTTCTACAAGGGACCATTCATGAAGGGGGAGTCCACGATGCGTCTTCCGCAAAGAAAAATTTTCATATTCATGTTCATAAAAATAACACCTCAATATCATAGATGTGAAATCCTCTACATGTCTCCTTCCATTGAGGGTATTGTATATATGTTTCTTGGTATGGATTCTGTGATGTTCCATCAAAATATTGTTCGTGTGGTGGTATCCATAATATTATTTGTGTGTAGAAGGGATTTATTCAGAACCTCCCCCAATCATTTTCTCTATGCTTCATCTCAGAGATCCCTTTTTCAACCCCCATAAGATTCCTTTTATAGAGGAATGTAGGGAATCGCTACAAGAATTTATGGTTTTCTATGATGGGCCTCGATTCATATTTGGTGAAATCCCATAGAGGGTTCACCACCATTCAAAGGACTTCGTCAATAAGGCCATCATTTTCAGGAACACGTGATGCCACATCATCCCATGAACTTCATAGTTCATGGGAATGATGGTTTTAATGGGGTAAATATCGCCATATATCCACGAAAAATGTTTTATAATTGTTTTTGGGTGTAGTCGATATCACCTCATCATGTGACCAATTTTAATCATAGGGTGTTTTGTGATGTGGGAAAATTTTCACATACAGTATAGGTCTGAGAAGATATTGAATTTCATAGTATTGATCCGTACTTCAAGAATTCAACCACTTATTTTCCATTGATTTCTCCTTCTTATTTGTTTCATTATATTCCTAAATTGATGAAATTGGATTCTTTTTCTATAGATAATTTTTATAACCCAACAGTCTTCCATGGGTCATACCATGTAAAAATCGTTTTGAAACCTTCATCTTTTTAGCAGGTTATGATATGATTAAATAATGATATGATTATGAAAACCATTTATTTTACACATGTAATGTTATGATAAAATTATTATATAAATTTTTTTAGGGGTTTTGATATGTTAAATGTTTTATGATCTCATGACACACAAATTTATGATTTTTATTATATGATTGTGGTTACATTATAACCATATATGGTGGTTATGTTATATCCATGCAAGTTTGTTATCTTAAAAAAATAATTGGTGGGACCTATATCCCCCATAGTGATTTTGGAAATATTGATATCTCATGATATAAACACAAATGTAATGGGTAGTGTAACCAATTTTTTAATGGACTCTGTCCACTATGATAGTCTTGGGAGTCAACCCTAACTACAATGTTAGTTTGTGGAGTGAATCCATTCCACTACGGTAGTCCTGGAAACGTTCCTTGAACTAATAATGAAATTATTTTCTATCCTTATGTGTATTCCATGAATCTATACATTATGAAAATGTTACGTTCTTTCAGTTCATGTTCTTTAATTCAATTAGGTTTCATGTATTATAAACTACTATTATTTTTTTAACGACACACGTTTATGATCTATGATATCTATGTTATTTTTTTCAAATGTTTTAATCACATTCCAATACCCTTGTTTTCATGATATAATGATATATCCCTTATTTACCCATACTACACATCTGAGATAACCCTTTCATATATTAAATTTCCCAAGGTATGATGAAAGGTATTATGTTTGAAATGTATATGAATTGTAAAAATTGTGATGAACGGATAGGGAGATTACATAGATCATTAATTAAGAAATTGTTGATATGTATAAGTTTCTAATGGAACTAGACATAAACTATTTTGGAATAGATTGTAATGTTACGTAATGAATGTTCTTCTATTAATATGAAATATATATATATATATATAAGATGTTTGCTTATCTACAGTTGATATTAAAGAAATATTTAGTTAACTATTAGATGAAAGGATTAGAAAAAATTACTAATACAACTAGGGATATTTATAATGATATTTATAGGGACACATTTATGGAAAATTCTAAGGATGAGTTAATGTTTAGGAAAATGTCCTGGAATTTTGATAAAGGATTGATCATGTGGTTACCACGAAATTATATCCATTTATGGATAATAAAATTTTGTGTGGATCAAATATAGAGGTAATTAGGCGTAATAAATTTAAAAGAGTGTGTAGATCAATAATCAATCATCACCAGGTGTGTGGAAATGTGCCTTGTGGCACACCTACTTTGAATATTATATGGGATACACTTTGGAAAATTGAAAACTCTTTAAATAAAATTATGAAGGATTTAAAAAATGTCCTTGAATAAACTAGGATAAACATAATATGTCATATATTGAAAATAATGTTTCAGGATTTATATAACATATAAGTAATTTTTCTTGAATATGTGGTTTCCCGCAATCTATATTGTTTCCAATATAATAAGGATCTGGGTAAATTAGAAAAGTCATACATAATTTGTTGATGAGAAACTAAATGGTATAATTATTAGAGTAAAGGATATTGTTATTATACCAAATTAGTTATCATAATATAAGATTAATTACTTGAACCTTAACTAATACTAAGACACAAAAATTAAGAGAAGTAAATATTTCACTGAGAGGTTGGGTATTGGAGACTATAGATTAATGAAAGATCCTTTTTCTTGTATGTGAAGAATGAGGGAAGAAACACTCTAGGAAATTTCATATAATGTTGATAAGTTTTTTTAGGTTTGCAGAAGAAGGGTGATAAGTAAGTAATTTCTGAGAAAAAATAATGAAAAGTTTAATTAATGAAATGGATGATTATAGTTGTTTACCACAATAATCATTAATTTTATAATGTTATATATTTTTAAATAATGGGTATTATAAATATCGATTTCTAAGGAGGAAAGACCAAGAAAAGGATCAAAAATGTTATAAAAGTAATGGTTTTTTATTGATGATAATGTGTCTATAAATAACATGTGAATGAAAGGATGTAGTGTTGAATTAGATGAGTAATACTAGTTAAATTATTAAGAACAAAGTAGAATGATTGAAGTGGTTATATATTATAATTAAAGAATGATAAAATATTAATGGATTTTTTAGTAGAACATTATTTTTAAGGATAGAAAAGAATATATTGAATGATTTAGATGAAAAAAAATATTTAATGACATGGTGTTATTTTTGAGAAAAAACATTATTAAGAGAAGATAACCTATAATATGTTGTAGATTTCGTGGAAAATATTGGTCATTTTGGATAATGGGATGATTGATGTGGATATAGTAAATTGGATAGTATTGATGACCAGATAAATGATTAATAATTGGTTGATAAATTAGTATATGATACCATTGATGGAGTGTTAATGATATTATATTTGTGTAATACATTAAATAACACATCATTTAATTCAAGTAATGAAGACAGATGTATGTTTTAATTATTTTTTATGGAAATTCTATTTATTACAATGTTTCCAAAAAAATACATATTCAATGTATTCAAATGTTTAGTTTGTGACATTAATAGCCACTTCATGTTGTATTTTAGATTAATGATAAATTGCTTTTGGATATTTGCAGACCTTATTTCTAAATTTTTGGACATTAATTTTTTCAGAAATGGGTGATCATTAAGGTTTACTATTATTAAAATATATTTGGATGAAATATTGATGTTATTTGAAAAATTGTTGTAACAATTCTTTTTTTGATAATAATAAGATAAATAAGGAATGTCTTATCATTATTTTAAAGATTTTATGATCTACTAGTTCTTCAGGATTAATAAAAATTCATATTAATTTATTAATGTAATATATTATAGAGAAATTTATTGAATCACAACCAAAGGATGAGACCATGTTTATGAAATGGAATGAAATAAAGTAAGTATATCTTCTCATGAGAATTCAGCAACTTTATAAAAAAAGATATTGGAAAAACATTTCGACCCATTAGCACCATTTTTAGTTTCATCAGTGAAATTTTCTTACCTTTTTATTTATGGTTTTTTGTTTTTTATTTTCACATGATCATTCAGTTTCTTCTAATAAATGAGCTATATCGATCTTCATTGTTATTTTGACATTTAAATTTTCTTCCATCTTGAAATCTTAAATTCCAAACTATGTTCTACTATTTTGAAACCTAGTATGTGTTATTCCAGTTAACCTTTATGAACTCCTTTACTTGTTTACAAGAAGATGTTCTATTAACCATTATTATGATGTGGGTCTCCCACAAAGGGATATTTATATATGTTAAATACTTTTTTACTGGGAAGCAGTTCAAATTGTGAGAAAATAATTTATTTAAGGGTGTAGAATATATCACCCCAATATTTTTTGAAATAGATATATTTTTTAAATAAATTTAATCTTATAAATATTTTCCTAACAAGAAATACTGAGTTTAGCATGTGTTTCATGAAAAACCGATATTGTGTTTAATTTCACACAATACTTATTGTATCTTGTGTTACATTTAATAAAATGTGTACATGAACCCTCAAATAAAATTAAAATATTAATATTTAATATGATACTTATCATATAGAGATTGTAATGATGTGTTTGAATACATTTAACTAAATTACGAAAATATATGGTTCAAAGATTTCGAAAAAATGAATTCTTTCATGACCAAATAATCAAAAATTGAAACATAAACCATTTAGAAACAAAGGATATATATTTCTGAAAAACAATTTTTCTGAATAGAAAAATATTTTACCTTAATAAATTATAAAAATAAATATTATTGATTGATTTTAATAAAACTTATAAATTTTATATTCAATAAAATAATTAAAATAAATCTTATTTGTTTTCCAGACAAGTCATAATAATAAAACTAATTTTACCTTAAAAACCTTATTTTTCAAAAATCTAGTTTTATCAATTTTTGTGCACTTATCATAATTTTATTTGAATTTTTGATTTATTTACAAGATAAAATTATTATTTTTCAAATAATTATTCCAAAATTATATTGTATGTATATTTTTTATAATTTTCTAGAAAGATAAAATTTCATTGAATAGTAAAAAATACTAGTTTTTATTAAGAATTATCATTTATTTTAAAGAATTTAAGAACATTAAAATTATTTTTATGTTGTTTTAAAAGAAATATATGTTCAATTATATATCTGTTATTCTGATTTAGTCCATTTTATTATATTTCAAATTCATCTTCGATATATTTTTTTAAATCTTTTGAGACTGTTCACTTGGTAAAAATGCTTTTTCATCATGACTATGGTGTTAATTTTAAATTATAAATTTCCAAATATGTGATTGGAATTTGAAGAAATTTATAAAATATTTTTATTAAGAATAATTCATAATCTATTAAAATGTGAACTTAAATTTTTACCATAATGAATAGTAAAAATAAAAAAATTTAATTACTGTGTTAACATTAAAATAGTTTTTTCTGGGAATGAACTAAATTTATATGGGCTAATGATATTGAAATTTATCCAAAACCCATTTTATGAAAATATTTATACATTACTAAATCTAAGGATTGATAATGGTCCATTTGTATCCTTGTGACTTGTAAAAAAATATGGACACACCTGTTTATTTCAAAAAATTATCAGCTTGTCACTCCCCTTATATTAAAAATTCCACTCATTCCCCTATCATTTTCACACATCCAAGAAGATTTTGTTGTGAAAATACCTAGTCATAACAGTTCATTAATACCATCATATCATCCTATAATAATTATTTTTATCATAAATAAAATCTATGAATCAGTTTGGTCTAATGAAAAATAAGTTTTTCGAAGGGGAGGTAGCATCCCTAACCAAGCGATTCATTTAATTTCGTCCTCCACTTCCATAAATTATTATTAAAGCATAAAAATATTATAAATATATTATATTAAATATAATTATACTTTATTATTTTATTTTCATAACCTATATTCTTCTCCTCTCCCATCGAATGGGATACACAATCATTGGTCATGTGTACGACAAACTTCCACCTCACAAACTGAGGTTATTTGTTTTCCATCACCACCTATCATAGCTGGATATGATGATGAATTATTATTAGTATAATATATTTTTATATTTTCATACCATTACGATTATAATACAGCATTTACCTTCCTACCATTAAACAAGTCAGAAAAAAATAATGACAGTCATGTGTACGATGAACTATTGCCTTGCGAACTGATGAGATGTGTTTTTAATTACTATTTTAATTGGAGGGTAATAAGGATAGATTAACTAAATATATATGATATTGGTAATATATTTTCAATTGAAAAATATTTATATCAAATATTCCTTTTTATATTCCATTCCATGGGAGTATGATAACAACACTCGTGTCTATAGAAGAGTATCGCCTTACGAAGCGATGTGTTTCTTTCTTAATTTAATATTTACATGGATGGTAACATGAATAGGTTTAAATAAAGTTAATATATATATATATATTATTTAAATTTTATTATTTAATTTAAAAACAATATTTACCTTTATTTTTTCTATCTGTTGGAAAAAAATGAAACAACATTAATGCGTATGTATGACCTACCATCTTCATAAACAATATATTTCATTTTCTATCTCTAACATGTATGGTATAAAATATATAAATACATAATATTTATATATATATAAATATTATATTTATATCATGGGTAAATTTATGGATATTATAGAACCCTTATTCAATTAAGATGACTAAAAATAAAAGATCAAAAAATACATTAAAAAATGTAGTTGTTATAAAAAAGTTTATTTTTATAAGGAATTATTGAAAAAAAAAGTTAATATAAGGTCAAAAGTAAAAACAATTGTAGGAAATATATAATTATTGTTCATTAATATATTTATAATAAATTTATTTTTATTATAAATCATGTTCTAACATATACAAAAGAAGCTGAGATGTAAGGTGTTATTTTTGTAGTCTCTCTTCTATTTCATTGAGACATATGATAAATAACCACTCATTTTTTGTTTTTTAAATTATAAAATATTTAATTATTATGTAAATAATATAAATATTATCATTATAATTAATGTTTCATATTATGTTATTATTTATTTCATATTATAATTCATAATATTTCTAAATCAGTAAGTGTTTTTGTCTAAAATAGGCTTTTCAGAGACATATGCCATGTCATGATCCTATCTTATTTTATTAGTTGTATATAAAACACATTTAACATATATTATCATGGATTTATTTATTATCATTCTATTTTACATCTTATTTTATGTTATTCTTTAATAGGGATTGTGATTTATTATTACCAAAGTTGGAATGTTTTTAGGGTGAAATATCATCGTTTATTGAGATTTTTTATATTTATACTTTTGATAAAGAAATAATATGATCCATATTTCTCAAATATCATATATTTTATTATCCTAAAGTTATTTCATGAGGAGTAATTTTTCCCTTATTTTACATTATTTTTGTATTAAATATACAAAATTAAAATTTTTAAATTAAACCTACATTAGTTCTCCATTTGGACTAACAAACATTTTTATTATATATCCAGATTCTCTTACAAAAATTTAAAAATATTATTTAACATTATAAAAAAATGATGTATTAATGAAATTTTACCCATTTATGACTTTTAAAAAGTTGTTTGTGAGGAATATTTGTGTTTTACAGAAACAATAATGCATGTTTGTATTTTACCAAAAATGTGAATGGAATATTTGTAATAATATGTATGGAATGAATGGTATTTTACAAAATAATAAAGAAATAATTATTTTAATTATTCCATCTTATGTATTACAATATATTTTCAATGAGAATAATTTCAAATATGTTTTATTAATTTTTATGTTTTAAAATGTAATTTTAAAATAGAAATATTATTTTCCTCAAGAAATTTTATAAATGATTTTTAAATCTTCAATTATAAGGTTAAAAGGTTATTTTTAATGAAACTGTTTTTGAATATTTTTTTGTTTTAAATAGAAATTAAAGTGGAAAGGACATTTTCATCAAGAAATATTCGATGTGATGTTCCAATATCATTTTCCATTAAAGATGTCATCCTTTGATATTACTTATTCTTTATAGTGGATATGATCCAAGGATTCCATTATTATTCATTATTTGGATGATTTTTACTTATGATGACATGATATTTATGAAATCCATTCCTCTTCAACAATTTATACCCTGACAAATACTTTTGAAACCCTCTTATTTTATATGGATTATGATTTAATGAAATAATGAATGATTATGATACATATTTCTTTTCTATAGGTTATGTTATAATGAGATATTTATAGAACAAAATTATTTTAATCGGATGTGATATGATGAGTTTTTATGATCTTATGGAACACATATGCATGACTTTAATTATGTTAAAGTTGTTAATTTCTTACCAAGGAATGTGGTTGTGTTATAACCAAGGACAATGATTATGTTAATACCAAGATGGGTGAGACCTATATCTCTAACAAATTCATTTGATAATTATAGATATCTTATGAGATAAATATGAATGGAAGGGGGTATGAACCTAGTTTAGTAATGGAATCTGCCTAATATGATAGTCTTATGAGTGAACCTTGTCTACTATGACGGTTTTGGATGTGAACCAATTCAACTATGATAGTCTTGGGAATGAGCCATGAAATAATAAATAAACAATTTTATATGCTTATGTGTATTAAAAAAATATATTTACTACTCAAATTTTATGTTTTTATGGCTCATGTTATCATATTAAATTATTATTCATGTCTTATTAACTACAAATATTTATTTAATGAATAGTTTTTATGATCTATGTTATGCATGGTGCGGTTTTCGGTGACAATTCCTTTGTTATCATACCCTTATGCTCATTATATGTTGTCATATCCCTTGTTTAAAATTATAGTGAATCTGAGGCCACCTTTTCTTATGATTTTCCCCTATTTATGATCAAGGTTATTATGTGTGATATGTATATGAGTGGTCTATTTGGAATAATCATTATTGGAGATGAGAAAGACCACTTATGGACTAATTGTTTATTTGTTCATGTTTCCAAAGTCACTATAACTAAAAAATTCTATCATAGATAATTATGTTATGTAATGAATATTCATCTATTAAGATTTAGTATTTTTTTATAAGATGTTGGGGCCAATAAGGTTATCCTCAATGATCATTAGGTTAGTGAAATAACATGCATAGCATCTATGTTTCTTATAATTGCAACATTAGATCATAGGTTAATGATATATTATAACATTCATTTATTCCATAATATTTTTTTATTCTTCATATTCCTTCAATAGTAATGAAACTCATTACCCTCTATTCTAAAAATGAAATATATCCTTACATTGAGATAATTTCCATGATTGTTCTTATGTCAAATATGACATGTCTACATTTTGATTTTGTTTCCTCCACATGATTTTTCCATTGGTCCTCCAAATATAAACTATATTTTACTTTTATATCATCATCCCCATGAGGCCATTTAGAATTAAATATACATATCTCATGTTTTAAGGAATATCTTGCTATTTCGTTAGTGATATCAAAGTCTTGAAATACTAAAGATTTTCAAAAGATAGATTTTATTACTCTAAATAAGTTGTCAACCATTCATTTAAGGTCATTGAAAAATCTAGAGGCATATATTTCAAGACTTGACTTATTTTATTTAGAAGAAGTTATTGATGAAATATAATTTTTTTCAAGTAAAAAAAACTCACCCTCCATTTTATAAATGATGGTCAGTGGGAGGAAAATATTTTTCTTTAATTTACCCCACTTCATTGATTCAATGTCTTATGATTGTTTCATATTATTGATCACTGCCCACCACTGATCAGTTTCTCCACCTTTGTTATAAACAACCAATATAAATTTCTCTTTATTAAAGTATTAAAGAGAAAAGAATAACTTATAAATGGAATTAATCTGTAGTTCCGTGATTGGGGGACCACAAGATCTACTACAATTTGGAGATATTTGATGCTCAAATGACTCAATAAAATTTTTTATCTCTGAATATAAGGAGTCCATTCTAAAATGATTCCCATTTCAATACATAACTTTCTTTAGTTGATAAATTACCTCCATGAGGTTTTTAAATCCTTCTCCAATTTTATTAGACATATCATTTGTTCAATAATTACATTTCACATTATATTGGTTGTTGACATGATTACTCATACATACATCAATTTAATAAAAAAGGAGTGTTAGATATGGGACTACTAAAATTAATAATCATATAAAATTGAAAACTATGTAATTATAAATAGTAACTCAAAAATGACACGTATATCCTAAATTTTGAATTTGTATATTTTAATCTAGGTTATTCATGTTTTATTTCCAATTAAGTTGTCAAATGAATTAAAAAAATTAAATAACTTTATATTATAACAAATATTTTAACCCCTAACTCATACATATTCAATTACATGAATGTTCACATAAAATAACATAACTCACAAGCCAAAAAACCAATGGTATGGTTACTTTTGGATATTAGATACATAATATAACAAAATAATTATTACAGAATCCATGAGGTGATCATAAATCCTTTTATTATTTTATAACATCAATGGTCACCCTGGGGACATTAATAATAAAAAATTCTATCATATAATTCCCAAAAGAAGAACAAATATTATAATTTAGTATAACATATTTGTTAATTAGTATAAAATAATTTCATAAAAGAGTAAAATAATATATAAATGCATATAAAAATGGTATAAATGAGATAACATCATAAGATATTGTAATCATTGGAATATGGATACAATATCAAACATGAAAACATAAGAATAATTCAAGTCTCTTTTCTATGATGATTAAATATAGTATATTGGGATTGTTGCCAATGCAACATAAATTGTATCTCATGATATGAAAATATTACCCAATGAGTGGAGGGTTATAATTTTAAGATCACCATGAATAATGTAATATAAAAATAAATAGGTGATCTATGTAAGGAAAATATATCCTTCATAATGAATAAGCATGTTGAACCCATGAGATGGGAATGAGTTACATAATCTTGTCTCAAAGCATAACCTAATTGAATATTAAAAATATTTAAAATAAAATAAGGAATTGAGACTTATTAAATATTTATATTATATAAAGAATCATAGATCATGAATACAGAGTTTAGGTGTAGAAAAAGTACTAATAAATGAGTTTAGATGTATGGGTACACATGAACCACATAAACAATATTTTGGGTAAAACTGATTAAAGACAATAACATCGTAGAGTTTTATTTTAAAAAAGAATTTTAAAATAAAATTTTCTATAAAATATTTTTATTTTATGTAAACATTTGTCTATAAAGACATTAAAATAGTGACACATGATACCTGATAAGGAATAGAAAAGACATTTTTTGTTCAGTTTACATTAATGAAAATGCTAGATTTTGACCCTAAGATGAGGTATGTCCAAGTTAAAATTTGGGTTAATGCAATGTTTCTCAGGTATTAAGATTGGTATCAATGGTGCTTTTGGGGTTCAGTAAATGAATAATAGGTCTAAGATTCCAAAATTTATTGAAATAATAGTTTGTATATGGTTAGTAGTAACTGTGTTACATAACCATATGAGCATAGAGAAGAAGGTTCATGGTTTAGAAACTATGAAAGGGGGATCTTGAAATAGTTTAGGCTTGGATAGATCCATTTCACACATAAACTACATGGTTTTTCAAATATATTAGTATCTATAGATATCTTACCACCTAATACCCCTCTCATATAGAGTTTATTAAATGGTTAATGAATGGTTTGGCTAGTCATTCGTCCAAACCATGCACCTCAATTAATAGAGTCAATTTCCCATTACACACCTCAGTCCTTAATGTTTAAACCCCTATTTTATCCCCCATTCTACCCATTATAGATAGGGTGAATAACCAAGACCTCCTCCCTCATCCAAGGGTGCTTCCCCCCATTTCATAGGCATTTGAAGTGCAATTGGTGGAAAATTCAAGCTCTGGATATGTAATCAACTATGTTTACTTATATTTTCTAGATGAGGCTTTATTGACTTTTTTTCTCTAATTTTGAATCAATAAAACCTTATTGTCTCATGGTTATTCATATTATTATTTTTACCTAGTTTAGATCAAATCAAAGGTTGTGTTTGATAATGTAATCATCTTTGAAAATTATTTAGCTGGTATTTAATATTTTTTCACATATTCATGATTTTTTCATATGTGTATGAAATTTTTATATGATCCTTTGTTTTTATTTCATAGCCAAAGGAAATTAGTTTTTTCCACAATATGATATGTGAGATCTATCATGGACCTCATTAGATATGTTGATGATTTTATATGGGATCTTGGGTGACCCATAGAGTATCCTAGACACAAACAAATGTTGAAATGAATTGGAAAATATTGATATGGGGTAATTATGTAAGTGAATTGGTTTGAATTGATAATTTCATCAACATAAATGTTTAAAGGGATAATTAAAATATTTTTATTATAGTTTTTGGGAAATTTCAATGAGGATTTTGAATTTGTTTAAATGTTGTGGTTTTAATTTTTATCAGGTTGGGTTTTCAATTTAGGAAATTGTGTTTTGAAATTCATAATTATTTTGGATAAAAGGTGTTGAGGAAGTGAGTTGTTCGTTAAGGAAATCAATTTTTTATACGACATTATTAGAAATTTTGAAAAATGGGTCGGGTCTTATTCTGATGAGTTTTAATTTAAATTTCCTTTGGGACCATAGTAAATTATGAATGATTAATGATTTTGAAAATTCATATATGAGGTGATAATGATAGAAATATATGATTATATACTAGTTGGGGATGGTCAAACATGTAATTCTGTGTCTCATATGAATTAATGAATTGATTCTCCATGTTTTCCAACCCATGAATAAAAGATTGAGATATCAAATTGATGCGCCACCCAAAAATTTTGGGTATGCTGGAATGATGATCTAGGATCACCAGTTTTCTGTAATTATTTAGGGGATAGAATGAACATCTTGAACAAAACGATATGAATAGAGTGTTCCATATCATGGTTGGGTTGGTCAGACATGCAGTTCTGGGTCTTTGTGTGATTCATAGACTAATGCATTATGTTTTTAAACATACAACTTATTTTTTTGGGATGAATATACAAGGAATTTTGAGTCTTTGTTAGAATAATGGACCAATTATTCATGTTTTCTTACCTATGAACTAGTGGTTGGGATAACCGAACATGAAATTCTAAATCATGGTTGGATTCATTGACCTAGATCCATGATTTACATCTAATGACCACAATGATATGTGTTATTGGTACCCAGAAAGATGATCTGGGGTACAGAAGAATAAAATAATGGATAAATGAATTCCCTTGTGAAATAAAATGGTATTTTACCATGGTTATGATATAAAAACATAAATATGTAATTAGAAAAATAATAAATTGTAAATATAGATCTTGTCACCAATTTCCTATATATTTTATTGAACCTTTGATTACATTCATAATCTATTGTACAACTGGATATTAAATTAGGGACCATTGGTGGTGCACTAATGAGTTGTAATGAAACACTTCTTGGGCCTCCATTGACCATGGGTACCCAAGAAGATTCGACTTTTTTCATTCCCAGGTTCAGGACATGGACCTTGGGTTTGGTTTGTGTATGGGTTTTTGTTTTATATTATGGGGTTCCGGGATAAGTTTGGTACTCGGTACTGTGTTTGGGATGTTTTACAGTTTGGTATTTTTGATTTTTTTGTGTATAAATACCAAACATGAAATGTAATCATTATATTGTTATATAACTAATTACATAGTTACTTGTTAGTATAGTATTATGTTAACCATGTATTATTCTTGATGGTTATTACATTTTTTGGTATTATTTCCATTAGTTTTTAATCATATAAGAGGGTATAGTATCCCAATTTTATCTCTATTGACCTACACTAATAGTCTGAATCCTTTTTTGTATGGGGATCCATGCATGAGGAGAATAGGTTAACTAGATAAGGGCATCAGTTATATTTGATACCGGGACTGTGTTTTCAAAATTGGTACCAGGGATGATGTATTTTTTCCTGATATTTAGAACATGGAATACATGAGGCAAGGATCTTGTTAGGGATGAGTAACGAGCTCATGTCTCTGTGCCTTTTCCCATCATATTAGAGAAAAAACAATGTTTTTAGGGGTTCAAAATGATGTTCTACTTTACACTTTTATGTTTGGTTGAATTTAACTCAAGTGGCACACATGTATGTGATGTTATTGATTTATGCGGTTTTATATCTTGGATTCATATCAAAAGTGATGGTGTGTCTATTAATGCATAATTTTAGTCACACTGGATTGATAGTTCATCTATACATTACCTCTCATTGTTAGTCCTTGGGATTTATATGATGATGGTGTGATTTCAATTTTTTTTATGACTGATAATATTTCGTTGAATTTATTTATGGAAAATGTTTATATAAACTGAATTTGAGTAAATATTGTATTTTAGATATCTATAGTGTTAAAAATGTTTTGGAATGTGTAAATACATGGGTTTGGAAGAAGGATTAGTTTGGAAAATGATTTCTCTTGTTTTTAAATTGGAAAAATTAATTAAAGTGGAATATGTACTGATGGGACATGTAGGGAAATCAATGTATGTATACCCAGTGTTGTGACCAGACCCTATATAACGGTGGTTTGAGATTTAGAGTTTCATTTTTTGTGACATTGTTTATGGTTTATATGGAATATTTGGGTTTTATGTGTGATTAAAGGGGTGTTCTTGTTATTCCTTTTGTATGAAATTGACCATGGGGTTGTAGGATGTTATTCAAAAAATGTGGTTTTGGTATTCCTTATGGGTTGTGATCATGTGGACTTTATTTTTTCCTTATTATTGGGTGTCTTGGATGTGATGTTAGTAGTGTTAGTTTTTTTAGGGTTGTGAGACATAGAGTGAATGGCTGCTTAGTGTGTCAAATGTTGTTTGTTTAGTAATGGGGGTGAGAGTGACATCTATGAGAATCAACTAGTTTGAGATACTATTTGTTTGGATTAGAGGGGGACCCAATAGTACTTTTTGATGCAACTCTTTCATTGGATTTATTATTTAGTATCCATTATATATGACCCAAGAGATAGGTGGATTAGGATGTTGGTACCTTTTGGGAGTGACATATAGGTGAATGTTTAAGTATGCGACTATGGTGCATAGAGAGTGTTTCCTAGTGCTAGATTAGCCTAAAGGGATAAGTGTGAAAGTTAATGGTTTTAGAGATGAAACATGAGTTGTGGTCATATTATGATGGTTTTTTAAAATCTATGGTAACCTCAATGGAAGATAGCCGAGTGTCAAAGGGGCCGTGGAATTTTAATCAAGAGTGGGTGCATTAGAACTATCCTAGTAGCACAGTGGGTGTATCGAATTTAGAGAAATTTCCTGACTATTCATTAGATTTCTTCTCAAGGGAGCAATTTAGTGATTTTGGTTTGTTATAAGGTTAGTTTTTGAAGAGGAAGAATCATTTAGTTATTTAACATGTTTATTTTGATGATAATTAGAGAAATTCATAGTATTGATCTTTGAAGGATAAGATAGCGAAGACCAAAGTCCATATGTATGATTTTTTATAGAGGTGACACCTATGGTGAGGGGTGGTAATGTGGTGGAATGCTTTTGTGTGAATGGTTGGTATGGTGTATGTGAATATTAATAATGGATTGAGTTCGATGAGGATGATATACCCGGAGGTATGGGTAGTTGTGTAAGTGAGATCTTGGGACTAGTTTTAATGATGTACAACTCATGGAGTCTAGATTTGGGATTAGCGAGTGATCATAGGAAAGTGTGTGACCACGAGGGTTTAGATGAGGACCAAGTATAGGAATGTTCTAGAGATGCATTATTCAATTAAGGGTATTTGAATATGTGGATCATGAAGTAAGTGCTTATAGGTGATGTTAGTGAAGGGTCAATAATGATGGTACATATTAATGGAATCATGGATTGCTTCTAGAATTTAAATGATAACACCCAATATCATTTATTATTTCACGATACAATGAGAGATATTTATCTATCTTCCAATCTACATTTGGTTTTTTTATTATAGGAAGAAGTTAATACTTAATGTTTATTCCCTTTGTGTAGGTTTAGGGTTAATCCATGAGGGGGGGGGGTGGGGGGTTGTGTACCACATTCCATCCTCAAGTGAGGTTCCTGTTGTGGTTCCACGGTGGTAAGTTATAATTGTTTAATTCTCACATTCTAGGTATGATTGATGGAAAAAGATTAGTTTTTTCTCACAAATGGGGGGGGGGGTAAAATGGAGGAAAAATGCATGATATATGGTGGTCAGTTTTTCTTGAGGATAATGGTGGCATTGATGCACCCAAGGAGGGTAGTTGTATGTTAGTCAAAAATGTGTGGCATGAATTGAGGATTGGATATGGTTTCATTGGAATGATATTGAGAGATCTGTGATGTACATGATTAGATTCCATGTGTAAGACTTGGTTGATTTTTATGTGGTGGTTGATCAATCTAGGAGTTGACTTTGGAATGGGGTTATTTTAAGTGTTATCTGAGGGGTTTTGGTCAGAGGAACTAAGGGTGAAGTCTAATGTTACAATGGTTCATGTGCAATGCAGGTATGGGGTTAACCCTCATAATGAGTCAGGTACTGACTATAAAAGGAGTGTTTGAATAATTTTTGAATGTCCTCATGTAGGAAGGAATCTTTGAAATGTAAGGTGGGGTTGTGGAAATATTAAAACATTGGGTGTATTCGGGATATGTTTTCTAGGAGTGTCTTGAATCAAAAATGTAAAAGGGAACAAGATGTTGAGTTTTTAGCAACCTAAAATTTTAAATATAGAGAGATACGTGAATTTTGGGAATGGAAACAAGTTCTAGGAATAACCAATTGACTTTAGTTGATGTATGGATTGTGGGGGTGGGTTAATTCTAGGTAGTTTCTATTGAATTTTTTGATGCTAATGTTGTATGGTGTTCTCATGGATGTATGGGTGTGTGAAGTTAATAAATCTGATAGGGGTTTGTGGATGATTTAGTTGAGGTTTTGGGGATTTTTTTTCTCACAAGGGAGGTGAATAACACTAGAATATGGTGTTTTGAAATAAAAAATATGGTGGGAAATAGTATAGAGGGAATGTGGCTAGTTTACATTGTGATTTGAGTATAGGTTAGATGAGATTCTGTAAAAATCAAACTTGTTGTTCATTTATGGAAATGAGTTTTGGCATAAGATTTGATTTGTTGAGTGCTCTAGACGAGTGTTTTTATTTTTTACTATCGTGGGAATGCAGTATGGAAGATGTTCATTGTGACTTGAGTTATGGACTATCATATGATGGGGGATGTGGTTGGAAAAGGGATGTGTTACTTTGGGAAATTCCATTATAGGGTTATCATTGTGTTCAGAAATAATTATAAGTTAGTAACTGATTATGCCAGGATTTATGGGGTTGGTGGAGGACTAGGATGATGGTGATTATATTGGAAATATCATGGAATTTTAGTCCAACGTTTGATTCCCTCATTTTTAATTGATTTATAAATTAAACAAAACGTTTCTCGTATGTGTTGGTGTTATTAATGATGTGCTAGTGGTATATTATTCGCTTGAGAATCATGTATCTTGTGTGGTTAATTTCATAAAATAGTTTATGAATCAAGAACATGAAATTAATAATAATTTTTTGATGGCATTGCTACGTTGAAGATGAATCTTGAGGATGGGAAGCTAGCCTACAAGCCCAGTGGACGGAAACTTTTTCCTTGGGTGTTTAGTTATGATTGAAGTCAAAACTCAAGGAAATTTAAATTAAGGTGGGGATTATGTAGGAATTCAATCCCAAGATAAGGCACATTAATATTTTAATTTTTGGTTAATGGAATGTCTCTTTGGGAGTAATACATGTATGAGTGGTGTTATGGGGGATCCGAACACTAAAAACATGGAAAATAGGCCAATCTGTGATGTGATCAAGGTTGGTGCATGATTTTTAATAACTGAGTACTATAACTATGCAGGCATGTAGGGGTAGGTGCATGATTGAGGAACTATGGAAGGGACTCTGAAAAATATGTGGGATTAGATAGAGACATTCTACTTGTGCATTACATTATTTTTCAAACAGTGCACTATCCTAGGAGACCATGTGACCTAGGTCCCCACATAGACACTATGTGGTGTAGGGTTGGATTATTGTGTAGAAAACAGTGTAGCCAAAATATGACGCTCTTTAAAGAGGGTGAATCCCCATTTGTTATTTAAGGGTTCTAACGCAATTTTCTCCTTCATTAACCCTTACATCTATGGTCAATAAAAATGTGATCCTCAATCTTCAATTGGTTCTTCTCCTAAATTTTATAGGAATTTAAGGAGATGTTGGATGAAAAATGATTCTCCAGGTATGTTTTTAGTTATGTTTACAACCAATTTCTTTAAAGGTATTTGAATGATTTTTTTCCTCTCATTTCAAGTACATAAATTTTTTTACAGTGTATTCTTGATTATAGAGTATTTTATGTATTAGTTTGAATTAAGGGTTTCATTGGATAAATTAATAATATTTGAACATGTAGTTAGGGGTATTTAATATTATTTTAGTAAAATTGAAGTTTTTATTTTTTTTGTATAGTTCTTCAGTGTTTCATACATTCTATTTTGTATATTTCATTGGATAAGAAAATTAATTTCAGAATTAATGCAAGGTGTGAGACCAATCATAGACTCAACTGGATCCATTGATGGTTTGAAATCAGACCTAATGATAACTATTGGGTATTCCAAACCGTTGGAATTTGAAAATATTGTTATGGGGTAATTATAAATGTTATTGGGTTGAAATGGTTAATTTGGTGTATTAGAATATTTAAAGGGATAGTTGAAATGTTTATCTTCTAGTTTTTATAAAATGCCGAAGAGGATTTTGAAATGGTTTAAATGATGTGTCTTGGATGTTTTTATGGTTGTTATAATAGTATAAAATGTTATTTTTAAATTTATAATTATTTTTGAATGGGTGTGTTGTGCTCAAAATGTTTGAAAAATGGTTCTTTTAGTATTTGGAATGGTGTTTGTTTTGAGTGTGGTTTATACTTGTAGAAATTACATGGAAGTATCTTTTAGTTAATGGAATTGAATGTTTCTAATTATCTATGTTTTAATGTTAAATGAAACGAATATTTTTGATGGGTAGTTTTGAAATCTTTTAATGAAGTGATTTGTTTATTAATGGAATCAAAAATGTTTTAAGCGGTGTCATGTGAAATTTTTAGAAAACACATTGGGTATTATTATAAAGTGTTTGAATTTAAGGGTATGTTTGGACTATAGTAAATGATGAATTATTAATTATATTTAAATTTGATAAATTATATGACAAATATGAAAATTAACAATAATGAAATTATTAGGGATAACCAGACATGATGTTCTAAGTCCCGATTGGATTTATAGACTAACACTCCATGTTTACTGAACCATCAAAAAATGTACCATATGTTGGAATGAAACTCCACTCCACTATTTGTTCAATGCATATATATTATCATGGATCCCCAGAGAACCGTTGTTATTTAGGGGAAGGAAAAATGATCTGAAACCCAAGGGTATATATGTGGTGTTCGATATCGAGGTTGAGATGGTGAGACATGGAGTTATAAGACCCAGTTGAATTCATAGATTTATTATCTATGTTTTCCAACTAATTACCTAGTGTTTGGGATGGTTAGACTAAAAATTAGGAGTCTTGGTTATATTCATAAAATGATTGTCTTTGTTTTCTGACAGGTGACCTATTTGTTGGGGAGGACGAGCATGGTGTCTGGGATCATGATTGGATTCTTGGGGTGTGGATCCTTGATTTTTATTATATGACCCATGTGATATGGTAAGGGTACCTAGACTAATGCACTAAGGTAAATTGGAATAATTTAATCTATAAATAAATTCCATTATTGTATTAAATGGTAGTTTCCTATGGTTATTATGTGATGGAAGTTAAATATGCAAATATATAATTAATAATTGGTTAATGTAAAACATGTCTCATTCTACTTATTTATTTTAATTAAATTTTGATAATATATATACATTGTTCTATATACAATCTATTTATTTAGAAACTAATGGGGATGAACTACTGTGTTTTACTCAGACCCCGCATGGGAAACCATGACATAAGGGAACCTAAGAAGATGATAAAAGTTTTTTTATCATAGTTCCAACACAGGGATACGGTGTTTGGGTTGTCCATGGTATGAGGGGTTAGGGCATGGGGTGTTATGACCATGTTGGGACACAAGATCATTTTTAGGATTTCTGATCATTTTTATTTTTTATTTTCATCTTATAAATTCATTAAATGAAGTGTATTCATTATATTATTATTTCATAAGTTACTTGGTAATATGTCGGTCTTGTCTTATGTTTTCTATTTATTTTTTATGATGGTTATTAAATATATAGGTATTATTTTCATTATTTTTTTACTTTGATAAGACGGTATAGTGTCCCCAATGTGCCTCTAAAATTATTGTCTTTTAATCGATATCCTCTAGTGTATGAGGACGTGTGGTTAAGGCCATGTGGTCACCAGGCATGGGGAACCGGTCCTAGTACCTTACCAATAAGTGGAGTTACAGAAAAAATTGATGTAGGAATATGAAAAAAATTATATTACTAATAAAAATAGAAAAATAAATTTGGTATATATGAATGTAACATATATATAGAATATATATTAATCAATTTTGAATAAATGAGAGATAAAGATTGTTAAAAAAGAAAAAGTATAAGCAGAACTAAAAATAACGTGGTTTGGGAGCTCCTTTACCCCCAATCCCAACTCACATGGTATGTTAATGTAACCTCTTTAATAATTTTTTTATTGAGAAAATTTTTCAATAAATTTTCTTATTATTATTATTCATTTTTGTTTTATTATAACGAATTTTATATGACATAATGTTCAAGTACACCAACATGGGGTTGTTTATTTCATTATTTCATGGTATCATCAGTAAATTAACAATGATGGATGGACATATAAAATGAGTCTATAACTCTTGAAGTTTGATATATGATGTTCATTTTATTTTGAAAAAATAATTTGTTTAAAATATAACTATGTGTAGTGAAATAAGAATCGACCATTGAGTATAATTGTAATCCTTTAATTATTTTTTCATTTTGGATTTTTTTCCAACCATTATAAACATCAAATGTTTTATTTAATTTTATTATAATTTATCTTATTATGAATATTAATAATACTAAAATACCATTTTTATGTTCATATTTAACTATAAAATGTTCTATTATAACCAGTTTTAAAGGCATAAATAGTTTTTTAATATCTTTTTAGATTGTTATAAAAGTTATGAATAAATGTTTCTTTATGAATGTAACTTTTTTATCATTATAAAATTTTAGTTTTATTATTAATAACATTTTATTTTTATAGTGAAAACATAATATCATATTTATTGGGTATAATATGATGATTTTTATTAATAGAGTTAAAAATGGTGGATTAGGAGTTCTTACTTTACTTGTTTGGATGGATCCTTTTATAGTTGAATTATCCATTTGAAAGGTTTTTTAAGGAGAAAAGAACCTATAGAAAAATGATACGAGTGATAGGGGGAATTTTTTTGATATTGTAGAATAGTTCGGAAGCATAAGGTGTGAGGAGAAGTGGGTGTGTGAAGGGTGGTATTTACAATGGAAGGAGAGGTTTGTTTTAAAATGAGATATTAATTAAAAAAATATTTATACAATGTGTTTTAGGTCGAGAAGGTCGAATACCATGAGGGGGGGGGGGGTGAATCAGGGTATGACATATTAAAACATCTTCCCTTTTTGGTTTATTTTCATTGTTAAACAAAACTCAAATATCTCTTCCTCTAATTGAAATATTTTAATTGATATGAAATCATGCACATGACATAATGATTTTTACTTGGTTCAGTCTCACTGGGCGACGTCTATGGAACATATAATGGTGATATAATGATGTACCAAATTTACTATGTTTCACTACCACTAATGAGAAAAATATTCATGCTAGATCGTCAAAGCCAATGATCACTACCATTACAAGGTATAAGGAATTCTTTATCTGTTCCAATGTTTCACTCCTAATGCCTCATTCTCTAGCTAACTACTAGTGGAAAGGGTCATCTCCTTCTAATTCCTTCACTCACATCTCTTTGAAAAAAATCCACCCAAAGTGTATAGACATGTAGGTCGAACATAGTTTTTGGACATGTAGGTCCATTAATTTTCACGAATTCTTGCAACCTAAATTTTAGGTATATTCTCTATTGATGTCCCTTTTTCACCCAAAGATGAATTTCACCTTCCCAGATTTTGTTAGAAACCAGAAAATACTTTTTCAAATTGATTTGAATCTTTTTCCAGATTCCTTATGAAAATCTCAAACAATCTAGTTCCTTTGCATACTGTGTACTGGGTATAATACATGGAACACCTCCTTTTCATACTGCTTCTGGCTCTGCAAACATCCCTTCATCTGTGGAATTCTGCTACCACACAGTCATGTATAGCCTCTATGTAAGGACTCCATGAACCCCTCTGCAAACCTCCCTCTGTCCACAAATTGTACTTTATTTATGAAATACCTTCACATCCATGTATAGTCTCCCCACTGAATCCTAGAAATCCTTCTCTATATACAAGACTTATTCTTCTATGTAAAACTTCCTTTTTATGTTTGAGTTCCCTGAAAAAACCTTCTGCAGAATTGCTTCCGCATGAACCACTATAGACATCGCAAAATTCTCCCAAGAAAACATCCTTTAGACTTTTCTGAATTCAAGGAGAAAAGAGTTTTTTTCTAATGATATTCACTCTAGCTCCTAATAAATTGGATTTTCACTTCTTATATAGACAATGATATCCACAAAATATGCTAATCCAAGATTTACCAAAACAATGATTTGGTACAGCCTTCCCCACATACCGATCCTCCATCCACAAACGGCAAGCATTCCATGAACTATTGATCTGCCATAGTCTATGTAATGCCTCTACTCCTACGCATCTATAGTCTATTTATCTATCTAATGGACCATCAAGACTTTTTCTTTCCACATGCTCTTCGCTTCAAACCATTTCCTGAACCGTTTCCAACACTTCGCATACCCTTCCTGCTGCTTGGTACATGGCCATGCACTGTTCCCAGACATTGTATGTGGTATATTACCCAAGAACCAATTTCTCATTATTTTCAAATTTTGTTCAACGATATTTTCACCATTCAGTCCTATGAAGAAGAACATACATTTCTAAACAAAAATTCCCGATTTTGAGGCCCAAAATTTGGCAAACACTGGAAAATAACACCACCTTAACAACCTATCTTAAAAAAATACCAACCATACTCATTTGTGGTCATGTAGCATTTAAAAAAACAAAATCACACACAATACATAATTAAGGTACTCATTGAGGTATTTTTTTCCAAAAATCTACACCTTTGGGTATGTTGACAACTATTCGCATAACTGGTCGTCTCATTTTGATATATCGTTAATGCTCCATCTTTCTTCAATCAACATTCGCTTCATGAAATTAATAGAATGATCAAAAATTTACTCATCACATACTCTAAGCCCAAATGGTCCAATCTTTGCATGAGAAAAAGAGTATAATGAAAATTTTATCAATTAACCACTTCATTATTGACATCAACTCTTGAAACCAATCACATGCTTTCATCATGATCCTCTGCTGTCAGGATATGTAATCATTGATCAATTACTTCTAGCATCATCAGATTTAATAACCCACCAAAGTTGCAACTCCTTCAAACAGCTTCAGATCAGATCCAAATCCCCCTATCTCGTTTTTCCACTTAATATCTTCTCCCCCTATAATAGTCAAACTTTCTCGCCCATTTTCAACTAACCCGAAGGGTATTTCAAGGTTGTAGAAAACTGGGTAAACTACATATATCAGTATATTAGGGAAAAACAAATAATACCTCAAGGATATAGGGTCTTACATCAACACCTTTTCATGTTTATGGAGTCAACTATACTACTAGAACCAATCAATTTCTTTCAAAATATTCTTTTGGTAAGCCCTTTGTAAAAATATCTGCAGCTTGTTGGACAACTAGCACATACTACAACTTCACAAGCCCTTTCTACTATCTCTATTTGATTAAATGATATTGGATTTCAATGTGATTTTTTCTTGAGTGATGAAATATATTTTCATTTAAAATTTATTGAAAATTAATAATCATAATGAATTCCGATCAGAGAATTCATTTTAATTCCAATATCCTGAAGCTATTAATTCATCCACAATAACTGCGTGCAAGATTGATTAGCTACAATATATTCCAATTATACGGTGCTCAATGAAATTAAATATTTTTTTATTGATGAACCATGTAATAAACAATATTACATGATAAAAGGAAACCCCTCATGTTGAATATCTATCATCTACTGAACAAGCCCAATCAAAATCTATATATCCCAATAGCTCTGCCTGAGATTTTTCGTTTTACATTATACCAAAATCCACTATGCCCCTGATATACCGAAGTATTATTTTCATTGAACTCATGTGTATATCCTTGGGATTTCATTGATACCATGATTCTTGTAATGTGAAAAGTATAATATTAGGCCTTTTCACTGTTAGGTACAACAAAATTCCAATGTTTTTATTTTTTCTGTGATATTAACTGCCCTGCCTTCTTCATCCTAGGACAGTTTCAACTGGGTAGCAAACGAAGTCTTCCTCTGTTTAGAATTATCCATTCCAAACCATATAAAAACCTCCATGGTTTATTTATATTGAGAAAAAAATGTCAGATTCCTTCAATGTGACATCTGTAAGCCAAGGGAAAATGGTATATCACCAATCATCGATATTTTGAACTCACTTTTCATGAATTCAGAAAACTATCTACATTGTGCTTAATTTGATCCAACAAAGATTATGTCATTGACATAAACTAGCACCATCATCCATTGACTAATGTAATTGATGGAATACATATTGTAACTACCTCTGAGATGCTAGAATCCTAGCTTCTTTAGAAACTGATCAATCCTTGAATATTATGATCTTGGTGCTTGCATTAAACCATATAAATATTTCTTCATCTAACAAATTATTTTCTCATGTTCATGAATGTGAAAATCATATGGCTAATCAAAGAAAACTACTTCTTCCAAAACCCCATTAAAAAATGATGACATGGAAACAATATATAAAACCCTAAACATTTTTTACACTACTTTGTCCACGAATAATACGATTCTCTCCAACCTTGAAATATTTGAAAATGTATCATCAACATAAACTCCCTCTATTAGAGAGTACCAATTTCACACCATTCATTATTATTTTTTGAATCACAACCCAATATTAATTCATTTTATTGTGAAAGAACCATTTAGTCCTAATAAAATTTTTGTTTACTAGTCTTGAAACAATTTCCCATGTCTGAATATTTTTAATTTGGTCAAGAACATCATTTATTTTTTGAACCCAATTCTTATCTCCAACTTCATCATAAAATCTTTTAGTCTCCACTTCGGATAAGTATGGTTCTTAGTATAAAGACCTTATCTGCTTTTTCTACACAAGTGATTTATAATTACCAATTATGTTTTTTCTATCAATTTAATCTCTTCTTGCTAATATCTATGAATTTACTGATTTATTATCATCATTCTCACCATATGAGTCTTCTTCTAAATCAATCTCTTGAACTGGAGCATCTCCTGACCTGCTTATCTCTTCAGTAGTATCCTCTTTAGACTGATCATGTATTTGATAAATATTCTCATCATTCTCCACTATAGGTACATCATGGATTTCAAGAACCTTATATACCTTCTTATTAATGTATTTATATGCATTTTTATTATTTTTGAAGTTACAAAATATCCCTTCATCTCCATGAGATTCAAAATTCATATGTTTCCCCATAATGTGAATGAAACACATACTTTCAAGGACTTGAATGTATTTCAATGAATGATTCATTCCATACTATAGCTCATACGATGTCTTCTCTTATTTTTGGTACAATAAGTATCTAATTGATGTGTAGACTATTTTCATCAGTGTAACTTTTAAGAAATTTTCTAGAAGATCTTTCTCAATGTGCATTATTCTAGCCTTGTTGTTCACAATCTGATTTTGTCTTTCAATTACTCCATTATGTTGAGGAGTTCTTAACTCTAAAAACTGATGCCTTATCCCATGTTTCTCAAGATAATCCTCCACTTGTAAGGTTTTTATCTATGTTCCATTATCTATTTCAATCTTCTGGATTTTCTGACCAGGTATCCTTCCACATTCCAATTGATATCTTGTAATGCAAATGAACAACTCATATTTTTTTGGTGATGGTTGAATCCAATTCCATTCTACTATAATCATCAATTAAGTGAACATAATATATCATCCCATCAATTGGCGTGATCAAAATTGGACCACACACATCAATATGGACCATCTAAAGTAATCATGTTTAATTTTTCTCCTTTGGATTATATGACTTTCTAAGGAACTTCCCTTGTTGTCAGGAATCAAAAGTATAAATATAACCACGTGATAATCTAGGGTGATTTTTGGCAGCATCATATTTCACAAGATCTTTTAAGGAATATTGGAATATGTGACCAAATTGCGTATGTCATTACTTGTTTTATTCATCATTCAAAAGAAAACACATATCTTCTTCTTTACTCAAGAGGTAGATATTCCATTATGCATGCTTTCCTTGAAAATAAACAAACACCATCATTTTCCTTGATGATACATAATTTCATTGATAAACTTATTTCATGCCCTAAGTCACACAAGTGACTAACTCTAAGAATGTTTTGACCAAGCCCCTCAACAACTGAGTTATCTGCTCGTCTCATGTCTTTTCCTCCAAAAATGGATTTTCCAGAACCAATTATTGTAAATCCCTCTTCAGTAAAAAATCTTTTGATACCTTCCTTAACTTATCTAGTTTCAGTCACTAGATCCTTATTTCCCATCATATGGGAAGTGCATCCACAATCAGTTTTCTATATCCTAGTCTGATCTGATGCCTTGAACATAATTTCTACTACCACTTCCTGCTCATCCTATTCTATTTTCACCCAAGTATTTAACATTATATCTAACATGGAATGATAATCTTGATATTCTTCGTGATATTATTGACCGAATTAATATTACAGAGTTTCAAATCAATTTTCAATTTTCAACTATCTTGTTGATACATTTGGCTGCTCATTATGAACAAATTTTTTCTACCTTGAAACATTCCTCTTCCTTATTGATGTGCAATATCATTCCATACATGTGAGTCCTTTATAGAAGAAAAAAATACCATCAAAAGATGAGTTGCAATTTTGAGCTTTTGTACAACCACCTCTATTGGTCTTTTTCCCTTTGTTACAACTTTTACATGGAATATAAATTTTGAGAGTGTCTCATATTACCACAATAGTAGCATATTATGTGTGGTACATTCATGTGTGGAAATGATGTACCACTATTTGTACCTTATGTTATTTGAATATTACGATTCTATCTTGTACCCAAATCATTATTAACTCTTAGAGTGTGTGGATGTAATCTAACTTGTACCATAGCTTCTTTATGATTTAGATCAAGTCCCGTACCAACCTTATAATTCAAAGTTGACTGTTGCTTCTATTCTGCCAGACCACTCCGCTCAGATTTTATCTTCTCAGTTTCCTGTATTATCTTCTTTTCTATTGTTGAACTGAGAGTTTGCAGTTTCTTCTAATATTTAACATTTTTTCACAGACTGATGACTTCCTCTTCAACTTCTTTGATATGTTGGATTTGATCTTTTCTAGTTTTATTCAAACAATTGGTTCCAATTTTCTATTCGTCAATTTTGATTTTGTACTCAACAAACTTTTCATAGATTCCTATCATTGAAAGCCTCAACATTTCCATTTCATTATTCACCTCAGAATTATCTTCATCCTACTATTACATTAAGAGTTTTTCATCATAAAAAACTCTGTTAAATTGCATTGTTTAAGCTCTCAAAATATCCTCCTCTTCAAAGGAAGCGTCTAATTAAGCATGGTGGTCAAATCTTCCTCCATTTTATCCTTCTTGATTGTCAATTTCTTCTTTTATTAAATAATTTCAAACAACTGCATCCAAAGCATGTACTTCATTATCCTTTCAGTCCTATAACTCTTCTTTATCAGATTATTTTGATCATTGATCTTATTTTGAAAGCTTATTCATATTTTGGAAGAACCTTTTATTAGTACATCTCATACATTTCAAAGTTTATGAATAATTATTTTGGATAATTTCATCATTGACTTCATTGTAAAAATAAAACTTCCCAGGACACTTTCTTGCAAAATTCTCATTCTTTCCACATCGAAATACTGAAAATGGAAGTTTAACTTTGATCTTTCCTTTCCCACTTTTCATATTTTAGTGGAGAAATGACAAAGATGCATTCAAATTTTCCTCCTCAGGGATATCATCAACAAATAGATTGTTCATATCCTTCAATGCTGCTTCTTTGGAATTCCCCTTTTCCACTTCATTATTATCATCTTTTAAAATTTCCTATTCTACGAGGGTACTATTATAACACCCCAATATTTTATGATAAATATTCTTTTTTAATTTAATTAATGTATTGTGTTGTACGCTACACGAAAAGGACCTTTCATGACACAGATCCCTGACTTGTCTTGCATTACACGCAATCGCGACCTTCCAAGATTGCATGTGTTGTACGCAATACTGAGTCTCGCTAAACAATGATATGTTATATAAACTAGACGTTATGAATAGTAATACCCACTTTTTGAAATTTAATAAATTATGACTTTCGAAATGGACTTCATTTTTGGATTCAAAATATCTAAATTAGCCTAGGGTGAATTTTCGGTATTTTTCTGAAAACTAACAATTTTTGATGAATAGTGAAAACACTGGGTTACTATTCAAAAAAACAAGATTTTTATTTAAATAATTATTTATTTTATTTAAATTTATTTTAGGTCAAAATTTATTCATAATACCTATATAAGTTCAATTTAATTAATTGGAGTTATTTTATAATAATTTTAGATATATAAAAATTTTATTGATCTTTTCACCGTCTTTTACCCACCTCCTTGGAGAATTTGAAAATTTACATAAAACATAATTTTACTGAATTTGTGAGTGGAATTTTGAAAATCCTAGAGACACGTTAAATATCAAGGAGTAAAATGAGATTCAATAAGATAGAAATAATTTTTGGTGAATAGTAATTTTTTACATTATTTTACCACGATTAAAATTAAATAGGGTAATTAAGGGTAAAAATGATATTATTAGTATCCTAACAATATCCTAATTCAATTGGATAAGTTTAATTCGACCTAAAACAACATTAAGAATAAAATATGACCATTTAGGTTCACTTAGATAAGATTAGGACATTTAATATTATTTTATTTAAAGAAGAGTTAAATAGTTAAAATCAAAGTTTAATAACTAAAAATTTTCTAATATGGGGATATAAATAAGATAAATTCGACTATAAATATTCATTAGAAATATAAAAATATTTCCTACATAATCATATTTTATTTATAATTTTTTTACTTTAAAAAATGTAATTTATTTATGACACAACGATGATGCAGTAATTACATTATTAAGGAAATATTAACATAATTGATGTTATAAATACCCAAATAAATGATATTATAGAGTTTTTAGGAATTAAAATAATTTTATAGGTTAATATGACATGTTATTATTGATTCAATTAACTTTTTTTAACTAATCGTGTGGTTATTATTTTCACAGTAATCAATTACCAAATAGTGTCAAAATGGACATTTAATAGTTTTTTTAAAAAATATTATATTATTAATTGATATTTCATTCCTAATAATATATGGTTTGAAAAAATGACTTAGATAAGGATATATATATTAATAATTAACCACTTTTGGTTCGTTTTTCTTGTTATAGTATGTTTATTAACCATATAGTGTAAGAAAACAAAAAGACATGGTAAACGTTAAATTATTTAACATAGAGTTAAATATAAAAGATAAGGATAAAATAGTAACCTAAACATCTCTAAAACCTATTGGTTGAGAGGATTGCGACCCATACCCACCTTATATTCTAAATAAATCAATTTGGAGCTATTAATAACCGAATATGACTTTATTATAAATTAATATTTTATGTTTTCCTAAGGTGCCCCTCTCCTCTCTTATAAAATGGAACATCCTCCCTCTCCTCCTCACACCACTATGAGCCTTCAAGCTCGGACAACCCCTGAACATTTGTCTACTAAACTTCCCTAGAAACACCCTAGAGGTCCTGGCCTTATTCAAAGACAATATTTAGTGCTCTAAGAGGAGGTTAAGAAGAGGCGCTTCAAAGAAGAGGTAATGTCTATTACCGATTCTTTCCACTTTATTTCTTCTTCCAATTCTTATTCTTTAGTTGTTTCATTTTGAAGTAATAACATCATTATCACTCATATATTTATATGTTATTATAAATATTAAACCACCCGATTTCTCCTTCTATCCATCCTATGGAAAATGAAATAACCGCGCGTGCGTACGTACGGAATACCGTCTCCACGCCGTGTTGTAATCTGTTTTCCACCACCACCTTACTTGGATGGATATAATGGTTTAAAGAATAACTATATATTATTATTTTAAATAGATATTTATTCTAAAATATTATACATACACTTCAATACAATTCCATGTTCATGAGAACGATATCATCGCACGTGCATACGTACGACCTACCGTCTCCACGATGTGATGCGACTCATTCTACGTGATCTTCAATGTATAATTGTTATATAAATGAATTTAATGAATAAATATGATATATATTACACAAATAAATTTTTTTTAAATGAGGTATATTTAATATAAAAATAATAATAAGAATTTATTCGGCAAAACACGCGTAAGGACTAAAAGCAATAAACACCCAAATAACAAGTAACGATGAAATATTACTAATACAATGATAAGAATATGACCATATATGATATCATAACTATGTGTACGATTCTGGAATAAGTCAATAAAATTATTTAAATCATTATACAGGTGGTTTGGACACGTACGAAGCAAATTGGACATAAGGTAAGGGAAAATATCACAATCTCATTTTTATCTGAGATTGTTTATATTCAGAATTTATTGGGGAAAATTTTTCATCCACATCCATGTTTCCTCAATATGTAATATTATTTATGTCCTCCTACAAATTTTTAAATCCAATTTTACCCTTATTTGATTATTTAGTAAAATATATGAAGGTAATCTTTTATCGTTTTCAGTACGAGGTTCTTTTTGACTTTTTTGGCAAAAGTACAAGAATAATGTTTTTTTAACTTATACGACATGAAAGGATTTTTACAGTTTGATAAAGCCTCATTTTCATAAAAATACTATACTATATTTCATGATTATTTTCAACAAGACCCTTTTATTTTATAATTGCATGGCATTTTGTGAAAAGAAAATGAATTTGAAGAAGAAATGATATTTTCCTCAAGATTTCATTTCAAGTGTTTTATCAAAAATATTTTCCATCTAAAATGACATTATTAAATATGTTTATGTTTCATGTATAATGTATCCATTATTTACATGGTTTGACTATTCTTATTTTTAAATGATATCCATTTTTTTATATGAATTTTGTTATGATGGCATGATGTTTAAGAATCCCATTCTATTACATGGGTTATGCTATGATGTATAATTTATGATTTTGTGGCACACAAAAGAATGATTTCATTATCCGATGGGTGGGACCTAAATCTCCATCCAATGAATTGGATAAAGATTTGTAGCTCATGATATAGACATGGCTGGAACAGTAAGTTAATCCAGTTCAGTGATACAGGGCTGGAACGAGGAGTGAACTCGATTCAGAAAGGGACTTTTTCCACTAAGTTGGTCTTGGCAGCAATGCCTTGGCTTCTATTGAAATCATAACAAGTGCTGAATGGTTTCCACAATTACATGGTTTATTTACATTCTATTTTATAAATATTGATGTTCCTTTATGATATATTCCTTACGTACTTCCAATATTTATGTCTTTGCTCAATATTTTTATGTTTAGATTTTATGTTCAAGCTTTTACATTCAAATGTTTATGGATTGTTTTATATTCTCTATTCTTACCCTTACTGAGAATTTGAGCTCACCATTTTTATGTTTTTATTTCCCCAGGATATAAAGAAATGTTTTATGTAAAAAAACAAAAGGGGAAGATCTTTATGGGAGAAGTTGAAGATCATTCACCACGATTAGAAGATTAAATTACAAGTTTCCAAAGACACTAAACTATTACGGTCCTCATGTGTTTGTGTTTGATATGTATAATTCATTCCTCAAAAGTAATGTAATGTCCATGTACGTCAAGCCTTGGGTCTCTACAGTTGGTATCAAAGGAAAAGATTAGTTTATCTTTGGAAACTCAGATGAGAAAACTTTAGTGAGATCCCTAGAGATATTTCTACGGTATGTCTAGGGATGTCCCTAAGGTTCTATATAAGTATAGATTATAGTCCTAGAATTATGGTAATGAACTTAGAATTAAACCTAAGATGTTAGATATTGAAGTTACTCACCGTTTATTATGTTGTTTTACCTATCATGATTTTTGCCTCTCACGCTATTCTTTTTGGGTTTTAGACGATGGATGGAACCCGAAAGAACCATGTTGATCAATGTAATGGACAATGCAATGATTTTCCTTCTGAATATCCCAATGTTATAGTAAATGGAGTGAAAAATCTTATTTCTATACTTACTCATGCTATGAATCATTCTTGACTTCCGAATGAGCAGAGAAGGGAACAATATTCTATTGAGTCTTTCATGAGGCAACACCCCCCTTCTTTTAGTGGGTCTTCAAATCCACTTGTTGCTGAAAAATGGATCAGTGCCATTGAAAAGATATTTTCCACACTTCGCTGTTCGGAACATGAAAAAGTAATTCTGGCTATTTACCGATTAGAAGGCAAAGCATATCAATGGTGGAGATTAATTAAGAATACAGGGCCCCAAGGTGAAATTGACTCCATGGAATGGGATGAGTTCAAGAAATTATTTTTCAATAAGTACTTCCCTCGTATTCTTCGATCAAAGGTTGAAAATGAGTTCCATGAGCTTAAGAAAAAGAATGATGAATCTATTAGTATATGCGATGCAAATTTTACAAGGCTTGCAAGGTATGCATCTATCTTTATCATCCAACCTGAATGTAAAGTTGATCGATTCATCAGTGGCTTAAATCAAAGTCTTCGAAGGGTATTAACTATAAGAGACTTCAGTAGCTATGAAGAAATTGTGCATTGTGCTATCAAGGTAGGAATGGAATTTGGTGTTACATATCCATCCCATGGTTTTTACAAGAAACGAAAGATGGAGTTCAAGGAGAAATCTCAGAATAATGGTGAAAAGAAGATGAATTTTTTCTTTATTCTCAATGTGTGGAAAGAAGCATTGTAGAGATTGTCATAAAGGGACTAAAAAATGTTTTAATTGTGGAAAAGAAGGTCATAGAGTAGTTGAGTGTCGAATTAGTGGAAAAATGGATGCTAATGATGTGAATAAAGAAAAGATTGCAGAGAACGCACCACCAACACTTCAATTCTTCACGTGCAATGAAATGGGGCATTATACTAATCAATGACCTAATCCAAGTGTTAATGATGATCGACATGCGAAACCACTTAAGGAAAATGAAAAATGGAAGTCACATCTGATGACTATTGGCGATGTGGAATATGACAACGATGTGGTGGAATGATTAAGTGTTTTTGTAATGGGATTCCAAAATAATGTTGTATACAGTATCATGGAATATTGAAATATTTATGTATTGGTCTATTGTGGTTTTCAAAAATTTTATAGTACCGGTAACCATGGAAAATGATTGAGATATTTTTGGAAAGAAGATGATATGCGCATAATGAGGGAATAAGGATAAAATGAAATTTTTTATAGTATTCATGAGCTCATGACTGATATAAGGAAATAGTTATATCATGGTTTGAGAATATATAATTTTGGGGTTTTTGTATGTGGAAAGAGTTAGCTTTTGACAGCACTCATGTTTTCACTAAGGTTCGATGGGTATTCATTTTTCAATAGAATTCATGATTAAGGCCTTTGAATGTTTGGAATGTGACCAACAAGACATATCTTATGGGGATCAACGATGGTATTAACATGCTTGTTATATAAACTCTCTGGTAATAATTTTCACTATAATATGAGAAAGAAAAACAGTATTAGGGATAAGAATAAAGATTAGAATGGATTATGTTGGACATAAGTTAGTATTGTTTAAGGCTATAACTTTTTCAATATTATGGATGGCAAGTTATAATATCGATTTTTAGAAAAAAAAAGGACAACCTGTAGAACGGGCGACAACCTGTCACATTGAACAGGGTTGTGGGAATCGAACCCACAACCGATGTGCGACATGCCTGTATTTCCCACCACTGGCCTACAAAAAGTCCTTGGTTAGTAGAAACTAGTTTTATTTTATTATGAATAATAATAGATGAAGTATAAGTCCATTTTGGAACCATATACGATTAATCTCACCATAGATGGAATTATGTATATAAAATTTGCTAACGTATGTTGGAGATAGATGGAAGGAACTATCATTCTATCACATGATCTGCTAAAACATCGTAAAAGACAAATTTAACTTCATTTCATAAAGAGATGAAGTGAAAATTTGTTCAAGTCACAAACAGCAGTGAGATTATATCAAAATAATGTAAGTGTTTCTTCTAATTGAAATTCTTCAACATTAGGGAAATGATCTTGAAAACCAAAAATGTTGTCCTAGTGACCTTATATCTGATGAATCAGATGGTACCCTAGATAATCAAAAATTTATGGCTTTGTGATTATTGTCTTTTTTCATAGTCATGTTCTCTACGACTCTCCATCCGAACATGATAGTTAGATTTCAATTCCATATCCATATTTCCACCTATGTTCTCTTATGTGGAAACCCAAAGATTAGTTAATTTGGGTAACCATTACATTTCATACTTTAGTTTTTAAAGTCATGTTTTGGAATTCCTTTTTACGATGTGGGTTTCTATTAAAGAAAATTTCGAGTAGTAAACAATTTATAACCCCGATGAATTTCGAGGGTGAAATTCATTTTAAGGGAGGTAGATTGTAACACCACAAGATTTTAAGAAAAATATTCCTTTTTAATTTCATTAAATGTCTTGTGTTGTACGCTACACCAAAAGGACTATGCATGAAACACATCCTTGACTTGGCTTGCATTACACGCAATCGCGAGCTTCCATGATAGCGTGTGTTGTACGCAATACCGAGTTTCGCTGAACAACGATATGTTATATAAATTAGCCGTTATGAATAGTAATACCCACTATTTTAAATTTGATAAATTTTATCTTTTGAAATGGACATTATTTTTGGATTCAGAATATCGAAATTAGCCTAAGGTTATTTTTTTGTATTTTTTTCAAAACTTTCAATTTTTGATGAATAGCCAAAACACTGGGTTACTATTCGAAGAACAGTTTTTTTAATAAATAATTATTTTATCTAAATTTATTTTAGGTAAAAATTGATACATAATACCTATATAAGTTCAATGTAATTCATTGGACTCATTTTATAATAATTTTAGATTTATAAAAATTTTATTGAACTTTTCACAGTCTTTTACCCATCTCCTAGGAGAACTTGAAAATTTACATAAAACCTAATTTTACCGCTTTTGAGAGTGGAATTTCTAAAATACGAGAGACGCGGTTAATATAAAGGAGTAAAATGTGGTTCAGTACGATAAAAATAATTTTTGGTGAATAGTAACTGTTTACTTTTTTTACCACGGTTAAAAGTAAATAGGGTAATTAAGGGTAAAAATGATATTATTATTACCCTAACACATGTCCTAATTCAATTGGGACTGTTTAATGCGACAAAAAAAAACTTTAGGAATAAAATATGACCATTTAGTTCCACTTGGATTAGATTAGGACATTTAATATTATTTTATTTAAAGAAGAGTTAAATAGTTAAAATCAATGTTTAATTACTAAATTTTTTTTAATATAGGGATATAAATAAGATAAATTCGACTATAAATATTCATTAGAAAGCTAAAAATATTTCCAACATAATGGTATTTTATTTATAATTCTTTCACGTTACAAAATTTAATTTATTTATGACACAACGATGATGGAGTAATTACATTATTAAGGAACTTTTAATATAACTGATGTTATAGATACCCAAATATATGTAATTTACGACTTTTTATGAATTAAACTAAATTTATAGGTTAATATGACATGTTAGTATTGATTTAACTAACTTTTTTCGAACTAATCATGCTGTTATTATTTTTACAATAATAAAGTACCAAAGAGTGTCAAAATTGACATAAAATAGTTTTTAAAACAAATATTATATTATTAATTGTTATTTTATTCCTAAAAATATATGGTTCAGCCAAACGACTTATATAATGATATATATGTTAATAATGAACCACTTGGAGTTCGTTTGGCTTGTTATAGTAAGTTAATTAACCATATAGTGTAAGAAAACAAAAAGACACGGTAAAAGTTAAATTATTTAACATAGAGTTAAATGTAAATGATAAGGATAAAATAGTAACCTAAACTTGTCTAAAACCTATTGAATGAGATTATTTCGACCCATACCCACCTTATCTTCTAAATAAATAAATTTGGAGCTATTAAAAACCGAATATGTCTTTATTATAAAATAATATTTTAAGTTTTCCTAAGGTGCCCCTCTCCTCCCTTATAAAAGGGCACCTCCTCCCTCTCCTCCTCACACCACTATGTGCCCTCATGCTCGGCCAAACCCTGAACATTTCTCTTATAAACTTCCCTAGAAACACCATAGAGGTCTTGGACTTCTTCAAAGACCATATTTAGTGCTCTAAGAGGAGGTTAAGAAGAGGAAATTCAAAGAAGAGGTAATGTCCGTTACCAATTCTTTCATCTTTATTTCTTCTTCCACTTCTTCTTCATTAGTTGTTTAATTATGAAGTAATAACATCATTATCACTCATATACTGATATGTTATTATAAATATGAACCAACCCTATTTCTCCTTCTATCCATCCTATGGAAAATGAAATCACCGCGCATGCGTACGTACGGAATACCGTCTCCACGCCGTGGTGTAATCTGTTTTCCACCACCACCTTACTTGGATGGGTATAATGATTTAAAGAATAACTATATATTATTATTTTAAAGGGATATTTATTCTAAAATATTATACACACACTTCAATACAATTCCATAATCATGGGAACGATATCATCGCTCGTGCGTACGTACGACCTACTGTCTCCACAATGTGATGCGACTCGTTCTACATGATCTTCAATGCATAATTGTTATATAAATGAATTGAATGAATAAATATGATATATATTACACTAATAACATTTTTTAAATGAGTTATCTGTAACTTAAAAAAAATAATAAGAATTTATTCGGCAAAGAACGCATAAGGACAAAAAGCAATAAACACCCAAATAACATGTAATGATGAAATATTACTAATACGAAGCTAAGAATATGACCATATATGATATCATAACAATGGGTAAGATTTTGGAATAAGTCAATAACATTATTTAAATCATTATACAGGAGGTTCGGACACGTACGAAGAAAATTGGACATAAGGTAACGAAAAATATCACAATCTCATTTTTATCCGAGATTGTTTTTATTCAGAATTTATTGGGGAATATTTATCATCCACATCCATGTTTCCTCAATACATAATATTATTTATATACTCCTACAATTTTTTTAAATCCAATTTTACCCTTCGGTGAGTTTTTAGTAAAATATATGAAAGGAATCTTTTATCATTTTCAGTACGAGGTTCTTTTTGACTTTTTCAGCAAAAGTACGAGAAGAATGTTTTTTTAACTTATACGGCATGAAAGGATTTTTACTGTTTTATAAAGCCTCATTTTCATAAAAAAACCCTATAAAATATTTCATGATTATTTTCAAAAAGAACATTTTCTTTTATAATTGCATGGAATTTTGTGAAAAGAAAATGATTTTGAAGAAGAAATGATATTTTACTCAAGATTTCATTTCAAGTGTTTTATCAAAAATATTGTCCATATAAAATAACATTATTTAATATATTTATGTTTCAAGTATAATGTAACAATTATTTACATGGTTTGACTATTATTATTTTGAAATGATATCCATTTTTTTATATGGATTTTGTTATGATGGCATGATGTTTAAGAATCCCATTCTATTACATGGGTTATGCTATGATGTATGATTTATGATTTTGTGGAACATGAAAGAATGATTTCATTATCAGATGGGTGGGACCTATATCTCCATTCAATGAATTTGGTAATGATTTATATCTCATGATATAGAATTTGATGGAATGGTAAGTTAATCCGGTTCAGTGATACAGGTCTGGAACGAGGAGTGAACTCGATTCAGAAAGGGACTTTGTCCACTAAGTTGGTCTTGGAAGCAATGGCTTGGATTCTATTGAAATCATAACAAGTTCTGAATGGTTTCCAAAATTACATGGTTTATTTCCATGCTATTTTATCAAGATTGATGTTCCTTTATGATATATTCCTTACGTACATCCATGATTTATGTCCTTTCTCAAGATTTTGATGTTTAGATTTTATGTTCAAGCTTTTACATTCAAATGTTTGTGGATTGTTTTATGTTCTCTATGCTTACCCTTACTGAGCATTTGAGCTCACCATTTTAATGTTTTTATTTCCCTAGGATATAAGTAAATGTTTTAGGTAAAAAAACAAAAGGGGAAGATCTTTATGGGAGAAGTTGAAGATCATTCACCACGATTAGAAGATTAAATTACGAGTTTCCAAAGACACTAAACTATTACGGTCCCCATGTGTCTGTGTTTGATATGTATAATGTATTCTGCAAAATTAATGTAATGTCCATGTATGTAAAGCCTTGGGTCTCTACTGTTGGTATCAGAGGAAAAGTTTAGTTAAACTTTTGAAACTGGGATGCGAAAACTTTAGTGAGATCCCTAGAGATATTTCTACGGTATGTCTAGGGATGTCCCTAAGGTTCTGTATAATTATAGGTTATAGTCCTAGAATTATGGTAACAAACATAGAATTAATCCTAAGAAGTTAGATATTGAAGTTACTCCCCCTTTATTATGTTTTTTTACCTATCATGATTTTTGCCTCTCACGCTATTATTTTTGGGTTTTAGACGATGGCTGGAACTCGAAAGAACCGTGTTGATCAATGTAATGGACAATGCAATGATTTTCATTCTGAATAAACCAATGTTATGGGAGATGGAGTGAAAAATATTATTTCTATACTTACTCTTGCTATGAATCATTCTGGACTTCCGAATGAGCAGAGAAGGGAACAATAATCTATTGAGTCTTTCATGAGGCAACGTCCCCCTTTTTCAGTGGGTCTTCAAATCCACTTGTTGGTGAAAAATGGATCAGTTCCATTGAAAAGATATTTTCCATACATCGCTGTTTGGAACATGAAAAAGTAATTATGGCTATTTACTGATTTGAAGGCGAAGCAGATCAATGGTGGACTTTAATTAAGAATACAGGGCCCCATGGTGAAATTTACTCCATGGAATGGCATCAGTACAAGAACTTATTTTTCAATAAGTACTTCCCTCGTATTCTTCGATCAAAGGTGGAAAATGAGTTCCATGAGCTTAAGAAAAATAATGATGAATCTGTTAGTATATATGATTCAAATTTTACAAGGCTTGCAAGGTATGCATCTGGCTTTATCATCCAACCTGAATGTAAAGTTGATCGATTCATCAGTGGCTTAAAAGCAAGTCTTTGAAGGGAATTAACTATAAGAGACTTCAGTAGCTATGAAGAAATTTTGCATTGTGATATCAAGGTATAAATAGAATTTGGTGTTACATATCCATCCCATGGTTTTTACAAGAAATGAAAGATGGAGTTCAAGGAGAAATCTCAAAATAATGGTGAAAAGTAGATGAATGTTTTCTTTATGCTCAATGTGTGGAAAGAAGCATTGTGGAGATTTTCTTAAAGGCACTAAAAAATGTTTTAAGTGTGGAAAAGAAGGTCATAGAGAATTTGAGTGTCGAAGTAATGGGAAAAGGGTTGCTAATGATGTGAATAAAGAAAAGATTGCAGAGAACGCACCACCAACACTTCAATGATTCACGTGCAATGAAATGGGGCATTATACTAATCAATGCCATAATCCAAGGGTTAATGATGATCAACATGAGAAACAACTTAAGGAAAAGTAAAAAAGGGAAGTCACATGCGATGCCTATTGGTGATGTTGAATATGACAGCGATATGGTGGAATGATTAAGTCTTTTTGTAATGGGATTCCAAAATAATGTTGTATATAGTATCATGGAATATTGAAATATTTATGTATTGGTCTATTGTGGTCTTCGATAATTTTATGGTACCGGTAACCATGGAAAATTATTGAGATATTTTTGGGAAGAAGATGATATGCGCATAATGAGGGAATAAGGATAAAATGAAATGATTGATAATATTCATGATCTCATGACTGATATAAGGAAATAGTTATATCATGGTTTGAGAATATATAATTTTGGGGTTTTTGTTTGTGTAAAGAGTTAACTTTTGACAGCACTCATGTTTTCACTAAGGTTCAATGGGTATTCATTTTTCAAGAGAATACATGATTAAGGCCTTTGAATGTTTGGAATGTGACCAACAAGACATATCTTATGGGGATCAACGATGGTATTAACATGCTTGTTATATGAACTCTCTGGTAATCGTTTTCACTATAATATGAGAAAGAACAGTAGTATTATGGATAAGAATAAAGATTATAATGGATTATGTTGGACATAAGTTAGTATTGTTTAAGGCTAGAACTTTTTGAATATTATGGATGGCAAGTTATAATATTGTATTTTTAGAAAAAAAAGGACAACCTGTAGAACAGGAGACAACCCCTCACGTCGAACAAGGTTGTGGGAATCAAACCCACAACCGATGTGTGACATGCCTTTATTTCCCACCAATGGGCTACAGGATGTCCCTGCTTAGTAGAAACTAGTTTTATTTTATTATGAAAAATGATAGATGAAGTATAAGTCCATTTTAGAACCATATAAGATTAATCTCACCATAGATGGAATTATGTATATAACATTTGCTAACTTATGTTGGAGGCAGATGGAATGACCTATCATTCTATCACATGATCTGCTAAAACTTCGTAAAAGAAAAATTCAACTTCATTTCATAAAGAGATGAATTGGAAATTTGTTCAAGTCATAAACAGTAGTGAGATTATACCAAAATAATGTAAATATTTCTTCTAATTGAAATTCATCAACTTTAGGGAAATGGTCTTGAAAACCAAAAATGTTGTCCTAGTGCCCTTATATACGATGAATCAGATGGTACCCTAGATAATAAAAAATTTATGGCTTTGTGATTGTTGTCTTTTTCATAGTCGTGTTCTCTGCGACTCTCCATCTGAACATGATAGTAAGATTTCTATTCCATATCCATTTTTTCACCTATGTTCTCTTATGTGGAAATCCAAAGATTAGTTAATTTGGGTAACCATTACGTTTCATACTTTAGTTTTTAGAGTCATGTTTTGGAATTCCTTTTTACGATGTGGGTTTCTATTAAAGAAACATTCGAGTAGTAAACCATTTGTAACCCCGATGAATTTCGAGGGCGAAATTCATTTTAATGGAGGTAGATTGTAACACCCCAAGATTTTATGAAAAATATTCTTTTTTAATTTCAATAATGTCTTGTGTTGTACTCTACACCAAAAGGACCATGCATGACACACATCCTTGACATGGCTTTCATTACACACAATCACGAGCTTCCATGATAGCGTGTGTTGTACGCAATACCGAGTTTCGCTGAACAACGATATGTTATATAAATTAGCCGTTATGAATAGTAATACCCACTATTTTAAATTTTATAATTTTTTTCTTTTGAAATGGACTTTATTTTTGGATTCATAATATCGAAATTAGCCTAGGGTGATTTTTTTTGTATTTTTCTCAAAACTTTCAATTTTTGATGAATAGCCAAAACACTGGGTTACTATTCAAAAAACAATCATTTTTTAAATAATTAATTATTTTACCTATATTTATTTTAGGTATAAATTGATACATAATACCTATATAAGTTCAATGTAATTCATTGGAGTCATTTTATAATAATTTTAGATTTATAAAAATTTTATTGAACTTTTCACCATCTTTTACTCATCTCCTAGGAGAATTTGCAAATTTACATAAAACCTAATTTTACCGCTTCTGTGAGTGGAATTTCGAAAATACGAGAGACGCGGTTAATATCAAGGAGTAAAATGCGGTTCAGTATGATAAAAATAATTTTTGGTGAATAGTAACTTTTTACTTTTTTACCATGGTTAAAAGTAAATAGGGTAATTAAGGGTAAAAATGATATTATTATTACCCTAACACATGTCCTAATTCAATTGGATAAGTATAATTCGACCAAAAATAACGTTAGGAATAAAATATGACCATTTAGGTCCACTTGGATTATATTAGGACATTTAATATTATTTTATTTAAAGAAGAGTTAAATAGTTAAAATCAAAGTTTAATTACTAAAAAATTTTAATATAGGGATATAAATAAGATAAATTCGACTATAAATATTCATTAGAAAGCTAAGACTATTTCCTACATAATTGTATTTTATTTATAATTTTTTGACCTTACAAAATTTAATTTATTTATGACACAACGATGATGGAGTAATTACATTATTAAGGAAATATTAACATAACTGATGTTATAGATACCCAAATATATGTAATTTAAGACTTCTTATGAATTAAACTAATTTTATAGGTTAATATGACATGTTAGTATTGATTTGACTAACCTTTTTTGAACTAATCGTGCTGTTATTATTTTTACAATAGTCAAGTACCAAATAGTGTCAAAATTGACATAAAATAGTTTTTAAAACAACTATTATATTATTAATTGTTATTTTATTCCTAAAAATATATGGTTCATCCAAACGAATTATATAGGGATATATATATTAATAATGAACCACTTGGTGTTCATTTGGCTTGTTATAGTAACTTTATTAACCATATAGTGTAAGAAAACAAAAAGACAGGGTAAAAGTTAAATTATTTAACATAGAGTTAAATGTAAATGATAAGGATAAAATAGTAACCTAAACTTGTCTAAAACCTATTGGATGAGATTATTTCGACCCATCCCCACCTTATCTTCTAAATAAATCAATTTGGAGCTATTAAAAACCTAATATTACTTTATTATAAAATAATATTTTAAGTTTTCCTAAGGTGCCCCTCTCCTCCCTTATAAAAGGGCACCTCTTCCCTCTCCTCCTCACACCACTATGTGCCCTCAAGCTCGGCCAACCCCTGAAACTTTATCTTCTACACTTCCCTATAAACACCCTAGAGGTCTTGTACTTCTTCAAAGACCATATTTAGTCCTCTAAGAGGAGGTTAAGAAGCACTTCAAAGAAGAGGTAATGTCTGTTACCAATTCAATCATCATTATTTCTTCTTCCACTTCTTCTTCATTAGTTGTTTCATTATGAATTAATAACAACATTATCACTCATATACCGATATGTTATTATAAATATTAAACAACCATATTTCACCTTCTATCCATCCTACGGAAAATGAAATCACCGCGCGTGCGTACGTACGGAATACCATCTCCACGCCGTGGTGTAATCTGTTTTCCACCACCACCTTACTTGGATGGGTATAATGGTTTAAAGAATAACTATATATTATTATTTTAAATAGATATTTATTCTGAAATATTATACATACACTTCAATACAATTCCATGATCATGGGAACAATGTCATCGCTCGTGCGTACGTACGACCTACCATCTCCACAATGTGATGCGACTCATTCTACATGATCTTAAATGCATAATTGTTATATAAATGAATTGAATGAATAAATATGATATATAATACACTAATAACATTTTTTTAAATGAGTTATCTGTATCCTAAAAAGAAGAATAAGAATTTATTTGGCAAAGCACGAATAAGGACAAAAAGCAATAAACACCCAAATAACAAGTAATGATGAAATATTACTAATACGAAGCTAAGAATATGACCATATATGATATCATAACAATGGGTACGATTCTGGAATAAGTAAATAACATTATTTAAATCATTATACAGGAGGTTTGGACACGTACGAAGCAAATTGGACATAAGGTAAGGGAAAATATCGCAATCTCATTTTTATCCGAGATTGTTTATATTCAAAATTTATTGGGGAATATTTATCATCCACATCCATGTTTCCTCAATACATAATCTTATTTATATCCTCCTACAATTTTTTAAATCCAATTTTACCCTTCGGTGAGTTTTTAGTAAAATATATGAAAGGAATCTTTTATCATTTTCAGTACGAGGTTCTTTTTGGCTTTTTCGGAAAAAGTACGAGAAGAATGTTTTTTTAACTTATACGGCATGAATGGATTTTTACTATTTCATAAAGCCTCATTTTCATAAAAAATCCTAAAAAATATTTCATGATTATTTCGAAAAAGAACCTTTTATTTTATAATTGCATGAAATTTTCTTAAAAGAAAATGATTTTGAATAAGAAATGATATTTTCTTCAATATTTCATTTCAAGTGTTTTATCAAAAATATTGTCCATCTAAAAAGACATTATTTAATATGTTTATGTTTGAAGTATAATGTATCAATTATTTACATTATGTAGTAATAAAATCATTACCACTCATATACCTATATGTTATTATAAATATGAAAAAACCTTATATCACCTTCTATCCATCCTACGGAAAATGAAATTACCGCGCGTGCGTACTTACGGAATACCATCTCCACGCCGTGGTATAATCTGTTTTTCCACGACCACCTTATTTGGATGGGTATAATGTTTTAAAAAATTACTATATATTATTATTGTAAAGAGATATTGATTCTGAAATAGTATACATACACATGAATACAATTCTGTGATCATGGGAACGATATCATCACTCGTACGTACGTACGGCATACCGTCTCCACGATGTGATACGACTCGGTCTACATGATATTTAATGCATAATTATTATATAAATGAATTTAACGAATAAATATGATATATATTACACTAATTCCATTCTGGAAATGCGGTATCTATAACCTAAAAAGAAGAATAAGAATTTATTTGGCAAAACACGCATAAGAACAAAAACAATAAACACCCAAATAACAAGTAACAATGAAATATTAGTAATAAGAATATAAGAATATGACCATATATGATATAATAACAATGATTATGATTCTGGAATAAGTCAATAACGATATTTAAGTTATTATACAGGAGGTTCAGACACGTACAAAGAAAATTGGACCTAAGGTAAGGGAAAATCTCGCAATCTCATTTTTATCCGAGATTGTTTATATTCAAGATTTACTGGGGAATATTTATCATCCACATCCATGTTTCCTCAATATGTAATATTATTTATATCCTCCTACCATTTTTAAAATCCAATTTTACCCTTAGGTGAGTTTTTAGTAAAATATATGAAAGGAATCTTCTGTCGTTTTCAGTAGGAGGTTCTTTTTGACTTTTTCGGGCAAAATTACGAGAAGAATGTTTTTTTAACTTATACGGAAAGAAAGGAATTTTATTGTTTTATAAAGACTCATTTCCATGAAACTTACTTTACAAGATTGAATGATTGTTTTGAACAAAACCCTTTTTTTTAAATTTCATGGAATTTTGTGAAAAGAATATGATTTTGAAGATTAAAGGATATTTTCCTCAAGATTTCATTTCAAGTGTTTTATCGAAAATATTTTCCTTATAAAATGACATTATTTAATATGCGTATGTTTCAAGTATAATGTATCAATTTTTTACATGGTTTTATTCTTTTTAGGATGAAATGATATCCATTTTTTATATGGATTATGTTAGGATGGTTTGATGTTTAAGAATCCCATTCTATAACATGGGTTATGCTATGATGTATGATTTATGATTTTGTGGAACATGGAAGAATGATTTCATTATGAGATGGGTGGGACCTATATCTCCCTCCAATGCATTGGGTAAAGATTTATATCTCATGAGATAGAAATGGATGGAATGGTATGTTAATCTGGTTCAGTGATATAGGACTGGAACGAGGAGTGAAGTCGATTCAGAAAGAGACATTGTCCACTAAGATGGCCTTGGCACCAATGCCTTGGCTACTATGGAAATCATAACAAGTGCACAATGGTTTCCATAATTACATGATTTAATCCCATTCTATTTTATCATGATTTAGGTTCTTTTATGATATATTCCTTACTTACTTCCATGATTTACGTCCATGCTCAAGATTTTGATGTTTAGATTTTATGTTCAAGCTTTTACATTCAAATGTTTATGGATTGTTTTATGTTCTCTATGCTTACCCTTAATGAGAATTTGATCTCACCCTTTTTATGTTTTCTTTTCCCCAGGATATAAAGAAAGGTTTTAGGTAAGAAAACAAAAGGGGAAGATCTTTATGGGAGAATTTGAAGATCTTTCACCATGATTAGAAGATTAAATTCCGAGTTTCCAAAGACACTAAACTATTATGGTCCTCATGTGTCTGTGTTTGTTATGTATAAATTATTCTGCAAAAGTAATGTAATGTCCATGTAATTAATGTTTTGGGTCTCTAAAAATATGTATGTTATCGAATGTCATGTCATTAAGGGGTTTGTATTCCTATACTAAAACTTTTGATTTGATCTGCAGTGAATGTTTCCTTAAGATACATTTCACAATAATTATATTTTCAATGACTTGTTCAATACAACATATATCGTCCAAAAATAAATTCACCCGTTCAAAGAATAAATCAACAGTCTCATTGGAGTTCATTTAGAGATCGACATATGTTTCCACAGACCTTGCAACATTGCTTCTCAGACTTTTGTGTCACCCTTATAAATTCCCAACAATTTTTGCCACATAACATGTGATGTTTTATAGAACATTACCTTCATATTAATACCATTTATTATGGATCTCCCCAAATCATTGACCCCCTTATCATCAATATCCAATTCCCTTCTTTTAGATTCTCATAAATCACCACTATTAATGTCAGCTGATATTCCATGCCTGGCTATTATGAAAACATCCATTCCTAATCATCAGCAGTAGTGCTACATCTGATTATTCCATAGTTGAAATTTTTTCCGTCAAATATTGGAATTTTAATAATGATTGAAGAACTAAATTTCTTCTTATAAGAGGGAATCAAAACACTAAATTTCAGTCTTTCCCTCTGATACTAATTTTTTATTCCACAATGTCAAATTCCATTGGGGGTGAATTAGGGTATGACATATTAAAACTTATATCATTTTAGATATTGTTTATTTGTTAAGTAAACACCAATTCTATTTTCCTCCTATAGAAATATATTAATAGATATTAAATCATGCATAAAACACAATGATTATTACTTGGTTAACCCTCACTGGGCTACGTACAAGGAGCATACAATGGTGACATGCTGATGTACCAAATTCACTAAGGATCACTACCAATAATTAGTACAATGTTTGGGATATATCTTCTATTCCCAGACTAAATGCCTTTATAATGTTTAGGGTTTGTTCACTTCATTCGCATAGGTCACTCCCTGTGCCACTTTCTCTAGCTCCCTACTAGTGTAAAGTGTCACCATCTTCCTCTTCCTTCAATCATTGCTCCTGGGAAGGAACCCACTCACAGTTTATAGACATATATGTCGAAAATAGTTTATAGACATGTAGGCCCCTTCATTTTCATGAATAAATACATCCACAACTTGAGATAGATGCTCTCTTGAAGTCCCTTTTAACCCACAGATGATGTCCACCATCTCGGGTATTATTATATATCGTAAAATACTTTCTCAGACTGAAGTGTTTCCTTTTCAAGATTACTTGTGAAAATAACGAACCATCTTGTTCCTCTGCATAATGTGTACGAGGTATGATATGTCTAACAACTCCTCCACATATAGATTATACTTCCACGAACATTCCTTCACCTATAGACGACCACTATCTTCACGTTTATGCACTTCCTCAATGTAACGTCTCCTCAAACCTCCTCTCTAAACCACCCTCTACTTGTGAATTGTTCTCTATTTATGAACTACCTTCACATCAGTGTACAAACTATCCTATGGGTACCAGACATTACTTTTAGAATACTAGAAAACTTTTCCACGTACTACTTCCTTTTTAGGTTTGAGTTCCCTAAAAAAACCATCTGCATAATTTCATTCACCTAAGCCACTATTTCACTCAAAAAATTCTCCCTCGTGAACATCCTTGTGACATTTCCAAATTCCTGGAGAAAAGAGTCGTTCTCTAATGATATTCTCTCTCTATCCTAATCGGTGGGGTTATAAATTCTTATATATACAAATATATATTTTCCGAATCCATTATTCCAAGATTAACCACATCATTGATTTGGTATAGCCTTCACCGCATACTGGTCCTCCTGTCGTGAACCTCAACTATTCCAGGAACTATTTTTTCGCCGGTGTCCGCATACTACCTTTTATACTACATGGAGACATTCTCTTCCACTATTCCAAAAACCACTATAACTTCTTCATATCACACACCCTTCACTGCAAACTGTTTCATCCACTTTACATACCGTTCCCGTGGCCTAGTACATTTCCGCATACAGTTTCTAGACATGGTACGTTGTCTATGTCCTGAACTCCACGTTATCTTCCTTTTCCAATTTCATTCATATATCTTCACACCATTCAATCCTATGAATAAAATCGTAAATTTACCACAAAAATTATGGGTTTTGTGAAAAAAAATATTCCAGACACTGGAAAACAATACCACCTTAAAAACCTGTATTTGGGAAACAGCAACCATACTCATTCACATTTATCTCACCTTGTCAAAAAAAACAATCACAACCAAAATATACTGAGAGGACATAATGAAGAATTTTTGACAAACAATGTGTGATTTTGTAGTATGAGTTTTTTTAAAGTTAAATAGAGCATTAAAACATTAATTTTTCTTCTATAATCCTAAAAAAATTTCTCAGATAATATATTCAGGAATACTTTTCTTATACATCATTTTATTATTCGCCATTGTATTTTACTATTTATAAATGATATAAAAACTTCTCCAAACCCAAATTTTAAGGTACTGATTCAAAAAAGTTCATACATTTTATAAAAATACTTTTTAAAATATGTGAAATTTTATTTCTAAAAGTAATATTTATTTAATTAATGGTAAAAATTTTTATGACACAATCCTTTTTCTATCCCATAAAAAATGAATTATTTTTCCATAATATTATATTATTATTTAAATAAAAATTAGTTATTTCTAAAAAAGATTTATGAAAAGAACATTTTACATTAATTTTAAAAATTCTCTTTAAAATGTATTTTTATGAAAATAAAATAGATATGTTTTTCAAAAATTATGGCTAGTATCCCATTGCATAAAATATTTGTTTTATCATTTGTTTTAAAATTATTTAATTAACCACTAATATAAATTCCTTATATTTTTATTTCATAAGATTCCATAATATTATTTTACTAATATAATTTGATATTTTACTATTATAATGACTAGGTTAATAATCTAATCATTACATTTCCAGTGGGTGTATTAATTTTAAAAATCAAATAATCATCTCTTATGTTCTTCATTAACCATTCCCTAAAATTACCCTAATGGCTATATATTTTTCAATTTAAAAATGTATATTATATTATTAATGTTTATTAATTTATTATTTTCATGTTCACTTGCATCAAACTTTTTGGTCATAGTGATATACCATATTTTTGGGTTTTAGATATATTATGAACTTGTGTTTATTACCTAAATATTTTTTTTAAATTTAATGTAGTATATTTATAGTTTTATGTATTATTCTATATTAGTGTAAAAAATGTGTTTTATGGGATGCATTATACCTGATGTCAAATTAATACCCTTATATATATTTGGAATGGACTTTAATATAAGAAATATTTGTCTTTACATATAATCCTTTTACCCCACTAACTTGATAACATTCCATGTTATTCCCAATCTATTAAAAAAACCCAATTCCATTTTAGAGACCTTTAATAATTTCTAGACTACACAATATTTAGAATACTAGTGGCTGGGAATATCTTATATTCCATAAAAATACATGGACTACCTCATCCACTATAAATAATATCTATAACAACCTAGTGTCCATTAGTATATATTTCAAACCTCCAACCATAGTTTAAAAACAAAGGAAATTAATAAACGGATATTGTAAATTATTAAAGGGACCACCAACCTTTCAAATGGAGTTACCCTCTTCAATCCACACTTGACCAAGCCTCATACAATATCATACCTATAATAAAAAATGTTTGAGCCACTATATAAGACCATAATGCATTAATAATTTGTTATAAATATTTATAATTATATTTCAATTAAATCCAATAAGGTGTAATCACTAAAAACAACCACATATTTTTATTAGGAGAAAAATGATACATTTGATGTGCATAAAACCCCCACTAATCAACTATAACTATTATAAATAATTCAAAATATATCATTAACCAACATATCAAAAAAAGTAACAATTTTTTAGGAATCCATATTGAAATAAATTATGTTAAATGCCTTTATTAGAAAAATGAATTACCTTCGGAATTCATCCTCTAAAAGTGTCTCCTAGACAATAAAACACCAATTCTCATCTTGGGTTTATTACCAAATGATTTGGAGGAATTTAACTTATAATCCAAGATGAAAAAAACATAAATTATAGTGGGAGAAATAAATAGAATAAAATATGATGATAATGAATGAACTCAGATTGATTAATGAATAAAATCTTGTGTTAGTTCCATGGATCCATGGGGGGAATGGAAAGTATAGAGGATGTGATATGGGTTGTTATCCCTCTAGTTTTTCTGACCCAAAGATGAACCCCCTTGTGGGGAATGAAATATATTGTATAGAAATGGTACCCTTTTCCCTAAATAAATAGATTTGGAAATCCATTATGGAATGAACAATAGGTATATGGTGTAATTACCCTCTTTTAGTGTTTCCTTATTGCACGAGCTAATGGGTCATTATGTAAAACCAAGAATTAAAATATCTTAAAAAATTTATATCCACCACTTTTCATCATGGACTAAGGTGCTATGGTGCACCACCACTCGTAATGATTGAGTGAAAAAACATGATTGGTTTTTTATGGTGAACCCCACATAGGATATTATGTGATATTTCACTGTATACCCCCTTATAGAAGATCCCAAACATTCCAGTGTTATATATCCCCCATCACCAAAACTCAATTTTCATAGTCCATAATCCAAATGAAAATACACTCATTATAGAATGGTCTACCCCCTATAAAAAAAATTCATCCCCATACATAGATTAATTTTAAAATGTTATCATGATAACAATAAAATTATCTCTTAGATATGTTTAAATTCTTGGAATTCCACTCAAAAACCTAATTTATAATACACCCTCTTCTCAATGATCAAAAATAAAATATACAGAGGAATAACATACCCTAATGATGTATGTTGTTGAATATATTAAGTATTCCCCTATTATATATTTTTTTATAATTTTTATCACTGTGAGATACATTTAGTAGTGAAAATTATTAATTCTATAGAAAAAACATTAGTTGTTATTTTTAACAAATATACATGAGTAGAGTGTCATGAAATTGAAAACAAATTGACTGTGAATTTAAATAAGTGTGGTGAGACTATTCTAGATTAACTATTGTTTATAAAAATTTTCATTCCTATGAATAAGACTATCATTATATATACCTGATGATATGGAATAACAGAAATGGTGAGAAAAAAGTAGTAATTACAATTTATTGAAAATTTATTTTCTCACTAGAATATTGGTTACAAAATGTAACCTTTTCATCCCTGGTTTTTGTTTTTAGTGTAGATAGTTATTATCATAGGTTATAGAGTATAAAGAACATGTTTTATGACTTCTGTCAAGTATATATACATTATATGTTGCTATATGGTCCCTAGTAGTCTATATACCCAAAAACAATTATAGGAGTAGCGAATTTGATAATATTGAGATTTTTTCATCTAAAACAAAGATAAATTATCGGGGATGAATAAATTTTTAAAAATTTCTCCATTATTTAGTCATGTTTCCCTAATCATTAGTAAGTATGAATAGATATTATTCTCACTCACCTTAAACTGAATATTATAAATAAAACTAGTTTAAATAGAGTGTTTTCCAAGGTTCACAACTCAATGTGAGCGAATTTCCATTAGTCCATTTTATGTTTTACCCATTACATTAAATATATATTTTATTGTTAAAGTAAAACCAATAGGGTAAGGTGTTAACGTTAAACAGTTTAATTATTTTTCTCAGACATTGTTTGTGTCTCTCCTATAGAATAAGATAATACAAAAGTTGTATGCATCTTTTGAAATATTAAAATAATAATATATATATATAGATATAGATGATATCTTGTTACATAGACTTATATCATGATTTATCTAATGAAATATAGATTTTAAAATAATTCTCCCATATAATCTATCATGTACAACATGATGTTATTTTTATATTAAATTTATATCCAGAAATATTACCTAAAAATGATTTGTTGGAACCAGAATATATAATTTTAATTCCTTTTTTGTATTTTTTATTAATAATCATCAATAAAAAGGAACCGAGTAATAATTTAAAAAAGTATAAAAAGGAAAAAATTAACATTGAAACTAAATGATATTTGGTGGAATAAATAATTGACTCTAATTTAGATCCTTTAAATCAATAGCTAGTTCATGTTATAAACTATCATCCATTTTATCATATTATATTTCATAAAATTAGTATATTAGTTTAAAGTAGAATTCTTTTAAATATGTACCCATAATTTACATCATCATTATCATAAATCCTTTTTAATATTTATATTCATAAATCCATTTTTAATGGATATTTCCTATCTAATTGAACCCTCTATTCTTCATTCAGAACAACATAGTGTTAGTTAATTTGAAAAAAATTATTTTATTAAAATTAATATCAATGTATTATTCCTTATACATTATGAAATACATATTTTTATGTTTGAAATATTTTGTCATTTATTTTTTTATAATAGTCTTTAAAATTGGTGGATAATACTTACATGGTTTATATATTCCACCAAAACATAAGGGAGATCATCATCATAAATTATTATGATTTTAACCATATTTTTTTCAAATATATTATCCCCATATTTCAATTAGAGATACTTTTAAATGTGAGGTCCTAATATTGAATTGTACTTGATTAATGATAGAAGAGTAGTTGTTACCCCTGAATAAAACTAATACAATGTACTTCATTGTGCCAGAAGCTAATGGAATTATATATCCTTCTCTATATGAACTGATCATTAGGATGTAATAATGTTTGTATATTTACATGTGTGTTATATACTTATTAATATAATTGGATATGATATTTAATTTTGGAAGCCATATAAGGATTATGGGAGAAATCAAAGGTGGGGGTGGGGCTGTGAAGAGAAGAATACTCCATTAGAAAATAGTGTTGTATATATAGAAACAATGAATTATAATGGATTTGGGAATATCCTGGATTTATATATAAAATAACAAGTTGATAGACATTAAAAAATGATTCCTAACAACTATAATAATTATTATGAATCATGATTGAATAATAAATAGTCTTAGAGATATCAGGTCTAGTTTAAATTCATTACATTTGGATTTATATCACTGTTGAGTAATATAGTAAATATTTATTGTATAAAAACAAATGTTTTATATATAAATTAATATATCTTATATATGTTGGAAAATTAGAATAATATTAAAAAACAAATATTCGAAAAACATGAGATTCAATGTACTTTGAGAGTCCATTTTAGTATTTTCATTTAGAAGGCTTTAAAATCAAATGATTTTTGAATTCATTAGATGAAGTATTATTATTGAAAAGATGAATTTTTTCAATGTGTATATAATTAATAAATTTTATCATAAAATCCATAAAACTGATTACATTAATAGATTTCCATTAGGCTTGTAGATAGAGATAATTACTATTATAATTATCATGAATATAAAATTTTGGGTTGAAAAAATTATACTCCCATCCTTGTTCATGAAGGAAATAAAAAAACCCATTAAATATTAAATGGATAACCAAAAGAATATTACTAGTCAGTCCTTGTGATGATTACATTGGATGGAATTGGTCATCAGAGGAGGGGATATTTTTCAGACTCTAATATTTTTAAGGGGGAAATAAACCTAACATGTTGTTCATGATTTGTTATATAAATTGGTTATATTTTATAGTAATTAATGAGAGGAAATGATAGATAATATAAGATGCTCATCCACAGATGAAAAGTTTCAAGAATGATTTCCTCTCTATCAATATTTAATACTTTTTTCATAGGCCTCCAATACATATGAATTAATTCCGAAAAATAAATTCTCAATATTTCCACTTAATAATAAAAATGGATGATGATTTTAATTTTGATTTTTGAATCCATAATTTTGTCTTAAACAATATGGGTTTGTTTTCCTTTAGTGAAATGATAACCTATCCGTAAAAGGACATAGACATAATTTTCTTTTATTAAATTATGTGAACTTATATATCATGGAAATAAATTTTTACACACATATAATAAATATTTCAAACCATATCACAAGATAATTTCATTAGTATTAATATGTAGCTGTCAAAATTGATATATATTCAGGGTAACCCCCTTTATCTTCATATTCATTACAGTGTGTTAAACATTAGCCTCATTATTGTATCCCTATATGAGTAATGGAATTTATCGTCAACATAATTTTTTCTAGAGATGCGGAATCTAACTTTTATAACCACATGTTATTAAGGAAACTAATTTTCTACATGAAAAAAAATGTTTAAATCTTATTGACTAATCCACTAAAATTTCTTGTCCATCACAATGTGTTTATCTCTTTCATCTTGTGTAATTATTTATGTCAAACATCATCCACATATAGAAATAATTTTCCCCATGATGTGTGTTTTTATTCTTTTCTCTTCAATTAGATACATTACAATTCACTTCATACAAAATGTTCATAAATCTATGATAATATTTTCAAAATACCATGGATTTGTAAAAATATTCCACTACACAATTGGTTTCCATTATATTATATTTTAAAAAATCATTAAACCATATAAGACTCTTATTGAACATATTTTTATTATTTTAAACATAAATTCCCTAATAATTTCCATTAAACAAGTTTTATGTAATAATGTACATACATAAAATAAATACATTATAAAGTAAAAAATAATTCCATATCTAACTCTGTATAGATATGTTCTATAATACCAAAAAACATGATAGAGTGACATTTTTGATATATCTTCATCCCCAGTAACAATATTTCATGTCTTTAGGTAATATATCAATGAGATTTCTCAATTAGTCTCAATAATAACACAATGTATATCTTCATCAGAACTCATGGAATGTACTTTTTGTATAATTTGTGATAATTAGTAGACTATTATCCATAATTGTTAATAATACAACTATGTGAAATAAATGAAGTCAATGGAATATATGTTCTATGATAGAAAAGATATATGTAGTGTATTTAAGTTCAATCATTGGAAATTTTATTTGGGTGATTGTTAAAGAAATAATAGTTTCGGTTTTTTACCACGTATAGAGAGTTGGAATTATTGTTATAGTAACATCAATTTTGGTTGGAATAAAATAATGATGATACCAGTAAGTGAGAAAAAATTTATATTCATGATGAAAATCTATTATTTACCTTGAGTTATTTATAAAATGTTGGTTAATTAATAACTATATTGGCCAAATATTATTTTTAAATACGAAATCCTTATAAATATTTCATTATTTCAATTATTTATGGATTTTAATTTATTTTTTTATCAGTGATATAAATAAGGTAAAAACAATTGTTAACTGCATGATAATGATTTTTATCATGTTCCATAATTGATGAAACCCCCATCATTGGTACACTATATTTTATAAAATGGTGGAGTTTCCCAATTTCTAAATTTTATTTTATTGAATCTCACACTTATTCGTAAAATATATTAGACTATAAGGGAAAAAATTAGGCCTAGGTATAAACTAATAAACAAGTATTATATTATACACCGTAAGAAAATTTATAATATTGGAGAGTGTACTATATACAACTATATTTGAATGGGGATATTTTCAGTCCATGATAGTTATGTATCAAAGGAGTTTCACACTTCATCATGGATAATTTGACCATGTGTTATTATGAGGAACGAAGGGTTTTGGTGGTAGTATTAGTGAAAATATATGCATAGATTCATCATTTTCAAGGATTAATTTCATATATATGACTAGGTAATGGTTTATTTATTTAATAATATAGATTTTTAGTTATCCTTTGTGTCACATATTATAGAGCATGAAGATAGAGTGAATCATTTCATGGAATTTGAAATTTTTTTATAATAGTTCATGATACAATGAATGTGATCATTGTTTAGTTGATATAGTCATCTGATTTCTATAATATTTTAATGTTGATTCATGTGGGGTTTATAAAATAATTGTACATATATGAGGTTGTGATTTATCATTTATTTATAATAATGATCCAGGATAAACCAATTATTGTATTGGATTCTCATAAATTTCTAATATGATTCTATACTCTCTAGTGGATGAAAAGATGAATTAGACTAGTTATGTTTTCAAATATGTATAATTAACATGCATATTCTTTTTTAAATAGAAATTGAGAAAACAAAATTATTTTTCTATGTTTCTTATTGATGAGACTTTATCAATATTTTGAACTAGTTATAATATTTATTGTGTAATAATATATTTAGTAGTATTAGTGATATTCCCTACAATTTATCAATACTGTCATAAAATAATGGATACATTGAATTTTTCAATATGTTTTAGTTCTAGAATTCTATTTATAGATAGTTACTTGTCATTTGGTAATATAGAAATGATATGTAAAGTAATGTGTTTGTTCTTTAATGGAACAATGAAATTATGTTACCGACATGATATGGTATTTTTGCAAGTATATGATTTTCCTCATTGATTTTTAGTGTGAAATGTAGATAATAAACTAAAAAATGGGCGTATGGAATATAGAAGGTATTACACTATCATTCTCTTATGGATTCATTTTTGATTTGGGTATCTAAGTAATTAAATTCAAATAGAATTAAAATTATAAGATAAATCATGTGAATAACGTTGTTTCTTCAATTAATTTCACTTATCATCGTTGATTCCCTTATTTAATGAATTTTTATCTTAATTTTTAAATATATTTGAAGAAATATTTTGTAATTAAAATCTAAAAAATATATTTCAAGACATAAATACCCCAAGGAAAAATTTATAATTAATCACTAATGGGGAATGGTATTGAAATTTTATGAACATAGTGTTTGTTAGGATTATTTGTTTTAGTAAAGTCAATGGTTTAATTCCTTTTTACCTATGTCTATATAAGAATTGTTTTGGAATTAATTTGATAGTTACCTTCCTCAAAACATAGTTTGAAATAATATTTATAATAGAAACATAGTAGAGAATTCAAGGGAATAACAATGGCCATCTCAATGTAATAATGTTGATCAACTATTTGAATCTTGTCCATGATTTTTAATCAATGTATATTAAATTTTAATATAAGTTATATTTTTATATCAAAATGATTATTAATCATGTAAAAATTTCTATATTGGTGATATAATGAATTTTAATCCACCCTATGGCCTCATTATCATGACAATATATGGACACATCATTGACTAGGGGTAGAAATCATATATACACATATTCTCCATGAATAAGATGATAAAAACCATGATGAATATTTTTTGGCTAGAGATGATATAAATAGGGAGATATAATAGATTCTATTATATTGATATTCTTAAAGTGATATATAAAGTATTATTTAATAGATATAGAGGTCATAAACATGACTAAATGACCTGTGGAAGAAAATTTTATTTGTTCTGATAGTAGAGGGAACTAGAGAGAAAAATAAATGGTTGTAAGGGTGGTCATGATGAAAATGGAAAATACATAAGGTTTCTAGAGTGGTGTGTGAAGGGGAAGATGAGCATGGGTTGTTAGATTGGTCATTCCACTTCTTCCAGTCTCTTTTATTTGTATAGTTATGTGACTATACACTAACCATATGATCGATTGAGATTAATTGGTTTATGGGGACCAATGTATAGAAAGGGGTTCATTTTTTGGTGGGTATAATGATCCATAATTGTTTATGAAAATGACTACATATTATTAAATAAATAGTCAATACATTATATTAAAATCTATGTCTGAACAGTAATGTTTATATATCATTGGAAACATAGATATATAAATAAAATTGTTAATAAAATATCTATAATATCTCCCACTTAGTTTATATAAACATGTAAGGATATTAGACACATCATACATATTACCTTCCATCATATCCTTGGGAAAGGAAAATGTAATAAAGGGTGGTCCAAGATACCTAGTAAGGGTAAACATTTGAGATATCAAGGATCATTTAAACTAAACACGAACATAAGGGCCCAAGGACATGAGGTTAGACTTCTAAAATCGCACATATCAATTATTATATGATAAATATGTGTCATGGAATAAATCATTGATGTTTATAAGACATAAATAATGGTGTTAATAAATATTATATTCCAATAGATAATAAATTTTTCATAATATTTTTTCATAAAATATTCTCATAAAATGTATCATAGTCATAATAATATAAATATGATTTCAAGGATAAATAAAAACATAATCATTACATGTTAGTCTTAGTATAACATCCCATATACCTACTTCGAGCATCAGAAAACTTCCCAGGTACACTATTTTTGGGGCATTGATAACCTCAAATGTACTCTCTTTTATGAGTCACAAAAAAACATTTTATGTACCCTTGGATCACATAGAACATTAATCTTTACCCAATTAAATATTGGGTTATAAAATTCAATCCCCAACAATCACAAAATAATAAATCCATTCATATCTATACCAAAATATCACAAAAACTTCCATCATATCATTGAAAATGGAAAAGTAAAATGGATTCATAGATATTTTATCATCCTAACCATAAACCATACAAATAAATATTATATATAATATCATTAGATCTTATCCCTAGTAAAGCATAACTAACATTGAAGGATGTTCACATAGATGAAAATTTCATTTAAAAGGGAACTTGGATATTTCATGAGGATAATACCTTTTTTTAAATAACATATTAAAAAATTAATATTTCCCAAATATTAAGGAAAACAATTTCATGTAAATAACCCTAGAATCTTTTAATGGAATCATCTATTCATTGAGTGGTCATGATGTAGCGAAATTTTGTTCATGTCATGTATGTCAAAATAATGGTTCTGTTAATATTTTTGAAAAAAATTTAAAAATAAATTCATTTATAAAATTTTAACAATATTTCTTTTATATTTTATTCATAAGAGAAGATTGTGTAAAAATGAATTTAAAAAATCATTGAATAATAGTAAAATGTTCTTGATTTTTCTGAATGTATAGTAATGCCAGAAATTTTTTTTTGACCTGATAATAAATAAAATTATTTTTTACACAAAACCATAATTTAGTCTCTGGAGTATAAAATGGTATGAAAATGGAAGTAAAATATGTATTCCCATGTAATAAATGTTCTTTATGAAAATGAAAGGAATTTACCAAGATTTTTTTTTATAATTTCTTCCAGTTGATGTTCGGGCTTAAACAATCTCAAATAAATGAGATTGAAACATAAATATCATACATCAATATCGAAATTAAATGAATAATATAAAACAATATTAAATATAAATTTAAATATATTATATGAAATATCACATATTATCTACTTAAAAATTATATACCCCAATTTATTAAAATTTCCATATTAGAATCATTTTTCTTTGTTAATTATATCATTTTCATGATAATGTCAATTTGGTAGCTCTTGTCTATTTTGTCACGGTTATATCATATTAAAAATGTTATTATGATATAAATATAATCTATATTAATTTTATACATTTTTTATTGTTACATTATATGTAGATATTGAAAAATTAATTACACTGTTCAAGGAGATAATGTAACATACACACACATGACTGATGTTCTGATATTTTGACCGAGGAAACCTAATAATGTTAAATAATAATTCATCTTTAAAAGTACTTATTATATGAATAATATCATACATATAATATATATTCATTAAGTCATTCATTATTAACATTCTTTTAATGTGGAATTGAAAAAATAATCACATCGCTTTGTAGAGGTGGTAGTCCACATATATGCGTGAGTAATATTATCATTTACCAATTGATCAGATGTTATGAATGTTGATATGATATTAAAATTATAAAAATAAAATATTTTTTAATAAATATATTATATAAAAATGGGACCCATCATAGTAAAAGATCATGAAATATAGTTATATAAAATCAATTGTAATGTTATCTGGTGGAGGTAGTGAAGACTTATGCATGAGTGATACATTCACATCCAATTTGATGGAACAAGTGGAATGATAATGTTGGTTTCATGATATTAAAATATATTATTATATTTAATATACTTAATTTATCATTTTATGATGAATAACACATATCTAGAGGATGTAGAAGAAGAAATAAATTGAATGAAGTCAAGTAAGTAGATTACCTATTCTTTAGTAGGACTCATTTAGATCCATTATGAAGGACCCCTAGAACAACCATTCAAGAATACCATCATTACTACTTCATGGATATGGAATCTTAAAAGGGAATTGGGTAGTGTTTCTTCAAGATAGATGGATGGATGTGGTGAAAATAAAACAGATAAGCTATAAACGTTTATACAGGATTGATTTGACACACAAAGAATTACTAATTCATTAAATAAAATTTATCCAATTTGTATGAAAATTGTATACCAATGAAAAACTGTTGAAATAAAACTATTATAAGTTCAATAAATCCCCATATAATGATATTTTACTAGGTTTGGGTGTAATTTAAAACCATATATGTTGAATTAAACACTTAGTTATCCAATTTTAATCTTGAACATTGTGATGAATTTTTAATACTAAAGGTAAATTATTTATATTAGAAGAAAAAACTCATCAAAAAATAGAAATGAGATAAAATCGAAGAACATTTGTAATCATAATTTCCCACTTTCAATATTTTTATAAATTTTAAATAATTAAATAATTTATTATTTAATATAAAATATAAATTATTTCATTTCTGACTATATTTATTAATTTTACTTTAAATAAAACATGAAAAAATAAATTCAAATTTAAAACTATATAATATTCAAAATATGTTACATTTATCTAAAATTTCATGTAAATCCATGATTCACCCATATTTTATAAATATTAATGTTTTTCAAATCATTTATACTTTTTTTCGTTTAATTAAATAAATAATATACCAACACTGAGTATGAATATAAGTATCATTTCAATCACTAAAAATAAAAATCAAATTACTAGGATAGAAATTTAAATTATCTTTAAAAACAATTATTATTGAAATTATCCCAATTTTGTCATTATACAATAATTTAAGAGATATTAATTTCAAGAGAGTGGAATTCTGTATTTATTTTTTCTTATATTAATATAAAAGTCATAATAAATGGAAAATATCCCAATTTGGGCATATATTCAATAATTGGATGGAAATATCCAAATTAAACTCGTAACATAGGATAAATTGAAGTTTTAAAGAAATTTTAGAGCCTTATCCCAATGTTTAACAACATTTTTTAAATTTTACCTTTTTTGAGGTGACATATATTTACCACTACTATTACTTTTAAGGATAAAAGGGATCAATTTACAAAAATTGAAAATTATAATTCCAAATATGGGATCCATTTTATCAAATTATATACATAAAATTGGTCGTATTTAATTTTATATTAAACTCAGAAAATGTATTGAAAATGATTTTTCCAAGATTGATGTTTTAATAAGTATAAGAGGTTTTTATAAAAAAAGAAACATAAATTTATTTACAATGTCTATATTTGAATTATTTAGAATATAAATGAAGTAATATTACTTTTATTGATATTAAAAATGGAATATTATAAATATTTGAAACAAAAATAAAGTGTTCTATAAATATCAATACTTTTCTCTATTAATTGAAAACAAATTCTTTTCCTAAAATTATGAAAAATCAAATTTATACTAATTTTTCATTGATGATTTAAAATATAATGTTCATTTTTTCAAAAAAAAATTAAACATTTTAGTAATTAATTATATTATTTTGTAAAAAAACCCTTTTTTTGGAGAAAATGTATTTTTAAGGAATATAATTATTTCTTAAGATAGTTAGTAGATAATTATTAATATATTTTATTTATCTAAAAAATTTAAACATATTTTTTAAATGTTCATATAACTATCTATTATTGAAATTTAAGTTCTTGGTTGTAATAGAAAACTATTTTGTGCTTCATTTAGACTCGATGGTTTATGTACCACATTCTATTGATGAAATTAAATTTATTTAAAGAAAATATAAAATTAAATTATAGGGTTAGAAAATTATGATCTATGTATAAAAATTATAAAATTGAGCTGACTAGTCCCATGTGGGATACAAATATTGGTGGGGAAACTTAGTTTAATACACAACACCTATTAAAATGGGCTATAATTTAGAGAAATTTGAACTATGGTTGGGGAAGAAGCTTCATTTTAATATTAATGAAACAAATTTTCTATAGGAAGAGGGAGAACCAATACATAGCCTACAGGCTCAAGGCCAAGTAGCCTGAATACATGACTTAAAAGCCCATTTTTGGTCCAATGGGTCCTTTAGTGAATAATATTTCTACAGTACCTAGGCTGATACATTTCCTGCTAAAATTCCACCACTGCTACAGTTCCTACTATATTACCACCATTGTTATAGTTCCTCTACTGCTACAGCACTACTATAATACTTAGGAATTCCCCCGGCCCATATTTGATCATGGGCCTTTTGGATGCCAAGTAGGAGCCTATACTATTTGGGTATTGGATCATTGGTATTTGAACTATGGTATAAAAGATAAGCCTTGTTAGAAGAACCATTGTTTAAGGGATCATTATATTGGCATTCCAAATAGTGTCATAACTAGATATTAGGATTGTGGTGAATTAATATTAATTGAAATTTAAGAAAATAAATGTAAAAAATTAAACCACGATGTTTCATTATGATGGAACTTATATAATATTATGATCCACTATTCAAAAACCATTTAACACAACAAATAGTGAGAATCACACACTAATTTTATAACTTTTAAAGGGGGTCACAACACCATTCCTCATATTTTTTCTCTATGTTTCATGACATGGTCTAACTTCTTTTTTATAGGTATAAAAATAAATACAAAAATATACCTCGTACTGAAATATAACAAGGTGAAAATTATTTAATTTGGTGTGAACAAGTACAAATTTAATTAAAAACTAAATTAGCTAATAAATTAATAAATACATAAAACAAAAAAATGGGGAACCATATTTGAACAGTAAATCTCAAAAAATTCCTTCTAAATAATCAAACTATCAATGTGTATTAGATAGAATGTATAACCAAAATGTGTTAATATAGATTAATATAGACTATAATCAAGGTAATAATTGTGTTTTATTTCCAATTTTAAATCCTTTATAGAAGAGTTGTCAAAAATGGTCATTTCAATTTATTGTCAAAGCAATAATGTTCCATAATAATATCAATAGTAATTACTTCCAAATTTATATTATTTAACAATAACATTGAAGCATCATGTTGAATTTTCTTCTCATGTATTCATATTATGTTTTTGTACTTTGATAAACACAAATAACACTAACATTATATTTTCATATCATGTTAAATCATTAACAATATTCACATTTGAAACCCTATTCAATTTTACCATGAAATAAAACAATTTCATGATTAATCATTGATACTATAATGCTATATACATTTTCACAATTAATGCTACATTCATTAGAAATTTTATTCCAATGTTAATTCTTAATAATTTATTTGAACAATGATTATTCCCATAAGAATACTTTGTAGAGGATTGTCATAATATTATTTCATGTCTCCACTTTCTAGTATAATGATAATGAGTTATCTCTATATTTATGATTGAACGTCTCCCTTAAGTCCCCAAATCAACCTCAAAAATTAATGTGAAAGAAAGGTAATAGAAAGATTTTTTGGATGATGATATCTTGGGAAGAAGTTTGACATAGAAATAGCCTGACGTTGTCTCTTCACCATGCCTCTCAATATTCGCAGTAGATTTTAGATAAACATTATTATATCATGATTTAGATCATTTTTTTTATTTTAAAAAAGATTAAATCCTTAATAAATATTGATATATGAATTTGAAATAGGTTTGAACAATATTGAAAAATGTGAAATCCAATATAAGAATAACCCTATTTGAAAACCATGGCATCATGTGATTTATCCACTAATGTTTACTGTATCCTAACATGACTTATGTAATATATATATCCCATTTAGTTATAAAATTGTTTCATTTTTCATTAGTTTATTATCCTATAATTAGTATTTATTAATAGTATTTTGGGAATCTGATGGTCCATCTTTCTGATAAAACCTATAAAAGATGCTCTCCTCTACCAATAGACGTTCCTCATTAGAAGAATATAACAAAGTGATGGGAGAAAAAATTATTTTCTTTGACTTTATAAAACTATGTATGATGAAAAAATCATCCTAAATACCTAGAAATTCAACATCACACACATTAAATAAAAACTCAAAACATTAAATTAAATAAAACTATGAAAAAAATAAAAACATAAAATAGAAAAAATAAATTGTATTAAAATGCCTGGGACATGTCATTCTATGTTTAATGGATAAAAAAAAACTGGTTTATTTATATTAAAAATAAGTACAAGATTATATTCATATAAAAATTAACTTGCTAAGATTTCATTATTTTAGATTAACTCCACATAATTTTATGATACACGACATACATTGATCATGCACTATATATTTAACTAGTAAAATTTGTAAGAGTCCAAAAAATCAATTTCTAGGAAGATTTATCAATTCATCAAAGTGACATCACCTAACTACACTTTTGGATATGCCACAAATCGGTATGCGACTGGTGATATCTGGTAACATTTTTGAATTCAACTACTTTCTTTGGTAGAATTTTCTAGAGACTTTATTAAAGAGACTTCCATTCAATGAAAATTCTAAAACTCTATGATAACATTAGAAGAGACTAAAATCCCATGGAAATGATTTCACATCGAGAGATTCAACAACCAATACCTTAAAAATAATAAAATAAACATATAATGGAATTTGTTTTGTAAATTTAGTTTTAAAAAATAATCATATGGTGAACTAAAAAAAATTTAACATCAAAAAATATATACCTTTAATAATTGTTTTAGAGAGAAATTAAAAAACATGGAACCCATTAAAAAACATTCTTTCCATCCTTGAATCATACAGTTTTATATATTAATCATCCATTCACCCAAGATCAAATTAGGTACGATGAGAACTCATACTTTTTGAATATAATACTAAGTGAAAACTTACATTCTATTTTGTATACCAACCTAGTTACAATATTATAACACATTATCCTCTAAAATGATTCCAATTATTTTTTACTTTAGTTCAATATTTTTTTATTTTACAAAAAAATGAATTTTAAACCAAATGAATAGTATAATCATAATCACAAAACAATATTTCTCTTTCCCATCATCTTTTTATTTCTTTCAAGAATTGATAAAACTAACAAAATTCTTCTCATTCCTCTATTACAACTACAATATATTCTTCTATTTCACATAAACTAACAATCCTTTACATCCCCCACATAAAACTAATCATTATAACTCCATTGAAATGTAAACATTTAGTTGTTATTTATTAGGTTTTTATATCTACCAAGAAGTATAGATATACAAACCTTATAGTTTATATTACTTCACAAAACGTAGAGAAATTATTTCATTATTTAAACGTAAAGGATTATCCACTAGATGGATTCCAATTGTTCTGTTCTATGATGTCACATAAATACACTTATAACTGCCTTTAAAGACAATATATAAATATGTGTACAATTCACTATAGACATCAAACATATAACAGCAAATTTGAATGACACCTTATCCTTGAAATAGTGTGATTATTCCATTTATAGAATATATTACTTTGGTAGATTTAATTATCCCAATAGAGGAGTATAGATTTGATTTCATGTTGACATTCTAATTTTCTCGATAATCTTCATGATGTTGACATTTTATGTTAACATAAAGGTTCTCATTACCTATATTTTCTTGGAAATTACCACTATTTTTCATATTTAAGATTGTATACAGTATACCCTTCAATTTCCCAATTATTATATTCTCTAACCAAACAATATCACTGTTATAAAAAAGTGCTATGATGAAATTTTCATCATTTTATTGATTTCTATAACAACAACAATCTTTTTTGAACCACTTCAATCCTTTTTATAACATAAATCCTTCAAACATACAATTTTTCTATTTTAGAAATTTATTTAGTCCATAAATACATTTTATTAACTTATAATCTATGTTTCTGATTCTATATTTTCTAAAACCTTATTTAATTTTTAATATATACAAATTCCATAAAATCATATGTATTTTGGGCCATCTTAACATATATCTATTTGAGATATATATATTCTGATTCTCCATTTATTAACAACATAATATAATTTCATGTTCGAATAAAGGTGAAAAATACCAATCAAACCAATTCCTTGTAACCATTAAAATAACTTAAATAAAAGCCATGACATGAAATGATTCATTCAATCATCATCTTTATTTAATTGGTGGACATACATATTCTGAAGATATCATTTCATTTATATTCATTTATTATGTTATGAAGTTCCATTGGATATCAAGTAATATATATCTTTATCTATTAATACAATTTATTTATTTGAGTCACTGTGTGTCACGAATTATTATAGGAATTCAATTTCCCCAAAATCCATTTACAGTAGAAAATTTATATCCACCCCAAACGTCTAAATGTGTGTTATTATTATATATTACCTCCTCAATTTAATTGGTTACATTATTTTTTTGATGTTCTTCTAATTCCAGATTATATAATTTTTGTACACCCACTCAAGATTCGTATTCTTTTAATCTATATTGAATCATTTATAATGACCTTACTCTTAGAATTTCAATTTTTTATATATTTTACATTTAATTTCCCAGATTCATATATCATATTATTTGATTTCTATAATTATCTTGGAAATAACATGATTCTTTACCTTTAACATATTTATTCTCCAAGTATTAGTCCTTTCAGAAAAAAAGCATTAAGTGAACATATATACATTGGATGATTTATCACCTGTCATCATCCAATGTAAGAAATGATAAATTTTCCCCTCCATACCCAATAATAGAACACAAATTTTAATTTACCTCATGATTTTATAGATATATAGAATTAAGATTAATGGACTTCTACATTGTAAAGACCTTAAGATGTCCAAATTATATTCATTTAATAGTCCCTATCTCCTTTTTATGTTCCTTCCGAACTATCGATATTGGAATATAATTCACAATATGCACTACAATGTTAAGTGAATATACCCAAATTAGGTTAGGAATTTATGAGTATATCTAAATTCTTTAATCATTATCAATCATTTTTAATTAACTTATCATCCAATAAATTTTTCTAAAGTGTTCTAAGAACCATATTTTCATTACTTATTCACTTATATCAATTGATATTTCCGAATTTATGTTTGGAATACTATCACATACATTATTTTAATTAGAATATTTCATCCATTTTTGGTATTGTAATTATCAATTGTTTTTCAATAGTGGGTTTTTATAAAAAATGAGTTTTGGTCCAAAAATAAAGAGTTCCACAGTTAGCACACGACTATGGGAAACCCTGATCCATCCCAAGAGATATTGTCTACCCTGGAAAATGGCACATTCTAAGACATATTGATTGCCACACGTGCCTGACACCTCCCCCCTAAACATGCAGCTAGTTTCTACTAGGATAGTGGAGACCACATAGTCTGAAAAACCATCTGGGAACCCTTGTAATCTATAAAATTCATTAATAATTGGAAATTAGCTTCCTACCCATAAAACATATTAACCTAGGACAAACCAAAATTTTATCCATGTGGGATATTCATCCCTGGGATCTTTGTATTCTCCCTCTCATCCCCCATTAACTTCAATTTTTTGGTGGATTTGGACATGGATCTACATGAATAATCATGTTAGTCTCTCTTTGCTTTATTTATTCCTTAGTCGAAAGAAATTCTTCCTTATGTTTTTGGGTTATCCTTCCTAAAATTGGTTGATTGACCAAAAATGGTTTGAATCATTGTAACATGGGATTTATCTTTATGTTTATTGTTAGATATTTTCTTTATAGGGTTCCTCATATCATGCAATTGAGGGATTCCAATGAATTCTAGAAGTTTATAAGCTTGAGGAAGGGGATTCCACAATTTAGGATTATTAGATAGTCTAGGTATTCTACATTGGTTTCCAAAATATGTTATATGGATTATGTGTGTGGTGATAAATGGGTTTAATAATGTTCAATGATGAGTACGATTTAAAAAATGGGGTTTCAAATGGAAATGGTTGTATTACAAGTGTGATCTTCTTGTTGTTCTTCCAGATGAGATTTACAAATTGTTAAAGTGGTGAAAATCATGTTTTAAAATGGACATGGAGTGTGTATTAATTTTAAAGATATTTTCCTTATTAAAAGAGATGTGTTTTCTTTTACACTCATGTTTCTTGATGTGTGAATATAGAAGTAGTGATCTCTGTGACATGTGAAATGGAGATTGATCATAGAGGGAATCTTACATATCATTATGGGTAGATTAGAACTAATATGCTAGTTGGATTGTCCGGGTATAGGAATGGTTTCTTCTAAAAGGATTTTATATAAAACACTAGGTAATCATGAAGATGATTTAAGACCACTAGACTGTTGGAAGGTTCCCCTTTAGTTTCTTGTGCACGTGGATGCTGTAATTTAGGGAATCTGTACCATGTTTTCACAATGAAATTTGGTCCCTAGTGTACCACTAAATCTAGTTGTTGTAGGTATTTACTATGATGTGGTTCTCTAATATGATATGGTGGTCACCATATACATACAATGAACCATTATTTCTTTATAACCGAATCAAATTATTCCCTTAAAAATGACTTCCATTAAAATGATTTCCTCAATATCATTCATAAAATGATTCAAATTGCATTCTAAAAAAATTCATGTAATTTGAATTTCAATGTTATGGAATGAAATCCTTCTTATGTGTGGTACCCTATAGGTATATAGATCACACCCTACATACACCCTTGGGTGTATGCATACATCGTTATGTATGACCCATGTAAAGGAAAGATGATCCGTTTTTATATTAAATATAGTTTCTCAAGTTTTTCTCATGAATGTGGTTGTGGTGGTGACTTGATGGTATTAGGCCTCTCATTTCATAAAGTATTTTGAGAAGTTGTCTAGATGGTTCCCTTTACCTTGGTTAGTTTGGATTTTGGTTAATGAGGTAAATATTTAACAAGGAATTGTTGTACATCTTCTATTTATCGATATTGATATTGTGACAATGTTTTATTTGGAATATTATTCATTAATTTTTATCATGGATGAAATTGTTCCCATAATTATTTTTATTATACCTATACACTAGTTTCCATCCTTGGTGGATCTAGAATGCCCTCTTGGCCTTTCCACAGGATTCATCGGGTGTGGGTTGGATGGAATCCCAGCATGGTTCTTGAACTAACAGTATCAAATCATGGGTATCTCCCTCTCATTAGGTAATTATATTTGAGAGATTCTACATGTAAAATATCTATAATTGTTGGTTCCTATGGTCTGCATGTGAGTGGGGTCTTTGGCTAACACAGATAGTAATTGGCCTTGAGTCTCCATAAGGTGTTGGGAATTTATTTAGATTCTTCTCGCGATGATACATTTAGGTTGCAGGCTATACATGGAGACCATGTGGTAGTGAAATTGTTAGGATTGACTTATTATTATGGTGAATATGTATTTTTTCAATCTCATGATGTATTAGGGACTTTTGGTTATTCCAAAAAAAATTCACAATGGTGCATTAATAGTTTTACTGGTGGTTGTTTATTATTTTAGAATGATGTCTTCAATGAGACTTCTTATGTATGAATGATAAAAGGTCTATGATAGATCTCCCTATCAAATTGTTTTTAAAATAGTGGATGTAATGGTTAAGACTGTACAATCCTTGTGTCAGGGAGAGGGATTTAGAACTACTCAAGTTAGGTAAGAACAACAAGGTCTAGAAAACAACAAATCTTTGGAGATCCTACAGAAAAAACTTCCTTCATTCTATTCATTGATAGATCCCTTTGAGGGATCAGAGTGTCTTGAAAAAATACATATTATTTTTTGTTTTATTAATACCATGAACGCATTAGAGGTGAATTTGGTTCCATTCATGTTGTAAGGTCCCAGTTGGAGGTAGTGGGACACATTGGTTCAAGATGGAAAGCATGCGTTGACGGGTTTTTAGTATTTAAATGTCATATTAAATGATTATTTTCTTCCATAGACCATTTCATTTTCCATGAACGCGAATTTTTGGGTTCTTCACCAAGGGGATCAGACATCGATAGTGTATGCCTATCATTTCACTGAGTTGGTTTAGTTCACACACAAGGTGGTTTCCGACGATTAGTTGAAGTATTTAAAGTTCGAAATGGGTTTGCAGTTTTATATATAATCCATAGTATTATTGTTCATCTTTAATACTTTGGATGTGGTGGTTGACCATGCTTCTATTGTATAGATCATTGTTTTTATAATTTCCTGTTTTTTGGTCAGTGTCAACAGTGGGATATGGCAGGAATAGTTCATCTAAAAGAAATAGAAAGTGAGGTGACTAAGAGGAGAGAAAAGGTGGAAGTTTAGGCCATCCTTCCCGACTATATTCATTTGTTTCATTAGATGATGGGTCAGTCTTATTCCATTAGTGAGGAAAGTTCGTTCACATGTTGTCTACGTGTTCAGATACACCTAGGCCTAGCCATCGGTGTGGGTCTATGAGACAATTGTACTAGTTATTCAAGGTGAAGCACCCCTATCAGAGTGGGGTTGGATATATATCCCCCATGGGATACTATCCCAGCTAGAGGAATCCAAGATGACAGGTTCTAGTTTTAGTGGTTGTGGTGGTAGAGACTGATCTTCTTCTTATTATTACCAATTAAGGTCAACGTTGTTAGATAGTTGTTTTACATTGGATCAGGTAGATACAGGGTATCTCATGATCTGTACCAGACAATAGATAAATCTAATGTTAGAAATGTGATAGTTCATTGTACCATTATTATTGCATCATCTATATTTTTTCTTAGTTTGATACTGGTTCCTCTATTTATTTTATATCTTCCTATCTTGTGGATATGTTGAAATTGTCCACTGAGATTATGTCTTATGAAATGTAGTTAGTGATTCCCTTGGGGTGGAAGAATGAAAAGTGTTTCTAGTGTCCTTCTAGTTATGTCTACTTCCTAGGTGTCAAGTTGGAATTTTATTTCATTATTTTATAATTGTAACTCCTTAACGTGGTACTTGTTATAGAATGGATGTTGAATTTTTTGGTAAAAATTGATTGTATTCGTTATTGAGTGAGTTTCATGGAACCTAATGGAAGTTCCTAGTTTTTTAATTTTAATAATAACCTCGTTCAAGACATGATAAAACCTCACATTCGAAATTGGGAAACCCCATTTTCATATCTCTTAACTCACATTGAAGTACGATGATGGTGTTTCAGAAGGTGGATTACCTCCTATGGTGGGTAAGAGATAGAGGTATTTCTAGATAATTTATTCGGGTCAACCTATATAGAGGGATGTGGGGTTAATAATTGATTTAGTACCTTGATCAGAACTGGAATAACATACCTCTTACCATATATCCCCCTCTGATTTGATGAAATTAAAGGTACAGTTGTATGATTTTCAATCAAAAGGATTCATTTTTCTGATTGTCTAACATGGGGTTTCCCGTACCTTTTAACATAGAATAAGGATGGATATCTCCAATAATTTATTGATTACAAGAAGATGAATAAGGCAATGATCATGAAAAATACCATTTTCCAATTTTTATGACATTTTTTATAATTATAAGGAGAGAAGTGGGATTCAAAGATCGACTTGCATTCTTGGTATCCTCAAGTTAGAGTATGAGAGGTGGATATTAAAAAAATGACTTCTCTAAGAAGGTATAACCATTTAATGTATATGGCCATGTATTTTAGATTTATAAACAATCCAATGATTCTTATCAAACTTATGAATTGGCTGATCCATTGGTATCTTTATTCCTTCATCATGGTACATGTGGATGAAAACCTAGGCTACTCTAGGACATTGTAGGAGCATGAATGAAATTTGTGAATTGAATTGGGAACATTTAAGAATCATAGTATCGAAGTGAATATTTCTATGTGTACCTTTTAAATCACAGAGGCAATGTATCTAGGTCATGTGATCATAGATTGAGGGGTTACGATGGACTCAGAGAATATCAAAGTAGCGATGTCATGGGAATAGATGAAGAATGATTTTAATATTGGGAGGTTTTTTTGGCCAGGTATGGTGTTATAGGTGGTTAAATAAGGATTACGCTTGGATGGATTCACCCATGATGGTTATTACATGGAAGGGGGGTAATGTTTTTTTGGGAATTTCGAGTCTCATACGTTGATTGAGATGTAGAAGTTATGGTTTACAGAAACCATTGTTTTTATCATGCTAGAGACAAGAAAAGAATACATGGTATTCCTTGAAACAAAATATATAGATCTTGTGTTTGTGATGGTGATGGATGAGCATGTGGAGGTGTATGTTTCTTTCCGGTTCGTACCACATGAAAAGAATTAACCAACCCATTAATTGGAACTAATCATGGTGAAGCATGCCTTGAAGATGTGTCCTGTTATCTTTTCAAGGGGATGTTTGTGGTATAGACTGACCATAAGAGGTTGGGATACATTTTCTATTATAAGGGTCTAAATTTTTTGTAGTGTTTTTAGTTGAATGCCATCGGGTTTTTATTTTTATATAGTTTACAACCCAGGTAATAGTAATGTGGTTATAGATTCTATTAGTAGAAGAGTTCCATTCATGAATTTGAAGGATTATAGTTATAAGTCGAATTTTTTCTTATATTATTATCAAATTTATCTAGAAACCAAGGGAAAGTGGATGATTGTTCTTGGCTAGTGTTCAGGTGAAACCTTCCCTTTTTTGGAATTGAATTGGAAAGATCATCCACGTGACAAGATGAAACATCATTCTATTCGTTTACAAAATGGTGGTGAGGTCCCTTGTAACATGAAATTGTATCCGCACAGATATTTGTTCTTTAGGGGTCTCTTCAATGTGTTGTTCTCATTGAGGAGGATGGTGATGTATGATAGACAACAGTCTCAGATGGCCATTCATCCATAGTTCTCCAATATGTTTTATGACATGTGTTGCCAGTTCTAGTGGTCAAGTAAGAAATTAATCAAATATAACATAATATCTCAGTTTAATACATCTTAGTAGGTTAAATATGAGAACCAAAACCCTATATTTGTCATAATCCATTACCCATTCCTACCTAGATGTGGAATGAGGGTTTCTTGGGATTAATTATAAGTTTACCTTGAACACCATAGGAAAGAACATAACCTAGTTAATGATTGAATTTCAGACCAAATCGGCCAATTTCATTCCAATTAGAGATTCAACCAAGGTGGAGTAATTAGGATAGATTTATTTGTTGGATATAGTGAGGATTCATGCTATGCCATTATAAATTATTTCAGAAAGGGACACCCATTCTAACTCATTTTTTTGGGAAGTAATTCATAAGTAAATGGTGTCATAGGTCATATTGAGAATGACATACCATCCTCAAATAGATAGTCACACAGAGTGGGTGAATCTGATCTTGGAAGACATGATATTGGAATGTGTGTTCTATTTCAGAGGTTCATAGGATATCCATTTATGGATTGTTGAATATTCATATAATAAGAGTAACTACTAATCAATTTGAATTGATGATTTTTAGGTGATTTATGGTCTACCATTTAAGTATCCTTTATGAATGGATGAGGTGCGTGAGACCTTGTTGTTGGGAAAATGTCTCATGAAGGATACATTTGGGAGGGTTTATTTGATTAGATAGAAGTTTTTGATATATTTTTGTTTCAATAGGTCTTATGATGATCATGGGATCTATGAATTGTACTTTTTTTTGGGTGAATGGATGTTTATAAGAGAGGTACCTCTCTTTGGTCACCATCATTCAGATAATAATGGGATGCTAACACTGATGTTTTTTGGAGATTTTGATAATACCAGGATATTTGGTATAATGGAATACTTATTAGCTTCTTTATACTAGTTGACATGAATACATGATGTATTCCATGTCACGGACTTGAAAAATTATAATATAGATACATATCATGCGTTGTACTCGGTAGAGTTGGAGTTGGAATCTGATTTGTCTATTTTTGAGTGACTAGTATTGATTTTAGACTCCCAATAGAAGGGGATTTAGGGGAATTACATAAAGATGTTCTAATTTCTTTTTTAGTATAGTAATGATGATCATTAGACTTGGGAGAGAACAAATTCTGTTGAGGAGCAATATTCACTTTTTTTCACTAATCAGACGTTGAATGGTATTTTCGAGAGGGTGAGATATTTTCCAGGGAGGGGAGAGTTTTTAAATAGTGATTTTATTTTTAGGTATTTTTTATTTATTTTATTATATATATCGATTAGTTTCATAGGATTTTTTTGGAGAAAAATAATGTTTTTTCCTCGACAGTAGGTGGATCACAATTGGTGCAAAGTAAGGGGAAACCGTATGCCAACCAAAGGGAAACCAAGAACCTATGATAGTTGAACTATCCAGGACACATGTCTAGTATCACAGCTATGTGACCTCACCCAAGAAACCATGCAGCTAGTTTCCTCTTAGATTTATTGGACAACATGGATTCCACATGGTTTGGTAAACCATGCGGCCAAATCATGCAACATTTACTGATCATTAGAATTAGAAATTACCTTTCTAAACATCCCTAATGCTAACCCCTAACTACCCCTAATTTGAATGGAAAATAATTTTGATTCCTCTAACATTCCCCCCTCTCTATTATCCCCCTTGAAATTGTTTTTTTTGTGGATTTGGCCTTGGATATTCTTGAATAATCATGAAAGTCTCTGTCTTTGTGATTTCATCATGCTCGAAAGGTTCATCTTCCCTATATGTTGGATTATCCTTCCCCCAACATGTTTTCCCCATAATGGGATGAATGATAGTTCCATAGGATTTTCTCGGTGTTTATGGTTAAATATTTCCTTTATATGTTTCCTCTTGTCCTGAGATTATAGTTTTCTACTATATTACAGATGTTTCCATGCTTGAGGTAGGTGACTCAAAGATTTTTTATTATTAGATCATTTTGGTATGATTTCATGGTTTCTAAAAATTTTTCTATGTATTATGTAGGTGGTGTGAAAGGGGTTTTCAAATGATTCTATGGTATGTATTATTTATAAGGTGAGTTATTAAATGGAAATGGCAGGATTACATGTGTTCTTTTCTATTTATGCTTCCCAATGTGCTTCATGAATTATATATGTGGAGGAAAACATGTTTTAAAATGGATATGGTGTGCATATGAAGTTGAATGAGGTTTCTTTGTGAAGGGAAATTATTTTTCATCGGTATTCATGTTTATCAATGTGTAAATGAAAAATTACAGATCTATATGACATGTGAAATGGAGATTGAGCATAAAATGATACCTAGTTATCTAGGTGGTTGGACATGGACTAGTATGTTAATTTGGACAGTGAGTTTGAGACACCATTTCTTTAATAACTATTGAAATACAATACTAAATAAACATGATGATGACTGGAAATCACTATTACATGGGATGGATTCACCTCTAGTGTCTTATGAGTGAGGATGATGTGTGTTATAGTTTATAAAACATTTTTTCACCAAGATACAAGGTTTCTAGTGTCACACTAGAGATATATCAATAAAATATTTTTTTTGATGTATTACCCTCATATGGTGTGGTTTTCACTATCGACATATAAAGGACATTTATTTCTTTATAATTTCAAATCATTTTTCCCATAAAATTGTTTTCCTTTAAATTTTTTTAGATAAAATATTTCCGTAAAGTAGTACCAATTTAATGTTTAAAACATTCATATAATTTTTCTTTTAATGTAATGAAATGAAATATTTTTTGGGTGATATCATAATAGGATTTAGCTAAAACCCTACATACACACATTGGTTTATATAGACATTGTTATGTATAACCCATGTAAATTAAAGATGTTTTGTGGTGATGGTGGATCTGGTTTCATGAGTTTCTATTTTTCTGAAGGCTATGGAGATGGCTAGAGGTTATTTACCCTCTCATTGCATAGTGGATTTTGAGTTTTGGTTTTGTTTATTGCATTTCCATTTTCCATTTTGGTTTTTGGTTAATGATGAAAATGATTAACGTTGATTTTTTATAACTAGTTTCATAATGGATATTAATTTTGGGATGATGTTTCATTTTGGAGTATTCTTATTGCTTATTTAATAGGGTTGAAATCATTCCAAAAAGTGTATTGTTGATACATAGGAACTAGTTTCATGCCAATTGGGATTGGGAATAACCTTTGGTTCATTCCACCGTCTAGGAAAAATGAAATGTTGGATGGAATACCAGTTTAGATTGGGACATACCCTCACTTCCACTACCTAAATATATGAACATCAAATTTGGACTACAATACCATTTAACTATAGAATTCCATTTAAAATAAATCCTAAAATTCATCTAAAATATGATTCAAAAATATAATTCCAAAATTTTATAGTAGATTCTTCAATATAGATTTCAATGTGAAGTGAAACACTTTGAGATTGGAAAAGATGAAAATCCTTAAATATCTACGTGAACACTTTACAACTCATGAGATTTGGGATTCTATCTATGAAATTGAAATACACCCTTATCTTCTCCCCCTATACAAAACAGTCACATGTTCCAATTTCATGTGATCAAGATTCAATATTCATTTTTTTATTAGAACCATTATATTAATCTCACTAAGATAATCAGACCTGTAATTACAAACTTTATAATCATAAAAAGATAAACCTCAAGAGACATAAATTCTATATAAATATCCAGCTAATAAAAGTGTTGGATATTTTAATCATATTTCTAATTTAATGGATCCTCTTGTAAATATACATACATCACTGATAAAGGTTTTATCATAGCATTTTTAATGAAGTGTTCCAATACAAATAATATATTTTCATAGACTATGGTTGTGATTTTTTTTCTTCAATAACAAGAACAATCTATTATTCATTTGAGTATTTACATCTCCTTTTTTCCAAAAAAAACGTCCAAGAATTCATCATCAGAAAAAAAACTGTTTCTAAAATTCAAATATATTTAACTCTACATGAATATTTTTTCAATATTTGAGTGAAAAAATGCTTTATTTTTAATTAACATATATTATATTAATGTATTAAACCCAAAACATGTTATTTCTACCTTTATTATTAACAATAGATTTTGAAATATTAGATATTGATGGACTTACTATGTTATCCTTATGACTATTAGTACATTTTTATATTTATGTTATTCCTAACACAATAGAATATTGTTCATGGTCTAGATTATATAATCCTATATATTTCAAAAGACAAATTAACCAATATTTTATTAGGATATATCCTCTAGAGTGATCATCATAATCCCTCAATAATAAGTGTTCTAATTGATAGTACATGAGATTGGATCTACTTGAATTACATATTCCCAGTCAATTTTTGGATATATTCAAAAACAATATTATTTTTCCTTTAGAATTACTATATTTCATGACTATTTTTTCCTTGTTTTTTTCAATTGAAGATAACAAAAGTAGTTCGCATACCGAATTTTTGAATGGCATCTTCAATGATTTAGCTAACTAAATTTCATATTTAAATGATTGACATGATAGTGAAATGATATTAATTTTTATAACATTAATTTGAACAATTACTATAACATGAAAAGTTTACTAATAACCATTGGTATCTTATACATATCTTCATGTTCCTTCCTCACAGTTTTAGTAGTTTTCTATTCACAAATATTGAATTCCAATGAAATCCTCATTAATGATGGTGTGTCCATATCCATATATTCCCATTCTACCTTATCTATATTATTCATATAAACCAGCTATTATAATATGCATTTCATTTTTAATTCTATAGTCTTCAAAATACATTCTAAAGAATCTAAAATCCATTCCAAAAAATTATCTATCTCGAACAAGCTTTCATTGGATTCCACAACCAAGGAAGATAGTAAAATATGACATAAAATGGAATTTAATCATGGAAATAAAGAAGAAACGTAGGCTTCCTTTTGTGTTTTAGCTATAAATAAACTTCAAGTTCATACTATATGATTAGAATTTTATTATTCCATCTTTCGATAAATCATCTGGAAGATACCATCTTCAACAAATAGAAACCCCCCCCCCCTCAAATGGTTAAAATTTGATTCATAGTGTAATTATTTTCTAAAATAAGTGTATTGGATATATGAATTCAATATCAACCCATAAACTATTATATTTGTACCTCAAAAATACTCAATAAATACTCAATAAAATAAAAATATATAAATTAAAAAGAATATGAGAACATAAAATAAGAAAGAACAGAAGGGGTTTACATGATTTTGATGATTTCTCCTTCATTTAGGAGATAAACAATACTTATTTATTTATATTCACTAAATGTATATTATTAAATTCTACTAAAACTATATTCGGTAAGAAATTATTATAGATGATCACCTAACCATAACATTCTGATCTAAAATTCATATATTATGTAAATTATTTATTCAATTGGTAAACTATATTGATGTTCCCCAAAACCTTTTATAGAAATCATTAAACTATATTCTAGGCAACACAACCTTACTACCTTCATATATATACCTATGAATTAAATATGACTTGTGATCACTAATAACATTGGTGTTGTCGGCTAATAAGTTTTGTGAACATTTAGAAATACTTCATTCTAGAAACATATAATCACATCATATTTTTGAAAATATAGGATACTGTCAGAGGATACAGACATCTAATAGTCTTGTTATTTCCTAGAGGGATTGAATTTCCATTGTCTGCAATCCGATCCAATCACCTTGTATAGAAAAAACCTTATATAATCAAAATTCAGATGAAAGTACTTAAAGTGAAATAAAAAATACTTAACCTTACAATATAATCAAACATAAACAACAATTAACATAAAATATAAATAATTTTTTTCTTATAGAATCAAGGAAATTATGGGAAAAATATTCTTACCATCTCTCTATTATTGATATGGACAATATATTAAAGTAAAATTTATATAGATAAATAATATTCACTCTGAATGAAACCAAATTTAATAAAAAAAAGAAGAGAGAGTTATATTGAATAAAATGTCTAATCATGATAATACCCACACATAAAATACATCATAATCTATTTATCAAAGTAAAATTTTAAGAAATAATGTCTTACCCATAAAAAATACACTCTAGTACGAACAATATTTCCTTTTAATTTTAAAAAATATGAATTTTTTATAGTTAATATGATGGGGGGAAATACATTATTTATAAAATATTAAACGAACTAATATAAGAGCATTGGATCAGTGAAAATAAAAAAGATAAAAATAAATATAATGAAATCATGATTTTTTATTCAGTTGCTTACAAATAGTGTATATATTTGTTGTAGCCTTTTATTTTTCAACTTAACATTTATCTTTCTCAATAATTAATGCTTCAACTTCTACAACTGATGAAACATTTACTTCATTAGATTAGTATTCACCAATTTTCTTAAATTTTACAAGTACACAAAATTATATATTATTTATTGAAGTGGGATATAAAAAACTAGGTAAAGTTATAATAAAATTTATGTATGTATTTTTAATAATTAGTAATTATATTTTATTCAGATATATTAACTATATATATAATTAGTAATTTTCCAAAAAAAATATTCTTCCTAGTAAAAATGATTTGTTATATTATATGATTTTAAAAAAATAATTTCATTCAAAAATTTATAATTTTAATTTTGGGAAATTATTATATCAAAATTACCTTACGGTTACTTTTTTTTATTTTATAAAATGTTTTATTTTTTCATTTAATTGTGAAAAATACTGATTTTAATGGAAAATTTATTTTATTTTCATGTATTTTGAAGCAAAATTCTGTTTTTAATTAGTTTTAAAATTTAATTAGTTCATTTGGAATAATTTTTTCAATTATGTTATTTATACATAATTGACTAATTTAATTTGGTATAAAAACATTTTATATACATAAATGAAATTTTGTTGATAAATATTTTTCCTCTTGTTTTGTGGGATTAATTTTAAATTATTTGATAATATTTTATAAATTGAATGTTTGAAAATAAAATATATATTTTTAACTAGGAGGTTTATTTTTTCTTAAAAAAATTCCTTTTTAGTGTTATTCATTATGTATTAAAACTATAGTAGTTTGTTTACCATGGAAAACTAAAATGGACTAATTAGGGTTAAAACTAAGGTTATAAGGATTTAAATTAAAAAAAATTATTTATTTCAGTATAATATTATATTTCATACATAAAAAATCAAACATAAAAAATATGACCTTTTTTCAATTTTCAATTCTTTTGACCACTGAAATACATTAGTAATGGATAAATTCAAAAGTTTCAGTCTCTTACTTTTAAAATCAATTATATTTTGTGATACAGATATAAAAAAATTGTGTTTTTTGTAAATATTTATTTTAAAAATGAATAATTTTTTTGTCATGGGAAATTATTTTTCATTTTATGTTTGGAAATAAATACCTCGACGTCAAATGCAAGAATGAATCATTATTTGTGCAAGTAGTTGAAAAATCATGTAAATAATTTTAAAAACCCTAAAATTAATATTGATTGTGTGAAATATGGTGTTCAATAAATTGTATAGTATAAAACAAAAATTAAGCGGTGTTTTAATTGATTTTATTAAAATTTCATTATTTTCTTGTTGTTTTCAATGAAAAATTAGTTGAACAGTTCAACAAATGATATTAGTAATATTTTTAACTAATTTTTTTTATTTAATGATTTGAAAGACATAAAATTATGCTGAAAAGTGGATTCTATATGGATTAAAATATAATCCATTTTTCATTTTTTGATCTGTTATCCTTTTATAGTAACTTTATTTATCTCTAAATAGTAAATAAAACTTTTATATCATGAGAATTTACAAAAGGGTTAATGGCTGGTTAAAACTAAGAGATAAGGGTGAAACCACATCCTAAACATATTAAAATATTTTTGGATGAGAAGATATTGACGCATACTATTATATTAGTTTATATATATCAATTTTTATTAATTATCCTGTGAACATTTATTTATATTGATTTTTATATTTTTACAAATTTTAAGAGTTTTCCTCCAGAAACTGATAAAAGGGAACATACTATCATCTCTTAGTCACACATTTTGAGTTCACTAGATTAGATAATAACTACCCAAATACCATACTAAAACATATTGACATTTCCTAGAGGAGTTTTTTGGTTATAATACCATCCTAGGAAGGCTTTTGGTATACTCGCAAATAGGTTGTTCAAAGACGTGGTAGGGTTCATAAACTAAAATATTATTTTTATTTATTCTTCTACCCCATAACAATATTCATAAACAATTATAAAATAATATCATATATATATTACATATATCAAGATGTTATTAAATTAATTTAATAACTTATATCCATATCAACATCCATCAAATGGGAAGAAAAATCATAGTTTATGTGTCAATAAATGTGTTCCTCACGAACCAATTAACATGTATTCCAACACCAATTATCATAAATAGAAACAATGATGGATTTAAATCTGATATAAGATATTAATAAAATATATATCAGTCTAGTAAGATAATATATCATATAATTTTCTATCATTCAATCCATTGATATATGATAATGTAATTCTTTCGTACATGTGGATTACCATCTCTTGGAATCAGTATGATTCATTTTTAGAACCACATAAAATGAAATATATATATTTATATATATTGAAATAAATTAATTTTTTTATAGTATAATAATAATTTTTAATGATCTAATAATACATAAATTAATTATATTTTTTCCTTGTAAAAATGGAAACTTTACACATGCACGTGTATATACTACACTTTAAATGATAGTATCATATATAATTTTTCATAACAATATTTTATGGTTGGTTGTATATGTATAATAAATGCATAAAAATTATCATTATGTCAGGTTTATTATTTTTTTATGATGGAATAATGAACTATTTTAAATTAGTTTACTTCCAAAAGTCTTTTTGAATGTATAAAGTGAATATCGTCAAAAAACCAACCTAATGTTTTATGATTATATTATTTCGTAAAAAATGGTAATAGATAAAAATGAAGAAAAATATTGAAAAATGTTGTTATAAAATTAAATAATTATAATAATAATATTATTTACTAATATAATGAAGGTACAAGATTATTTAAACTCAAGGTAGGGTACACATCACTTTAAATATTGGTTTTAAATCATTTAATGGTCTATATACTAAATATTTTTATTCTAAATTCATATAATTTGAAATATTTTATTGAAAAATTAATGAATTATAATGGAAATTTTATGACACTTTTGATTTTATTAAAAAAAATCAATGAAACATTTTTATGTGACATTTTTCCTTTCTCTACAAAATTCAAAAAGAATATTATTATTTTAATATATACAATATCATTAGATTTTCCCACAACCATTATAATTATTTAAAATTTTTTATTTCATTATATGTATTAATGTATTATTCATATACAAAATTGATTTTCTCTATTGTGGTATTTTATAAAATGAATTTAAATTTAAAGGATATTTCATTTTTAAGAAGTTCTTTTCTTTTCGGACGAAATAATATTTTCCTATAGCCTTTTATATGTTATGATTATGTTATAGTTATTTTTAATTCTTTATGATTAATAGTGGTTCCTTTATAAAACAATTATGGGTAGTTTTATAATAAACCAATGATGGTGGTTCCATTATATACCTAGGACAAGTGGTTCTTTTATAAAAAAGAAATGTTGAAACTAATATTTCCCTCCACTACATTGGGTATTAGTAAGAGTGGTTGTAACACTGCTTTGAAAATGATATCACAAATTACATAACTAATTTATTTATTATTTTTATAGGGTTTTTATAGAATTATAGAAAATTAACATGGTAATATATTGAGAATATTTTTATAGTAATTTATAAGCTACTATTTCCGGGTGAAAAGTATACCATTTTTTGACAATCATTTTCAAATATTTTTCATGATTCAACGAAACCCTTATGATAATTATTTTAACATTAATATTTATTATGAAATATTTTATGAAAATATATGGGTTGGGATTTGGATTACATGGTAAGAATAATTAAAATTTAAAATCAGAGTATATTTTTGAAAAGCAATTTTTTATGAGGGATCATATAATAATTGGTTTCTTTCTCTATTTATTATCAAATGTACCTTTTTATTATTTTTCTAAAAATACTATATTTTTTAAAAAAATTAAGTGTTTTATAATTTTTAGGTATAATAATGTTGTCATGACTAAAAAAATTAAGACATTTCATGAAAAGAAAACATGTTATATATTTAATGTTTTGTATTTTGGGGAAAATGGATACTATGTAAAGGTCTTAAATTTTTGATGTAATATATATTTATTTAAGGGTGAAGACATAGATTTTTAAGACATTAAATGAAAATGGTAATTGGGAATTCAGAAAATTAATTCAATTATGAAAATAAAATTTATAATTTTTTTACCGTCAGGTCCATGAAGTTACTATTTGAGTGAATGTTTGTATAGTATTTGAAGTGATAATAATGTATGTATATAACCTAATGATTTTATAATTTACAGTTTTTATGTTATATAATTTTATTATCACCATTATTTGTCTAAATATTGTTTATCTATAATGGTTTTGTATAAAAAACATTGAATCTAAATTATGATGAAACCAATGGAAAAATATCATTTTTAGTCGACAACCTAGAATTATCAGAATTGGAATAAAGGTCTTTTTGGTTTTGATGGTCCAATGGAAACATTTTATAAATTGTAAGTGAATCCATTCTAGAGGGAAAACATATCCATCATTTATTAATATGATGATTGTATCTAATTTAATGAGGAAAACCCATACATAAGTAAGTGGATCTTTAAAAAAAATGATATTTGATTGATGGATTAACTATCTTGACATATTTTTGTTGCCATGGTTTTTTTGAATAATAATATTGTTACTCTTTCTATTTACTATTTTGATAGAGAATATTACCATTAATGGTTGTGAATACTAGACAATGAGAAGAGACTAATTATAGGGAATGAGATACAATTAACTATATTTTCATTGTGAAATAATTTCATAAGGCTATTTGATATAGGATTGAAATTTAATTAAACAATTTAATGCAAAAGGTTGATGATTCAGTGGGATATTATTAAAAAAATTCACCGTGTTTTCTTTTTATAGAATAAATTTTACTTGAGATATCTATAGTAAGATTTATTGGTTGTACTCTATACTAAAGACAAGATATTTGAGGGAATTTGATTCTTATGAATTGAAAATTTATGAGAAACCTTTTTAATGTGTAGTGTAGGTAGAAATATAGTTTCCTCATGTTTATGTGTTCTATGAAAACTAATATAAAAATTGGTATAGATGGAATGAAATAGTAAAGAATCCACCAAGTAAATTTAATAGTTATAGAATCATGTTCCAATTTTTTGATATGCATCATAAAAATAACCCTAAGTAATATGTTATGAAATATATTATTCTCTTATGACATGGTTTGTTTGGTAATATGACACATGATTGGAAAAATATGTATATTTATAGTGGAAGGATAAATATTTATAAATAAGAATTAAATTGTTTTAAATGTAATGACATATTTTATTATATAAATTCCTGGCTGAAGAAGAGAATGAATGATGGGAATAATAATGTCTATTACTATAATGGGTGGTAAAATCCATTTCAATTAATTCCAAATATGTTGGCCCCTCAAATGAAGTAATAATAGCTATAGGGAAATTATTATTTTTTGAAGGTAAATTTATGGTGTACGTAATGTTAGTTGGAGGTGAAGGTGGACTAAATTTTGAAAACAATTCTTCAAACTAGTTAATTAAATTATTTGATTTTAGTTATTCCATGTAGGATATAAATTATCTTATTGCAATAATGGATATTATGAATAGTGTTTCTATAAATATATAAATAAGTCTATGGTTATGTTTTTTGATTATATGTTTGTTTTTTTGCCGAAACCCCAGGAGTAGAAATGACAGAAACAACAAAATATAGAAGAGTAAAAGTGAAAAAAGAAGAATAAGAACATAATGACTTAAGTGGTTCGGGAAAAATCATTATTCCCATGTAGAGGAATAATATAACCATATTTAGGGGAATACTTACAAAGTCTTTCATTAAGAAAAAATGTATAAGATGATCCACTGTTTGACTAAATTCACGTGAAGTTTGTGTCACTACAGTGAAAGGTGGCCACCTAAATCAAAAGTGCTATAGTTCCTATTGGCTGTAAGTCTATATGTCTAATGTAAAGTTATATCCAACAAGATTAGGATGCACAAATCCAACAATCTCCCACATGGATCCTAATCCACTATGCTGATATGCTTACGTGTCCCTAACTATGAAAACATAATTTATCTAAGTTCTTCACCTTCTTCACCCACAAGTGGCATGATTTACATTCACATCATCAATTTCTACCTGATAAATCAAGAAATACTGGATGTTTCTGCTTTTTCTCCCAACATGTCCTCCCTTATTCTTCCTTTCATCCTCCATTTATCAATAGAGACCAAAAGAGGAAAACATATCCTCATCTTCAATATCACCATGGGCATTGTCAACAAGTTTTCCAGATTGTTGCTTCCACAAATCTTTTGCAATGTCAACCACCCATCCTGTATCAAACATCTAATGAAATTGTAATTCAACTGAATGTGTTTCGTCTAGGAATGAAACACAGGGTTCTTCAAAATATGTATATCACTTTGACGGTCAATGTTCAAACATTCTCCTCTCACTTTCTTCCCAATTCATTTAAGAAGATCTTCAACCAAACCATCTATTCCCCAGATTCTATTACATCAATGTATTCATCACCAAAGGACTTGATGTATAAAAAATGATCTATGTGACATCATTTATATTCGTTTTTATACATAAATGAAGCAAAACTTTTTTTCCACAGCCTTGGTGCCTGCTTCAATCCATATAATATCCTCTAGAGTTTGCACACTAGGTCTTCCATCCCAGACTCTACATATCCCTCTGGATACTGCATGTAGATGCCCTCTTCTAAATCTCCATGAAGAAACGATGTATTGACATCAAGCTTCTCGATATGAAAGTACTATAATCCCAAAATGAAAATAACCACCCAGAAGATGCTATGCTTCACTAATAGGGAGATTATTGTAGTGAAATCTACTCCATAGTTCTGTTTGAAGCCTTTCACAACCAACCATTCCATGAACCTCCTCTAGCCATAATGTTCTTAGTTGACCAGGTATACCCATTTTGTATGGAATTTTCTCATTCATTATGTTATATTTGTTGTCTCCCAAGTGTTTTTATCATGAAATGATAAAATATCCTCCTTCATAGATAGCTCCCACTTTCTTTACTCCTTCACATACGTTGCCTCATCAAAACATTCTGGTTCTCCACCATCAGTCCTTAATAGATAATTCATTCATGGTGAATACCTCTACACAAGCCTTCTAACCATTTTTTGATCTCCTCAACTCCACTAGAGTAGTAGGTTCTATCAATTCAGATATATCATACTCAAATACACCATCAATCTCCACTTACTCATTGAAATCTGATTCAGTGTTCCCATTTTCATCTTGAGCTTCATGATGATCTTTATACTTGACACCTTCATTGAATATCACATTCCCTCCCCTGAGGATGATCTTGTTAATATCATCCCAAAAATGATTACCAAAATCTTTACCACCATAAAAAATAATGAAAAATAAAATTTACTTCACATCAAGTGTGTCCCATGCAGCTGCATCAACATGTACATATTACAAACAACCAAAGACTCGTATATATGAGAGTCTTACCTCCTTACCTGAACATATCTCCCTAGGTTCCCATTAATCCATTAGTATTGATGGACTCCTGTTGATGAGATATATTGTCATATTCCCTTCATCATCCTAAAAGGCCTTGGGAAATCCTGAGTGTAACCTCATACTTCTGGCATGTTCATTCAACATCCTCTTCATCCTCTCCACCAAACCATTCTATTTCTGTGTACCTAGAATTTTCCTCCTCCACAAAATTACATTTTAAGAAAAAAATTCTCAGAACTCATTACTATTTTACTCTCCACCATTTTCCAACATTAATCATTTCTTTTTTTCTCCCGACTCATTATCAACCATGACTATCCAAGTTTGAAACATCTTAAACAAATCAGAATTACTTTTTATAAAGTAATCCCATAACTTCATTGTTGAGTATTCATAAAATATCACATAATATTTTTAACCTCTAAGGGAGTGTACTAGTGTATGACCTCAAATATCTATGTGCCCTAGGTCCATCTTCCCATCCTTCGGTGTTCTTCATCCTTTTGCAAAAGACACATTCTTAAGCTTTCCAATGATACAATATTTACATATTCCAACATCCAATGACAACAACTCCAGTAGAAACCCTATTGTTGACAACACCTTCATCCCCTTATCACTCACGTGGCCTAGTCTATAGTTCCCTAATTTTGAATCTATGACATCTTTCAGTGATGTAGCCATGTCTATGCATGTTTCTTTCATGTTTTATATAGTTCTATTATTTCCTCCCTGGGATATATCCTTATATCATTTTTTGATCTTCCATGAACCACCAGTGAATGTCGTACTCAACCCTACATCATCAAGCTATCCGATAGAATTGATTTTTCTTCTTATTATAGGGATTTTCCTCACGTTTTCCAGAACCAATAAACTCCCACATATGGTCATGATCCATGCATATCCTTCCCCCGCAATCTTCAAGGGCGCGTCATCAGCAAGATGTACCTTTCTGAAATTTCAAGATATTGAATTTTTAAGAAATCCATTCAACTATGTAGAATGGAAATATGCCCCAGTGTCTAAAATCCAAGACTCCCTCGGGTTATCCACACTCAGTAGTAGCACATCATCAGTTTTTGCAGCTATCAGGTTTGCACTACCTGTTTCAAGTCCCGTCTATTTTTCTCTACACTCCTTCATAACATGTCATTTCATTCCGCATCTCTAGCAGGGTTGACCAGACCCCTTTTCCTTGTCTCAGCTTTTCCATCTTGACCTTGATCACCCTCTACGGTTTTCTCGTTGTGGGTACCTTCCACTTCCTTCAAAAATCAATGAAATCTAGAAAATATTCCTGATTCTATTCTTTGTATATCATCACTGAGGATTATATCCTGTACATATTTCAGAACATGTTTTGTATTTCCTAAGGAACTGCTCATAGCTTTTACAGTTGCTTCCCAATTATCGGGTAAGGAAGATTGTAAGACTAGTGCACATACCTCATCACTGAGATCAATTTTCACTAATGTTAGCTTACAAATGATGGTGTTTAATTCGATGGTATAGTATGAAAAAATTATACAATTAACCATTTTCATGTTCGATAATTGTCAAATCAAGTGCACCTTGTAGGCTGTAGAAGTCTTCTCATACATATTCAAGAGAGATTTCATCCTATCAATCATCATCTTCACGACTTTGATGTTGAACTCCACAATGTTTTCAAACGTAAGGCACACATTTCCTAGAACCTACCAATCTAGTAGATTCCACTCTGAATACACCATGTCTACTGAATTCAGGCCCAGATGTGGAAACTGCATAATTTTTTATAAATATGATCCTAAATCCCTATTATACATAAATCTAATTCAGTTCCATCAAAGCGATCGATCTTCTCCTTGCTTTCATCTATAGCCATCGTTGGAGAATCCTGAACTCAACCTTTGATTCCAGTTGTTGAGGAAATTCCAGGAGTTGCAATGACAGAAACAGTGAAATGCAGAAGAGTAAATGGAAAAAAATTAAAAAGAACCTAAATATTTACGTGGTTTGGGAAAAAACCTACATCTACGGAGTGGCCAAAAATTAGTATAATCAGGAGCTCAATTATAGAGTGTTTTAGTATGAAAAAATAGATAAGATTATCTATTGTTCAACCAACTGCACAGGAAGTCCACATCACTATAGTGAAAGGCGGTCACCCAAGTCAAAAGTGCTGAAGTGGCTTCCAGCTAGAACCCCCAATGTTCTCACAATGGAGCTTGACCCTGGAATGTTGCAAGACACAATTATTCAGCCCATCCAGATCAGGATACACTAACCCAAAAAGTTTACTCTAAAATTTATAGGGATCATAAAAAACTTCTAAGGAATTTTATTCAAACCATGAATGATTGTAAGCAATATAAAATATTTTTTAATTATTTTTTTTACGTAATATTTAATTCTATTAACATATCCTAAATAATGATTTCATTACATTTGATAATTCTAAACAAAAGTATTTAATGAAAGGACTTTACCTACAAATTTTACTGAGATAAATTGTCTTCTATGATAAGTAGTATATTACTAATATTTTATTAATAACATTTCCTCGATATCTATCCCAGTAACCATGTAAACATGAAAATGAGTGTAGTTAGTTTGAAAAAAGGAATGTCATAAATGATTTTATGAACTCAAAATAATATTATTGAGTGATACCGTTTTAGAAAATACATATTCAAATTGTAAAATTGTTATCTAAAATGGTTGTTCTTTCAATTTTTGTTGTTTTTTAAATTTATAATGATTAATAAATTTATTAATAATTATTTAAATTAAAACATTATGAATAAAATTATCATACACATGGCCTCAAACTTGTGGCTATAGTGTTTTATTTAAAAATTATGAGACATCATTTATATTGAATATAGTGAAAAATATTTTGATTAAACAAGGATGAAGTATATTTTCCATTATAAAGAGTTGAAAATGAGACAATATAGGTAGGTGGATCCTATAAAGGATGACAAAAACACAATTCCTTACAATTTAGGTAAAAAATAGATTAGTTGATACTTTGATATGAAATTATAATGCATCATTCTCTATGATTCATATATAACATGATCCTTTTGTTAATGAATTTATTAATATTTGATTAGAATTTATGCATTTATGTAATCACATTATTTTTTTATTTTTCAATATAGTGGACTTTATCATAAAGGATTAAAAAATCATATAAGGAAGGCTATTTTTTACATAAAAATATAGAATATGTTAACAATGGAATTCATCCTAAATTTAGTACTGAAAAAGAAATGTTTTCCTAATGTAGAAATATTACATGTGTTCCAAATGACTTAAATTTTATTAAATAATTGTTGACTAATTTAACACCCCAAGCTTCCATGGTACGCTTCCCTTTGAATAATACATTAGCGTGTGCTGTACGCAATTTCGAGTTCTAACACACACCACAACCAATCTAACTAGCCGTTATGAATAGTAATAACCACTGTTTGAAATTTTATAAATTTTATCTCTCAAAATTGACTTCATTTTTGGATTTGGAATATCAAAATTATCCTAGGGTAAAATTTTTGAACTTTTCAGATAACATTTATATTTTGATGAATAGTGAAAATTTCAAAATTTTAATTAAAAACAACTTTTTTAATTAAAATAACTAATATTGATAAATTATGAATTTGAGGGGTTTTCAAGTATATTTATAATATATTTTTATCATTTAATACAATGTTGGTCATTTGAAATAATTTCACAATTAAACCGGACATTAACAAGTGTCAATCTGTTGATAGTTATTATCTCCTAAAAACGCACTTTTTGTTTTAACAACAGAAATTAATTTTAAATTAATTTCTGCCACTTATGTGTTTTGAATTTGTAAAAATGGATTCCATATTTTGAATTTGGATATCCAAATTGTGTAAATAGGTAACTTTTATTTTTATACATTTTGAATAATTACGTCGATAAATAGTTTATTTACCATGGTTGAAGGGTAAATCCAGCAAATAAGGGTAAAAAAATTATATTATAATAATAATAAATAACCCTAAAACCTGTCCTAACATTATTGGTTTATAAATGTCTGACCATGGGCTTATGTGGGTCGATTTAAGAACCCCATGGAGCCACTTGTAATTGATAATGACACATTATATTAATTAAGTTAAAATAAATAAAAAATGACAAAAGCATATATCTTTTCGAAAAACAATTTTTACATAGGGATATATATGTTGGATTTTCGACTATAAATATTCATTAGAAATATAAATAGATTTAATACATAATGGTATTTTATTTTTAATTTTTATACATTTAATAATTAATATGATTTATGAAACAATAATGATGCAGTATTTTCCTTATTAATGACAGAATCAAATAATTGGTATTATAAATGTTAAAATTTATATAATTTTAATGTTTTGATGACATAAATGAATTTTATTGCTTCATATGACATTATAGGATTGCTTAAATGAATTTATTTTGAATTAATAAATTTGTTAAGACTTTAATAAAAATCAATTATTGAATAGTGTGAAAATTAACATAACAGTTTTTAAAACATATATTATATTATTAATTGATATTAAATTCTTAAAAATATAAGGTTAGTTAAGAGACTTATAACATGATAGGTTTATCATCAATGGTTCACTTGGGGCCTATTAGAGGTATATAGTATGTTTTTTAACTATATAATATAAAAATACAAAGTGACATGGTAAGTGTCAATCTAATTATCTAAGAGTTAAAACTAAAACATAAGGTTAATATAATGACCCAAACATGTCTAAATTATATTGGTTGAGTGATTTAAGACCCATACCCACCTTAAACTTTAAATAATCCACTTTGGATCCATTATAAACCGAATATGAATTAATTATAAAATAATATTTCTAGCTTTTCCAAAGGTGCCCCTTACCCCTCTTATAAAAGGGCACCCCCCCCCTTCTCTCTAATTAACACATTCAAAGCCTTTTGGTTTGGCCAAACCCTGCCCAAATACTCTCTAAACTCCCCTAACTTCAACCTAGAGGCCTTAGTTTTATCATAAAGCCAACCTATGGATCCCTTTTTATCAAATCAAAAGCAAGACCCCGAAGAAGAGGTAATGTTTTCACCACCCTTTTTCAAGTTCATTTCTTCTTCAACTTCTTCATTATTTGTTATTACCATTCTAAAATAATAAATCTAGTATCTCCTATATACTGTGATATTTTTATAAATATGGGAAAAACATATTCATTATTCTATCCATCCTTTGAATGACATGTCACCATATGTACGTACGTACGGCTTACCGTCTCCACGTCATGGTGTAATTGTTATTCAATATATTATTATTTGGATGGGTATAATAATGACGTGTAATTCATGTAAATAATAAATATAACATGATAATGATTCTTTATATATGATATAACATCAAATTATATATTATTTTAATATAAAAAAATGATATTGTCACTCATGTGTACATACAGACTACCGTCTCCACGAACACGATGATATTCATTCCACATCGTTTCCATTCAAGTCTAATTCTCATTTGATGATTAAAAGTAATTTTTAAGAAATTTATATCATTCTGGATATTAATAAGGTACAACCTATCCATAACAAACATGAATTATGCAACAAAACATATAAATGAAAATGAGTAAGTTAACACCCGAAACAATGATAATACTATTATATTATTAACAAATAAATGTTAAAAGATCATATATGATATCATAATTATGTATATGGTTCTTTTATAATTTAATAACAGTGTTTGAACTATTATAGAGGATGTTAACATACCATCGACTAAGAAAAAGTACAAGTTAAGGGTTTATTTCGTAATCTCTTCATTATCCGAGGATCTTTATACGTAATAATCTACTGGAACTTCTTTATCATCCACATCCTTGTTTCTTAAAAATGAATTTCAAAACATTTTTACTATTTACTAGAATATCGGTTAAAGTCATTTATAACCTTGTTCGACTTTTTATAAGAGGTTTATAATGGAATCATTCCATCGTTTTCCAAACAAGGTCATTTTTTAACCTCTTCGACAGAATTATGGTAAGAATGTTTTTTTAACTTATATGGCGGGTGCAGCTATTTTATGCCATTATAAAATCTTCGAGCTTCCCCTATAAGATTATAGGAATATTTTCAAATTAAATTTCTTATTTTATAACAATGTGACTTTTTAATGAATTAATAGAAATTGATATTTCTCTCAAATAGTTTTGATTTCATCTATGTCAACATCCTTTGATGGATTTTAATCTTATTTGAAGTTGATTTATTACGATACAAAACATCTATATTGTATTGAAGGTTTTGTGATATGTTTGATTGTGGATGTCTTATTTTTATACCATTCATTGTTTATGGTGAAATTATTGACATTTCGTATGCTAGTTTTAATACAAATGTTTATGTTATGTTGAAATCTGTTCATATGAGGAATGCATTGGACTTAATAAGTGACGGGTGGAGCCCGCTATAGCTCCTCGATGCATCGATAGGTCTCATGATGCAAACTAGTGTCTTGGCATGGGGCCTTGACAAAATATTATTTGTATTCTTAGCACTTGGCTACGTGGTTATGATAGTCGGGCATTATGCATTACATCATTATGAAAGTGGTTATTGATATTGCATGTGATTATTTGACTAGTAGAATATCCATGTGAATAAGTAAATAGAATTATTTCATTTTATCTTTGAACTATTATGCTGATGTTCAAGTTTAAAAGGATTTTGTTTTATCAATACATTTCCTTAAAGGTTTATGATTATTTAGGAATGTTTCTACTATATTGTTATCCTTACTGAGCATCTGAGCTCTCCACTTTCAATGTTTTATTTTTCCTAGGATGTGAAGAAGTAATTTATGAATAACCTGTAGGGATAATATAAGGGGATATGAGTGTGGAATATGGAGACTATATTGTTATAGTTTTCATTATTATGATGTAATGTAATACTTATGAATACATCTAGTGTTTCCAAGGATACTAAACTAATCGGTCTATCGAGATTTGATCATTCTTGTGATCATTCCAATGTTATGTAATAATGCACCGACTCTGGGTAACTGGGGTCGGGATGTTACAGTTGGTATTAGAGGACATTTATTACAAACCTTGGAAGCTTGATTTAGATAAACTCTAATTAGAGCACATAGACCTAATAAGGAATTTGAGGATTAGTATAGAAGAAAATCAAATAATTTTGGTACTGTAGAGATTTTGTTAGTTTTCTGAGAAATACATCCATGTCTGGATATGAGCAGGTAGAGGTGGCTCTGGAAATGATGTACCTAGGGGTAAAACCTGAAAACACCGCTTTGAGTAAGACTCGAATGGGAACTGGTGCACAACAACGAGTCTTGCTACACTCTTGGTTACGACACTCCCGGGGGATATTCTTAGGATAACTCTCATTTTATTTACAAACCATTATGAAGGGTTTATGAGTATATACATCCCCAAAGAAAACATTTTATGATTATGGATTATATCCATAAATAGTTCAATTTATGTTAAGTGTTTTATAGGTATGGAATTGTGTATTTTGATTCATAAACTGATTTAGTTTATGACATTGTTTAGAAATGGCACCTAGTGGATGAAATGGAAACTCTATCAATGCATGCACTCCATGAAGTGATTTCCCTCCTACTAAAGATAATTATAGTGGATTTGGTGATTCAACTAGTGCTGATCAACTAATCACCATACTAGGATAACTCACTCAGGTTATGAATAATAACCTTACCCATATGGAGCACCCTGATCCACAGTGTGGAGGATCAATGTTATATCGCTTAATGAGGCAGAAACCACTAAAATTCAATGAGAGTAAAAATCCATTAGTAGTTGAGCAATAGATAAGTTCCCTAGAGAAAATATATCAGGATTTGGGGAGTAGTGAAAGGGAAAAAGTTGTCATGGCAGTTTATCACCTCACTAGAGATGCTAATCAATGGTGGTCATTGATTCAAAACACAAAGGAAGATTATAGAGTACCAAATAGGGAATGGAGGGACTTCAAAGATATTTTCTAATAAAAATACATTCCTCGTGACCATCAAGCAGATATGGAAAGACAATTTCTGAGTCTGAGACAAAAGGAGGATGAGAATGTCAGAAAGTATAAGGCTAACTTTACAAGGATATCAAGGTATGCTAGAGATTATATAAATAACCCAAGAAGTAATATTGATCGTTTATTTGATGGGATAAAATAGTTTCTCCGTCAATAATTAGTCTCACAATCCATATCATCGTACGATGACATTGTCTCCTATGCTATCAAGACAGAAAAAGAATTCTCCAAGTCTTATGACTTTAAAGTAAACCAAGAGAAGAAGAGATATGCTAATCAATCTGGGAATGGAAATAAGGGGAAGAAGGGAAAGGTTGAATATCCATCCTATGGAAAATGCAGGAAGAAACACCCCGATACTTGCTTAAATGGAATAGGATTCTGTTACAAGTGTGGTGAAAAAGGCCACCAAGCTCGTGATTGTAAAGGGAATAAGGATGCTACCAATGTCTAATGCTACAATTGTAGGGAGATGGGACATTATGCAAATGAATGTCCTAAGAATCAGGGGAACTTACCTCAGAAAAGGCCAAGGGATCAAGGCCAATCTTATGCAATCACTAATGCTGAGGAAGATGCTCCGAAAGACGTGGTGGCAGGTAATTTAATGGTTTCCGCAAGTTTAGCAAATGATTATTCGATTTTGGATCATCGCATTATTTCATATCTTCCTAGTTTGCTAAGAAAATTAGATATTTCCAATTTTATTTAACAAGGGAGTTGTCAGTTAAAACTCCTAAGGGAAGTATCAATGCAACAAAGTTTTGTGAATCGGTCCCCATTAGAGCACATAAATGTTCATTATCCACTGATCTCATCGTCATACCTACAATTGAGTTTCATATAATCCTCGGTATGGATTGTCTTTCAGACCATGATGCGAAGATTTATTGTAATAGGAAGGAGGTTATTATTTTTTATGATTCCATAAGGAACACCTTATCTTTAGAGCAGAATCGTCACAACATAATACTTATCTAGATCCACCCCCAATAGCTCAACTAAATTCATTTAATAGGGAGGAAGAGAATGAAATGACTCTGGGTGAGGAAAAGAATGTTCAAATAGAGTATGTACCTATTATAAAAGAATATAAGGATGTGTTTCTGGAAGATTTACCTGGACATCCTCCAGAACGAGAAGTTGAGTTTTCCATTGATTTAATTCCTGGATCAAGGCCTTTATCGAAGACCCCATATAGAATGGCCAATGTAGAATTAGATGAACTAAAGAAACAACTATAGGAATTGAGTAATAAGGGATTTATTTACCCTATTGTTTCTCCATGGGGAGCCCCTGTTGTTTTTGTTTAAAAGAAATATGGATCTATGAGGTTATGTATCAACTACAGGGATATCAATGCAATAACAATAAAGAACAAGTATCCCCTACCTCGCATTAATGATATATTTGTCCAACTGCATGGAGCTCAATACTTTTCAAAGATTGACCTTCGATCTGGATACCATCAGTTTTGTGTGAAGAAGTAATACATTCCTAGACAGAATTTTGAACAAGGTACGGGCATTACAAGTTTACGGTAATTCCTTTTGGGCTGACTAATGTGCCCTATGTATTCATGGATCTAATGTATAGAGTTTTCAAGCAATATCTAAATGATTTTGTGGTTGTATTTTTTTATGATATCATGGTATACTCCAAAATCTACGATGATCATGAAAATAAATTACATATTATCTTGAAGACTGTAAGAAGACATGAATTATATGGGATGGTTAGCAAGTGTGAATTATGGCATAAGGAGATTTCGTTTCATGGCCATATTGTCTCTAAAGATGGAATCTCTGTTGATCCTTCTATGACCAAGGCAATCCAAAAAATGGCCAGCACTGACGAGTATAACTGAGGTACACTGTTTTATTGGTTTAGTAGGTTATTATCGACGTTTCATCCAGAATTTTTCCTGATTGTCTAATCCATTAACGAAGCTCAAACACAAAGGGGTTAAATTTTTCTGGACAAAAGAGTGTAGAGAATGTTTTGAAGAACTGAAGAGAAGATTAGTCAATTCTCCTATATTGACTCTACCATCAGGGAATGATGTGTTCGTTATTTATAGTGACGCATCAATGAAAGGAATAGGTTTTGTCCTTATTCGAAATGATAGGTTTTTTCCTATGCATCACGATAGATAAAAATTCATGAACATAACTATCCTACTCACGATCTTGAGTTAGATGCTGTAATATTTGCTTTGAAGATATGGAGACATTAACTATATGGTGAGAAATTTGAGATTTATACTGATCACAAGAGTTTGAAGTATATTTTATCATAGAAAGAACTCAACATGGGGCAAAGTAGATGGTTTGAACTACTCAATGATTATGATTGCACGATACACCACCACCCGGGGAAGGGAAATAAGGTAGAAGATGCTTTGAGAAGAAAAGATCATGGAGTTTTGAACATGATGAGAATTTAAAGGGATCCTATTTTTCTGGATTGAGTAAAGTTGGATATGGGAATCATCATGGAGGGTGAAATATCAATGCTTTTTAAAATGGTTGCCATACCATATTTACTAGAATGTATAAAGAGTTCACAGACCAGTGATGAAGAGTTGCAAAGGAAGATTAAAGCTGTGAATGATGGGATGTTGGGTGACTTGGTACATGAAGATGGAATTTTGAAGTTTGGGAAGACACTTTGTGTTCCCAATATACCTGATCTAAAAAGAGAATTGCTTGATGATGCTCATAGTTCCAATTTCTCTATACGATCTGGGAGCACCAAAATGTACATAGATTTGAAGGAACATTTTTGGCGGGACAACATGAAGAGGGATATTGCTGATTTTTTTTTATGATGTATGGTTTTTCGACAAGTGAAAGCTGGAAGGAAACAACCTGGAGGAGTCATGCATCCTTATCCCATACCTGAGTGGAAATGGGATAATATTACGATGGACATTGTCATGGGGCTACCAAAGACTCCTAGAAGGAACGATGAAATATGGGTTATTGTTGATCGTCTTGCCAACATAGCACATTTTTTCCTATAAGAAAAGATCTACCTCTGGAACGTCTAGAAAGACTATATATTAATGATGTTGTGAGACTTCATGGAGTACCCCTATCTATTGTTTCTGACCGTGATCCCCATTTTACTTCATGATTTTGGAAAAGTCTTCAGAAATCCCTGGATACTGAACTTAGTTTGAGCACTGCCTACCACCCTAAAAGAGATGGACAATCAGAACGGACTATTAAAACCTTATAAGACATGTTGATATCATGCTCACTTGACTTTCTGGGTATGTGGGACCAATATTTACCTGTGGTAGAATTTTCTTATAATAATAGCTTCCATTCAAATATTCGGATGGCACCATATGAAGCATTATACGGAAAGAGATGTCACACACCAACCTTTTTGGATGGTGTTGGTGAACGAAAACTTGTAGGACCAGAACTGGTGGAGGAAACGATGGAATAGATGAAGGTAATCCAAAACTACATCAATGAAACTCAAAGTAGGCAAAAGAGCTATGCCGATAACCGAAGGAAGGATTTGGAATTTCTGATAGGAGATCATATTTTCATGAAGGTATCTCCATTGATGGGATTTATCTATTTCGGTAAGAAAGGTAAAATGAGTCCTCGATAAATCCGACCATTCGAAATTCTAGAAGGAATTGGGGTTGTAGCTTACCGTTTGGAAATGCCACCAAGTCTCTCCAAAGTTCATGATGTGTTCCACGTATCACTGTTGAGGATATACATGCCTATCCCAACGCATGTACTCATCAATGAAGAATTAGAACTGGAACCCGATCTATATTATTGCGAAGATCCTGTCAGGATTCTTGATATGAGAGAACAATTGCCCGGAAATTGAACGACTCATTTGATAAAAGTTTTATGGAGAAACCATAAGATGGAAGAGGCAACGTGGGAACCCGAGAATTTATGATCAAGAACCATCTAAGTCTTTTCATCCAGTAGTATTATAGAAATTTCGAGGATGAAATTATTTGAAGGAGGGGAGAATATAACACTCCAAGCTTCCACAGTACGCTTTCCATTGAATAATACAATTGCGTGTGTTGTATGCAACTTCGAGTTCTAACACACACCACAACCAATCTAACTAGCCGTTATAAATAGTAATACCCACATTATGAAATTTTATAAATTTTATCTCTCAAAATTGACTTCATTTTTGAATTCAGAATATCAAAATTAGCCAATGGTAAAATTTTGGAACTTTTCGGATAACATTTATATTTCAATAAATAGTGAAAACTACTAAATTTTAATTCAAAACAACTTTTTTAATCAAATTAATTAATAGTGATAAATTATAAATTTGAGTGGTTTTAAAGTATAGTTAGAATATATTTTTACCATTTATTACAATTTTGGTGATTTTAAATAATTTTACAATTAAACCGAACATGAACAAGTGTCAATCTTTTGATAGTTATTATCTCTTAAAAACACGTTTTTTGTTTTAACAACGGGAATAATTTTAAATTAGTTTCTGTCACTTCTGTGTTTTGAATTTGGAAAAATGGATTCCATATTTGGAATTAGCATGTCCAAATTTTGTAAATAGGTAACTTTTATTTTTAAACATTTTGAATAATTACTTCGGTAAATATTTTATTTACCATGGTTAAAGGGTAAATTCGGTAAATAAGTGTAAAAAATAATATTATAATAATAATAAATTACCCTAAAACGCATCTTGAACTTATTTGTTGATACATTTCCGACCATGGGCATATTTGGGTTGATTTTGGAACCCCATGGAGCCACTTGTAAGTGATAATGACACTTTATATTAATTAAGTTAAAATAAATTCAAAAATGACATAAGCATATATCTTTTAGAAAAACCATTTTTACATAGGGTTATATATGTTGGATTTTCGACTATAAATATTCATTAGTAATATAAAAAGATTTCCTACATAATGGTATTTTATTTTTAATTTCTAGACATTTAATAATTAATATTATTTATGACACAATAATGATGCAATATTTTCCTTATTAATGAAATAATCAAATAATTGGTATTATAAATGTTAAAATTAATATAATTTGAATGTTTTGATGAAATTCATGATTTTTATTTCTTTATATGACATTATAGGATTTCTTAAATTAATTTTTTTTAATTAATAATGTTTTTAAGACTTTAACAAAAATAAATTATAGAATAGTGTCAAAATTCACATAAATGAGTTTTTAAAAGAAATATTATATTATTAATTGATATTAAATTCCTAAAAATCTAAAGTTAGGACAAGGAACTTATAAAATGATAGGTGTATCATTAATAGACCACTTGGGGGTCTCTTTGAGGTATGTATTAAGTTTATTAACTATATAATATAAAAATACAAAGTGACATGGTAAGTGTCAAACTAATTAACTAAGAGTTAAAACTAAAACATAAGGTTAATATAATGACCCAAACCTTTTAAAATTCTATTTGTTGAGTGGTTTTCGACCCATCCCCACCTTGAACTTTAAATAATACACTTTGGAGCCATTATAAACCGAATATGAATTTATTATAAAATTATATTTCTAGTTTTTCCAAAGGTTCCCCTTACCCCTCTTATAAAAGGGCACTCCCCCTTCTCAATAATTCACACATTCAAAGCCTTTTGGTTCGGCCAAAACCTACCCAAATAATCTCTAAACTTTCCTAAATTCAACCTAGAGGACTTCTTTTGATCATAAATCAAACCTATAGAGCCCTTTTGATCAAATCAAATGGAAGACCCCGAAGAAGAGGCAATGTTTTCACCACCCTTTTTCAAGTTCATTTCTTCTTCAACTTCATCTTTCTTTGTTATTCCCATTCTAAAATAATAAATCTAGTATCTCATATATAATGTGATGTTATTATAAATATGGTACAACCATATTCCGTATTCTTGTAGGATCAAAATAATGTTGTAGATGCTCAATATACAAGAGGGGGGGTGAATTGTACACTTTAAAAATTCTTTTGGAACCTTTAAAGTTAGTTACGATTAACTATGTTTTACTTAAGAAAATGAAATGGATAAGTTTAACAAAGTTAAACTAAGAATATTCACAACATCTATTAATACCAATTGAAAACATGGAATAAGGAATGAAGTCATAAACTTCAAGTCCTATGTTCTTACTTAAAACTGGAAAGAGATTATGAAAGTATGTTTCGGAAATATGGTTTCGGAAATTGAAACTTTACTAAATATTACAATATGAGATTATACCTTAAAGTGTATAGAATCTAAATTAAACAAAGTAAAAGTAGGGAAGTACAAGAAATTTATACTTTCATTATAATATAGAATGAAGCGGAAAAAAACAAGTAGTAAAACTACTAGTAACAAGATATAAGTCTTTTAACCCAAAGAGAAGGGTATCCAACAACCTTGGATAAAGGTCCCTTGATTTATACTTTCAAACATGTTTGTATTACCCACACCAGGGTAAGCCCTCGATACGAAGATCAGAGTCTCTGTCTTGCTATCCCCGCAAGACCTCAACTTCAAGGTAGTTGGCAACCTCTGTCTTCCTCAGCAAGGAAGCCCTCAAACTTCAAGGTAGTCGGCACCTCTGTCTTCCAATCCCCATAAGTCCTCGAATGTAATCACCAATATTCGGAGTCACACAAAGCTTTGAGAGTTAATAAGATACTCTCTCCCTAGAAATCACTTCAACAATATGTGTGCACAATATCAAAGAAGTTATCCATCAGTTATCAGTTCTGAGATCTTTCAAATGAGATCCTATTTATAGGCAAGGTCGGCCTCTTTTCAAATGGTCATATTTTCTTTAAAAATTGGAGGGACCTGTACACGTGTAACTTAACCAACGGTTAGCTTATAACAGAATAGACGACATCGTTTTATAACAAAACAAGTGAAACAGGAAATACGACATCGTTTAAAGACTAACTCAAAAGTTTGGAGTGAAGGTTCGGAGTGTAAACAAAATTTCAAAGAGTAGACAAATTATAAAAATAAAAGAAAAATGAAAGTTCAGAGTCTAACCAAAAATAATTTTTGGAGTCTAAATAAATTCATAGTGTATAAAACAAATATGATCAGATTATGTTTAATAGGTAAATTTTAAATGAGAATTCGGAATGAGAATTCATCAACAGAATTCGTAATGAAAATTCGTATCCAGAATTCGAAGTAGAACTTTATCAGAGTTTGTATCCAGAATTCAGAATGAAACTTTATTACAGTTCTCATCCAGAATTCAGAGTGAAACTTCATTACAGTTCTCATCCAGAATTCGGAGTGAAAATTCATTACAGTCCTCATCCAGAATTCGTAGTGAAACTTCATTACAGTTCTCATCCAGAATTAGAAGTGAAACTTCATTACAGTTCCCATCCTGAATTCGGAGCCTAAAACAGAATGCTTCATATCAATGTTTCAAACGATTCTGAGAATATAGAAATGAATCTGAGTCATATACTTAAGAAAAATATGAATATAGATAATGAAAATATTGTAAAAACAATTTTATTTATAAAAGAGATTTTCCTTATAAAAGAAATTTTCCTTATAAAAGGAATTTTCATTATAAAAGCAATTTTCCTTATAAAAGCAATTTTCCTATAAAAGAAATTTTCCTTATAAAAGAAATTTTCATTATAAAAGTAATTTTCCTTATAAAAGCAATTTTTCTTAAAGATAAGGTGTTTTTTATTTTCAAAACAAGAAGGAATGTAAAAGTCATAAGGAAAACCTTATTGACTCAACAATCTCCCCCTTTTTGGAAAGCACAAACAACCTTACGAAAAATAAAGTCTAAGAAGAAAGAAAAACATTAATGCTTATCTCCTTTTTCTTATGGATGTTGATGAATACGACTAACTCCCCCTTAGGCTTTGAGACTCTAAGGATCGTATTCTAGGTTTCCGGAATGATATTTCATTAAGAATAAGAAAGTCTTCTTTAATGAAAAACTCCCCCTTAGATGAACCTTACTAGAGTCTGTTTTATTTCTCACCCTTTTTAAGATTATTTTCCCCCTTTATTAGGGTTCTTTTCCTTCTCCCCCTTTGTGATTTTCAAAAATAATTTAATGGAATGGAAAATATAAAAAGGTACTTGAAAAATTAGTAGCAACAACAAAATAAACGAGCAAACACAATTTTCATTAAGTTTGAAAGCTCAACAACAAAGAAGATAAGATACAATAAAAGATCGGATGTCTATTTTGGATCTTTTTCCTTTTGCATGAGACCCTTAAGAATAGTATTTATCTTCTTCAAGTATTTATTTTCTTCCTCGGCTTGCTTCTGTAACACAACAATTCTTTCATTTTGAGCTTCAATATTTTCTTCCTGGGCTTGAAGCTTTTCTTCTTAAGCCTGAAGCTTTTCTTCCTGAGCCTGAAGCTTTTCTTCCTGAGCATTCATGATTTGTTCTTAATTTAAAAACTTTTCTTCAAACTCAATCCGATGATCCCTTTCATACATCAGGTTTTGAGAAACAGAATTTAGCTTCCCATTCAGATCTATGACTTCTTGAATCCAGAAATTCTTTTCATCTGTCAACTTTTCTTCAAAGGAAGAAGTGTGTTCATTTATCTTCCTGTCTTATGTCTCAAAATCATCCTTAAAATTATATTAGAATTCATCAAAGATCCTTATCTCTTCTACAGTCTTCCTTGACCAACTAGTCATCCTCTTGAAAGATCTTTTGTGGGATTCATAGACAACAAGAAATGTTTTGAACTGAGCCTCTATCTCAACACATTTATCCATAACCATGGATATGAAGTCTGTTTTCTGATTCAAAGCATGTTGGAGCATCTGGCATCTTGAATCAATACTTGAGAAGGTCTGAATAGTACCTACCAACTTCTTTAATGACTGAACAACAAAGTCATGCCCCAACAAATATGACTCCGAATCCGAGACTTTGCTTGAAGAATTTTCTTCTTCAAAATGCTCAACCTTCTTCTTAAAAAAATCACCAAATTCCCTTATCTTTACAACCACTGACCTCATGGTATCAACAAATAGTTTCTTTCCCTTGTCCTTTTTCAAAATGGTTTGTTGTTCCGAAGTCTTCTATTCACTATCAGAAACTTGAACAACATTGTCTTCAACATCAGCAACTTTTTGAGCGCCAACCTCTATGTTCTCAATTTGAGCAACATAATGTAGAATTTGTTCCTCCTTTGCATGATAGGCTACTTCTTATTCTCTTTCCTCCTCATCCTTCACTGGAGTGACTAACTTGGATGATTCAGCTTCAGATGTTCGGAGCGAAAAATGTTCCGAAGGTGTCCCCTTATAATCATCTACTTGCTTCAAAACATATCCAACATCACCACTACCTTCAGCAACTGCTTCTTCTTCTTCAACTTGATAAATCTGCTCTACTTCCTCAAAATTCTTAGCAACTACCTCTTTTGGGGAAACAAGGTTTCTTCCTGGAGTCTGAGGTAGAGATTCCAAAGAAAATTATCTCGGAATGGGAATGTTTGCTGAAACCATCTCATTAAACTTCATCAAAGTCTGAGCTACCTCAGCTTCAGACATCTTCTTCTTAAGCTTCTTTTCGTTCACTTGTTTTTCTAGTTCATCCGCAGTTCTTTCCTTCAGGGCCTTAGCCTCCGCAGGATACAAGCCAAACTGTGGCTCCCCTTGCACTCTTTTCTCTTTGATTTCCCTCCATTTAGCAACTACTTCATCTGGGTAAGATTTCTTCTTCTTTGGTTTTGGAGGTTCGGAATAAACTTCCTTAGATTTGGGATTCTATGCTTCTCCTTCAACATCTTTCATCTTTCTCTTCCTCACTGGCATAGAGGATTCATGTTCAGTAACTTTCGGAACCGTTTCTTCTTGAGCAGGTAAATCAATAAACTGACCAGTCTTCTTGTCGAAGGCTACATCCATCCTTTTGAGTGTACCATCACTCACCAGCATAATTTTTCAAACTCATGGCTTAGATTTGCAAGCCTCCTTGAAAGACTCAAGGCACCGAACTATCAACTTTGAGAGGATTGCTGGATACATTATGATCTGAGCTCTCAGATTCCCTTTCTTAACTTTCTCAAGGTTAATAAGAATGTGTTTCATCAGGTTAAATTTGCTTAGATTTATCAGAAAATCTAGATTATAAATCTCACTATTCTTCAGACTATCTTTATCACCCTTTCTCGGTATGATAGGGCATTGTACCCATAATTATAGAATCCGGAAATTCTTAGACAGAGAAGAAATTTTTGGAGCCTTATCATTTGATAGTTCGAGAGTTTCCAAAGCCTTTTCCTTGTCGAAGCTTCCCTTTGAATCTGGAAAATCATGAGAAATGGACTCGGCTTCTCCTTCATTGTTCAGCCCAACCATGCTGGCTGCCTTGGAATAAGAAAGCTTATAAGTATTTCCATAAGACTTAAACAATAATTTCTCCCTTCCTTCTTTTTTAAGGAAGGAAACTGCCCCATAGAACTCTACAAGAAAATCTGAAAAAACATCATCTTTATTCCCGGGCTTAGACACCGCAACATCTTCCCATCCATTGAGCTTAATATTCTTGGATATAAGAGAATCGTAATTGTTGAATAAATCAAGATAAACCAACCTTTCTCTATATACTAACCAATTCAAAATCAGCTTAGAGGAAGACATGTCTTGAGAAGATACTTCTACAAACATTCAGATCTGAAGACCTCTGAGAAGTTTGGAACGGAGAAAGCTGAAGTTCGGAACGACTTTAAAATGGAGAGGCAGAGATTTGGGATGCTGGAGCTTGAAAACCGATGTGGGACAACCATTTGGGGTCCCCTTTATATAGGCGAAGAAAAAATGGTTCAACTTTCACGGTTGATCGAAGGGTTGTGACAAGCTGAGATCAGATATGACAGTTGAAAACCAATTCTCAAGAAATCTTGAATCCGATCTTTTGAGGTTTTTATTAAAAACAAAGTCTTAAGAAAACTATAATTTGAAAACAAAATATAAGCAAATTCCAGAAAGTAAAGTATGATTACGAAAACTTGAGTAAGGAAATCATACCTTTCGGATTGGCTTAGGAGGATTATTCGTAATCACAAAGTTCGGAATGAAAAAGTTCAGAATAAAAAAGTTCGGAATGAGAAAATGAGCAAGAAAAAGTTATACGTGAGTAAAAGTATTTCAGAGACCTGCTCTGATACCAATTTTAGGGTCTAAATAATGTTGTAGATTCTCAATATAAAGGAGGGGGTAAATTGTACACTTTAAAAATTCCTTTGGAACCTTTAAATTTAGTTACGATTAACTATGTTTTCCTTAAGCAAAGGAAAGGGCTAAGATTAACAAAGTTAAACTAAGAAAATTCACAAAACCTCTTAACACCAATTGAAAACTTGGAATAAGGAATGAAGTTATATTCATCAAGTCCTATGTACTTGCTTAAAACTGGAAAAAGATTCTGAAAGTAGGATCCAGAAATATGGTTCCGGAAATTGAAACTTAACTAAAGATTACAATATGAGATTCTACCTTAAAGCGTATAGAATCTAAATGAAACAAATTACAAGTAGGGATGTATAAGAAAGGTATGCTTACCTTATAATACAGAATGCAGTGGAAAAAAACAAGTAGTAAAACTATAAGTAACAAGATATAAGTCTTTTAACCCAAAGAGAAGGGTATTCAACAACCTTGGATAAAGGTCCCTTGATTTATACTTTCAAGAAAGTCTATCTTACCCACAAAAGGGTAAGCCCTCGATACGAATATCGGAGTATCTGTCTTGCTATCCCCGCAAGACCTCAACTTCAAGGTAGTTGGCAACATCTGTCATCCTTAGTAAGGAAGCCCTCGAACATCAAGGTAGTCGGCACCTCTGTCTTCTTATCCCCGTAAGTCCTCGAATGTAATCACCAACATTCGGAGTCGCACGAAGCATTGAGAGTTAATAAGAGCCTCTCTCTCTAGAAATCACATAAACAGCATGTGTTCACAATATCGAAGAAGTTATCCATCAGTTATCAGTTCTGATCTCTTTCAAATGAGATCCTATTTATAGGCAAGGTCGGCCTCCTTTCCCACGGTCATATTTTTCTTAAAAATCGGAGGGACCTTTACACGTGAAACTTAACCAACGGTTAATTTATAATAGAATAGATGACATAATTTTATATCAAAACAAGTGAAACAGAAAATACGAAATCATTTAAAGTCTCACTCAAAAGTTGCAGTGAAGGTTCAGAGTGTAATAAAAATGTCAAAGAGTAGACAAATTATAAAATTAAAAGAAAAATGAAATTTCGGAGTCTAACCAAAACAAATTTCAGAGTCTAAATAAATTCGGAGAGTATAAAACAAAGATGATCATATTCTGTTTAATAGGTAAATTCGGAATGAGAATTTGGAATGAGAATTCATCAACAGAATTCGTAATAGAATTCGTATCCAGAATTCAGAGTAAAACTTTATAAGAGTTCGTATCCAAAATTTGGAATGAAATATTATTACAATTCTTATCCAGAATTTGGAGTGAAACTTCATTACAGTTCTCATCCAGAATTCGGAGTGAAACTTCATTAGAGTTCTCATCCAGAATTCAATGTGAATCTTCATTACTGTTCTCATCCAGAATTCGGTGTGAAACATCATTACAGTTCTCATCCAGAATTCGAAGCGTAAAACAGAATGCTTCATATCAATGTTTCAAACGATTCCGAGAATATAGAAATGAATCTGAATCATATACATAATAAAAATATGAGTATAGATAATGAAAATATGGTAAAAATAATTTTCCTTATAAAAGAAATTTTCCTTATAAAATAAATTTTCCTTATAAAATCAATTTTCCTTATAAAATCAATTTTCCTTATAAAATCAATTTTCCTTATGAAATAAATTTTCCATAAAGATAAGGTGTTTGTGATTTTCAAAACAAGATGGAATGGAAAAGTCATAAGTAAAACCTTATTGACTCAACAATATCCCCTTTTTTGGAAAGCACAAACATCCTTACGAAATATAAAGTCTAAGAAGAAAGAAAAACATTAAGGCTTATCTCCCTTTGCTTATGGATGTTGATGAATACGACTAACTCCCCCTTAGTCTTTGAAACTCTAAGGATCATATTCTAGATTTTCGGAATGATATTTCATTAAGAATAAGAATGTCTTCTTTAATGAAAAACTACCCCTTAGATGAACTCTATTAGAGTTTGTTTTCTTTCTCACCCTTTTTAAGATTCTTTTTCCCCCTTTATTAGGGTTCTTTTCCTTCTCCCCCTTTGTGATTTTCAAAAAGAATTCAAGGGAATGTAAAATATAACAATGTACCTGAAAAATTAGTAGCAACAACAAAAGAAATGAGCACGCACAATTTTAATTAAGTTTGAAAGCTCAACAACAAATAAGATAAGATACAACAAAACATCAAATGAATATTTTAGATATTTTTCTGTCTCCATGAGACCCTTAATAGTAGTCTTTATCTTCTTCAAGTCATTATGGTCTTCCTCGGCTTGCTACTCTAACACAACAATTCTTGCATTTTGAGCTTCAATCTTTTCTTCCTGGGCTTGAAGCTTTTCTTCCTGAGCCTAAATCTTTTCTTCCTGAGCCAGAAACTTTTCTTCTTGAGCCTTCAAGATTTGTTCTTTCTTTAAACACTTTTCTTCAAACTCAATCTGATGATCCCTTTCATACTTCCAGTTTTGAGAAACAGAATTTAGCTTCCCATTCAGATCTCTGACTTCTTGAATTTGGAAATTCTATTCATCTGTCAAATTTTCTTCAAAGGAAGAAGTAAGTTCATTTATATTCCTGTCTTCTATCTCAAAACATCCATAACATTATCTTGGAATTAATCAAAGCGACTCATCTCTTCTACAGTCTTCCTCGACCAACTAGTCATCCTCCTGCAAGATCTTTTGTGGGCTTCATAGCCGACAATGAAAGTTTTGAACTGAGCCTCTATCTCAACACATTTGTCCATAACCATGGATACAGAGTCTGTTTTCTGATTCAAAGCATGTTGGAGCATCTGGCACCTTGAATCAATACTTGAGAAGGTCGTAAAAGTAAGAACCAACTTCTTTAATGACTGAGCAACAAAGTCATTCTCCAACGAAGATGACTCTGAATCCAAGACATTGCTTGGAGAATTTTCTTCTTCAAAATGCTCAACCTTATTCTTAGAAGAATCACCAACTTCCCTTCTCTTTATATCCACTGAGCTCAGGGTATCAACAACAAGTTGCTTTCCCTTGTCCTTTTTCGCAATGGTCTGCTATTCCGGAGTCTTCTGTTCACTATCAGAAACTTGAACAACATTATCTTCATCATTAACAACTTTATGAGCACCAAACTCTATGTTCTCCATTTGAGAAACAACATATAGAATTTTTTCCTCCTCTACATGATATGCTACTTCTTGTTCTCCTTCCTCCTCATCCTTCCCTGGAGTGACTAACTTTGATGATTCAGCTTCTGAAGTTTGGAGTGACAAATGTTCCGAAGGTGTCCCCTTATAATCATTTACTTGATTCAAAACATCTTCGGTGTCACCACTACCTTCAGCAACTGCTTCTTCGTCTTCGACTTGCTCAGTCTGCTATACTTCCTCAACATGCTTAGCAACTTCCACTTCCGGGGCGACAAGATTTCTTCATGGAGTCTTAGGTCGAGATTCTAAAGAAAAAGATCTCGGAATGGGAATGTTCGCTGAAACCATCTCATTAAACTTCAACAAAGTCTGAGCTACCTCAGATTAATACATCTTCTTCTTAAGCTTCTTTTCTTTCAGTTATTTTTATAGTTCATCTGCAGTTCTTTCCATCAAGGCCTTAGCCTCCGTAGGATCCAATCCAAACTGAGGCTCCCCTTGCACTCTCTTCTCTTTTATTTACCTCCATTTAGTAACTACTTCATATGGGTAAGCTTTCTTCTTCTTCGGTTTTGGAGGTGCGGAATGAACTTTTTTAGATTTGGGATTCTCTTATTCTCCTTCAACTTCTTTCATCTTTCTCTTCCTCACTGGCTTAGAGGATTCAGGTTCAGCAACATTCGGAACCGTTTCTTCTTGAGTAGTTAAATCAATAAACTGGCCAGTCTTCTTATCGAAGGCTACAACCATCCATTTGAGTGTACCATCACTCACCTGCATAATTTTGCAAACTCTTGTCTTAGACTTGCAATCCTCCTTGAAAGACTCAAGGCACCGAACAATCAACTTTGAGAGGATTGCTGGATACACTATGATATGAGATTCAGATTACCTTTCTTAACATTCTCAAGGGTAATAAGAATGTGTTTCATCAGGTTAAACTTCCTTAGATTTATCAGAAAATATAGAATATAAATATCACTCTTCTTCAGACTATCTGTGTCACCCATTTTCGGTACGATAAGGCCTTGTACATATAATTCTAGAATTCGGAAATTTGTAGAGAGAGAAGCAATTTTCGGAGCCTTATCACCTGACAGTCCGAGAGTTTCCAAAGCATTTTCCTTGTCGAAACTTCCCTTTGAATCCGGCAAAACATGAGAAATGAACTCGGTTTCTACTTCATTGTTCAGCCCTACCAAGCTGGCTGCCTTGGCATACGAAAGCTTATAAGTCTTTCCATAAGACTTAAATGATAATTTCTCCCTTCCATCTTCCTTAAGGAAGGAAACTGTCTCATAGAACTCTACAAGCAAATCCGCAAAAAAAACATCATCTTGATTCCCAGGCTTAGACACCGCAACATCTTCCCATCCATTGAGCTTAATATTCTTGGATATAAGAGAATCATAATTGATGAAGAGATCAGGATGAACCAACCTTTCCTTATATACTAACCACATCAAAATCTTCTTAGAGGAAGACATGTCTTGAGAAGCTACTTCCACAGACATTCGGATCTGAAGACCTCTGAGAAGTTCAGAATGGAGAAAGATGAAGTTCAGAACGGCTTTAAAATGGAGAGGCAGAGCTTCGAGATGCTGGAGCTTGAAAAACGATGTGGGACAACCATTTGGGGTCCCCTTTATATAGGCAAAAAAAAGGTTCAACTTCCATGGTTGATCGATCGGTTGTGATAAGCTGAGATCCGATTTGACGGTTGAAAACCAATTCTCAAGAAAACTTGAATCCGATCTTCTGAGGTCTTTATTAAAACCAAAGACTTAAGAAAACTATAATCCAAAAACAAAATATTAAAAAATTCCAGAAAGTAAAGTATGATTATGAAAACATGAGTAAGGAAATCATACCTTTCAGATTGGATTAGAAGGATTATTCGTAATCCCAAAGTTCAGAATGACAATGTTAGGAATGAAAAAGTTTGGAATGAGAAAATGAGCAAGAAAAACTTATATGTGAGTACAAGTATTTCAGAGACCTGCTCTGATAACAATTGTAGGATCAAAATAATGTTTTACGTGCTCAATATACAAGAGGGGGGGGGGGGGTAAATTGTACACTTTAAAAATTCCTTTGGAACCTTTAAAGTTAGTTATGATTAACTATGTTTTCCTTAAGCAAAGGAAAAGGCTATGTTTAACAAAGTTAAACTAAGAAAATTCAAAACACCTCTTAACACCAATTGAAAATTGGAATAAGGAATGAAGTTATAAACTTCAAGTCCTATGTACTTGCTTAAAACTGGAAAGAGATTCCGAAAGTAGGTTCCGGAAATATGGTTCTGGAAATTGAAACTTAACTAAAGATTACAATATGTGATTCTACCTTAAAGCGTATATAATTTAAATGAAACAATGTACAAGTAGGGAAGTATATGAAAGTTATACTTTCCTTATAATTCAGAATGTAGTGGAAACAAACAAGTAGTAAAACTACATGTAACAAGATATAAGTCTTTTAACCCAAAGAGAAGGGTATCCAACAACCTTGGATAAAGGTCCCTTGATTTATACTTTCAAGAAAGTATGTCTTACCCACACCAGGGTAAGCCCTCGATATGAATATCGGAGTCTCTGTCTTGCTGTCCCCGCAAGCCCTCAACTTTAAGGTAGTTGACAACCTCTGTCTTCCTCAGCAAGGAAGCCCTCGAACTTGAAGGTAGTCGGAACCTCTGTCTTCCTATTCCCGGATGTCCTCGAATATAATCACCAAAATTCGGAGTCGCACGAAGATTTGAGAATTAATAAGAGACTCTCTCTCTATAAATCACTTCAACAGCATGTGTGCACAATATTGAAGAAGTTATCCATCAGTTATCAGTTCTGAGCTCTTTCGAATGAGCTCTTATTTATAGGCAAGGTCGGCCTCCTTTCCAACAGTCATACTTTCCTTAAAAATCGGAGGGACCTGTACACATGTAACATAACCAATGGTTAGTTTATAACAGAATAGACGACATCGTTATATAATAAAACCAGTGAAACAGAAAATACGACATCATTTAAAGTCTAACTCAAATGTTCGGAGTGATGGTTCAGAGTGTAAACAAAATGTCAAACAGTAGAAAAATTATTAAATTAGAAGCAAAATGAAAGTTCGGAGTCTAACCAAAAATAATTTTTGGAGTCTAAATAAATTTTGAGTGTATAAAACAAAGATGATCAGATTATGTTTAATAGGTAAATTCGTAATGAGATTTCGTCAACAGAATTCGTAATAAGAATTGGTATCCAGAATTCGGAGTAGAACTTTATCAGAGTTCATATCCAAAATTTGGAATGAAACTTCATTACAGTTCTCATCCAGAATTCGGAGTGAAACATCATTACAGTTCTCATCCCGAATTCGGAGTGAAACTTCATTACATTTCTCATCCAGAATTCGGAGTGAAACTTTATTACAGTTCTCATCCAGAATTCGGAGTGAAACTTCATTACAGTTCTCATCCAGAATTTGAAGCCTAAAACAGAATGCTTCATATCAAAGTTTCAAACAATTCCTAGAATATAGAAATGAATCTGAATCCTATACATAAGAAAAATATGAATATAGATAATGAAAATATGGTAAAAATAATTTTCCTTATAAAAGCGATTTTCCTTATAAAATCAATTTTTCTTTATAAAAGAAATTTTCTTTATAAGAAAAATTTCCCTTATGAAAGCAATTTTCCATATAAAAGCAATTTTCCTTATAAAAGCAATTTTCCTTATAAAAGAAATTTTCCTTAAAGATAAGGTGTTCGTGATTTTTAAAACAAGAAGGAATGGAAAAGTCATAAGGAAAACCTTATTGACTCAACAATCTCCCCCTTTTTGGAATGAACAAACATCCTTATGAAAAAGAAAGTCTAAGAAGAAAGAAAAACCTTATGTCTTATCTCCATTTGCTTATGGATGTTGATGAATATGACTAACTCCCCCTTTGGCTTTGAAACTCTAAGGATCATATTCTAGATTTCCGGAATGATATTTCATTAAGAATAAGGAAGTCTTATTTAATGAAAAACATCCCCTTAGATGAACCCTATTAGAGTTTGTTTTCTTTCTCACCCTTTATTAAGATTCTTTTTCCCCCTTTATTAGGGTTCTTTTCCTTCTCCCCTTTTTGATTTTCAAAAATAATTCAAGGGAATGGAAAATATCCCAAGGTACCTAACAAATTAGTAGCAAAAATAAAAGAAATGAGTAAGCACAATTTTCATTATGTTTGAAAGCTCAACAACAAAGAATATAAGATACAACAAAATATCGGATGTATATTTTGGATATTTTTCCTTTTCCATGAGAAACATAAGAATAGTCTTTATCATCTTCAATACTTTATGGTCTTCCTCGGCTTGCTTCTCTAACACAACAATTCATGAATTTTGAGCTTCAATCTTTTCTTCCTGGGCTTGAATATTTTCTTCCTGAGCATGAAGCTTTTCTTCCTGAGCCTGAAGCTTTTCATCATGAGCCTTCAATATTTGTTCTTACTTTAACAAATTTTCTTCAAACTCAATCTGATGATCCCTTTCATACTTACAGTTTTTAGAAACCAAATTCAGCTTCCCATTCAGATCTCTGACTTCTTGAATCTGGAAATTCTTTTCATCTGTCAACTTTTCTTCAAAGGAAGAAGTATGTTCATTTATCTTCCTATCTTCTATCCCAAAAGCATCCATAAAATTATCTTGGAATTCATAAAAGAGCCTCATCTCTTCTACAGTCTTCCTTGACCAACTAGTCATCCTCTTGCAAGATCTTTTCTGGGATTCGTTACCGACAAAGAAAGTCTTGAACTGAGCCTCTATCTCAACAAATTTGTCCATAACCATGGATACGGAGTCTGATTTCTGATTCAAAGCATGTTGGAGCATCTAGAATCTTGAATCAATACTTGAGAAGGTCATAATAGTACCTACCAACTTCATTAATGGCTGAACAACAAAGTCATGCCCCAACGAAGATGACTCCGAATTCAAGACTTTTCTTGGAGAATTTTCTTCTTTAAAATGCTCAACCTTCTTATTAGAAGAATCACCAACTTCCCTTCTCTTTACAACCAATGAGCTCAGGGTATCAACAACAAGTTGCTTTCCATTGTACTTTTTCGGAATGGTTAGATGTTCTGGAGTCTTCTGTTCACTATCTGAAACTTGAACAACATTGTCTTCATCATCAGCAACTTTTTGAGTGCCAACCTCTATGTTCTCCATTTGAGAAACATCATGTAGAAGTTGTTCCCCCTCTGCATGATAGGCTAATTGTTGTTCTCCTTCCTCCTCATCCTTCCCTGGAGTGACTAACTTTGATGACTTAGCTTATGATGTTCGAAGAGACAAATGTTCCGAAGATGTCCCCTTATAATCATCTACTTGCTTCAAAACCTCTCCGGCGTCACCACTACTTTCAGCAACTTCTTCTTCTTCTTTGACATGCTCAATCTGCTCTACTTTCTCAACATGCTTAGCAACTGCCTCTTCTGGGGTGACAAGGTTTCTTCCTGGAGTCTCAGGTAGATATTCCAAAGAAAAATTTCTCAGAATGAGAATGTTAGCTGAAACCATCTCATTAAACTTCAACAACGTTTGAGCTACCTCAGCTTCAGACATCTTCTTCTTAAGCTTATTTTCTTTCACTTGTTTATCTAGTTCATCTGCCGTTATTTTTTTCAAGGCCTTAGCCTCCATAGGATCCAAGCCAAACTGAGGCTCCCCTTGCACTCTATTCTCTTTGATTTCCCTCCATTTAGCAACTACTTCATCTGGGTAATCTTTCTTCTTCTTCGGTTTTGGAGGTGTGGAATGAACTTCCTTAGATTTGGGATTCTCTGCTTCTCCTTCAACTTCTTTCATCTTTCACTTCCTCACTGGCTTAATGGATTCAGGTTTAGCAACTTTCAAAACCGTTTCTTCTTGATCAGGTAAATTAATAAACTGACCAGTCTTCTTGTCGAAGGCTACATCCATCCTTTTGAGTGTACCATCACTCACCATCATAATTTTGAAAACTCTTGTCATAGACGTGCAAGCCTCCTTGAAAGACTCAAGGCACCGAACTGTCAACATTGAGAGGATTTCTAAATACATTATGATTTGAGCTCTCAGATTCCCTTTCTTAACATTCTCAAGGGTAATAAGAATGTGTTTCATTAGGTTAAACTTCCTTAGATTTATCAGAAAATCATGAATACAAATCTCACTCTTCTTCAGACTATCTTTGTCACCCTTTCTTGGTACGATAAGTCCTTGTACCCATAATTCTAGAATCCAGAAATTCATAGACAGAGAAGAAATTTACGAAGCCTTATCATCTGACAGTCTGAGAGTTTCCAAAGCCTTTTCCTTGTCGAAGCTTCCCTTTGAATCCGGCAAAACATAAGAAATGAACTAGGCTTCTCCTTCATTTTTCAGCCCTACCAAGCTGGATGCCTTGGCATAAGAAAGCTTATAAGTCTTTCCATAAGACATTAATGATAATTTCTCCCTTTCAACTTCCTTAAGGAATGAAACTGTCTCATAGAACTCTAGAAGCAAATCCGAAAAAACATCATCTTGATTCCTGGGCTTAGACACCGCAACATCTTTCCATCCATTGAGATTAATATTCTTGGATATAAGAGAATCATAATTGTTGAAGAAATAAAGATGAACCAAACTTTCCCTATATACTAACCACTTCGAAATCGTCTTAGAGGAAGACATGTCTTGAGAAGCTACTTCCACAGACATTCGTATCTAAAGACCACTGAGAAGTTCGGAACGGAGAAAGCTGAAGTTCGAAACGTCTTTAAAATGGATAGGCAGAGCTTCAGAATGCTGGAGCTTGATAACCGATGTGGGATAACCATTTGGGGTCCCCTTTATATAGGCAACGAAAAAACAGTTCAACTTCCATAGTTGATCGAACTGTTGTGATAAGATGAGATCAGATCTAACGGTTCAAAACCAATTCTCAAGAAAACTTGAATCCGATCATTTGAGTTTTTTTTATTAAAAACAATGACTTAAGAAAACTATAATCCGAAAACAAAATATAATAAAATTCCAGCAAGTAAAGTATTATTACGAAAACTTGAGTAAGGAAATCATACCTTTTAGATTGGATTAAGAGGAATATTCATAATCACAAATTTCGGAATGACAAATTCGGAATGACAAAGTTTGGAATGAGAAAATGAGCAAGAAAAACTTATACGTGAGTACAAGTATTTCAGAGACCTGCTCTGATACTAACTGTAGGATCGAAATAATATTGTAGATGCTCAATATACAAGAGGGGGGTGAATTGTACACTTTAAAAATTCCTTTGGAACCTTTAAAGTTAGTTACGATTAACTATGTTTTCCTTAAACAAAGGAAAGGGATAATTTTAACAAAGTTAAACTAATCAAATTCAAAACACCTCTTAACACCAATTAAATTCTTGGAATAAGGAATGAAGTTATAAACTTCAAGCCCTATGTCCTTGCTTAAAACTAGAAAGAGATTCCGAAAGTAGGTTCCGGAAATTGAAACATAACTAAAGATTACAATATGAGATTCTACCTTAAAGTGTATATAATCTAAAAGAAAAAAAGTACAATTAGGGAAGTATAAGAAAGTTATACTTTCCTTATAATACAGAATGCAGCAGAAACAAAAAAGTAGTAAAACTACATGTAACAAAATATAAGTCTTTTGACCCAATGAGAAGGGTATCCAACAACCATGGATAAAGGTCCCTTAATTTATACTTTCAAGCAAGTCTATTTTACACACACCAGGGTAATCCCTCGATATGAAGATCAAAGTCTCTGTCTTGCTATTCCCGCAAGCCCTCAACTTCAACGTAGTTGGCAACCTGTGTCTTCCTCAGTAAGGAAGCCCTTCAACTTAAAGGTAGTCGGTACCTCTGTCTTCCTATCCCCGGAAGTCCTCGAATGTAATCACCCACATTCAGAGTCACACGAAGCTTTGAGAGTTAATAACATCCACTCTCTCAAGAAATCACTTCAACAGCATGTGTGCACAATATTGAAGAAGTTGTCCATTAGTTATCAGTTTTGAGCTCTTTCAAATGAGCTCCTATTTATAGGCAAGGTCGGACTCCTTTCCCACAGTCATATTTTCCTTAAAATTCGGAGGGACCTATACACGTGTAACTTAAATAACGGTTTGTTTATCACAGAATAGACGACATCGTTTTATAACAAAACAAGTGAAATAGAAAATACGACATCATTTAAAGTCTAACTCAAAAGTTCGGAGTGAATGTTTGGAGTGTAAAAAAATGTCAAAGAGTAGACAAATTATAAAAGTAAATGAAAAATGAAAGTTCGGAGTCTAACCAAAAATAATTTTCGGAGTCTAAATAAATTTGGAGTGTATAAAACAAAGATGATCAGATTCTGTTTAATAGGTAAATTTAGAATGAGAATTCGGAATGAGAATACGTCACCAGAATTCGTAATGAGAATTTGTATCCAGAATTTAGAGTATAACTTTATCAGAGTTCGTATCCAGAATTCGGAATGAAATTTCATTATAGTTCTCATCCAGAATTTGGAGTGAAACTTCATTACAGTTCTCATCCAGAATTCGGAGTGAAACTTCATTACAATTCTAATCCAGTATTTGGAGCCTAAAATAGAATGCTTCATATCAAAGTTTCAAACGATTCTGAGAATATAGAAATGAATCCAAATCTTATTCTTAAGAAAAATACTAATATATATAATGAAAATATGGTAAAAATAATTTTCCTTATAAAAGAGATTTTCCTTATAAAAGCAATTTTCCTTATAAAATAAATTGTCCTTATAAAATCAATTTTTATTTATAAAAGAAATTTTCCTTATAAAAACAATTTTACTTATAAAAGAAATTTTTCAAATAAAAGAAATTTTCCTTATAAAATCAATTTTCCTTAAAGATAAGGTGTTTGTGATTTTCAAAACAAGAAGTAATGGAAAAGTCATAAGGAAAACCTTATTGAATCGACAATATCCCCCTTTTTGGAAAGCACATACATCCTTACGATATAGAAAGTCTAAGAAAAAAGAAAAACATTAAGTCTTATCTCCCTTTGCTTATAGATGTCGATGAATACGAATAACTCCCCCTTATGATTTGAAACTCTAAGGATCGTATTCTAGATTTCCTAAATGATATTTCATTAAGAATAATATTGTCTTCTTTAATGAAAAACTCCCCCTTAGATGAACTCTATTAGAGTTTGTTTTCTTTCTCACCCTTTGTTAAGATTCTTTTTCCCCCTTTATTAGGGTTCTTTTCATTCTCCCCCTTTTTGATTTTCAAAAATAATTAAAGGTAATGGAAAATATAACAAGGTACCCGAAAAATTCGTACAACAACAAAAGAAACGAGCAAGCACAATTTTCATTAAGTTTGAATGCTCAACAACAAAGAAGATAAGATACAACAAAAGAATGGATGTCTAATTTGGATCTTTTACTTCGCCATGAGACCCTTAAAAATAGTCTTTATCTTCTTCATGTCTTTATGGTCTTCCTCATCTTGCTTCTCTAAGACAACAATTCTTGCATTTTGAGCTTCAATCTATTCTTCCTGGGCTTGAAGCTTTTCTTCCTGAGCCTGAAGCTTTTCTTCCTAAGACTGAAGCTTTTCTTCCTGAGCCTTCAAGATTTGTTCTTACTTTAACAAATTTTCTTCAAACTCAATCCGATGATCCCTTTCATTCTTCCAGTTTTGAGAAATAGAATTCAGGTTCCCATTCAGATTCTTGACTTCTTGAATCCGAAAATTCTTTTCATCTGTCAACTTTTCTTCAAAGGAAGAATTAAGTTCATTTATCTTCATGTATTCTATCTCAAAAGCATACTTAACATTATCTTGGAATTCATCAAAGAGCCTCATCTCTTCTAAAGTCTTCCTCGACCAATTAGTCTTCCTCTTGCAAGATCCTTTGTGGGATTCATAGCCGACAAAGAAAGTTTTGAACTGAGCCTCTATCTCAACACATTTGTCCATAACCATGGATACAGAGTCTGTTTTCTGATTCAAAGCGTGTTGGAGCATCTGGCATCTTGAATCAATACTTGAGAAGGTCGGAATAGTACCTACCAACTTCTTTAATGACTGAACAACAAAGTCATGCCCCAACGAAGATGACTCTGAATCCGAGACTTTTCTTGGAGAATTTTATTCTTCAAAATTCTCATCCTTCTTCTTAGAATAATCAACAACATCCCTTCTCTTTACAACCATTGAGCTCAGGGTATCGACAACAAGTTTCTTTCCCTTGTCCTTTTTTGGAATGGTTCGCTGTTCTGTATTCTTCTGTTCACTATCAGAAACATGATCAACATTGTCTTCATCATCAGCAACTTTTTGAGTGCCAACCTCTATGTTCTCCATTTGAGAAACATCATGTAGAAGTTTTTCCTCCTCTGCATGATATTCTACTTCTCGTTCTCCTACCTCCTCATCCTTCCTTGGAGTGACAAACTTTGATGATTCATCTTCTGAATTTCGGAGCGACAAATGTTCCGAAGGTTTCCCCTTATAATCATCTACATGCTTCCAAACATCTCTAGTGTCACCACTACCTTCATCAACTACTTCTTCTTCTTCGACTTGCTCAATCTGCTCTACTTCCTCAACATGCTTAGCAACTGCCTCTTCCGGGGCGACAAGGTTTCTTCCTGGAGTCTCAGGTAGAGATTCCAAAGAAAAAGATCTCGGAATGTGAATATTTTCTGAAACCATCTCATTAAATTTCAACAAAGTCTGAGATACCTCAGCTTCAGACATCTTCTTTTTAAGATTCTTTTCTTTCACTTGTTTTTCTATTTCCTCCGCAGTTCTTTCCTTCAAGGCCTCAGCCTCCACAGGATCCAAGACAAACTAAGGCTCCCCTTTCACTCTCTTCTCTTTGATTTCCCTCCATTTAGGAACTACTTTATCTGGGTAATCTTTCTTCTTCTTCGGTTTTGGAGGTGCGGAATGAATTCCATAGATTTGGGATTCTTTGCTTATCCTATAACTTCTTTTATATTTCTCTTCCTCACTGGCTTAGAGGATTCAGGTTCAGAAACTTTCGGAACCATTTATTCTTGAGCAGGTAAATCAATAAACTGACCAGTCTTCTTGTTGAAGGCTACATACATCCTTTTGAGTATACCATCACTCACTAGCATAATTCATCAAACTCTTGGCTTAGACATTCAATCCTCCTTGAAAGAATCAAGGCACCGAACTATCAACATTGAGAGGATTTCTGGATACATTATTATCTGAGCTCTCAGATTCCCTTTCTTAACATTCTAAAGGGTAATAGGAATGTGTTTCATCAGGTTAAACTTCCTTAGATTTATTAGCAAATAAAGAATATAAATCTCACTCTTCTTCAGACTATCTTTTTCACCCTTTCTCGATACGATAAGGACTTGTACCCATAATTATTGAATCTAGAAATTTGTAGATAGAGAAGCAATTTTCAGAGCCTTATCATCTGACAGTCCAAGAGTTTCCAAAGCCTTTTCCTTGTCGAATCTTCCCTTTGAATCCGGCAAAACATGAGAAATGAAATCGACTTCTCATTCATTGTCCAGCCCTACCAAGTTGGCAGCCTTGGCATAAGAAAACTTATAAGTCTTTCCATAAGACTTAAACGATAATTTCTTCCTTACATCTTCCTTAAGGAAGGAAACATTCTCATAGAACTCTACAAGAAAATCTGAAAAAACGTCATCTTGATTACAAGGGTTAGACACCATAACATCTTTCCATCCATTGAGCTTAATATTCTTAGATATAAGAGAATCATAATTGTTGAAGAAATCGGGATGAACCAACCTTTCTCTATATACTAACTACTTTAGAATCAGCGTAGAGGAAGACTTGTCTTGAGAAGCTACTTCCACAGACATTCGGATCTGAAGACCTCTGAGAAGTTCGGAATGGAGAAAGCTGAAGTTCAGAATGGATTTAAAACGGAGAGGCAGAGCTTCAGGACGCTGGAGCTTGAAAACCGATGTGGGATAACCATTTGGGGTCCCCTTTATATAGGCAATGAAAAAATGGTTCAACTTCCACGGTTGATCAAACGGTTTTGACAAGCTGAGATCAGATCTGACGGTTGAAAACCAACTCTCAAGAAAACTTGAATCCGATCTTTTGAGGTTTTTATTGAAAACAAAGACTTAAGAAAACTATAATCTGAAACAAATATAAGAAAATTCCAGCAAGTAAAGTATGATCACGAAAACATGAGTAAGGAAATCATACCATTCGGATTGGCTTAGGAGGATTATTCGTAATCACAAAGTTGGGAATGACAAAGTTCGGAATGAAAAAGTTCGGAATGAAAAATTGACCAAGAAAAACATATACGTGAGTAGAAGTATTTTAGAGACCTGCTCTGATACCAATTGTAGGATCGAAATAATGTTGTAGATGCTCAATATACAAGAGGGGGGTGAATTGTACACTTTAGAAATTCCTTTGGAACCATTAAAGTTTGTTACGATTAACTATGTTTTCCTTAAGCAATGGAATGGGCTAGGTTTAACAAAGTTAAACTAAGAAAATTCACAACACCTCTTAACACCAATTGAAAACATGGAATAATGAATGAAGTTATAAACTTCAAGTCCTATGTACTTGCTTAAAACTGGAATGAGATTCCGAAAGTAGGTTCCGGAAATATGGTTCTGGAAATTAAAACTTAACTAAAGATTACAATATGAGATTCTACCTTAAAGAGTATATATTCTAAATGAAACAAAGTACAAGTAGGGAAGTATAAGAAAGTTATAATTTCATTATTATAAAGAATGCAGCAGAAACAAACAAGTAGTAAAACTATAAGTAACATGATATAAGCCTTTTAACCCAAAGAGAAGGGTATCCAACAACCTTAGATAAAGGTCCCTTGATTTATACGTTCAAGCATGTCTATCTTACAAACACCAGGGTAAGACCTCGATACGAAGATTAGAGTCTTTGTCTTGCTATCCCTGCAAACCCTCAACTTCAAGGTAGTTGGCAACCTATGTCTTCCTTAGCAAGGAAGCCCTCGAACATCAAGGTAGTCGGCACCTTTGTCTTCCTATCCCCGGAAGTCCTCGAATGTAATCACCAACATTCAGAGTTGCACGAAGCTTTGAGAGTTAATAAGAGCCTCTCTCTCTCTAGAAATAACATCAACAGCTTGTGTAAACAATATTGAAGAAGTTATCCATCAGTTATCAGTTCTGTGCTCTTTCAAATGAGCTCTTATTTATAGGCACGGTCGGCCACCATTCCAACAGTCATATTTTCCTTAAAAATCGGAGGGACCTATACACGTGTAACTTAACCAACGGTTAGTTTATAACAGAATAGATGACATCATTTTATAACAAAATAGGTGAAATAGAAAATACGACATCATTTAAAGTCTAACTCAAAAGTTTGGTGTGAAGGTTTGGAGTGTAAGCAAAATGTCAATGAGTAGAAAAATTATAAAAGTAAAAGCAAAATGAAAGTTTGGAGTCTAACAAAAAATAATTTTCAGAGTCTAAATAAATTTGGCATATATAAAACAAAGATTATCAGATTCTGTTTAATAGGTAAATTCAGAATGAGAATTCGGAATGAGAATTCGTCAACAGAATTCGTAATGAGAATTCGTATCCAAAATTCAGAGTAAAACATTATCAGAGTTCGTATCCAGAATTAGGAGTGAAACTTCATTACAGTTCTCATCCAGAATTCGGAGTGAAACTTCATTACAGTTATCATCCAGAATTTGGAGTGAAGCATCATTACAGTTCTCATCCAGAATTTGGAGTGAAAATTCATTACAGTTCTCATCCAGAATTCGGAGTGAAACTTCATTATAGTTCTCATCCAGAATTCAGAGCCTAAAATAGAATGCTTTATATCAAAGTTTTAAATGATTCTGAGAATATAGAAATGAATCTGAATCTAATACATATGGAAAATAAGAATATAGATAATGAAAATATGGTTAAAAAAATTTCCTTATAAAAGCAATTTTCCTTATAAAAGCAATTTTCCTTAGAAAAGAAGTTTTCTTTAAAGATTAGGTGTTTGTGATTTTCAAAACAAGAAGGAATGGAAATTTCATAAGGAAAACCTTTTTGACTCAACAATTCTATCCTTCCTTTGAATGACATGTCACCATACGTGCATATGTACGACTTACTGTCTCCACGTCCGGGGGTAATTGCTATTCAATATATTTTTATTTGGATGAATATAATAATGATGTGTAATTCATTTAAATAATAAATATAACATGATAATCATTCTTTATATATGATATACAATCCAATTATATATTATTTTAATATCAAAAGAATGATATTGTCGCTTGTGCGTACGTACAGACTACCGTCTCCACAAACGCGATTAGATTCATTCCCCATCGTATCCATTCAAGAATAATTCTCATTTGATGATTACAAGTAATGTTTAAGAACATTATATTATTCAGGATATGAATAAGGTAAAACCTATCCATAACAAACACGACTTATGTAACAAAATATATAAAATAAAATGAGTAAGTTAACACCCGAAACAATGATAATACTAAGATATTATTAACAAATAAATGTTAAAAGATCATATATGATATCATAATTATGTATATGGTTCTTCTATAATTTCATAACAATGTTTTAACTATTATACAGTAGGTTAACATACCATCTACTATGTAAAAGTCCAAGTAAGGGTTTATTTCACAATCTTTTCATTATCAGAGGTTGTTTATACATAATAATATAATGGGACTTATTTATCATCCACATCCATGTTTCTAAAAAATGAATTTCAAAACATTTTCACTATTTACTAGAATATGGGTTAAAGTCATTTATACCCTTCTTTTACTTTTTATAAGTGGTTTATAATTGAATATTTCCGTCATTTTCCAAAAAGGTCCCTTTTTAACCTTTTTGACAGAATTAAGGTAAGAATGTTTTTTTAACTTATATGTTGGGTGTGGCTATTCTTCTCCGTTGTAAAATCTTCGAAGCTTCCCTTATAACCTTATAGGAAAATTTTCAAATTAAATGATTTATTTTATAATAATCTTACTTTTAAATGAAATAAATAAAGAGATATTTCTCTCAAATAGTTTTGATTTCATCTATGTCAACATCCTTTGATGGATTTTAAGCTTATTTGAAGTTTATTTATTATGATACAAAACTTCCATATTGTATTTAAGGTTTTGTGATATCTTTGACTATGGATGATTTATTTTTATACCATTCATGGTTTAAGGTGAATATATTGACATTTCATATGCTTGTTTTAATAATAATGTTTATGTTATGTTGAAACCTGTTCATTTGAGGAATGAATTGGACATAATAAGTGACGGGTGGAGCCCTCTATAGCTCCTCGATGCATTGATAGGTCTCATGAGACAAACTAGTGTCTTGGCACGAAGCCTTGAAAAAATCTTATTTGTAGTCTTAGCACGAGGCCTTGGATACATGGTTATGATAGTCTGGAATTATGCATTCTATCATTATGAAAGTTGTTATTGATATTGCATGTGATTATTAGAATAGTAAAATATCCATGTGAATAAGTAAATGACATTATTTCATTTTATCTTTGACATATTATGATGAAGTTCAAGTTTAAAAAGCTTTTCTTTTATCTATTCATTGCCTTAAATGTTTATGCTTATTTATGAATGTTTCCGCAATATTGTTATCCTTACTGAGTATCTTATCTCACTCCTTTCAATGTTTTATTTTTCCCAGGATGTGAAGAAGTAATTTATGAATGACCTGTAGGGATAATTTGAGGGGATATGAGTGTGGACTATGGAGACTATCTTGCTGTAGTTTTCATTTTTATGATGTAATGTAATACTTATTAATATATATAGTGTTTCCAAGGCTAATTAACTAACCGGTCTTTCGAGATTTGATCTTTCTTGTGATCATGACAATGTTATGTAATAATGAACCGACTCTGGAAAACTGGGGTTGGGGTGTTACAACTAAAGCCGGTAGATCTCCATTATCAATTAATCATGGAAGCACTTAGATATAACAATACCTTTACGAACATTTTTCTAGGATGGAATGAAAATATATAATGATGAAATTATTTTGAATTGTTTGAATATTCAACAGGTTAAATTTGAATGATAATAAATCAAGGGGATTCTATGAAATTATGTAGTTCTAGATTGGAACTGGGAGAATATATCCATGGATATATTGGAGGGATTACATAATACATCAGGAGATAATAATGAAATTTTGGAAATTATTGATCGAAGAAATAAATTTTATCATTTTTCCATTCTAGAGAACATATATTTGGGTCAAATTCCTTTACTTTACATAGATAACTAGATTTCAAGAAATAAATCATCCCATATAATCTGATAATGTTCCTTGATTAAAATATAATTTTTAGAAAGGAATCTATATTTCTTTAGGTGTTGAAATATGTTTTATTACAGGCTTTCATTCTCAATATAATGTAAAATAAGATAGAATGATTCCAACCTCTATATATATGATTAATTTTTTAATGGATTAAGAGGAATGTTCAGATGAAAATCTATATTTGGTTACATTTTATTATATTAACTATTTTCATTCTGTCATATAGATGGTACCTTTTGTGTCTCTATATGGAATGTGGTGTCAAAGCTATTTTTTTTGGATGAAGTTAGAGAAAGAACATTTTTGGGACTCTAATTAGATGATAAAATAGTTGATAAGGTGATGATGATTCCACAATATATAAGAAGACTCAAAATAAGGAAAACAAGTGATGTAGATAATTAGGGAAATGATCTTACTTTTGAGGAAGCTACTTATGTTTTTTCATAACATTTATCCATTAGAAGTATTTATCTATCTTGGTAAAAAGAGAAAGAAAAGTTTGTAGTTAATTGGACCACAAGTAATCCTAGATAAATGTAGATAATTTTATAATCAAGTGGTCTTTACTCCAATTTGATCCCATATTTATGATTTATTTCATGTATTAATAATATGAAAATATATTCGAGATTCATATCATGTTTTCGGCCCAAAATTAGTTTAGATGGGAGAAACCCTTTCTTATGAGAACAAACAATAAAAATTATTGATCTAAGAGATAATGTATTGCCTAATATTGCAACTAATCATGTTATATTCTTTTTAGAAGAGCCATTATATTTTACTATAAATATGCCAGTCTGAATCTAAATTATGGAAACATCTCCAAATTATTAATTAAAGAATAAAATTATAAGGACACAAATTTAAAAAGTGGAGGAATATAAAAACCTAGGTAATGTTATAATAAATCAAATTTATGTCTTATTAATTTTCTTTATTTATATTTTATAGATATATATTAACTATATTAATGTTATGTAATTTATATTCCAAATGGAAACAGTTTTGTTGTTACTAAATTATTTTACCTATATTATGTGTTCTTATTTAAATAAATGATTTACAAAATCTATAATTTTAATTTTGAAACATGAATTTAATTTTTCAAATATTTGTATAATAATTTAGGGAGGTTGAATTTATGATAAATGTCTAAAATGTATGATTTTTCAATGAATAGGGAAAAATACTAATTTTATTGGAATCTATTTTTTATTTTAAACTACATAAAAAGTAGAGTTATAATTTTAATATGTTTTCAATTTTAAGCATTTATTATTGATTAAAAACAATCCAATTTTGATATGTAGAATGAGTTTTATACTATATTTTGGCATAAAATTGTTTTTAAACATAAAATATTATTTCTAAACTAATGTTTTTGATCATGTATTGCAGGATTAATTTTATATAAAATTAAACAATTTATCAATATTGAATCTTTAGATACTGATTCCATATTTGGAATCATGAGATCAAAATTTGTTAAATAGGCCTCTTTATTTTTACCACTATGAATAGTAAACATGTTTAATTTTTTTATGACAGTAAATGAAAAATGAATTAGTTAGGGTTATAACTAAGGTGATAAGGCAAACAAAATAATTCAAAATAATGAATTTATTTCATTAGAAGATTATTTTTTTAATAATCCAAAATTAGAAAATATAACCTTCTCTTTCTCTTTAACATTGATTCTTACCATTATATTATTTAAGTAGTAGAGAAAGGAAGAGTGTCTTTTCTTTTCTTATAATAATAAAAATATTTTATGGGACGGATAAAAAAATCATATTTTCAATAAAAAAAATTTATTTTAAATCTTAATAATATTTTTATCATTTTAATTGATTTTTTAATTTTTAATGATCAAATAATTTTCTTAAGTTCTTATAAAATGTTGACTAATGCTTATACTTAGTAGGAAAATATTTTATATGATTTTAAAATGAATAAAAGTAAAAAAAAAATTATTGATTCATGGTATCCGAAGAATTTAATATATTTAAATAAATTATTAGGGATGTTTTAATTTTTTATATTCAAATGTATTTTTTTCTAATTGATTTAAATGTTAAATTAATTGAATAGTTACAGAAACACCATTTACGGTATTTTATATTAAATTACATTTTATTAAATGATTTAATATTTATAAAAATCATATATTTTTCCTCTTGAATGATATGTGGTTTAAAATATAAATAATACCTTTTTTTACTTTTTTGTTCATATTAAATTTATTAACCCCTCATGAGTAAAAACATTGATATCATTGTAATTTTCAAAAGTCTTAATGTGGGTTATTAAAGGAGATAAGGGTGAATAAATCACATAAACTAATCTTTTTTTAGGTGGGGATATATATTATCCCTCATTATATAATCTTAATATATAAATTTCTATCCATTTTAAAATAAAAAACACTTTTAATTAATTTACGACTTTTAGAAATTTCATGAGTGCCCCTCCCCTCACTTCTGAATGGGAATCTCAACTCCTCTCTTACACACATGTTTCGAGGGATCTGGTACAGAAAATTCCTACCAAAATACCTTCATATAATCCCTTACCATTTCCCAGATTTATTTGGTTGATTGTAAAACCAACCTAGAAAAAAAGTAATATATATATCTAATGAGGTGCCCTGAAGAATTGGTGCAGTTCTTAGCTGAGAATTTTTTTTCTATTATAACCCTTAGATTCTTAGTAAACCATGAGGAAATAATAAAATAAGTACATTATATATATTGATATTTTATAATGATAATTCAATAAACTATATCAATCTCCAATTACTTCAACTTGGAAACAAAAACCCCAATTGTGTGAATGATAGACTACCACTTCTTGAACTGATATAATTATTTTTCAAACATCACCTGTCAAAAAATGTTATAACATTGTATTTAATGTTTATATAAAAAATTAAATAAATATTTATAAATTTTTAATGATCATATATCATCTTATTTATTACATTTTTATCAATTGAAAAATAGTATCACCTTTCCTGCGTATGTGTGGATTTCCACTACCACAACACAATGCAATTTGTTTTTCATGACCAAATTACATAGGTACTATTTATAATAATATTTGAAGAAGTAATATTATATTTATGATTAAATTAACAATACATATTGATAAAATGGAAATTAATTTCTTTCTATCATGATATTAGAAAAATGGAAATGTTACTCATATGTACGTACAACCTACCGTTTATATGATCGTAGAATATTTCATTTTTTTACTAACCTTTATTCCCGGTTTGTTTATAAATATAATTAATTTATAAACATTATTATTATTTTGGGAATATTATTCTAGATATTATAGAATGACTAAACATTTTACTGTAGTCAACTAACTAATTTTATTTTAACATATAAGATGAATATTCTTAAAACATCAGACATAAACATAATTTTATTTTGATTAGGCCTGACTTAGTAAAAGATAAAAAAAGAAATTAGAAAGAAGAAATTTTTTCTCAATAATTTAATAATTTACATAGGTCTATTATTCATGATGATAAGGAATGTACATGACAACTTATACTTATAGTAAGGGACACTTCAACATAAAAACCTCATCTTAAAAATTTTAATGGATTATATTATAAATTTTTTTATTCTTTGATAACGTTTTTATGTTATTTTATCATGAAATGAGTGAATTATAATTGGCATTTCCATTTAAAATTTTATATATTATAATTTTTTTCAAATGAATACTTTTAGGCCATGTTTTGAATTTATTTACAAAAGTTAAAATGACGGTTCAATTTTAATGTCTATGACATCAATGGATAGGGAAAATAATTTTGATATTAAAATATCAATTCCATTTAAATATATTTTCGAAAAGACCCAAAACATTAGAATGTATGGATTTTCCTACTGGTATTACCATTAGATAATATATGGCTTTATTTACAAGATATCATGATTTATCTAAATAAAACCATACATTCTAATGTTTTGGGTATTTTCAAAACTAGATTTAAATTGAATTGATATTTTAATATCAAAATTATTTTCCCTTATGGGTGGAAAGAATGTTTTTATGCATGATTTTCTTTAATATGATTATAATATATTTCATGGAATTATTTATGATGTTTAGGGGTTATGTTATAAAAAATGAATGAGTTTTTATGTAACAAATGAAATATGTATGTTTTTGTTATAGACCAAGGATGGGTGGTTCTCTTATGTACCATTAATGGGTGATCTCGATATAGATCTCCATTACATCAAGTATTTTTAAGAGTTATCATAAGAGTGAAATGAAAGTTATTTAATAAGTTAACTAAAAGATTTATTTATTCTTATTATTGGATTTCATGAATATATTATGACTTCATAAGGTAATATATTGATATTATGTATAATGAAAAGTATATTCAACTTCATATGTCGAAGATATATAACTATTTTTTTTTTGAGAAATTGTACATAGGGATTTTAGGATTTTTTCGAAATCATAATTATTTTTATTTTTCCATCAATAGTTCTTATTACATGTTTTATTAAAAAATTTGGGATGATAAATTTATTTCTTAGATAATTATATTTTTTTGAGCTCAAAATTTATTTTGAAAAAAGATGATTTTTACCATTATTCATAGACTAAGGTGTTTCCCACCTAATTTATTTTTTATTTGTACCATTCTAGTATATTCCATCTCATATCAAATTTTCAAATGTTTTTTATTGGGTATTAAGTATGAGTGGGGATGGTGATATTGTCATGATGAAAATAAGGATGATATATCATGAAAATCGAACTAGTTGTATATTACATGTTTTTTATTATAGAAAAAATATATGCTAATTTATTATTTTCAATTTTTTATATAGTATCTATTTATATAATTTTAATAACCTAATTATAATTATATTTTAACATAAAACATCATGAGGAATGAATGAAAATGAAATATTTCAGTAGATTCAATTTGCATATTGTTTATGGCCATGTACTTGTAGGGGGGTGGGGAAAAATAACCCAATATATAAGATCCGTAGTGTCTAAAGTTATTGATCTGTAGGGAATCACCACAAGAAAAAGACATATAGTTTTGAGGTAGATAAATAGTACTTGAGTATATGATAAAGTATTCAACCGCTTATACTTTCTATTCATGATTTTCATCTACCATATTCCCCACATTCTATGTATGAATAATAAAACAAATTGATTTATAAAAAATCTAGACACTCTAATATAGAATATTATGGACCAATTAATTGGTATATGACCTTGAAATAATATGTACACCATTGATGAATAGATAGTGCTTCATATTCAAACAAGGTTTGGTTTTGGAAATGAATTTATCAAAATCATACACTATTGGTACAACCTCTATGTTTAATTTTATATGAGCTTCTTACAATAGATTATTAATGGAATTTGGTTTTTGCAACAAACCAATTGAAATAAATTTAATATAAGTTAATAAGAAGGATATAATTAAAATAATTGAAATTAAATAAATCAATTTAGGGTAAAAAAACATGGTTTCATAACAGAAACACATACCTCAAGATAAATATATCTTAAGATTCCAAACCCTAATTAGTATTCTCCAATGAAGAAAAAAACCAAGAAATTAAAGATATGATGATCAAAACTATGATTGAGATCCAAAAAAGAGGGTATTATATTAACAAAGAAAAACACAGATCCACATAACACTGTGGAGTTGAAGAGAGATCAGAAGTTTTAGAGAATAATGTCATGAAACTAACTAGGATAAGATCAAATGGAGTTTCTCAAGCTTCGAATCACTTCGATGAGGATTTTGTGGGGCCAATACTGGATCTTGTATGATCCAAAGGAAGAAAAACTCATATGGTGCCATGATAGGACTGTTCAAAACCTACTGCGGGGTTCATGGATTTTTATTTTGGATTCTAAGATTAAAGAAATCATGTGCATGGTTAGCTGGTCAGAGCTGCATGGTTTGAAACACCAAGGAGAATAATCATGTGCCTATTTTAAATGTGATTCATGGTTTATCTTAAGAGGGTGAATAACTTGCGTAAAAATGCACCAACCATGAAAAATTACAATTTCCTTGTATTTAACGATCTATTAGGAGAGGGTTCATGGTTTTTCCAATCCTTGTGCCAACCATGCAGTAACCCATAATTTTGGAAATTTATAATATTTCAACCTTAACAACCCCAGCTTAAACCTAAAAAACGTGATAAAATGGGGGTTAATTAATACCTAAAAAATAGAATCATTTTGTTAGAAAATTTTAATCCTTCCATCATGTTAATTTAAAATTAATTTTGTATAAGTTTTGAATAAATGTTATAAAATATTTGATTGATTGACCAAAAGAGAATATCATATACATATATATTTTAACTAATAAAATATCATAAGAAGATATTTTCTAAAAATTTCTTCTATATTGCACCCCTTATAAAATCCATTTTTCAATATAAAATAACCCAAGCATTCAGATCAAGATCGGAGTGTTTTTTATGACCATAAAGATCATTAGAATATTTATAAAATAAACTTATAGGATGAGGGTTTTTAAAACCCATATGTTGTACGACACATAATTCCTCCACTAAATAACCATTTTAAAATGAATATTTTCTTATTATGGTGTATAAATTAAAATTCACATGAAAGGAATATGGAAACTGGATTATAATGGGTTCTAGCATGAGAAATAAGATAATTATTTCCTTTTAATCCATTAGATCATCTTAATTGTATCAATTATCAACTAGCCTAGGATTATTCATATAAATTAATCATTGATAATCATGCTTTTTTTATAAATTCACATTCGTTTCTTATCACTGAATGGTTCGAGGTCCTATAATCTAGTTCCCAAAATCCATTTCCACGAAAATGGTTTATTTATTCTAGCATAGATATAGTATGAATTTTATCATCTAATGCTTCTACTACAATATTATGGTCAATCTATTTTAATAATGAATAGAACTAAACATGTATTATTACACTCCCTCTACTCATAACTCCATATTATAGGTATCCTATAATATTCTATAAAATATGTAATTCCAAGGATTTTGGTCTAGGTAAAACACTCTCATGATCCAAAATTTCATGTTTTCATAAACTAGTTTGATTCTAATCATATCCATATTTATTTTCAAAAACTTATTTGATAGTTTAAATTATCATGTTATTAAAATAATTAGCGACTTCGTCAATTTTAATTTTTTCTAGGATGAAATGGATGAATTTAAAAAATATATCATATTGACAGAATATTCAAGTATCCTTGGATTTTTAGTAAAACTATATTAGAAATATTTTTAATATAATATCTAATAAACATTCAATAATAATCCTTCAGATCAAACAAACCAATGTTTTCTTTAGTGTGCACGATATACACCTTTCATACAAAAATTTTAAAGTATCTAAATTTTGTTTTTGTTTTATTTTTAATATCTAATAAGGTATATTTTTAAGAAAAGTTCTTATTAAAAAACTGTTATTTATATTGAAAAATATATTAATATCTTATTCCAAAAAAATAACTTGTAATACTATATTAGATAAAAAATATTGTTTTTGATTTTTTTTTAATATGGATATTTCTTCTTTCAACAATTGATTTTTGTTGAGATATTATTTGAGAATAAATAGTTTGTTAAATACTAATGTATAAGTAAATATAATTAAATTCCTTATTCTCAAACAATCTTCTAATATCACTTACTAATATTATTAACAAGAAATATTTTTCCTTTTGAGAAACATTTGAAAAAAGTTCAAAAAAAGGAATAAATATTTATGTTGTAAAAAATAAACTCAATTAAATATATAATATTACTATAAAAAAACAAATATTCTAAAAATTAAACTTATTACACTAGATCGTCCATAAAAATCCATTTACATATGTTCTAAAGGATTTGAATTAGCATGCTTGTTAATGGATTTTCATGATGGATTATTCTTATTACATTGTTAGAATGAATCAAAAATATATCTTGATAAATGGTAAGACTAATAGAACCAAAAATAAATGATTATTAGATTACCTTGATAGAGATGATATATTAAAATGTACATGTTCCTTATACCATATATAATAATCATTTTTTAGTAGTTAAAAAATTTATTTTATGTTTACACAAGGAACTAAGGTCCAAAGTAAAAAAACATGTTTAGTTCTGGGTGCTCACATTTTAATAATATTATGTTTAAATACATAACATGAATTTACTGAAAATTAAAAAAAATCATCATCACATAGTTGTTAAAATTCTTATTAAATTATTCTTCTATCAATTAACATATTAAAAGTTATATATTAGGATTTATATTGATTTCCCATTGATCCAAAACTAATTATGATTCCTTTTGAATTGTCTCCAATGGTAACCAAGACTCCAATAACTTTTGATATTGAATAGAAATTTGAGAAATATTCACTCATGTGCCTTGAGTAGCCATTATACTTGTAATACGTTTTTCTTTTTTTGTTGACAATTTTCACATAAAAAATAAAGTAAATTAATTTTTTGGGACCCATTATTTCTTCGGCCCTATAAGGTCTTCCAATAATTATATGATCAAGAAGATCTATCAAATTTGACCAGAGTTTATAGATATATTAGGAGATAATTTCATTGTAATGAGATATTTCATTACACTATTAATATGTGGGTTCCTCAAAAAATAGTTATTTGTATAATGTAATTAAATTTCATTTAAAAAATAAGAAACACTTGGCATGTTTTGAATAATATAACCAGGAAAAAAATAGTTTCTATAAAACATAGGTTTTTCTTCCTTACTTCCATGTCTATATTTTTTTGTATTATGATAAATTTTTTCATGTTTTTTAATGATTCTTGTACCTTAGTTAATATATGAGTATAATATTTAAAGGACTATACTTCAGTCTCCAAATCTTTAATTCTAGTTTCATGTAGAGTGTGGATGAATAATAATTAATTAGTTTTTATTTTATTTTATATTGCTATTTTATCATGGATCATTTTTCAATTAGTACATCATTACAAATAATATTGAATGATTTATGATTTTTCAAATGGGATTTATTTTTATTTTCAATTAATGAATAATATTTTTATAATTTATAATTTTACCAACTTTTATAATTAAAATTATATGAGTATTATGATTTTACCATTATTTCTATAAATATCGTGTTTTATTTTAGATTAGATTAGTAAATTTTAGAATCCAAACATGAAGAGATGTTGGAGTCCTCAGAAACACACTATGTAGTTTACATTGCCTTCTTTCCTTTTCACTCATAATTAGATTTTATATTGTTATTATACTATTTTAATATCATTATTTGTTTCTCCTATCTCAATCATTGAAAATTAGATGTGATATTCACCATTTTTTCATTCATAACACTGAACCACTTTTAATATATAATTGTTTTTATTGGAATCATTGTAATAATTTTTGAAGCCTTTTCACTTATTATAAAACATACTAAATATTCCAATCATTTGAGTACATTCATCTCTTTAATTCAAAAATCTTGAAACATTTGGTGATATAACATTGACTTTAATAATCATATCACTACTACAAACATGACCTTTATCAGCGCTAAAAAAAGGGATGATAAAGCCAGCATAGATAAAGGGGGGTCCCATATATCAGCGCTTCCTTTATCAGCACTTTCATTTTAGCACTGATAAAGGACCATTTTATCAGCGCTTTTAAAAAAGCGCTGATAAAAGTTAAAAAAATTTAAAATTTTTTTAAAAAAAAATAAAAAAATAAAAAAATACTGCGAATCGGGTGGGATTTTGTAGCGCTTGAGCCCCCCATTTTACAGTGCTTTTTTACCCCTGTACAACACCCCACGCACCCCATGCACCCCCTTCACCCTTTAACAGCACTTGCTGCTATATTCCCCCATGCACACGTGCCCCTGCCTCCAAAAGGATTTGAACTCGAGACCTCCCCCCTGTGTGCCTAAGCCTTTACCACTACTCTATTTTGATTTGTCTCCAATTCATTATATATATATATATATATATTTAGTTATATTTATTCGTATAGTTATATATATTTATATTAATATATATATAGTTATTAGATTATAATATATATATAAAGTTATATAATAATATATATATAGTTATATTATAATATATATATATATATATAGTTATATTAATATATATATATATTGTAATATTAATATATATATATAGTGATATTAATATATATCTTTATCTATATATATATATATAGTTATATTTATTCATATAGTAATATATATTTATATGAATATCTATATATAGTTATATTAACATATATATAATTATATGAATATATATGTATAGTTATATTAATATATATATAGTGATATTAATATATATACTTATAGTAATACTAATATATATATGTAGTTATATATAGATATATAGTTACAGATTAATATATATATATATATAGTCAGATTAATATATATATATAGTAAGATTAATATATATATATATATAGTTAGATTAACATATAGGTATATAAATATTCATATATTTTTATTTTAAAAAAAATGGATGTTATTTATTATTTATATAAATCTAATATATTTTATAAGTAAATATATTTTATTATTTATATTTATAATTAAATTTTTAGGTATGAATATATAAAAAAATTGTACATATAGTTATATATTTGATTATAAATAGCAGTGCATTATCAAAAAGGATAAAATTTCAAATAAATAATATCAATATGAATGTAATAACATGGAATAAATTCAGTCCCCACCAAAAAAAGCCAATAATACCCCCTTAAACGATGCTGAAAATCCACAAAATGATAAAATATTTGGGTACCCCGACAAAAAACTCAGTTTTGGAGGCCTTCTAGGCCTTTTTTAGCCTCGAAAATTGCTTTATCGGTGTCCCCCCAACTTATAATGACGTAGAGCTCGTCACAGGATTCTATTTGATATGTGGTATAGCTCAAACAGACACCCGGATCAAAAGTTATGGCCGTTTGAAGTTTGAGTTGCATTTTCAACATATTTTGGATCTTTTTTTAATTTTTTTAAATTTTTTAAATCCTCAAATTGTTATTAAATGACTATTACTCCATAATTATTATCAAATTATTAATTAAAGATATTTTTTTTAATTTTTTAAGAATCCATTTTCACTAAATATCTTATATATATATTAAGTATAATATGTGTAAATGTACATTTATACTTACCAAAAATATAATTAAAAATTATATATTATATTTATATAAAAATATAACTATATTTATATATTTATATATTAATATATTTTTATTTTTTTTTTGAAGCCGACCCTTTATCAGCGCATTTAAAAAAATCCCTGATAAAGCCCCCCCCCCCTTTGTCAGCGCTACTAAACAAGCGCTGATAAAGGGGGGCCCATTACCCGCGCTAACAAAAGCGCTGATAAAGGGGGGGCTCTGCGAAAAACTATTTTTGTGGAGGTGTATCTCATTTTATAAAAGTAAAATTGAGAGAAGTATTCTCCATTTTTGTATGTCTATGATCTTATGCATTACCTCGTATTTTATCCTCACACATCATCAATGTACTGATCAATTCATTCATTCCTAAACTTATAATTATTGTTGTTTGTCAGATAGTAGAAGATATTTTATTTAATTTTGAAGTTAAATTTTTATGAATATTTAATTCCTACTCTTGTTCTATAATTGTTTATCCTAAAGAATCAACACCATTGACTATTTCAAGAAATATTCCATTCATTTGAGAAACAATTTCTACATTATGCATCCTAATATTATCAAACAATAATTTAGTAGTGTTGTACATTATTTTAATTATATTTTTAGTTCCTTAATATGTAATAGTTACTATCTTTATTATTTCATAGGTAGTTTCACTTTGAGAATGATGATTAAAATCATCAAGAGGATTTCTGCATTTCGTATCATTCATTTATTTTTTATTTATATTATAATAATCTTCCATAAATAAATCCCTATTTTATAGATATTAATGAATTTCATATGTCTTAAAAAAATTTATATAAACATCGAAACCAATAGTAATCAAAAAAAATTTCATCCAGGATTTCTAGTATCCTTGGTTTTCTCTACTAAAATATAACACTATGATCATTAGCATTTCAAATTTGAGTTCATCCATAAGCATTTTTTTTCAAATAAACATTGGATCAAAAACGCATGATCTTAAAATGATATTTCAAAAATCAATCATTTATTATATAATATTTGTTAGAATAAACAAAAATACACAATATGGGGGTGAATTATGTCCTTAAAAAAACATGAATAATTTAAAATTCCCCATACTTTTCATTTTTACTGAAAAGTGGTTCTATTTTTTCATGTGGATTATTTATAAGAGTAATAAAAAATAAAACATAAATTTTTAAGGTGATTTGAAAAAATATCTTATAGTCCACTCTAATAACACTATCTCTGCGAGCTTTATAATATTCACTAAACATGTCCTTTTACTGAGGACCTCTATAACAGAGTGAGATAGTAGAAACCATAAAATAAGGATAATAATGGTCCTTTTATTTCATTTACATGTATCCCTGAAAACTATATTAGTATGAGAATATGACACTCTATCATATAATATAGGTTGATTATTGAATAATTAGTCAATCTCAAAGTTGAATCTACAACCTAAAAATGAAGAGATTATCAAAGGAATATTAAATAAACTACAAAATAATTACATCCAAAAGAAGCTCCATGTTATCATATTAAATAACATTAAATCAGAATGTTAAAATATTATCATTTCAATTGAAGGAAAATATAAATATCAGTAGATTAAAATTTGTATATTTCTAATTTTTAGAGATAAAAATGTTTTTTATGGACATGGAAATATTATCACTACATAGTAACAACAATAGTAGTAGAAATAATAATATTTGAATCTCCTAAAAAATAAAAATAGAAATTTTACATTTGTAACAACAATGAAATTGTGGGTTTTTTAGAAATATTTGGAACTTAGCTCTATCTAATTTTTTCTAAATAACATTGAAAATAAATAAGAAATATGATTGGATTTCTGTTAAGTAGATATGGAAATATATTTAAACAAATCTTGATATTCAATACATAAAGTAGTTGAATGTTGTATTGAAATACCCACCAAAAATAGATACTTTCCTTATAAATATGAATGAATTAACCATTTTAGATTATCGTTTTATTTTTATTTCAAATTTATTTTAATTTATATATTTAATCACATGAAACCATTTCATAATTCTCAGAAAATATCTAGACATTAAATTTCGTAGATGACTACATCAACGTTGGTATTCCTCTATATATAGAATCTAAAAGATTACAATACACACCATATTTTTTATTCTAAACATTGGAATAACTAACCATATGATATACCCAAAAAATAGGGATCTTCACAAATGTTAGGTTCTAAATCCCAATAATCATTCCAAATATATGGAAGCAACATACAGTTGAAAAAGACAATTTTCAATATCTAACAGTCATCTAAAACATAAGTATATGAAAAATGAATCCATAATTACTTAAAATATCTATAATAGTTATAAAATAAAAACATCATTTAATTACATCAAAAATTAGATAGAAAATCAAAAAATATTACAATTAATATTATCCTAAAATTCAATTAATGTAAAGACATTAGAAAAAATGAGGTTGTTTGTGATCATCAAAATAATTGAAAAATAAAATGAAATTATTAGATCAGTTATCATATTCCCAAAAATATTCCCCTTTTTGATGACAAAAGCCCATGTAAATATTTATAATAAAATATGTAGGTTTAAAATAACAATCAATAAAATAGAGATTATGTAAATTATATCAAATAATTATGTCATTCTCTAAATTTATCTCCCTTTTTATGAAATAAATAGGAATTTATAGTTATATGTTAAAATTTATTATTGTTTCAAAAATAAGTCAGTGAACAAATTTTTAATCAAAAAAATAAATACAAAAATGGATAGGATTAGAAACATATCATAGTAGTAAACCAATAAAAAATTAAGTATAATAGATAATATATTAAAATAATTAATTTATTTGTATTAATAATATGAAATAAAAAAATGTTCCCCATGATTTAAAATATGGAAAGGTTTATATTGTGGAGAAGGATGAGAAAATTTAGAATAATATTCCTTGGTCAGGTAATATTTGATATCCTAATGCACTTACTTCAACTCATTTATAAAAAAATTGAAATTACAATTCCCTAACATAACCCATTCCTTAAAAAATTATTTATTTTGGAAATATTTCGACAATTCTAATAGTTTTTTTCATTATAAAATTATAAACTCCCTCCTAATAATTAATATATTTACTCATTAGGTCATCTAGTAAGTTATCAAAACCACAAACTCTTGTATCTGCTAATGATAACATATGTAAAGGATCATTCATATTCACAATCATTTTGTTAATGGGAACACTATCAAATTAAAGTACTTACATCATTTCATTCATATCAAAAATATTTATAGAAGTAAGGTCTATCCTTCACAAAACATCTAGGTGTATTTTCACTCTCGAATTATTTTCAATCTTGAAGTAGAAACTACTTCATGACTAAAGTTGGTTTTTATGTATTCAAACAAAATAAACAAAACCGATTTCAAATATATAAAATGTTATTTATAGAAATATTTACTTTTCATCAATAAAATTTGGTTGTCCTCCTCCCTTTTAAAAGAATAAAATTAAAACATTCATTTTTAAAATTCTTTCAACAATTGATAGTTATTCTAAATTGATTCAATATAATTTATAGAAATAGAATAATTCCATAAACTGTAATGATCTTTTATAGAAGTCATATTTTCTTCATAAAATATAAATAATTCATTCCTTAACGTTAAGAATTTTGAAACCATACCAAAAAAAAGAATCATTACACTCTCCAAAATTCAAATCATCATTAGTAGAAAATGTTGATTGGTTTAGCTTCACTGAAGGATCTTTAACATGAACCATATGAAGTGAATAAATATTTATATCTTCAATAGAATGAAATTACATTTCTCTATGAACATCCATTTCCTAACATATTTTATCAATATTATATTCAATGGTCCTATCAACAAGAGAAACTGACTAATATATGACCATCTCAGTTTTAATAACACCGAGTGTACATACTTTCACACATTTATGAGCATCATCTATAAGAATTTATTCAGTTAAATGTAAACCCTATGAATGTGAGAATAATTTGACTTGTTTTCTAAACTCTTGTATAATAAGAACGCAACATTCGTCATCAAAAATAACAATATCTATTTCTATAGAACGTTTCTACTATGGACCCGGATAATCATCTTCTTTAACTGTATCAGCTCCAACCTTCTGAACAATATCGTCTATACTTTTTTGAAATGGAACAAAACTATATTAATTATATTCATTTGTGTATAGTTCATTATAAAACCTTCTAATTTGAGGTATTACTCTAACTCTAGATGTAATTTTTTCTTCTATTAACTTTCCTCTATTGGTACTGAATGGTATATTGGTATCGCCAATAGATGTATGTTGTAGATATCAGGATATATAATTTATTCCAACTACTCCATCAACTCAAGGAACCCCAAAATCTTCTACAACATGAATAACAATACAATAAAACATCAAGATCCTATTCTTCCCATGAGAAAAAGGTATAAATCATTATTCCTTGTCCAATCCAATAAAAATCCACAAACCCTAGACTATGATCCAGAAAAAATTAAATTTTATAAGAACACCAATAGATAGAAGGTTACTATGATGACATATGATATCTATTTGAATGTCACCCATCATTTCAAACTTTTATATAATAATACAAATCAATATTCAATAGTTATTTAAAGAAATTAATTTATCCATTCGACAATGGTGAGGAATATACCTTATAATCATCATAACATGAAATTTTTTTGAAGGAAAGAGAGAACACCAAAAGAGAACATGTCATACCGTAATGTACAAGTGGCCTAAGGAGGTTTAAAGTAGTAGAGACTGAGGGAATCCACTCTCACTAGGTTAACCCCTTCTAGGATCATGGTGGTAGAATTATGTAAGAATATGGGATCCAGTCCGGAAACATCAATAGAGGAAAGGTGGTTCGGCACTTAATCTCCCTCTCACCATGTATGGACCACCTAGGTGTTGTTGATAGTCATGCCCCTGCACTTTATTTTGATGCAATGAACCAACCATGGGATGGGACCATTTCATTGCATGGTGTTGTGAATTATTTTAGAGTTAGTATCCACCATTGATAAAATTATCCCTTTGAGTTGGAAAATGTTGACGTTATAAATCATCACCTTAGCCTCCACCTAGAGAGAAGATCCATGACCCATGTGGCTTGAATATTCCATGATGTCCAACCCTGTGGAATTTCACACCACCCCTCCCCCATGGAGAATCCCTATGTATGAAGACCCATCGATATTACGTTTTCTACCCCTACTGGGTGCTGGGTAGTAAACCCAATGGTCTCTTGTATCACTACATCGATGAGGATTAGCGTTTTCCCGGGTGAGTAGTCATTGAAGGATAGGTGCCTCCTTCCATATGCTAAGGGAACGAACCATATCGAGGAGAAGAATCATCATGTGGGAGACGATAACCTAGCTAGAGGCAATGGTTCCCTCATGTCTAGCCTTATTCCTCACCAACCAGAGAGACTAAAATCCTGCATAGAAGACCATGGTGTGATCCATCTTCTCAATGCCTCCCTCCCCCACCCCATGGAACAACTGATCCAAAAAAGTCATACCATCCATGTTGCTATCTGGAATTGTTGTGAACTCACCAATGATTTCCAAACCTCCCTCTCCCATTCACCTTCGAAGAAAAGGTGCCCTAAACTCTCCTCTCTATGAACTGAGAAGAAGTAGAACCTTAATGCCAGCATGATTCTGCAGTGCTTAATATTCTTATCCATGGGCAGATACATGTGGCGGAACCTCCATGTGAGAAATTTATGTTCAGGGGATATTCCCTTTTCCCATAGTATATTATCTCAGGCATCACAATTTTTAGAGATGGACACGGTATGCAATATGTCCCTAGAGAAGAAGTCCCCCCAAGGGAGAAGGGTAGATGGAGCACTTATCCAGATCCTGGTTGATCATTATGAGGTTTAATGTATCTAGTTCTTCCTTGTCCAAAACCAACTCAATGAATGTAGGGTGGGAGCTGGAGTCCTTAAAAGAAATCTATGTGTTTGGGCACCTGGGGAACCCAAGGACACTCTCGAGCAACTTATGGATCCAAAAAGAGATATATCCCCTCCCAACGATCTGTCTAGAGTGTAGATGAAGATCAGAGATAAGAGAAGATATCACTAACTAAAATGGGGAAATTTTCTTATCACCCAAAGATGCGGGCCTGAGGTGGTATTTGTGCGTAGTGATACCCCATAGCATTCATTGTACCATGACATCATAGGAAATATTTTCATGTACGTAGTGGATGGAGTCATCGATCATGTACATGTTGATGTCTCCATCCAACGTTGGATATACCACCTTTTGTCAGGAATCCCAATGCCACTAACCTTCTGATCGAGGCTCCCAAATGAACCCTGAAAAAATCATAATTATTCTGTTAATGATAATATTCGGAGCATAGATTTATGAGAGGAAATGGATGGTAGTAGATTGTAGTATTCTATTAACAAGAATTATCTAACCCCCACATGAGAGATAATTTTTCTTGCAATTTAGGATATTTTATGTTATCATAAAAATAATGGATTTGATGTCCCAAATAAGGAGGGATATTGGAGAACTTATTTACTCTATTAGGAAGGCCCCTATATTCATGTTTAAGGATGATTTAGATAGTAGGGATCCGAGAGGAGGTTCATTGGTTGGAGATATAGAAGCCGCTTCTAGATTTATTGTTAACCTACCCAATCAATTGGCAGTAGTCCTGCAAGATCCAATTGAAACCTAAAATGAATTTCAGACTAGTCTTCTGGAAAATAAAGGTATCATCAATGAACATCATGTGAGAAACAACGGGGGATATTCTACTTATTCAATAGGCTAGCACCTCTCTTCAACTGATACCCACGTGGAGGAGGAGGTGGAAGACATCCTGGGATAGGATAATAATGCTTGGGGAATGTGAGTCCCCCTACCTCAGGCCACGACTACTCTTGAAGAACCCATAATATTTACCTATAAATTTGACCATCGACCAAGAGGAGCTGAATCATCTAATGATGAGGTTGATGTTCCATGGGTAAAACCCCCATACTTTCATGATCCTTGTTGATAACACCCCACTCGACCTAGTCATAAGATTTATTCATGTCACGATTGATCACGAAATTAGAGAAGTGAGCCTATAAGTTTAAATCTATGATCATTTCATGAGACATTTAAATTCCCCTTATATCAAGCACCCTTTGAAGAAATCTTGTAGTCTCATAGTTACCCACTGAGTAATGTGACATGACACACTTACAGTGATTATTCTATCTAGAATATTATATGGGAAATTGCACATACTCTCTAGCCTATACTGTGCTATAGAGGAAATATTCTTGAACTTGGGGAGGAAAAATATGGTACTAGCATATGTGACCCTGGGAAGATAGCCCCCAAAAATGAAGTACTGGATAACCACTATGACATCCATTTTCACCAGGTCCACAAGCCTCTGTTAAACGACCTTGGAAAGCTTTTGGTGCCCAGGGAACTATCATGGTTGAGGATTTGCGTTGGTTCCTTGATCTCATTTTTGACAAAGATGGTAAATAAGACCTCATTGTACATGGTTGAGTGCTAGTTGGGGATCACATCAAATAGCCCACCAGTCCCTTCCTGAATACCCATTGGTTAGGGGACTAGGGCATGCAAGGAGGTATTTCTGAATTGTGAATATTTTTCCTAATAGATCTTAAACCAAAGTGTCATTTGAATATCATAGGTATATTATCCATATAAACATGATATTATTTATAATACACTATTACTTATAAAATATATTTCATACATCAGAAAACAAACTACATAGGCTTGTAAAATTATTTTAGGTCTTTTTTGAAAACATTCAATATTTTTTTTCCCGAAAAAATATACACCAGTCCTTAGAATCACATATCAGTTTTTAACAAAATATTCATTTAGAAGATACATTTAATGTCAAAAAAATCTTTTATATAAATTTTCTATCGAAACTAGAAATTCTTAACCTATTCAAGCCACTCAACCTAAATTTTTTGCTTCTATTTTCCGTTTCAACTGTGAGAATCCGATGTAATGTGGTTTCAAAAATCTATGTTTGAGATATATTGAGGGATAAATTTTTTGAAAGGATTCATGTTTTAAGGTAGGAGATAGAATTTTTTTACTTGGATGGTTTTAGGTTAAAATTTATATTTTTGAACCAAATTGTTTGTGTAATAATTTTGAAATTTTAAATTGAAATGGTCATTTCAGAAAATAAAATAAAAAAATAAAACATTTAAATATACAGAATTATAAAACTAATTATTAACAGAAATAACTAAGACATTAAAATATAACCCTATAAATGAAAATTGATTAATTACAAGGATATTAAAAGTATAAGTAAAATATATTCATGAAATTAAAAAAAACATAAATTCCCATTGATAAATTCAATAAAATTAGTGGGAAGTGTTTCAGTGAAAATATCAGTAATTTGTTATTGGTATCCCCAAATTGTAAAGGTATAACCCATTTGTGTAAATTATACCTTAAAAATGATGTCTAAGATCATTATTTGTAGTAATAAAGTGAATCATAGGATTCTAGGAAATTATAATAGCATTACCATTGTCAAATAAAAATGAAATATGACTAAATTTATGACTTGATCCTAGAAGTGTGTGTTTCAACTGCAATAATTATACACTAAAACATATAGAAGATATATATAATGATTCAACTATTGAAAATAAAATTTAAGGATTCTATTTAATATACTATGGATCTAAGGACATTTATAAAAAGTGACAAGGAAAAGAGGTACATTTTCTATATAATATAATCCAAAAAAAATCATCAGAATTAGAAAATAAATGAAACTAGTTATTTTATATACCATATATATATATAAAAATCATTACTTTTAAATATATTGAATACCATTTGATAAAAGTCTGATGTTATTCCTTTTGGGATGACATAAATCATTCATTACTTAAAAGAAAAAAGCTAATCTTTGGCCCACTTGTAGTAAGATATAATAGACTAATAAAATAAAAAGTTGTATAACATGTCTTCCACTAGGGTTCCAATATTATCGAAGTAAAGTTTTAAATTTTTACACTTGATAATTTCTTATGTCATATGGTTTTTGAGTACATAAAATTTCTATAAATAAATATTTTAGTTTATTTTATTCAAAACACTACAAAAATCCTTTTGATAAATTTGATATCAATGCAATAAATTGAGTTCTCAATTTATACTCAATTAAACATTCATTTTCATGATTACTAAGAGAACATTTCAAAACATTTGATTAGTCTACTCAAAAAATAACATCATCTACATAGATTTGAAAAAAAATTAAATTATCAAATAAAAGTTTTAGCGTTAAATGAGTAGGATCTTCCAACCCCACTAAGAAACCTTTTTTCAAAATAAAGGACCATAGCCTTCCATAAAAAGTCCTTGATTATACTTTATGACCAAAAAATTATATAGTAGGATTATAAATATAATTTTTTAGGTGAGGGTTTTTAAACCTTGGAGGATATTAAACATAGACTTACTCCACTAAATAATCATTTAAAGATGAATATTTGAAATCCATATAATATAATATAAAACTCATATGATATGTATTTTCTTACACAATTCTAATAGATTTTAACCTAGAAATAGGTCAATGATTGTCTCATAATCCATTCCATCCTCATTTTAGTGAAATTTTTTAAATAGAATTTTTATATTCTAGGTAATTATATTTTGTCCATTAGAATATTTATAAACCGCCATTTTTTATCACTATATGGTTTCAGTCCCATTCAAAAAAAATAAAAAAATTAATTTCACTTCAACTAATTTATGTCATCCTCCAAAGCTATTATCCATCATTAATCATATATGGATTATTATTCAATATTATGTTTGATGATAACTCAGTTTCTTTATTTCACATTAATTAATAATTTCTTACATATGATTACACATAATACAATCCATATGATCGTGAAGTCTAGTGTATTTGGGATGTAGGTACATATCATAACATCATGTACCTTGGATAATCAAAATTACAGAATTTGTTTTAGCATGCTCTTAAAAATCCTTGATCCACTAAAACATCATAGTATAGCCATAACATCTTCTTACAAAAGGGGTGGGTGATTATGAATTTAATGGGAACATAAAATAAGCATAAAATCAAGAATATATACATGTTAGAAAATGGTAATTTCAACAGAACATAATTGTTATTAGAATCATAGATCTAAAAAATTACGAAATGACATAACATTATAACATAAAGCTAGAAAGTCAATATCAAAACAAATTGAAAAATGAAATCAAAAAATATTTCAATGATAACCACTAAGACATCGTAACATGATTTAAAAATCCCCTGACGATATAGGTTCATTATGTAATCCCTTTCATGTATTATAATTAGACTAGAATAGTAACCAATGTAATGGGGTGCTATATAATTCCAGGCACACCAATCACTTTCATATCATACACATGCATAATCTTCCATCATAGATCGCTCACCATATGATCATATTTCCTTATATTAAACTCAATGATCTATGTATATGGAATACATACATTGAGGTACCCAATAATATTATTATAGCTATATCCATGTGAATACCCTTGAGTTTAAATTTTCATGTTATTCAAAACAAAAATTAATTATGATGAAAAAATGACATATAAATGACTGAAGCCTAACGACAGTTCATAAGGGTTCATAAATTTGTTTAATGTGAGTGGAATGGGTCTCTCAACATTTGGAGATAAAATGGGTAGTAAGATGGTGGTTGAAAACATATCCCAGCATTATGAATAGGAAATAAAATTGCATAAAATTAATAATATGCTTGAATTAGGAGGAGTTAGAGAGGTTATCTTACTATATTAAGATATAATAATCACTGAGGTAAATGACATAATGAGAGGGGATAAGTGATCACTCATTGTTTGAGAATAAATTATAAATTTTAGGGTTATTTATAAATTTCTGAAAACAAAACATGCTAAAATTCATAATTATAAATATAATGAATGTTATTGAATTGAAAATAATGAGGGAGTGGTCCCACACATTTGTAACAAAAAATTCACAATACATTATCGGAAACACAACAAGTGTACATGCTATTTAATGGGAGCGATTGATGAGGGTAAAAGGAGACAATTATAACATGGAAACAAAAAATGGAAGTAATAATAAAATATAAAAACAAAAAAAATAAATTTTAATTAAGATGCATATGAGAAAAAAGGTGAATTGATAAAATGAAGAGGGGAAATGGGTTACTAAATTTTAGCATGGTAATAATTTTTGTATAGGTAAAAATAAGAGGGGGTAAATTATATAAAATTTAGAGAATATTAATTGTAATTTATTGATATTTTCAAAATTTCATGAAAATATATTAAAATTGTGATTCAAATGCATAATTTCAATGAAAGAACATGAAGTAAAAAGAAGAGGACAAGGTCTAATGCCTTGAGAAGATGATTCCAAAAGATTTGGATGATATTCATGGGAGATTAGGGGATCTATGGGAGGAATAAAAAGAGGGTATGTATGAATAAATATGTTCTCCTTGGTTTTTGAGTAAATATGATTGGGATATTGGTTGAGTGTATACAAGAAAATGATAGGGGAGTTTGTTATTATTTCCCAAACATAGGTTTGGACTATAAAAATATAAAAAAAATACAATGGTTTCTGCCAAAGATAATTGGTTTCAATTATTTTAGAAGGTCATGATATGAAATCATTAAATATTAACCTTGATGTTGTATAAGTGTGTTATTTTTTTAAGTAATTGATTTTGAATCTATAAAATATAGTATAGGTTTGGGAGTATTTTTAAAGGCTTTAAAAAAACATTTAAATATAAAAAACACATTAATTTATAAAGGAAAAATATATTTGATATTCAACACCATTTATATTAATTATTATAACACTTATAGGTCATTATGATATCATAATACACACTATATATATATATAATATTTATGTTTTACCCAAAATTTGACTTAATCAAAAAATTATAGAAATTATTTGTTGGATAATTTCAGTGTTTTGATTCAAAAAAATTTATTTATCTTATCAGAATAACTCTATAAATTTGTGAAATTAATATTTTAAATCAATATATATAATTACTAAATAATGATGGTTTTTTTAAATATACTGTTTTTAACTCTTATAAATGTTACATTTTTACTTAATAAAAATATATTATGATTTATATTTAATATATAGTATTTAATAATTCCATTTTTTAAATTTATTTTTATTTAAAAATTAAAGTTTTAATTAAAAAAAATATTTCATTAAACTTATATTTACTATAAAAATAATTTATGGTTTAATGTATCAAACATCTATTTTTATCAAAATATTTCATTAATAGATTATAAATTAAAAAATATATAGAAATTTTTATATGAAAATGAATATATATATATCCATTATACAGGGGTTAATTTTCTTTTAGAACTTTTGAAATTGTTTTTACCTTCAATTAACCTATTTTTCATTTTTCATTTGGGATACATATTTACTAATATATATATTTATGTTTTCAGAAAATTATGTTGGACATATTAATTAATATTATTAATGATTATTACAAATATGGAATCCATTTTATCAAAAATAATTCATAGATTCAGAAGAATCTAATTAAAGATAAATCTTGTAAGCATGATTGAATGTGATTTTCCAAATTATAAAATTTTCCTATAAAATATGATTTTTGATAAACTCTATAACAGGTAATATTCATTATATAAATTTTTTTTCATAAATATTGATACATAATGAAAAAAATTCATTTAAATCATTTCACATTAGGGTTCATTTTACTTACTTTTAACGGAGAAAAATTATGCAATTTAAAATAGTTTTATGAAAAATGTGTTTTCAGCCCTAAAAATAATCTTATACTAAATTATGATATAATTACTAATTAAATGTAATTAATTAATTTTGATAGAAATAAAAAAAAATTCATATGTGACATTTAAATAAAATTAAAAGATTATTTTGACAAATTTATCAAAAATAAATTAATATTTTTCATTAAAAAATATTTTTCACAATTAATTAAAAAATATATATATTTCAAAAAATCCTAATATTTATCCCTGAGTTTATATTGATATGATGATATAAAAAATCAATATTATTTTATCAATTAAAATATCAAAATGGTCTTGTAAATATTTATAATATTTTCTTCACAAAAATAAATGTTAATCATTTTTGAAGAAAACATATATTAAATTATAATAGGACACTACAAAAAAAGAGTGAGACATTAATTAATAAAATTTTATCAATACATTTATTATGAGATTGACATATATATATTTATATATATATCATAAAATAGTTAATCCTACTCATATTTTCAAATTTAATGGATTGATTAAAACTTACATATTTAAATAATCTTTGTTTACTTGGGTTAATTGTTGGGTATCACATATGATATTTAACATTGTTTTATTTTTTTAAAACCTTGTAAATTATATTCTTTTTAATTTAATAAAATGTGTCCCCGCAACGAAAATTTAAATCTGCAATAAATGACTTGAAACATGATAATATCTTTATTGAAAACCCACATCATAAAAATAGTTAATAATACATCTACTTGAAATGAGTGAAAGAGAATTGTGAAGGTTATAAAATAATTATGGTTTCACGTATAATATTTTTAGTGGAACGTGAAAAGAGATACATAGATCATAACATTATCACCAATCAACTAATAGAGTATGATAGAGAACATGGTTAGGAGAAATTCAATGGCTACACCACCATAAATTTGTGATGGGAAAAAAGACCTTCAATTCATCTGGAATTATCATAATATGAAAACCTTTGGTTTTTAAGATTCCATTCCTAGAGTTAAGAAATTAATTTACTTCCTTGGCTGGGAAAATAAATAAATAAATAAATATATATTTATTTATATATATATAATTTCATCAATTAATAAATTAATACTATAGTATTATATTTTCTAAAAATAATAAATATTGAATTTAAATTTTCTTATTCTAATGAAAACATATATTCTAATAAATCATATAATCTGAAAAATAATAACAAGAAATTCCTCCTTTATTTGTTAAATCCAATATTTTCATCATAATTTAATATAAAACTTAAAATAAAAAATACCTAATAAATTGATTTAAAAATACAACAAGAAGAGTCTTAAAGTCGTAACACAGGCTATTCCATAAATAATTACCCCAATGTCAAAAATAAAACTAATAAAATGAATAGTAAATAATGTTTTCACATCAAAGTTTATATCACACCCTTTAGAATAAAGTTTCAAAAACATATTATCATTCATATCAAATCATCGTATATATTAAACCTAATGTGTAAATATACCTAAAAAATATCTCCCAAAATATCATCGATCACCTAACATTAAAAAATATTTGATTCTATAATTTTTTTACCAAAATATCCTTAATCATGCTAAACATGGATCATATAAATATCCAAATCTGGTTATATTAATTTTTTTAAAAAATGGAAATAAAAATAACATCCCTAGAATCTTTATGTTTATTCCCCCATAAAACACATTTTAACTATTTTAAATCCCAAAGTCATTTGTATTCCCAAATTTCACTTAATCACTAAATAAATTTTCTATGTTAATAGTTCCATTGAATATATATTTCAAATCCTTGAAGAAAACTAAAATGGAATAATACATAGAAGTTTCATGATTCTAATATCTTTAATTTATTTAATATACTACTTATACCACATAATTATCATATACTATTACATAAAAACATCAATCCTTAGTCTTCAATTATTTCTATATACATGTCCTTATTCTAGGTTTTAACCCTTGGATAATAGAATTGACTTCGTTAATTCCCATAATATACACACAAAATGCATTGAACATCAATGTGGCGTCAAATGATATAATCTATATCCTTCGTTCTTAAAATTTATTTTTTAGAAACTATACTTTTATTAAGCTAGTTATCCTTTACTAAACAAAAATTCATGTTTTGTTGTTGAATTTCACTTAGTACTGATTTCCACATTTAGGACAGGTATTAAATTGAATCTTCTCTCCTATATCACCATTATTAGTTGAATTTCTTTAAGAAAGAATCCTCTTCTTAGTTTTTAAATTTAGATATTCAACAATGATATAACTTTTAAATATTATTTCTGATAGCTAGACTGGTATCATCATAATATGTTGTACTTGGGTTATCATCATGTTAGGATTCTCGTTTAGATAGTCATCACATTTCCCATCACATTGGTTGTTGAAACAATTTTTTCTTTTTCTACCAATTTTTTCTTATATTAATGTATTAAACCCCAAAACATGTTATTTATACCTTTATTATTAATAATAGATTTTGAATTATTAGATATTGATGGACTTACTATGTTATCCTTATGACATTTAGTTCATTTTTATATTTATGTTATTCCTAACACAATAGAATATTGTTCATGGTCTAGATTATATAAACCTATATATTTCAAAAGACAAATTATTCAATATTTTATTAGGATATATCCACTAGAGTGATCATCATAATCCCTCAATAATAAGTGTTCTAATTGATGGTACATGAGATTGGATCTACTTGAATTACATATTTCCAATAAATTTTGGGATATATTCAAAAACAATATTATTTTTCCTTTAGAATTACTATATTTCTTGACTATTTTTTCCTTGTTTTTTGCAATTGAAGATAACAAAAGTAGTTCGCATACCGAATTTTTGAATGTTATCTTCAATGATTTAGCTAACTAAATTTCATATTTAAATGATGGACATGATAGTGATATGATATTAATTTTTATAACATTAATTTGAACAATGACTATAACATGAAAAGTTTACTAATAGCCATTGGTATCTTATACATATCTTCCAGTTACTTCCTCACAGTTTTAGTAGTTTTCTATTCACAAATATTGAATTCCAATGAAATCCTCATTAATGATGGTGTGTCTATATGCATCTATTCCCATTCTACCTTATCTATATTATTCATATAAACTAGTTATTATAATATTCATTTCATTTTTAATTCTATAGTCTTCAAAATACATTCTAAAGAATCTAAAATCCATTCCAAAAAATTATCTATCTCGAACATGCATTCATTGGATTCCACGACCAAGGATGATAGTAAAATATGACATAAAATGGAATTAAATCATGGAAATAAAGAAGAAACGTAGGCTTCCTTTTGTGTTTTAGCTATAAATAGACTTCAAGTTAATACTATATGATTAGAATTTTATTATTCCATCTTTCGATAAACCATCTGGAAGATACCCTCTTCAACAAATAGAATCCCCCCCCCTCAAATGGTTAAAATTTGATTCATAGTGTATTTATTTTCTAAAATAAGTGTATTGGATATAGGAATTCAATATCAACCCATAAACTATTAAATTTGTACCACACAAATACTCAATAAATACTCAAAAAAATCAAAATATAGAAATTAAAACGAATATGAGAACATAAAATAAGAAAGAACAGAAGGGGTTTACATGATTTTGATGATTTCTCCTTCATTCAGGAGAGAAACACTACTTATTTATTTATATTCCTTAAATGTATATTATTAAATTCTACTAAAATTATATTCGGTAAGAAATTATTATAGATGATCACCTAACCATAACATTATGATCCACAATTAATATATTATGTAAATTCTTTATTCAATTGGTAAACTACATTGATGTTCCCCAAAACCTTTTATAGAAATCATTAAACTATATTCTAGGAAACACAACCTTACTACCTTCATATATATACCTATGAATTAAATATGACTTGTGATCACTAATAACATTGGTGTTTTCGGCCAGTCATTTTGGTAAACATTTAGAAATACTTCATTCTAGAAACATATAATCACATAATATTTTTGAAAATATAGGATATTGTCAGAGGATACAGACATCTAATGGTCTTGTTATTTCCTAGAGGGATTGAATTTCTATTGTCTCCAATATGATCCAATCACCTTGTATAGAAAAAAATTTATGTAATCAAAATTCAGATGAAAGTACTTAAGGTGAACTGAAAAATACATAACCTTATAATATAGTCAAACATAAATAACAATTAACATAAAATATAAATAATTTTTTTCTTATAGAATCAATGAAATTATGGGAAGAATATTCTTACCATCTCTCCATTATTGATATGGAAAATATATTAAAGTAAAATTTATATAGATAAATAATATACACTCTGAATGAAACCAAATTTAATAAAAAAAATAGAAGAGAGAGTTATATTGAATAAAATGTCTAATCATGATAATCCCCACACATAAAATACATCATAATTTATTTATCAAAGTAAACTTATAATAAATAATGTCTTACCCATAAAAAATACACTCTAGTATGAACAATATTTCCTTTTAATTTAAAAAAATATGATATTTTTATAGTTAATAAGATGGGGGAAAATACATTATTTATAAAATATTAAACGAACTAATATAAGAGCATTGGATTAGTGAAAATAAAAAAGATAAAAATAAATATAATGAAATCATGATTTTTTTTCAGTTGCTTACAAATAGTGTATATATTTGTTGTAGCCTTTTATTTTTCAACATAACATTTATCTTTCTCAATAATTGATGCTTCAACTTCTACAACTGGTGACACTTTTACTTCATCAGATTAGTCTTCACCAATTTTCTTAAATTTTACAAGTACACAAAATTATATATTATTTATTGAAGTGGGATGCAAAAAACTAGGTAATGTTATAATAAAATTTATTTATGTATTTTTAATAATTAGTAATTATACTTTATTCAGATATATTAACTATATATATAATTAGTAATTTTCCAAAAAAATATTCTTCCTAGTAAAAATGATTTGTTATATTATATGATTAAAAAAACAATTTCATTCAAAAATTTATAATTTTAATTTTGGGAAATTAGTTACATTTTATAAATTAGTATATCAAAATTACCTTACAGTTACTTTTTTTGTATTTTATAAAATGTTTTATTTTATCATTTAATTGTGAAAAATACTGATATTAATGGAAAATTTATTTTATTTTCATGTATTTTAATGCAATATTCTGTTTTCAATTAGTTTTCAAATTTAATTAGTTCATTTGGAATAATTTTTTCAATTATGTTATTTATACATAATTGACTAATTTAATTTGGTATAAAAACATTTTATATACATAAATGAAATTTTGTTGATAAATATTTTTCCTCTTGTTTTGTGGGATTAATTTTAAATTATTTGATAATATTTTAGAAATTGAATGTTTAAAAATAAAATATATATTTTTAACTAGGAGGTGTATTTTTTTTTAAAAAAATTCCTTTTTAGTGTTATTCATTATGTATTACAACTGTAGTAATTTGTTTACCATGGAAAACTAAAATGGACTAATTAGGGTTAAAACTAAAGTTAAAGTTATTTAAATTTAAAAAAATATATTTATTTCAGTATAATATTATATTTCATACATAAAAAATCAAACATAAAAAATATGACCTTTTTTCAATTTTCAATTCTTTTGACCAATGAAATACTTTAGTAAAGGATAAAGTCAAAAGTTTCAGTCTCTTACTTTTAAAATAAATTATATTTTTTGATACAGATATAAAAAAATTGTGTTTAGTTGTAAATATTTATTTTAAAATTGATTAATTTTTTTGTCATAGGAAATTATTTTTCATTTTATGTTTGGAAATAAATACCTCGACGTCAAATGCAAGAATGAATCATTATTTGTGCAAGTAGTTGAAAAATCATTTAAATAATTTTACAACCCATAATATTAATATTGATTGTGTGAAATATGGCGTTCAATAAATTTTATAGGATAAAACAAAAATTAAGAAGTGTTTTAATGGATTCTATTATAATTTCATTATTTTCTTGTTGTTTTCAATGAAAAATTAGTTGAATAGTTCAACAAATGATATTAGTAATATTTTTTAAATAATTTTTTTTATTGAATGATTTGAAAGACATAAAATTATTCTGAAAAGTGGATGATATATGGATTAAAATATAATCCATTTTTCATTTTTTGATCTGTTATCCTTTTATAGTAACTTTATTTATCTCTAAATAGTAAATAAAACTTTTATATCATGAGAATTTACAAAAGGGTTAATGGCTGGTTAAAACTAAGAGATAAGGGTGAAACCATATCCTAAACATATTCAAATATTTTTGGATGAGAAGATATTGACTCATACTATTATAATATTTTAGATATATCAATTTTTATTAATTATCCTTTGAACATTTATTTATATTAATTTTTATATTTTTACAAATTTTAAGAGTTTTCCTCCAAAAACTGATAAAAGGGAACATACTATCATCTCTTCGTCACAAATTTTTAGTTCACTAGATTAGCTAATAACTACCCAAATACCATCCTAAAACATATTGAAATTTCCTAGAGGAGTTTCGTGGTTATAATACCATCCTAGGAAGGGTTTTTGTATACTCTCAAATAGGTTGTTCAAAGACGTGGTAGGGTTCATAAACGGAAATTTTAATTTTATTTCTTCTTCTACCCTATACAAATATTCACAAACAATTATAAAATAATATCATCTATATATTACATATATCAAGATGTTATTAAATTAATTTAATAACTTATATCCATATCAACATCCATCAAATGGGAAGAAAAATCATAGTTTATGTGTCAATAAATGTTTTCCTCACGAACCAATTAACATGTATTCCAACACCAATTATCATAAATAGTAACAATGACGGATTTAAATCTGATATTAGATATTAATAAAATATATATCAGTCTAGTAAGATAATATATCATATAATTTTCTATCATTCAATCCATTGATATATGATAATGTAATTCTTTCGTACATGTGGATTACCATCTCTTGGAATCAGTATGATTCATATTTAGAACCACATAAAATGAAATATATATATTTATATATATTGAAATAAATGAAATTTTTTTATAATATAATAAGCATTTTTAATGATCTAATAATATATAAATTAATTATATTTTTTCCTTGTAAAAATGGAAACTTTACACATGCATGTGTATAACCTACTCTCTAAATGATTGTATCATATCTAATTTTTCATACCAATATTTTATGGTTGGTTGTATATGTATAATAAATACATAAAAATTATCGTTATGTCAGGGTTATTATTTTTGTTATGATGGAATAATGAACTATTTTAAAGTAGTTTACTTCCAAAAATCTTTTTGAATGTATAAAGTGTATATCGTCAAAAAAACCTACCTAATGTTTTATGATTATGTTATTTCGTATAAAATGGTAATTGATAAAAATGAAGAACAATATTGAAAAATGTTGTTATAAAATTAAATAATTTTTATAATAATAATATTTACTAATATAATGAAGGTACAAGATTATTTAAACTCAAGGTAATGTATACATCACTTTAAATATTGGTTTTAAATCCTTTAATGGTCTATATACTAAATATTTTTATTCCCAATTCATATAATTTGAATTATTTTATTGAAAAATTAATGAATTATAATGGAAATTTTATTTCACTTTTGATTTTATTACAAATTTTTTCAATGAAAATTTTTTATGTGACATTTTTCCTTTCTCTACAAAATTCAAAAATAATAATATTATTTTAATATATACAATATCATTAGATTTTCCCACAACCATTATAATTATTTAAATATTTTGATTTCATTATATGTATTCATGTATTCTTCATATAAAAAATTTATTTTCTCTGTTGTGGTATTTTAAAAAATGAATTTAAATTGAATGGATATTTCATTTTTAAGAAATTCTTTTCTTTTCGGAGGAAATAGTATTTTCCTACAGCCTTTTATATGTTATGATTATGTTATAGTTATTTTTAATTCTTAATGATGAATATTGGTTCCTTTATAAAACAATTATGGGTAGTTTTATAATAAACCAATGGTGGTGGTTCCATTATATACCTAGGAAAAGTGGTTCTTCTATAAAAAAAGAATTGTTGAAACTAATATTTCCCTCCACTACATTGGGTATTAGTAAGAGTGGTTGTAACATTGCATTGAAAATGATATCCCAAATTACATAACTGATTTATTTATTATTTTTATAGGGTTTTCATAGAATTATAGAAAATTAACATGGTAATATATTGAGAATATTTTTATAGTAATTTATAAGCTACTATTTCTGGGTGAAAATTATACCATTTTTTGACAATCATTTTCAAATATTTTTCATGACTCAACAAAACCCTTATGATAATTATTTTAACATTAATATTTATTACGAAATATTTTATGAAAATATATGGGTTGGGATTTGGATTACATGGTAAGACTAATTACAATTTAAAATCAGACTATATTTTTAAAAATCAATTTTTATGAGGGATCATGTAATAATTGGTTTCTTTCTCTATTTATTATCAAATGTACCTTTGTATTATTTTTATAAAAATAGTATATTTTTTAAAAAAAATTATTGTTTTAATAATTTTTAGGTATAATAATGTTGTCATGACTAAAAAATGAAGACATTTCATGAAAAGAAAACATGTTATGTATTTAATGTTTTGTATTTTTGGGAAAATGGATACTATGTGAAGGTCTTAAATTTTCGATGTAATATATATTTATTTAAGGGTGAAGAAATAGATTTTTAATACATTAAAAGAAAATGGTAATTGGGAATTCAAAAAAATTATTCAATTATGAAAATAAAATTTATAATTTTTTTACCGTCTGGTCCATGAAGTTACTATTTGAGTGAATGTTTGTATAGTATTTGAAGTGATAATAATGTATGTATATAACCTAATGATTTTATAATTTACAGTTTTTATGGTATATAATTTTATTATCACCATTATTTGTTTAAATATTGTTTATCTACAATGGTTTTGTATAACAAACATTGAATCTAAATTATGAATAAACCAATGGAAAAATATCATTTTTAATCGACAACCTAGAATTATCAGAATTGGAATAGAGTTCTTTTGGTTTTGATGGTCCAATGGAAACATTTTATAAATTTTAAGTGAATCCATTATAGAGGGACAACATATCCATCATTTATTAATATGATGATTGTATCCAATTTAATGAGGAAAACCCATACATAAGTCAGTGGATCTTTTAAAAAAATGATATTTGATTGATGGATTAACTATCTTGACATATTTTTGTTGCCATGGTTTTTTTGAATAATAATATAGTTACTCTTTCTATTTACTATTTTGATAGAGAATATTCCTATTAATGGTTTTGAATACTAGACAATGAGAAGAGACTAATTACATGGAATGAGATACAATTAACTATATTTTCATTATGAAATAATTTCATAAGTCTATTTGATATAGGATTTAAATTTAATTAAAAAAATTAATGAAAAAGGTTGATGATTCAGTGGGATAATATGAAAAAAATTCATCGTGTTTTCTTTTTATAGAATAAATTTTACTTGAGATATCCATAGTAAGATTTATTGGTTGTACTCTATATTAAAGACATGATATTTGAGGGAATTTGATTCTTATGAATTGAAAATTTATGAGAAACCTTTTTAATGTGTAGTGTAGGTAGAAATATAGTTTCCTCATTTTTATGTGTTCTATGAAAACTAATATAAAAAGTGGTATTGATGGAATGAAATAGTAAATAATCCACCAAGTAAATTTAATAGTTATAGAATCATGTTCCAATTTTTTGATATGCATCATAAAAATAACCCTAAGTAATATGTTATGAAATCTATTATGCTCTTATGACGTGGTTTGTTTGGTAATGTGACACATGATTGGGAAAATATATATATATTTATATTGTAAAGATTAATATTGATAAATAAGAATTAAATTTTTGTAAATGTAATGACATATTTCATTATATAAATTCCTGGCTAAATAAGAGAATTAATGATGGGAAGAATAATGTCTATTACTATAACGGGTTGTAAAATCCATTTCAATTAATTCCAAATATGTTGGCCCCTCAAATGAAGTAATAATAGCTATAGGGAAATTATTATTTTTTGAAGGTACGTTTATGGTGTAAGTAACATTAGTTGGAGGTGAAGGGGGACTACATTTTGAAAACAATTCTTCATACTAGTTAATTAAATTATTTGATTTTAGTTATTCCATGTAGGATATAAATTATCTTATTGAAATAATGGATATTATGAATAGTGTTTCTATAAATATATAAATAAGTCTATGGTTATGTTTTTTGATTATATGTTAGTTTTTTTGCAGAAACGCCAGGAGTAGAAATGACAGAAACAACAAAATATAGAAGAGTAAAAGTTAAAAAAGAAGATTAAGTACATAATGATTTATGTGGTTCGGGAAAAATCATTATGCCCATGTAGAGGAATAATATCACCATATTTAGGGGAATACTTACAAAATCTTTCATTAATAAAAAATGTATAAGACGATCCACTGTTCGACTAACTTCACGTGAAGTTTGTGTCACTACAGTGAAAGGCGGCCACCGAAATCAAAAGTGTTATAGTTCCTATTGGCTGGAAGTCTATATGTCTAATGTAAAGTTATCTCCAACAAGATTGGGATACACTAATCCAAAAATCTCCCACTTGGATCCTGATCCACTATGCTGATATGCTTATGTGTCCCTAACTATGAAAACATACTTTATCTGAGTTCTTCACCTTCTTCACCCACAAGTGGCATGATTTACATTCACATCATCAATTTCTACCTAATAAATCAATAAATACTGGATGTTTCCACTTTTTCTCCCAACATGTCCTCCCTTATTCTTCCTTTCATCCTCCATTTATCAATAGAGACCAAAAGAGGAAAAAATCTCCTCATCTTCAATATCACCATGGGCATTGTCAACAAGTTTTCCAAATTGTTTCTTCCACAAATATTTTGCAATGTTATCCACCCATCCTGTATCAAACATCTAATGAAATTGTAATTCAACTGAATGTGTTTCGTCTAGGCATGAAACACTGGGTTCTTCAAAATATGTATATCAATTTGACGGTCAATGATCAAAAATTCTTTTCTCACTTTCTTCCCAATTCATTTAAGAAGATCTTCAACCAAACCATCTATTCCCCAGATTCTATTACATCAATGTATTCATAAACAAATGACTTGATGTATAAAAAATAATCTATGTGACATCATTTATATTCTATTTTATACATAAATGAAGAAAATCGTTTTTTCCACAGCCTTGGTGCCTGCTTTAATCCATATAATATCCTCTGGAGTTTACACACTAGGTCTCCCATCCCAGACTCTACATACCCCTCTGGATACTGCATGTAGATTCCCTCTTCTAAATCTCCAAGAAGAAATGTGTATTGACATCAAGCTTCTCGATATGAAAGTACTATAATTCCAAAATGAAAAGAACCACCTAGAAGATGCTATGCTTCACTACTAGTGATATTATTGTAGTGAAATCTACTCCATAGTTCTTTTTGAAGCCTTTCACAAACAACCATTCCATGAACCTCCTCTAGCCATAATGTTCTTAGTTGACCATGTATACCCATTTTTTATGCAATTCTCTCATTCATTATGTTATATCTGTTTTCTCCCAAGTGTTTTTATCATGAAATGATGAAATATCCTCCTTCATAGATAGCTCCCACTTTCTTTACTCCTTCATCTATGTTGCCTCATCAAAACATTCTGGTTCTCCACCATCAGTCCTTAACAGATAATTCATTCATGGTGAATACCTCTACACAAGCCTTCTAACCATTTTTTGATCTCCTAAACTCCACTAGAGTAGTAGGTTCTATCAATTAAGATATATCATACTCAAATACACCATCAATCTCCACTTACTCATTGAAATCTGATTCAGTGTTCCCATTTTCATCTCCAGCTTCATGATGATCTTTATACTTGACACCTCCATTGAATATCACATTCGTTCCCCTGAGGATGATCTTGTTAATATCATCCCAAAAATGATTACCAAAATCTTCACCACCATAAAAAATAAAGAAAATTAAAATTTACTTCACATCAAGTGTGTCCCATGCATCTGCATACAAACAACCAAAGACTCGTAAATATGAGAGTCTTACCTCCTTACCTGAACATATCTCCCCAGGTTCCCATTAATCCATTGGTATTGATGGACTCCTGTTGATGAGATATACTTTCATATTCACTGCATAATCCTAAAAGGCCTTGAAAAATCCTGAGTTTAACCTCATACTTTTGGAATGTTCATTCAACATCCTCTTCATCCTCTCCACCAAACCATTCTATTACTGTGTACCAAGAATTTTCCTCCTCCACAAAATTACTTTTTAAGAAAAAAATTCTCCGAATTCATTACTGTTTTACTCTCCACCATTTTCCAACATCAATCATTTCTATTTTTCTCCCGACTCATTATCAACCATGACCATCCAAATCTGAAACATCATAAACAAATCAGAATTACTTTTTATAAAGTAAACCCATAACTTCATTGTTGAGTCTTCATAAAATATCACATAGTATTTATAACCTCTAGGGGAGTGTACTGGTGTATGACCTCAAATATCTATGTGCACTAAGTCCAACTTCCCATCCTTTGGTGTTCTTCATCCTTTTTCAAAAGACACATTATTATGCTTTCCAATGATACAATCTTTACATATTCCAACATCCAATGACATCAACTCCAGTAGAAACCCTATTGTTTACAACACCTTAATCCCCTTATCACTCATGTGGGCTAGTCTCTAGTGCCCTAATTGTGAATCTATGACATCTTTCAGTGATGTACCCATATCTATGAAAGTTTCATTCATGTTTTATAGAGTTCTATTATTTCCTCCCTGATATATAACCTTATATCATTTTTTGATCTTCCATGAACCACCAGTGAATGTCGTAATCAACCCTACATCATCAAGCTATCCGATAGAATTGATTTTTCTTATTATTATAGGTATTTTCCTCACATTTTCCAGAACCAGAAAACTCCCACATATGGTCATGATCTATGCATATCCTTCCCCCACAATCTTCAAGGTCTCTTCATCAGCAAGATGTACCTTTCTGAAATTTCTTGATATTGAATTTTTAAGAAATCCATTCAACTATATAGAATGGAAATATGCCCTAGAGTCTAAAATCCAAGACTCCATCGGGTTATCCAAACTCAATAGTAGCACATCATCAGTTTTTGCAGCTATCAGGTTTGGACTACCTGTTTCAAGTCCAGTCTATTTTTCTCTGCACTCTTTCATAACATGTCATTTCATTCCGCATATCTAGCATGTTTGACCAGCCCCCTTTTCTTTGTCTCAGCTTTTCCATCTTGACATTGATCACCCTCTATGGTTTTCTCATTGTGGTTACCTTCCACTTCCTTCAAAAATCAATGAAATCCTAGAATATATTCTTGATTCTATTATTTGTATATCATCACTGAGGATTATATCCTATACTTATTTTAGAACATGTTTGGTATTTCCTAAGGAACTGCTCATAGCTTTTACAATTGCATCCCAATTATCGGGTAAGGAAGATTGTAAGACCAGTGCACATACCTCATCACTGAGATCAATTTTCACTGATGTTAGCTTACAAATGATGTTGTTGAATTCGATGGTGTAGTATGAAAAAATTATACATTTAACCATTTTCATGTTCGATAATTGTCAAATCAAGTGCACCTTGTAGGTCGTATAAGTCTTCTCGTACATATTCAAGAGAGATTTCATCATATCAATCATCATCTTCACGTCTTTGATGTTGAACTCCATAATGTTTTCAAACGTAAGGCACACATTTCCTAGAACCTACCAATCTAGTAGCTTCCACTTTTAATACACCATGTCTACTGAATTCAGTCCCCGAAGTGGCAACTGCATAATTTTTTATAAAGATGATCCTAAATCTCTATTATACATAAATTGAATTCAGTTCCATCAAATTGATCGATCTTCACCTTGCTTTCATCTATATCCATCGTTGGAGAATCCCTAACTCAACCTTTCATTCAAGTTGTTGAGGAAATTCCGGGAGTTGCAATGACAGAAACAGTGAAATGCCGAAGAGTAAATGGAAAAAAATGAAAAAGAACCTAAATATTTACGTGGTTTGGGAAAAAACCTACATCTACGGAGTGGCCGAAAATTAGTATAATTAGGAGATCAATTATAAAGTGTTTTAGTAAGAAAAAATAGAGAAGATGATCTATTTTTCAACCAAATGAACAGGAAGTCCACATCACTACAGTGAAAGGCGGTCACCCAAGTCAAAAGTGCTACAGTGGATTCCGGCTAGAACCCCCAATGTTCTCACCATGGAGCTTGACCCTGGAATGTTGCAGTACACAAGTATTCAGCCCATTCGGATCAGGATACACTAACCCAAAAAGTTTATTCTAAAATTTATAGGGATCATAAAAAACTTTTAATGAATTTTATTCAAACCATGAATGAATGTAAGGAATATAAAATATGTTTTAATAATTTTTTTACATAATATTTAATTCTTCTAACATATCCTAAATAATGATTTCATTACATTTGATAATTCTAAACAAAAGTATTTAATGAAAGGACTTTACCTAAAAATTTTTCTGAGATAAATTGTCTTCTATGATAAGTAGTATATTACTAATATTTTATTGTTAACATTTCCTCGATATCTATCCCAATAACCATGTAAACATGAAAATGAGTCTAGTTAGTTTGAAAAAAGTAATGTCATAAATGATTTTATGAACTCATAATAATATTATTGAGTGATACCGTTTTAGAAAATCCATATTCAAATTGTAAAATTGTTATCTAAAATGGATGTTCTTTCAATTTTTGTTGTTTTGTAAATTTATAATGATTAATAAATTTATTAATAATTATTTAAATTAAAACATTATGAATAAAATTATCATACACATGGGCTTAAACTTGTTTCTATAGTGTTTTATTTAAAAATTATGAGAGATCATTTATATTGAATAAAGTGAAAAATATTTTGATTAAACTAGGATGAAGTATATTTTCCATTATAAAGAGCTGAAAATGAGACAATATAGGTAGGTGGATCCTATAATGTATGACAAAATCACAATTCCTTACAATTTAGGTAAAAAATAGATTAGTTGATACTTTGATATGAAATTATAATGCATCATTCTCTATGATTCATATTTAACATGATCCTTTTGTTAATGAATTTATTAATATTTGATTAGAATTTCTGCATTTATGTAATCACATTATTTTTTTAGGTTTCAATATAGTGTAATTTATCATAAAGGATTAAAAAATCATAGAAGGAAGGCTATTTTTTACATAAATATATAGAATATGTTAAGAATGGCATTCATCCTAAATTTAGTACTGAAAAAGAAATTTTTTTCTAATGTTGAAATATTATATGTGTTCCAAATGACTCAAATTTTATGAAATAATTGTTGACCAATTTAACACCCCAAGATTCCACGTTACGCTTCCCTTTGAATAATACATTAGTGTGTGTTGTACGCAATTTCGAGTTCTAACACACACCACAACCAATTTAACTAGCCGTTATGAATAGTAATAACCACTGTTTGAAATTTTATAAATTTTACCTCTCAAAATTGACTTCATTTTTGGCTTTGGAATATCGAAATTATCCTAGGGTAAAATTTTGGAACTTTTCAGATAACATTTATATGATGATGAATAGTGAAAATTTCAAAATTTTAATTAAAAACAACTTTTTAATCGAAATAACTAATATTGATCAATTATGAATTTGAGTGGTTTTAAAGTATATTTAGAATATATTTTTACCATTTAATACAATTTTGGTCATTTGACGTAATTTCACAATTAAACCGGACATTAACAAGTGTCAATCTGTTGATAGTTATTATCTCCTAAAAACACACTTTTTGTTTTAACAACAGGAAATAATTTTAAATTAATTTCTTCCACTTATGTGTTTTGAATTTGTAAAAATGGATTCCATATTTGGAATCAGGATATCGAAATTGTGTAAATAGGTATCTTTTATTTTTAGACATTTTGAATAATTATGTCGGTAAATATTTTATTTACCATGGTTAAAGGGTAAATCCGGTAAATAAGGGTAAAAAGTTAATATTATAATAATAATAAATTACCCTAAAACGTGTCCTAACCTTATTGGTTGATAGATGTCTGACCATGGGCATCTTTGGGTCGATTTTGGAACCCCATGGAGCCACTTGTAATTGATAATGACACTGTATATTAATTAAGTTAAAATAAATAAAAAATGACAAAAGCATATATCTTTTCGAAAAACAATTTTTACATAGGGATATATATGTTGGATTTTAGACTATAAATATTAATTAGAAATATAAACATATTTACTACATAATGGTATTTTTATTTTAATTTTTATACATTTAATAATTAATATTATTTATGAAACAATAATGATGGAGTATTTTCCTTATTAATGACAGAATAAAATAATTGGTATTATAAATGTTAAAATTTATATAATTTGAATGTTTTGATGACATAAATGAATTTTATTGCTTCATATGACATTATATTATTGCTTAAATGAATTTTTTTCGAATTAATAAAGTTGTTAAGACTTTAATAAAAATCAATTATTGAATAATGTCAAAATTAACAAAAGAGTTTTTAAAACCAATATTATATTATTAATTGATATTAAATTCCTAAAAATCTAAGTTTCATCAAGAGACTTATAACATGATAGTTTTATCATTAATGGTCCACTTGAGGTCTATTAGAGGTATATAGTATGTTAATTAACTATATAATATAAAAATACAAAGTGACATGGTAAGTGTCAATCTAATTAACTAAGAGTTAAAACTAAAACATAAGGTTAATATAATGACCCAAACCTATCTAAATTATATTGGTTGAGTGGTTTTAGAACCATCCCAACCTTAAACTTTAAATAATCCACTTTGGAGCCATTATAAACTGAATATGAATTTATTATAAAATAATATTTCTAGCTTTTCCAAAGGTGCCCCTTACCCCTCTTATAAAAGGGAACTCCCCCTTCACTCTAATTAACACATTCAAAGCCTTTTAGATCTGCCAAACCCTGCCCAAATACTCTCTCAACTTCTCTAATTTCAACCTAGAGGCCTTATTTTGATCATAAAGCCATCCTAAGAAGCCCTTTTTATCAAATCAAAAGCAAGACCCCGAAGAAGATGTAATGTTTTCACCACCCTTTTTCAAGTTCATTTCTTCTTCAACTTCTTCATTCTTTGTTATTACCATTCTAAAATAATAAATATAGTATCTCCTATATACTATGATATTTTTATAAATATGGAACAACCATATTCATTATTCTATCCATCCTTTGAATGACATTTTACTATACGTGCGTACGTACAGCTTACCATCTCCACGTCATGGTGTAATTGTTATTCAAGATATTATTATTTGTATGGGTATAATAATGACATGTAATTCATGTAAATAATAAATATAACATGATAATTATTCTGTATATATGATATAACATCAAATTATATATTATTTTAATATCAAAAAGATAATATTATCGCTCATGTGTACGTACGGACTACCGTCTGCACAAACACGATGAGATTCATTCCACATCGTTTCCATTCACGTCAAATTCTCATTTGATGATTAAAAGTAATGTCTAAGAACTTTATATCATTCTGGATATGAATAAGGTACAACCTATCCATAACAAACATGAATTATGCAACAAAACATATAAACGAAAATGAGTAAGTTAACACCCGAAACAATGATAATACTATGATATTATTAACAAATAAATATTAAAAGATCATATATGATATCATAATTATGTATATGGTTCTTGTATAATTTAATAACAATGTTTTAACTATTATAGAGGAGGTTAACATACCATCGACTAAGAAAAAGTACAAGTTAAGGGTTTATTTCGCAATCTCTTCATTATCTGAGGATGTTTATACGTAATAATTTACTGGGACTTCTTTATCATCCACATCCATGTTTCTTAAAAATGAATTTCAAAACATTTTTACTATTTACTAGAATATGGGTTAAAGTCATTTATAACCTTGTTCAACTTTTTATAAGAGTTTTATAATGGAATCATTCCGTCGTTTTCCAAACAAGGTCCTTTTTTTAACCTCTTCGACAGAATTAAGGTAAGAATGTTTTTTAACTTATATGGACGGTGCGGCTATTTTATGCCATTACAAAATCTTCGAGATTACCCTACAAGATTATAGGAAAATTTTCAAATTAAATGTTTTATTTTATAAAAATGTGACTTTTAAATGAATTAATAAAAATTGATATTTCTCTCAAATAGTTTTGATTTCATCTATGTCAACATCCTTTGATGGATTTTAATATTATTTGAAGTTGATTTATTACGATACCAAACTCCCATATTGTATTGAAGGTTTTGTGATATGTTTGATTGTGGATGTCTTATTTTTATACCATTAATGGTTTATGGTGAAATTATTGACATTTTGTATGCTAGTTTTAATACGAATGTTTATGTTATGTTGAAACTTGTTCATATGAGGAATGCATTGGACTTAATAAGTGATGGGTGGAGCCCGCTATAGCTCCTCGATGCATCGGTAGGTCTCATAAAGCAAACTAGTGTCTTGGCACGGGGCCTTGACAAAATATTATTTGTAGTCTTGGCACTTGGCTATGTGGTTATGATATTCGGGCATTATGCATTACATCATTATGAAAGTGGTTATTGATATTGCATGTGATTATTCGACTAGTATAATATCCATGTGAATAAGTAAATGTAATAATTTCATATTATCATTGAACTATTATTCTGATGTTCAGGTTTAAAAGGCTTTTGTTTTAGCTATACATTTCCATAAAGGTTTATGATTATTTAGGAATGTTTCCGCTATATTGTTATCCTTACTGAGTATCTGAGCTCTCCACTTTCAATGTTTTATTTTTACTAGGATGTGAAGAAGTAATTTATGAATGACCTGTAGGGATAATATAATTGGATATGAGTGTAGAATATGGAGACTATCTTGTTATAGTTTTCATTATTATGATGTAATGTAATACTTATGAATATATCTAGTGTTTCCAAGGTTACTAAACTAATCGGTCTATCGAGATTTGATCTTTCTTGTGATCATTCCAATGTTATGTAATAATACACCGACTCTAGGTAACTGGGGTCGGGATGTTACAGTTGTTATCAGTGGACATTTATTACAAACCTTGGAATCTTGATTTAGATAAACTCTAATTAGAGCACATAGACCTAAGAAGGAATTTGAGGATTAGTATAGATGAAATTCCTATAATTTTGGTACTGTAGAGATTTTGTGAGTTTTCCGAGAAATACATCCATATCTGGATACGAGTAGGTAGAGGCGGCTCTGGCAATGATGTACCTAGGGGTAAAACCCGAAAACACCACTTTGAGTAAGACTCGAATGGGAACTGGTGCACGACAATGAGTCTTGCTACACTCTTGGTTACGACACTCCCGGGGGATATTCTTAGGATAACTCTCATTTTATTTACAAACCATTATTAAGGGTTTATGAGTATATACATCCTCAAAGAAAACATTTTTATGATTATGGATTATATCCATAAATAGTTCAATTTTTGTTAAGTGTTTTACAAGTATGGAATTGTGTATTTTGATTCATAAACTGATTTAGTTTATGCCATTGTTTAGAAATGGCACCTAGTGGAAGAAATGGAAACCGTATCAACGCATGCACTCCATGTAGTGATTTCCCTCCTACTAAAGATAATTATAGTGGAGTTGGTGATTCAACTAGTGCTGATCAACTAATCACCATACTAGGACAACTCACTCAGGTTATGAATAATAACCTTACCCGTATGGAGCACCCTGATCCACAGTGTGGAGGATCAATTTTATATCTCTTAATGAGGCAGAAACTACTAAAATTTAATGAGAGTACAAATCCATTAGTATCTGAGAAATGGATATGTTCCCTAGAGAAAATATATCAGGCTTTGGGGAGTAGTGAAAGGGAAAAAGTTGTCATGGCAGTTTATCACCTCACTAGAGATGTTGATCAATGGTGGTCATTGATTCAAAACACAAAGGAAGATGATAGAGTACCAAATATGGAATGGAGGGAGTTCGAAGATATTTTCTAAGAAAAATAGATTTTTCGTGACCATCAAGCAGATATGGAAAGACAATTTCTGAGTCTGAGACAAAATGAGGATGAGAATGTCACAAAATATAAGGCTAAATGTACAAGGATAACAAGGTATTCTAGAGATTATATACGTAACCCAAGAAGTAATATTGATCGTTTATTTGATGGGATAAAACAGTTTCTCCGTCAATAATTAGTCTCACTATCCATCTCATCGTACGAAGACATTATCTCTTATGCTATCAAGACAGAAAAGGAATATTCTAAGTCTTATGACTTAAAAGTAAACCAATAGAATAAGAGATCTGCTAATCAATCTGGGAATGGAAATAAGGGGAAGAAGGGAAAGGTTGAATATCTATCCTATAGAAAATGCGAGAAGAAACACCCCGGTACTTTCTTAAATGGAATGGGTGTCTGTTACAAGTGTGGTGAAAAAGGCCACCAAGATCGTGATTGTAAAGGGAATAAGGAAGCTACCAATGTCCAATGCTACAATTGAAGGGAGATGGGACATTATGCAAATGAATTTCCTAAGCATCAGGGGAACTTACCTCGGAAAAGGCCAAGGGATCAAAGCCATGCTTATGCAATCACTAATGCTGAGGTAGATGCTCCGAAAGACGTGGTGGCATGTAATTTAATGGTTTCCTCAAGTTTACCAAATTCTTATTCGAATTTGGATCATCGCATTGTTTTATATCTTCTTAGATTTCTAAGAAAATTAGATGATTCCAATTTGATTTAACAAGGGAGTTTTCAGTTAAAACTGTTAAGGGAAGTATCAATGCAACAATGTTTTGTGAATCAGTCCCCATTAGAGCACATAAATGTTCATTATCCACTGATCAGATTGTCATACCTACGATTGAGTTTCATATAATCCTCGGTATGGATTGGATTTCCAACCATGATGTGAAGATTTATTGTAAGAAGAAGGAGGTTATTATTTTTGATGATGCTATAAGGAACACCATATCTTTAGTGAAGAATCGTCACCACCTAATTCTTATCTAGATCCACCCCCAATAGCTCAACTAAATTCAATTAATAGGGAGGAAGAGAATGAAATGACTGTGGGTGAGGAAAGGAATGTTAAAATAGAGTATGTACCTATTGTAAAAGAATATATGGATGTGTTTCCAAAAGATTTACCTGGATATCATCCAGAACGAGAAGTTGTGTTTTCCATTGATTTAATTCATGGATCAAGGCCTTTATCAAAGACCCCATATAGAATGGCCAATGTAGAATTAGATGAACTAAAGAAACAACTTGAGGAAATGAGTAATGAGGGATTTATTTACCCTATTGTTTCTCCATGGGGAGCCCCTGTTGTTTTTGTTAAAAAGAAATATGGATATATGAGGTTATGTATCAACTACAGGGAGATCAATGCTATAACAATAAAGAACAAGTATCCCCTTCCTCGCATTGATGATATATTTGACCAACTGCATGGAGCTCAATACTTTTCAAAGATTGACCTTCGATCTGGATACCATCAGTTGTGTGTGAAGAAGGAATACATTCCTAGGCAGCATTTCAAACAAGGTACGGGCATTACAAGTTTAAGTTAATGCCTTTTCGGATGACTAATGTGCCCTTTGTATTCATGGATCTAATGAATAGAGTTTTCAAGAAATATCTAGATGATTATGTGGTTTTATTTTTTGATGATATCTTGGTATACTCCAAAATCTACGACGATCATGAAAATAACTTGCAAATTATCTTGAAGACTATAAGAAGACATGAATTATATGGGAAGGTTAGCAAGTGTGAATTCTGGCTTCAGGAGATTTCTTTTCTTGGCTATATTGTCTCTAAATATAGAATCTCTAATGATCCTTCTAAGACCAAAAAAATCCAAAAAATTGCCAGCACCGACGAGTATAACTGAGGTACACTGTTTTATTGGTTTATTAGGTTATTATCAACGTTTCATCCAAATTTTTTCCTAATTGGCTAATCCATTAACGAAGCTCACACACAAAGGGGTTCAATTTGTCTGGACAAAAGAGTGTGGAGAATGTTTTGAAGATCTGAAGAGAATAGTAGTCAATTCTCATATATTGACTCGACCATCGGGGAATGATGGGTTCGTTATTTATAGTGACGCATCAATGAAAGGAATAGGTTGTGTCTTTATTCAAAATGATAGGTTTATTTCCTATGCATCACGACAGATAAAATTTCATGAGCATAACTATCCTACTCACGATCTTGAGTTAGATGCTGTAATATTTGCTTTGAAGATATGGAGACATTATCTATATGGTGAGAAATGTGAGATTTATACTAATCACAAGAGTTTGAAGTATATTTTATCACAGAAAGAACTCAACATGAGGCAAAATAGATGGCTTGAACTACTCAATGATTATGATTGCACGATACACCACCACCCGGGGAAGGGAAATAAGGTAGAAGATTCTTTGAGAAGAAAAGATCATGGAGTTTTGAACAATGTGAGAATTTAAAGGGATCCTATTTTCATGGATCGAGTAAAGTTGGATATAGGAATTATCATGGAGGGTGAAACACCAATGCTTTTTCAAATGGTTTTCATACCATATTTACTAGAATGTATAAAGAGTTCACAGACCTGTGATGAAGAGTTACAAAGGAATATTAAAGATCTGAATGATGGGATGTTGGATGACTTGGTACATGAAGATGGAATTTTGAAGTTTGGGAAGAGACTTTGTGTTCCCAATATACCTGATCTAAAAAGATAATTGTTTGATGATGCTCATAGTTCCAATTTCTCTATACAACCTGGGTGCACCAAAATGTATAGAGATTTGAAAGAACATTTTTGGCGGGATAACATGAAGAGGGATATTGCTGATTTTTGTTAAGATGTATGGTTTTTTAACAAGTGAAAGCTGGAAGGAAACAACCTGGAGGAGTCATGCATCCTTATCCCATACCTGAGTGGAAATGGGATAATATTACGATGGACATTGTCATGGGGCTACCAAAGACTCCTAGAAGGAACGATGCAATATGGGTTATTGTTGATCGTCTTACCATCATAGCACATTTTTTTCCTATAAGAGAAGATATACCACTGGAATGTCTAGAAAGACTATATATAAATGATGTTGTGAGACTTCATGGAGTACCCCTATTGATTGTTTCTGACCGTGATCCCCATTTTACTTCAAGATTTTGGAAAAGCCTTCAGAACTCGTTAGATACTTAACATCGTTTGAGCACTGCCTACCACCCTAAAAGAGATGGAAAATCAGAACGGACTATTAAAACCTTATAAGACATGTTGATATCATGCTCACTTGACTTTCAGGGTATGTGGGATCAATATTTACCTCTGGTATAATTTTCATATAATAATAGCTTTCATTCAAATATTCGGATGGAACCATATGAAGCATTATACAGAAAGAGATGTCGCACACCAACCTTTTTGGATGGTGTTGGTGAACGAAAACTTGTAGGCCCAGAACTGGTGGAGGAAACGATGGAATAGGTGAAGGTAATCCAAAACCACATTAATGAAGCTCAAAGTAGGAAAAAGAGCTATGCCAATAACCAAAGGAAGGATTTGGAATTTCTGGTAGGAGATCATCTTTTCATGAAGGTATCTCCATTGATGGGATTTATCTATTTCGGTAAGAAAGGTAAAATGAGTCCCTGATACATCAGACCATTCAAAATTATAGAAGGAATTGGGGCTGTAGCTTACCGTTTGGAAATGCCGCCAAGTCTCTCCAAAGTTCAGGATGTGTTCCACGTATCACTGTTGAGGATACACATGCCTATCCCAACGCATGTACTCATCTATGATGAATTAGAACTGGAACCAGATCTATCTTATTTCAAAGATCCCATCAGGATTTTTGATATGAGAGAAATATTGCTCGAAATTGAATGACTCGTTTGGTAAAAGTTTTATGGAGAAACCATAAGATGGAAGAGGCAACGTGGGAACCCGATAATTTATGATGAAGAACCATCTGAGTCTTTTCATGCGGTAGTATTATAGAAATTTCAAGGATGAAATTATTTGAAGGAGGGGAGAATCTAACACCCCAAGCTTCCACGGTATGCTTCCCTTTGAATAATACAATAGCGTGCGTTGTATGCAACTTCGAGTTCTAACACACACCACAACCAATCTAACTAGCCGTTATGAATAGTAATACCCACATTATGAAATTTTATAAATTTTATCTCTCAAAATTGACTTCATTTTTGAATTCAGAATATCAAAATTAGCCTATGGAAAATTTTTCAACTTTTCGGATAACATTTATATTTTGATAAATAGTGAAAACTACTAAATTTTAATTCAAAACAAATTTTTTAATCAAAATAATTAATAGTGATCAATTATGAATTTGAGTGGTTTTAAAGTATAGTTAAAATATATTTTTACCATTTAATACAATTTTGGTGATTTGAAATAATTTTACAAATAAACCGAACATGAACAAGTGTCAATCTTCTGATAGTTATTATCTCTTAAAAACACGCTTTTTGTTTTAACAACAGGAATAATTTTAAATTAATTTATATCACTCTTGTGTTTTGAATTTGGAAAAATGGATTCAATATTTGGAATTAGGATGTCCATATTGTGTAAATAGGTAACTTTTATTTTTAAACATTTTGAATAATTACTTCGGTAAATATTTTATTTACCATGGTTAAAGGGTAAATCTGGTAAATAAGGGTAAAAAAATAATATTATAATAATAATAAATTACCATAAAACGCATCCTGACCTTATTTTTTGATACATTTCCGACCATGGGCATATTTGGGTTGATTTGGGAACCCCATGGAGCTACTTGTAAGTGATAATGAAACTTTATATAAATTAAGTTAAAATAAATACAAAAATGAGAAAAGCATATATATTTTAGAAAAACAATTTTTACATAGGGTTATATATGTTGGATTTTCGACTATAAATATTCATTAGAAATATATACAGATTTCCTACATAATGGTATTATATTTTTAATTTTTAGACATTTAATAATTAATATTATTTATGACACAATAATGATGCAGTATTTTCCTTATTAATGAAAGAATCAAATAATTGGTATTATAAATGTTAAAATTAATATAATTTGAATGTTTTGATGACATTCATGGTTTTTATTGCTTGATATGACATTATATGATTTCTTAAATTAATTTGTTTTTAATTAATAATGTTTTTAAGACTTTAACAAAAATAAATTGTAGAATAGTTTCAAAATTCACATAAATGAGTTTTTAAAACAAATATTATATTATTAATTGATATTAAATTCCTAAAAATCTAACGTTCGGCCAAGGGACTTATAAAATGATAGGTGTATCATTAATAGACCACTTGGGTGTCTCTTGGAGGTATATATTATGTTTATTAACTATATAATATAAAAATAAAAAGTAAGATGGTAAGTGTAAAACTGATTAACTAAGAGTTAAAACAAAAACATAAGGTTAATATAATGACCCAAACCTGTCGAAATCTTATTGGTTGAGTGGTTTTTGAACAATCCCCACCTTGAACTTTAAATAATCCACTTTGGAGCCATTATAAACCGAATATGAATTTATTATAAAATAATATTTCTAGGTTTTCCAAAGCTGCCCCTTACCCCTCTTATAAAAGGGAACTCCCCCTTCTCACTAATTCACACATTCAAAGCCTTTTGGATCGGCAAAACCCTACCCAAATACTCTCTAAACATTCCAAAATTCAAACTAGAGGACTTATTTTGATCATAAATCAATCCTATGGATCCCTTTTGATCAAATCAAAAGGAAGACCCCGAAGAAGAGGTAATGTTTTCACTACCCTTTTTCAAGTTCATTTCTTCTTCAACTTCTTCTTTCATTGTTATTACCATTCTAAAATATTAAATCCAGTATCTCATATATAATGTGATATTATTATAAATATGGTACAACCATATTCCGTATTCTTGTAGGATCGAAATAATGTTGTAGATGCTCAATATACAAGAGGGGGGGTGAATTGTACACTTTAAAAATTCCGTTGGAACCTTTAAAGTTAGTTACGATTAACTATGTTTTTCTGAAGTAAATGAAATGGCTACGTTTAACAAAGTTAAACTAAGAAAATTCACAACACCTATTAATTCCAATTGAAAACTTGGAATAAGGAATGAATTTATAAACTTCAAGTCCTATGTTCTTGCTTAAAACTGGAAAGAGATTCTGAAAGTAGGTTCCAGAAATATGGTTCCGGAAATTGAGACTTAACTAAATATTACAATATGAGATTCTACCTTAGAGTGTATAAAATATAAATTAAACAAAGTAAAAGTAGGGATGTACAAGAAAGTTATACTCTCATTATTATACATAATTCAACGGAAACAAACAAGTAGTAAAACTACTAGAAACAAGATATAAGTCTTTTAACCCAAAGAGAAGGGTATCCAACAACCTTGGATAAAGGTCCCTTGATTTATACTTTCAAGCATGTTTGTCTTACCCACAGCAGGGTAAGCCCTCGATACGAAGATCAGAGTCTCTATCTTGCTATCCCCGCAAGCCCTCAACTTCAAGGCAGTTGGCAACCTATGTCTTCCTCGGCAAGGAAGCCCTCGAACTTCAAGGTAGTTGGCACCTCTGTCTTCCTATCCCTGGAATTCCTCGAAGGTAATCACCAACATTCGGAGTCGCACAAATATTTGAGAGTTAATAAGAGCCTCTCTCTAGAAATCAATTCAACAGCATGTGTGCACAATATCGAAGAAGTTATCCATCAGTTATTAGTTCTGAGATCCTTCAAATGAGATCCTATTTATAGGCAAGGTCGGCATCCTTTCCATCGGTCATATTTTCATCAAAAATTGGAGGGACCTGTACACATGTAACTTAACCAACGGTTAGTTTATAACAGAATAGATGACATCGTTTTATAACAAAACAAGTAAAATAGAAAATACGACATCATTTAAAGTCTAAGTCAAAAGTTCAGAGTGAAGGTTCGGAGTGTAAAAAAATGTCAAAGAGTAGACAAATTATAAAAGTAAAAGCAAAATGAAAGTTAAGAGTCAAACCAAAAATAATTTTCGGAGTCTAAATAAATTTGGAGTGTATAAAACAAAGATGATCATATTCTATTTAATAGGTAAATTCGAAATGAGAATTCGGAATGAGAATTCATCAACAGAATTTGTAATGAGAATTAGTATCTAGAATTCGGAGTACAACTTTATCATAGTTCGTATCCAGTATTCATAATGAAACGTCATTATAGTTCTCATCCAGAATTCGGAGTGAAACTTCTTTACAGTTCTCATCCTGATTTCGGAGTGAAACTTCATTACAGTTCTCATCTAGAATTCGTAGTGAAACTTTATTACAGTTCTCATCCAGAATTCGAAGTGAAACTTCATTACAGTTCCCATCCAGAATTCAGAGCCTAAAGTAGAATGCTTCGTATCAAAGTTTCAAACGATTCTGAGAATATTGAAATGAATCTGAGTCTTATACTTAAGAAAAATATGAATATAGATAATGAAAATATGTTAAAAATAATTTTCCTTATAACAGAGATTTTCCTTATAAAAGCAATTTTCCTTATAAAAACAATTTTCATTATAAAAGCAATTTTCCTTATAAAAGCAATTTTCTTATAAAAGAAATTTTCTTATAAAAGCAATTTTCCTTATAAAAGAAATTTTCCTTATAAAAGAAATTTTCCTTATAAAAGCAATTTTCCTTAAAGATAAGGTGTTTTTTATTTTCAAAACAAGAAGTAATGGAAAAGTCATAAGGAAAACCTTATTGAATCAACAATCTCCCCCTTTTTGGAAAGCACAAACATCCTTACGAAAAAGAAAGTATAAGAAGAAAGAAAAACATTAAGGCTTATCTCCCTTTTATTATGGATGTTGATGAATACGAGTAACTCCCCCATAGGCTTTGAAACTCTAAGGATCGTATTCTAGGTTTCCGGAAAGATATTTCATTAAGAATAAGAAAGTCTTCTTTAATAAAAAACTACCCGTTAGATGAACCTTATTAGAGTCTGTTTTCTTTCTCACCCTTTTTAAGATTATTTTCCCCCATTATTAGGGTTCTTTTCCATCTCCCCCTTTGTGATTTTCAAAAAGAATTCAAGGTAATGGAAAATATAACAAGGTACCTGAAAAATTAGTAGCAACAACCAAAGAAACGAGCAAGCACAATTTTCATTAAGTTTGAAAGCTCAACAACAAAGAAGATAAGATACAACAAAAGATCGGATATCTATTTTGGATATTTTTCCTTCTCCATGAGACCCTTAATAATGGTCTTTATCTTCTTCAAGTCTTTATGGTCTTCCTCGGCTTGCTTCTCTAACACAACAATTCATTCATTTTGAGCTTCAATATTTTCTTCCTGGGCTTGAATCTTTTCTTCCTAAGCCTGAAGCTTTTCTTTCTGAGCATGAAGCTTTTCTTCATGAGCCTTCAATATTTGTTCTTTATTTAACAACTATTATTCAAACTCAATCTGATGATCCCTTTCATACTTCTAGTTTTGAGAAACAGAATTCAGCTTCCCATTCAGATCTACGACTTCTTGAATCCGGGAATTCATTTCATCTGTCAACTTTTCTTCAAAGGAAGAAGTAAGTTCATTTATCTTCCTGTCTTATGTATCAAAAGCATCCTTAAAATTATCTTAGAATTCATCAAAGAGCCTCATCTCTTCTACAGCCTTCCTTGACTAACTAGTCATCCTCTTGAAAGATCTTTTGTGGGCTTCATAGCCAACAAATAAAGTTTTGAACTGAGCCTCTATCTTAACACATTTAACCATAACCATGGATACGAAGCCTGTTTTCTGATTCAAAGCATGTTGGAGCATCTGGCATCTTGAATCAATACTTGAGAAGGTCGGAATAGTACCTACCAACTTCTTTAATGTCTGAACAACAAAGTCATTCCCCAACAAAGATGACTCCAAATCTGAGACATTGCTTGGAAATTTTTCTTCTTCAAAATGCTCAACCTTCTTCTTAGAAGAATCACCAACATATATTCTCTTTAAAACCACTGAGCTCGGGGTATCAACAAATAGTTACTTTTCCTTATCCTTTTTCGGAATGGTTTGATGTTCTGAAGTCTTCTATTCACTATCAGAAACTTGAACAACATTGTCTTCATCATCAGCAACTTTTTGAGCGCCAACCTCTATGTTCTCCATTTGAGCAATATAATGTAGAAGTTGTTCCTCCTCTGCATGATAGGATACTTCTTGTTCTCTTTCCTCCTCATCCTTCCTTGGAGTGACTAACTTGGATGATTCAGCTCTTGAAGTTCGGAGCGACAAATGTTCCGATGGTGTCCCCTTATAATCATCTACTTGCTTCAAAACATCTCCAGTGTCACCACTACCTTCAACAACTTCCTCTTCTTCTTCGACTTGCTTAATCTGCACTACTTCTTCAACATGCTTAGCAACTACCTCTTCCGGGGTGACAAGGTTTCTTCCTAGAGTCTGAGGTAGAGATTCCAATGAAAAATATCTCGGAATGGGAATGTTTGCTGAAACCATCTCATTAAACTTCAACAATGTCTGAGCTACCTCAGCTTCAGACATCTTCTTATTAAGATCTATTTCTTCACCTTGTTTTTCTGGTTCATCCGCAGTTCATTCCTTCAAGGCCTTAGCCTCCACAGGATACAAGAAAAACTAAGGCTCCCCTTGCACTCTTTTCTCTTTTATTTCCCTCCATTTAGTAACTACTTCATCTGGGTAAGATTTCTTCTTCTTTGGTTTCGGTGGTGCGGAATGAACTTCCTTAGATTTGGGATTCTCTGCTTCTCCTTCAACTTCTTTCATCTTTCCCTTACTCACTGGCTTAAGGGATTCAAGTTCAGCAACATTCGGATCCGTTTCTTTTTGATCAGGTAAATCAATAAACTGACCAGTCTTCTTGTCAAAAGCTACATCCATCCTTTTGAGTGTACCATCACTCACCAGCATAATTTTTCAAACTCTTGGCTTAGATTTTCAAGCCTCCTTCAAATACTCAAGGCACCGAACTATCGACTTTGAGAGGATTTCTGGATACATTATGATATGAGCTCTCAGATTCCCTTTCATAACATTCTCAAGGGTAATAAGAATGTTTTTCATCAGGTTAAATTTCCTTAGATTTTTCAGAAAATCTAGAATATAAATCTCACTCTTCTTCAGACTATCTTTGTCACCCTTTCTCGGTACGATAGGGCATTATACCCATAATTCTAGATTCCGGAAATTCGTAGACAGAGAAGCAATTTTTAGAGCAATATCATCTGATAGTCTGAGAGTTTCCAAAGCCTTTTCCTTGTCGAAGCTTCCCTTTGAATCTGGACAAACATGAGAAATGAACTCAGTTTCTCCTTCATTGTTCAGCCCAACCAAGCTGGATGCCTTTGAATAAGAAAGATTATAAGTCTTGCCATAAGACTTAAACAATAATTTCTCCCATACATCTTCTTTAAGGAAGGAAACTGTCTCATTGAACACTACAAGAAAATCTGAAAAAACATCATCTTGATTCTCGGGCTTAGACACTGCAACATCTTCCCATCCATTGAGCTTAATATTCTTGGATATAAGAGAATCATAATTGTTGAATAAATCAAGATAAACCAACCTTTCTCTATATACTAACCACTTCGAAATTGGCTTAGAGGAAGACATGTCTTGAGAATCTACTTTCACAGACATTCGGATCTGAAGACCTCTGAGAAGTTTGGAACGGATAAAGGTGATGTTCGGAACGACTTTAAAATGGAGAGGCAGAGCTTTGGGATGCTGGAGCTTGAAAACCTATGTGGGACAACCATTTGGGGTCCCCATTATATAGGCAATGAAAAAACGGTTCAACTTCCACGGTTGATCGAACGGTTGTGACAAGATGAGATCAGATCTGATGGGTGAAAACCAATTCTCAAGAAAACATGAATCCGATCATTTGAGGTTTTTATTAAAAACAAAGTATTAAGAAAACTATAATTTGAAAACAAAATATAAGAAAATTACAGCAATTAAAGTATGATTACGAAAACTTGAGTAAGGAAATCATACCTTTCGGATTGGATTAGGAGGATTATTCGTAATCACAAAGTTCGGAATGACAATGTTCGGAATAACAAAGATCGGAATGAGAAAATGAGCAAGAAAAACTTATATGTGAGTACAAGTATTTCAGTGACCTACTCTAATACCAATTGTAGGATCTAAACAATGTTGTAGATGCTCAATATATAGGAGGGTGGGGGGGTGAATTGTACACTTTAAAAATTCCTTTGGAACCTTTAAATTTAGTTACGATTAACTATGTTTTCCTTAAGAAAAGGAAATGGATATGTTTAACAAAGTTAACCTAAGAAAATTCACAACACCTCTTAACACCAATTGAAAACGTGGAATAAGGAATGAAGTTATAAACTTCAAGTCCTATGTACTTGCTTAAAATAGAAAATAGATTCCTAAAGTAGGTTACAGAAATATGGTTCCAGAAATTGAAACTTAACTAAAGATTACAATATGATATTATAGCTTAAAGCGTATAGAATCTAAATGAAACAAAGTACAAGTAGGGAAGTATAAGAAAGTTATGATTTTCTTATAATACAGAATGCAGTGGAAATAAACAAGTAGTAAAACTATAAGTAACAAGATATAGGTCTTTTAACCCAAAGAGAAGGGTATCCAACAACCATGGATAAAGGTACCTTGATTTATACTTTCAAGCAAGTCTGTCTTACCCACACTAGGGTAATCCCTCGATATGAAGATCGAAGTCTCTATCTTTCTATCCCCGCAATCCCTCAACTTCAAGGTAGTTGGCAACATCTGTCTTCCTCAGCAAGGAATCCCTTGAACATCAAGGTAGTCGACACCTCTGTCTTCCTATCCTCGGAAGTCCTCAAATGTAATCACCAACATTCGGAGTCTTACGAAGCATTGAGAGTTAATAAGCGCCTCTATCTCTAAAAATCACTTCAACATCATGTGTGCACAATATCGAAGATGTTATCCATCAGTTATCAGTTCTGAGCTCTTTCAAATGAGCTCCTATTTATAGGCAAGGTCGGCCTCCTTTCCAACGGTCATATTTTTCTTAAAAATCGGAGGGACCTGTACACATGTAACTTAACCAACAGTTAGTTTATAATAGAATAGATGACATCATTTTATAACAAAACAAGTGAAACAGAAAATACGATATTTTTTAAAGTCTAACTCAAAAGTTCGCAGCGAATGTTCAGAGTGTAAACCAAATGTCAAAGAGTAGACAAATTATAAAAGTAAAAGCAAAATGAATGTTCGGAGTCTAACAAAAAATAATTTTCGGAGTCTAAATAAATTTGGAGTTTATAAAACAAAGATGATCATATTCTGTTTAATAGGTAAATTCGGAATTAGAATTTGGAATGAGAATTCATCAACTGAATTCTTAATAGAATTCGTATCCAGAATTCGGAGTAGAACTTTATAAGAGTTCGTATCCAGAATTCGGAGTGAAACATTATTACAGTTCTCATCTAGAATTTGGAGTGAAACTTCATTACATTTCTCATCCAGAATTCGGAGTGAAACTTCATTAGAGTTCTCATCCAGAATTCCAAGTGAAACTTCATTACCGTTATAATCCAGAATTCGGAGTGAAACTTCATTACAGTTCTCATCCAGAATTCGGAGCCTAAAACAGAATGCTTCATATCAAAGTTTCAAATGATTCAGAGAATATAGAAATGAATCTGAATCTTATACTTAAGAAAAATATTAATATATATAATGAAAATATGGTAAAAATAATTTTCCTTATAAAAGCGATTTTCCTTATAAAATCAATTTTCCTTATAAAATAAATTTTCCTTATAAAAGTAATTTTCCTTATAAAAAAAATTTTTCTTGTAAAAGAAATTTTCCTTAAAGATAAGGTGTTTGTGATTTTCAAAACAAGATGGAATGGAAAAGTCATAAGGAAACCCTTATTGACTCAACAATATCCCCTTTTTGGAAAGCACAAACATCCTTACGAAAAATAAAGTCTAAGAAGAAAGAAAAACATTAAGGCTTATCTCCCTTTTCTTATGGATGTTGATGAATATGACTAACTCCCCCTTAGGCTTTGAAACTCTAAGGATCGTATTGTAGATTTCCGGAATGATATTTCATTAAGAATAAGAATGTCTTCTTTAATGAAAAACTCCCCCTTAGATGAACTCTATTAGAGTTTGTTTTCTTTATCACCCTTTTTAAGATTATCTTTCCCCATTTATTAGGGTTATTTTCCTTCTCCCCCTTTGTGATTTTCAAAAAGAATTCAAGGGAATGGAAAATATAACAAGGTACCTGAAAAATTAGTAGCAACAACAAAATAAACGAGCAAGCACAATTTTCATTAAGTTTGAAATCTCAACAACAAATAAGATAAGATACAACAAAAGATCAGATGAATATTTTGGATATTTTTCCTTCACCATAAGACCCTTAAGAATAGTCTTTATCTTCTTCAAATCATTATGGTCTTCCTCGGCTTGCTTCTCTAACACAACAATTCTTGCATTTTGAGCTTCAATCTTTTCTTCCTGGGCTTGAAGATTTTCTTCCTGATCCTAAATCTTTTCTTCCTAAGCCTGAAACTTTTCTTCCCGAGCCTTCAAGATTTATTCTTGATTTAACAACTTTTATTCAAAATCAATCCGATGATCCCTTTCATACTTCCAGTTTTGAGAAACAGAATTCAGCTTCCCATTCAGATCTCTGACTTCTTGAATCCGGAAATTCTATTCATCTATCAGATTTTCTTCAAAGGAAAAGTAAGTTCATTTATCTTCATGTCTTCTGTCTCAAAAGAATCCTTAACATTATCTTGGAATTAATCAAAGAGCCTCATCTCTTCTAAAGTCTTCCTCAACCAACTAGTCATCCTCTTGCAAGATCTTTTGTGGGCTTCATAGCCAATAATGAAGGTTTTGAATTGAGCCTCTATCTCAACACATTTGTCCATAACCATGGATACCGAGTCTGTTTTCTGATTCAAAGCATGTTGGAGCATCTGGCACCTTGAATCAATACTTGAGAAAGTCGTAAAATTACCTACCAACTTTATTAATGATTGAACAACAAAGTCATTCCCCAATGAAGATGACTCCGAATCTGAGACTTTGCTTGGATAATTTTCTTCTTCAAAATGATCAACCTTATTCTTAGATGAATCACCAACTTCCCTTCTCTTTACATCCACTGAGCTCAGGGTATCAACAACAAGTTTCTTTCCCTTGTCCTTTTTTTTAATGGTTTGTTGTTCTGGAGTCTTCTGTTCACTATCAGAAACATGAACAACATTGTCTTCATCATCAGCAACTTTATGAGCACCAACCTCTATGTTCTCCATTTGAGAAACATCATGTAAAAGTTGTTCATCCTCTGCATGATAGGCTACTTCTTGTTCTCCTTCCTCCTCATCCTTCCCTGGAGTGACTAACTTCAATGATTCAGCTTCTGAAGTTCGTTGTGACAAATGTTCCGAAGGTGTCCCCTTATAATCATCTACTTGCTTTAAAACATTTCCAATGTCACCACTATCTTCAGAAACTGCTTCTTCATCTTTGACTTGCTCAATATGCTCTACTTCCTCAACATGCTTAGCAACTGCCTCTTCCGGGGTGACAAGATTTCTTCCTGGAGTCTTAGGTAGAGATTCTAAAGAAAAAGATCTCAGAATGGGAATCTTCGCTGAAACCATCTCATTAAACCTCAACAAATTCTATGCTACCTCAGCTTCATACATCTTCTTAAGCTTCTTTTCTTTCACTTTTTTTTCTAGTTTATCCGCAGTTCTTTCCTTCAAGGCCTTAGCCTCTACAGTATCTAAGCCAAACTGAGTCTCCCCTTGCACTCTCTTCTCTTTGATTTCCCTCCATTTAGAAACTACTTCATATGGGTAAGCTTTATTCTTATTCGGTTTTGGAGGTGCGGAATGAACTTCCTTAGATTTGGGATTCTCTTCTTCTCCTTCAACTTCTTTCATCTTTCTCTTCCTCACTGTATTAGAGGATTCAGGTTTAGCAACTTTCAGAACCGTTTCTTCTTGAGCAGGTAAATCAATAAACTGACCTGTCTTCTTATCGAAGGCTAAAACAATCCATTTGAGTGTACCATCACTCACCAGCATAATTTTTCAAACTCTTTGCCTAGACATGCAAGCCTCCTTGAAAGACTTAAGGAACCGAACTATCAACTTTGAGAGGATTACTGGATACATTATGATCTGAGCTTCATATTCCCTTTCTTAACATTCTCAAGGGTAATAAGAATGTGTTTCATCAGGTTAAACTTCCTTAGATTTATCAGAAAATATAGAATATAAATCTCACTCTTCATCAGACTATCTTTATCACCCATTCTATGTACGATAAGGCCTTGTACGCATAATTCTAGAATCCAGAAATTTTTAGACAGAGAAGCAATTTTCGGAGCCTTATCATATGATAGTCCGAGAGTTTCCAAAGCCTTTTTCTTGTCAAAGCTTCCCTTCGAATCTGGAAAAACATGAGAAATGAACTCGGCTTCTCCTTCATTGTTCAGCCCTACCAAGCTGGATGCCTTGGCATAAGAAAGATAATAAGTCTTTCCATAAGACATAAATGATAATTTCTCCCTTCCATCTTCCTTGAGGAAGGAAACTGACTCATATAACTCGACAAGAAAATCCGAAAAAACATCATCTTGATTCCCAGACTTAGACACCGCAACATCTTCCCATCCATTGAGATTCATATTCTTGGATATAAGAGAATCATACTTGTTGAAGAGATCAGGATGAACCAACCTTTCTCTATATACTAACCACTTCGAAATCGTCTTAGAGGAAGACATGTCTTGAGAAGCTACTTCAACAGACATTCGGATCTAAAGACCTCTGAGAAGTTCGGAGCGGAGAAAGATGAAGTTCGGAACGGCTTTAAAATGGAGTGGCAGAGCTTCGGGACGCTGGAGCTTGAAAAATGATGTGGGAAAACCATTTGGGGCCCCCTTTATATAGGCAATGAAAAAATGGTTCAACTTCCATGGTTGATCGATCGGTTGTGATAAGCTGAGATCCGATTTGACGGTTGAAAACCAATTCTCAAGAAAACTTGAATCCGATCTTATGAGGTTTTTATTAAAACCAAAGACATAAGAAAACTATAATCCGAAAAAAATATAAGAAAATTCCAGCAAGTAAAGTATGATTATGAAAACATGTGTAAGGAAGTCATACCTTTCGGATTGGATTAGAAGTATTATTCGTAATCACAAAGTTTAGAATGACAACGTTCGGAATGACAAAGTTCGGAATGATAAAATGAGAAATAAAAACTTATACGTGAGTACAAGTATTTCAGAGACCTGATCTGATACCAATTGTATGATCGAAATAATGTTATACGTGCTCAATATACAAGAGGGGGGGGGGTGAATTGTACACTTTAAAAATTCCTTTATAACCTTTAAGGTTAGTTACGATTAACTATGTTTTCCTTAAGCAAAGGAAAAGGCTATGTTTAACAATGTTGAACTAAGAAAATTCAAAACACCTCTTAACACCAATTGAAAAATTTGAATAAGGAATGATGTTATAAACTTCAAGTCCTATGTACTTGCTTAAAACTGGAAAGAGATTCCGAAAGTAGGTTCCGGAAATATGGTTCTGGAAATTGAAACATAACTAAAGATTACAATATGTGATTCTACCTTAAATCGTATATAATTTAAATGAAACAATGTACAAGTAGGGAAGTATAAGAAAGTTATACTTTCCTTATAATGCAAAATGTAGTGGAAACAAAAAAGTAGTAAAACTACATGTAACAAGATATAAGTCTTTTAACCCAAAGAGAAGGGTATCCAACAAACTTGGATAAATGTCCCTTGATTTATACATTCAAAAATGTCTGTCTTACCCACACCCGGGTAATCCCTCGATATGAATATCGGAGTCCCTGTCTTGCTATCCCCGCAAGCCCTCAACTTCAAGGTAGTTGGAAACCTCTGTCTTCCTCAGCAAGGAATCCCTCGAACTTCAAGGTAGTCGGCACCTCTGTCTTCCTATCCTCGGAAGTCCTCGAATGTAATCACCAACATTCGGAGTCGCATGAAGCCTTGAGCGTTAATAAGAGCCTCTATCTCTATAAATCACTTCAACAGCATGTGTGCACAATATTGAAGAACTTATCCATCAGTTATCAGTTCTGAGCTCTTTCGAATGAGCTCTTATTTATAGGCAAGGTCGACCTCCTTTCCAATGGTCATACTTTCCTTAAAAATCGAAGGGACCTGTACACATGTAACTTAACCAATGGTTAGTTTATTACAGAATAGACGACATCGTTATATAACAAAACAAGTGAAACAGAAAATACGACATCGTTTAAAGTCTAACTCAAAAGTTGGGAGTGATGGTTCGGAGTGTAAACAAAATGTCAAACAGTAGAAAAATTATAAATTTAAAAGAAAAATGAATGTTTGGAGTCTAACCAAAAATAATTTTTGGAGTCTAAATAACTTCAGAGTGTATAAAACAAATATGATTAGATTCTGTTTAATAGGTAAATTCGGAATGAGAATTCATCAACAGAATTCTTAATAAGAATTCGTATCAAGAATTCGGAGTAGAACTTTATCAGAGTTCGTATCCAGAATTTGGAATGAATCTTCATTACAGTTCTCATCCAGATTTCGGAGTGAAACTTCATTATAGTTCTCATCCAGAATTCAGAGTGAAACTTCATTATAGTTCTCATCCAGAATTCGGAGTGAAACTTCATTACAGTTCTCATCCAGAATTCGGAGTGAAACTTCATTACAGTTCTCATCCAGAATTTGAAGTCTAAAACAGAATGCTTCATATAAAAGTTTCAAACAATTCCTAGAATATAGAAATGAATCTGAATCCTATACTTAAGAAAAATATGAATATAGATAATGAAAATATGGTAAAAATAATTTTCCTTATAAAAGTGATTTTCCTTATAAAAGCAATTTTTCTTTATAAAAGCAATTTTCTTTATAAAATCAATTTTCCTTATAAAATAAATTTTCCTTATAAAATAAATTTTCCTTATAAAAGAAATTTTCCTTATAAAAGAAATTTTTCTTAAAGATAAGGTGTTCGTGATTTTTAAAACAAGAAGGAATGGAAAAGTCATAAGGAAAACCTTATTGACTCAACAATCTCCCCCTTTTTGGAAAGAACAAACATCCTTATGAAAAAGAAAGTCTAAAAAGAAAGAAAAACATTAAGTCTTATCTCCATTTGCTTATGGATGTTGATGAATATAACTAACTCCCCCTTAGCCTTTGAAACTCTAAGGATCGTATTCTAGATTTCCGGAATGATATTTCATTAAGAATAAGAATGTATTATTTAATGAAAAACTTCCCCTTAAATAAACCCTATTAGTGTTTTTTTCTTTCTCACCCTTTATTAAGATTATTTTTCCCCCTTTATTAGGGTTCATTTCCTTCTCCCCCTTTGTGATTTTAAAAAATAATTCAAGGGAATAGAAAATATCACAAGGTACCTAACAAATTAGTAGCAACAATAAAACAAAATGAGCAAGAACAATTTTCATTAAGTTTGAATGCTCAACAACAAAGAATATAAGATACAACAAAAGATCGGATGTCTATTTTGGATCTTTTTCCTTCTCCATGAGACACTTAAGAATAGTCTTTATCATCTTCAAGACCTTATGGTCTTCCTAGGATAGCTTCTCTGACATAATAATTCATGCATTTTGAGCTTCAATCTTTTCTTCCTAGGCTTGAAGATTTTCTTCCTGAGCATGAAGCTTTTCTTCCTGAGCCTGAAGCTTTTCTTCATGAGCCTTCAAGATTTGTTCTTGCTTTAACAACATTTCTTCAAACTCAATCTGATGATCCATTTCATACATCCGGTTTTTAGAAACCAAATTCATCTTCCCATTCAGATCTCTGACTTCTTGAATCCGGAAATTCTTTTCATCTTTCAACTATTCTTCAAAGGAAGAATTAAGTTCATTTATCTTCCTATCTTCTATCTCAAAAGCATCCATAAAATTATCTTGGAATTCATCAAAGAGCCTCATCTCTTCTACAGTCTTACTTGACCAACTAGTCATCCTCTTGAAAGATCTTTTGTGGGATTCATTTCTGACAAAGAAAGTTTTGAACTGAGCCTCTATCTCAACACATTTGTCCATAACCACGGATACAGAGTCTGATTTCTGATTCAAAGCATGTTGGAGCATCTAGAATCTTGAATCTATACTTGAGAAGGTCAGAATAGTACCTACCAACTTCATTAATGGCTGAACAACAAAGTCATTCCCCAACGAAGATGACTCTGAATCTGATACGTTTCTTGGAGAATTTTCTTCTTCAAAATGATCAACCTTCTTCTTAGAAGAATCACTAACTTCCCCTCACTTTACAACAACTGAGCTCAGGGTATCAACAACAAGTTGCTTTCCCTTGTACTTTTTCAGAACGGTTTGATGTTTCAGAGTCTTCAATTCACTATACGAAACTTGAACAACATTGTATTTATCATCAGCAACTTTTTGAGCGCCAACCTCTATGTTCTCCATTTGAGAAACATCATGTAGAAGTTGTTCCTCCTCTGCATGATAGGCTACTTCTTATTCTCCTTCCTCCTCATCATTCCCTGGAGTGACTAACTTTGATGACTCAGCTTCTGATGTTCAGAGAGTCAAATGTTCTGAAGATGTCACCTTATAATCATCTACTTGCTTCAAAACATCTCCGGCGTCACCACTACCTTCAGCAACTGCTTCTTCTTCTTCAACTTGCTCAATCTGCTCTACTTCCTCAACATGCTTTACAACTGCCTCTTCCGGGGTGACAAGGTTTCTTCCTGGAGTCTCAGGTAGAGATTCCAATGAAAAAGATCTCGGAATGAGAATGTTCGTTGAAACCATCTCATTAAACATCAACAACGTTTGAGCTACCTCAGCTTCAGACATCTTCATCTTAAGCTTCTTTTCTTTCACTTGTTTTTCTAGTTCATCTGCAGTTCTTTCCTTCAAGGCCTTAGCCTCCATAGGATCCAAGACAAACTGAGGCTCCCCTTGCACTCTATTATCTTTGATTTCCCACCATTTAGCAACTACTTCATCTGGGTAATCTTTCATCTTTTTCGGTTTTGGAGGTGCAGAGTGAACTTCCTTAGATTTGGGATTCTCTGCTTCTCCTTCAACTTTTTTCAACTTTCTCTTCCTCACTAGCTTAGAGGATTCAGGTTCTACAACTTTCAGCACCGTTTCTTCTTGAGCAGTTAAATCAATAAACTGACCAGTCTTCTTGTTGAAGGCTACATCCATCCTTTTGAGTGTACCATCACTCACCAGCAGAATTTTGAAAACTCTTGGCTTAGACATGCAAGCCTCCTTGAAAGACTCAAGGCACCGAACTGTCAACTTTGAGAGGTTTTCTAAATACATTATGATTTGAGCTCTCAGATTCCCTTTCTTAACATTCTCAATGGTAATAAGAATGTGTTTCATCAGGTTAAACTTCATTAGATTTATTAGAAAATCTATAATACAAATATCACTCCTCTTCAGACTATCTTTGTCACCCTTTCTTGGTATGATAAGGCCTTGTACCCATAATTCTAGAATCCAGAAATTCGTAGACCGAGAAGCAATTTACGAAGCCTTATCATCTGACAGTCTGAGAGTTTCCATAGCCTTTTCCTTGTCGAAGCTTCCCTTTGAATCCAGAAAAACATAAGAAATGAACTCGGCTTCTCCTTCATTGTTCAGTGCTACCAAGCTAGATGCCTTCGCATAAGAAAGCTTATAAGTCATTCCATAAGACATAAATGATAATTTATCCCTTTCATCTTCCTTAAGGAATGAAACTATCTCATAGAACTCTACAAGCAAATCCAAAAAAACTTCATCTTGATTCCTGGGCTTAGACACTGCAACATCTTCCCATCCATTGAGCTTAATATTCTTGGATATAAGAGAATAATAATTGTTGAAGAAATAAAGATGAACAAACCTTTCCCTATATACTAACCACTTTAAAATCGGCTTAGAGGAAGAAATGTCTTGAGATGCTACATCCACAGACATTCGTATCTGAAGACCTCTGAGATGTTCGGAACGGAGAAAGATGAAGTTCGAAACAGCTTTAAAACGGAGAGGCAGAGCTTCAAGATGCTGGAGCTTGATAACTGATGTGGGATAACCATTTGGGGTCCCCTTTATATAGGCAACGAAAAAATGGTTCAACTTCCACAGTTTATCGAACGGTTGTGATAAGATGAGATCAGATCTAACAGTTGAAAACCAATTCTCAAGAAAACTTGAATCCGATCATTTGAGTTTTTTTATTAAAAACAAAGACTTAAGAAAACTATAATCCGAAAACAAAATATAATAAAATTCCATCAAGTAAAGTATTATTACGAAAACTTGAGTAAGGAAATCATACCTTTCAGATTGGATTAGGAGGAATATTCGTAATCACAATGTTCGGAATGACAATGTTCGGAATGACAAAGTTTGTAATGAGAAAATGAGCAAGAAAAACTTATACGTGAGTATAAGTATTTCAGAGACCTGCTCTGATACCAATTGTAGGATCGAAATAATGTTGTAGATGCTCAATATACAAGAGGGGGGGTGAATTGTACACTTTAAAAATTCCTTTGGAACCATTAAAGTTAGTTACAATTAACTACGTTTTCCTTAAGCAAAGGAAAGGGCTAAGTTTAACAAAGTTAAACTTATCAAATTAAAAACACCTCTTAACACCAATTGAATTCTTGGAATAAGGAATGAAGTTATAAACTTCAAGCCCTATGTACTTGCTTAAAACTAGAAAGAGATTCTGAAAGTAGGTTCTGGAAATTGAAACATAACTAAAGATTACAATATGAGATTCTACCTTAAAGCATATAGAATCTAAATGAAACAAAGTACAATCAGGGAAGTATAAGAAAGTTATACTTTCCTTATAAAACAGAATGCAGCAGAAACAAACAAGTAGTAAAACTACAAGTAATAAGATATAAGTCTTTTGACCCAAAGAGAAGGGTATCCAACAACCTTGGATAAAGGTCCCTTGATTTATACTTTCAAGCAAGTCTATTTTACACACACCAGGGTAAGCCCTCGATACGAAGATCAAAGTCTTTGTCTTGCTATTCCCGCAAGCCCTTAACATCAAGGTAGTTGGCAACCTCTTTCTTCCTCATCAAGGAAGCCCTTCAACTTAAAGGTAGTCGGAACCACTGTCTTCCTATCCCCGGAAGTCCTCGAATGTAATCACCAACATTCGGAGTCGCACGAATCTTTGAGAGTTATTAAGAGCCTCTCTCTCAAGAAATCACTTCAACAGCATGTGTGCACAATATTGAAGAAGTTTTCCATCTGTTATCAGTTTTGAGCTCTTTCAATTGAGCTCCTATTTATTGGCAAGGTCGGACTCCTTTCCAACGGTCATATTTTCCTTAAAATTAGGAGGGACCTGTACACGTGTAAATTAAACAACGGTTAGTTTATAACATAATAGATGACATCGTTTTATAACAAAACAAGTGAAACAGAAAATACGACATTGTTTAAAGTCTAAATCAAAAGTTCAGAGTGAAGGTTCGGAGTGTAAACAAAATGTCAAAGAGTAGACAAATTATAAAAGTAAATGCAAAATGAAAGTTTGGAGTCTAACCAAAAATAATTTTCGGAGTCTAAATAAATTTGGAGTGTACAAAACAAAGATGATCAGATTCTGTTTAATAGGTAAATTCGGAACGAGAATTCAAAATGAGAATTCGTCACCAGAATTCGTAAAGAGAATTCGTATCCAGAATTCAGAGTATAACTTTCTATCAGAGTTCATATCCAGAATTCAGAATGAAACTTCATTACAGTTCTCATCCAGAATTTGGAGTGAAAGATCATTACAGTTCTCATCCAGAATTCAGAGTGAAACTTCATTACAGTTCTCAACCAGAATTTGGAGTGAAAATTCATTACAGTTCTCATCCAGAATTTGAAGTGAAACTTCATTACAGTTCTAATCCAGAATTTGGATCCAAAAACAGAATGCTTCATATCAAAGTTTCAAAAGATTCTGAGAATATAGAAATTAATCCAAATATTATACTTAAGAAAAATACTAATATAGATAATGAAAATATGGTAAAAATAATTTTCCTTATAAAAGAGATTTTCTTTATAAAAGAAATTTTCCTTATAAAAGCAATTTTCCTTATAAAAGCAATTTTTATTTATAAAAGAAATCTTCCTTATAAAAAAATTTTACTTATAAAAGCAATTTTCCTTATAAAAGAAATATTCCTTATAAAAGAAATTTTCCTTAAAGATAAGGTGTTTGCGATTTTCAAAACAAGAAGGAATGGAAAAGTCATAAGGAAAACCTAATTGACTCAACAATATCCCCCTTTTTGGAAAGCAAAAACATCCTTACGAAATAGAAAGTATAAAAAGAAAGAAAAACATTAAGTATTATCTCCCTTTGCATATAGATGTTGATGAATACGACTAACTCCCCCTTAGGCTTTGAAACTCTAAGGATCGTATTCTAGATTTCGTGAATGATTTTTCATTAAGAATAAGATTGTCTTCATTAATGAAAAACTCCCCCTTAGATGAACTCTATTAGAGTTTGTTTTCTTTCTCACCCTTTGTTAAGATTATTTTTCCCCCTTTATTAGGGTTATTTTCATTCTCCCCCTTTGTGATTTTAAAAAATAATTCAAGGGAATGGAAAATATAACAAGGAACCTGAAAAATTAGTAAAACAATAAAAGAAACGATCAAGCACAATTTTCATTAAGTTTGAAAGCTCAACAACAAAGAAGATAAGATACAACAAAAGATCGGATGTATAATTTGGATCTTTTTCCTTCGCCATGAGACCCTTAAGAATAGTCTTTATCTTCTTCATGTCTTTATGGTCCTCCTTATCTTTCTTCTCTAACACAACAATTCTTGCATTTTGAGCTTCAATCTTTTCTTCCTGGGCTTGAATCTTTTCTTCTTGAGCCTGAAGCTTTTCTTCCTAAGCCTGAAGCTTTTCTTCCTGAGCCTTCAAGATTTGTTCTTGCTTTAACAAATTTTCTTCAAACTCAATCTGATGATCCCTTTCATACTTCCAGTTTTGAGAAACATAATTTAGGTTCCCATTCAGATCCTTGACTTCTTGAATCCGGAAATTATTTTCATCTGTCAACTTTTCATCAAAGGAAGAAGTAAGTTCATTTATATTCATGTCTTCTATCTCAAAATCATACTTAACATTATCATGGAATTCATCAAAGATCCTCATCTCTTCTAAAGTATTCCTCGACCAATTAGTCATCCTCTTGCAAGATCCTTTGTGGGATTCATAGCCGACAAAGAAAGTTTTGAACTGGTCCTCTATCTCAACACATTTGTCCATAACCATGGATACAGAGTCTGTTTTCTGATTCAAAGCATGCTGGAGCATCTGGCATGTTGAATCAATACATGAGAAGGTCAGAATAGTACCTACCAACTTCTTTAATGACCGAACAACAAAGTCATGCCCCAACGGAGATGACTCTGAATCTGAGACTTTTCTTGGAGAATTTTCATCTTCAAAATGCTCAACCTTCTTCTTTGACGAATCACCAACTTCCCTTCTCTTTACAACCATTGAGCTCAGGGTATCAACAACAAGTTTCTTTCCCTTGTCCTTTTTTTGGAATGGTTCGCTGTTTCGTATTGTTCTGTTCACTATCAGAAACTTGATCAACATTGTCTTCATCATCAGAAACTTTTTGAGTGCCAACCTCTATGTTCTCCATTTGAGAAACATCATGTAGAAGTTTTTCCTCCTCTGCATGATAGTCTACTTATTGTTCTCCTTCCTCCTCATCCTTCCTTGGAGTGACTAACTTTGATGATTCAACTTCTGAATTTCGGAGCGACAAATGTTACGAAGGTGTCCCCTTATAATCATCTACATGCTTCAAAACATCTCTGGTGTCACCACTACCTTCAGCAACTACTTCTTCTTCTTCGACTTTCTCAATCTGCTCTACTTCCTCAACATGCTTAGCAACTGCCTCTTCCGAGGTGATAAGGATTATTCATGGAGTCTCAGGTATAGATTCCAAAGAAAAAGATCTCAGAATGTGAATGTTTGCTGAAACAATCTCATTAAAATTCAACAAAGTCTGAGCTACCTCATATTCAGACATCTTCTTCTTAAGCTTCTTTTATTTCAAATGTTTTTAGTTCCTCCGCAGTTCTTTCCTTCAAGGCCTTAGCCTCCACAGGATCCAATCCAAACTAAGGCTCCCCTTGCACTCTCTTCTCTTTGATTTCCCTCCATTTAGGAACTACTTCATCTGGGTAAGATTTCTTCTTCTTCGGTTTTGGAGGTGCGGAATGAATTCCTTAGATTTGGGATTCTATTCTTCTCCTTTAACTTCTTTCATATTTCTCTTCCTCACTGGCTTATAGGATTCAGGTTCAGCAACTTTCAGAACCATTTCATCTTGAGTAGCTAAATCAATAAACTGACCAGTCTTCTTGTTGAAGGCTACATCCATCCTTTTGAGTGTACCATCACTCACTAGCATAATTTTTCAAACTCTTGGCTTAGACTTTCAAGCCTCCTTGAAAGAATCAAGGCACCTAACTATCAACTTTGAGAGGATTGAGGGATACATTATGATCTGAGCTCTCAGATTCCCTTTCTTAACATTCTCAAGGGTAATCAGAATGTGTTTCATCAGGTTAAACTTCCTTAGATTTATTAGGAAATAAAGAATATATATCTCACTCTTCTTCAGACTATCTTTGTCACCCTTTCTCGATACGATAAGGACTTGTGCCCATAATTCTTGAATCTGGAAATTTGTAGACAGAGAAGCAATTTTTGGAGCCTTATCGTCTGACAGTCCGAGAGTTTCCAAAGCCTTTTCCTTGTCGAATCTTCTCTTTGAATCCGAAAAAACATGAGAAATGAAATCGGCTTCTCCTTCATTGTCCAGCCCTACCAAGTTAGCAGCCTGGCATAAGAAAACTTATAAGTCTTTCCATAAGACTTAAACGATAATTTCTCCCTTCCATATTCATTAAGGAAGGAAACTTTCTCATATAACTCTACAAGAAAATCCGAAAAAACTTCATCTTGATTACAAGGCATAGACACCATAACATCTTACCATCCATTGAGCTTAATATTCTTAGATATAAGAGAATCATAATTGTTGAAGAAATCAGGATGAACCAACCATTCTCTATATACTAACCACTTCAGAATCAGCTTAGAGGAAGACTTGTCTTGAGAAGCTACTTCCACAGACATTCGGATCTGAAGACCCTTGAGAAGTTCATAACGAAGAAAGCTGATGTTCGGAACGACTTTAAAACGGAGAGGTAGAACTTCCGGACGCTGGAGCTTGAAAACCGATGTGGGATAACCATTTGGGGTCCCCTTTATATATGCAACAAAAAACGGTTCAACATCCACGGTTTATCGAACGGTTGTGACAAGCTGATATCAGATCTGACGGTTGAAAACCAATTCTCAAGAAAACTTGAATCCGATCTTTTGAAGTTTTTATTGAAAACAAAGACTTAAGAAAACTATAATCCGAAAAAAATATAAGAAAATTCCAGCAAGTAAAGTATGATTACGAAAACTTGAGTAAGGAAATCATACCTTTCGGATTGGCTTAGGAGGATTATTCGTAATCACAAAGTTAGGAATGACAAAGTTCGGAATGACAAAGTTCAGAATGAAAAATTGAGCAAGAAAAACATATACGTGAGTAAAAGTATTTCAGAGACCTGCTCTGATACCAATTGGAGGATCGCAATAATGTTGTAGATGCTCAATATACAAGAGGGGGGTGAATTGTACACTTTATAAATTCCTTTGGAACCTTTAATGTTAGTTACGATTAACTATGTTTTCCTTAAGCAATGGAAAGGGCTCGGTTTAACAAAGTTAAAATAAGAAAACTCACAACACCTCTTAACACCAATTGAAAACATGGAATAAGGAATGAAGTTATAAACTTCAAGTCCTATGTACTTTCTTAAAACTGGAATGAGATTCCTAAAGTAGGTTCCGGAAATATGGTTCCGGAAATTAAAACTTAACTAAAGATTAAAATATGAGATTCTACCTTAAAGAGTATATAATCTAAATGAAACAAAGTACAAGTAGGGAAGTATAAGAAAGTTATACTTTCCTTATAATACATAATGCAGCGGAAACAAACAAGTAGTAAAACTACAAGTAACAAGATATAAGTCTTTTAAATAAAAGAAAAGGGTATCCATCAACATTTGATAAAGGTCCCTTGATTTATACATTCAGGCATGTCTGTCTTACCCACACCAGGGTATGCCCTCGATACGAAGATCAGAGTCTCTGTCTTTCTATCCCTGCAAACCCTCAACTTTAAGGTAGTTGGAAACCTCTGTCTTCCTCATCAAGGAATCCCTTGAACTTCAAGGTCGTCGGCACCTCTGTCTTCCTATCCCCGGAAGTCCTCGAATGTAATCACCAACATTCGGAGTCGCACGAAGCTTTGAGAGTTAATAAGAGCCTCTCTCTCTAGAAATCATATCAATAGCTTGTGTAAACAATATTGAAGAAGTTATCCATCCGTTATCAGTTCTGAGATCTTTCAAATGAGCTCTTATTTATAGGCAAGGTCGGCCTCTATTCTAACGGTCATATTTTCGTTAAAAATAGGAGGGACCTATACACGTGTAACTTAACCAACAGTTATTTTATAACAGATTAGACGACATCATTTTATAACAAAACATGTGAAACAGAAAATATGACATCGTTTAAAGTCTAACTCAAATGTTTGGGGTGAAGGTTCGGAGTTTAAAAAAAATGTCAATGAGTAGACAAATTATAAAAGTAAAAGCAAAATGAAAGTTCAGAGTCTAACCAAAAATAATTTTCGGAGTCTAAATAAATTTGGCGTATATAAAACAAAGATGATCAGATTCTGTTTAATAGGTAAATTCAGAATGAGAATTCGTCAACAGAATTCGTAATGAGAATTCGTATCCATAATTTAGAGTAAAACATTATCAGAGTTCGTATCCATAATTAGGAATGAAACTTCATTACAGTTCTCATCCAGAATTCGGAGTGAAACTTTATTACAGTTCTCATCCAGAATTCGGAGTGAAACATCATTACAGTTCTCATCCAGAATTCGGAGTGAAACTTCATTACAGTTCTCATCCAGAATTCGGAGTGAAACTTCATTACAGTTCTCATCCAGAATTCAGAGCCTAAAATAAAATGCTTCATATCAAAGTTTCAAACAATTCTGAGAATATATAAATGAATCCGAATCTTATACTAATGAAAAATAATAATATTGATAATGAAAATATGGTAAAAAAAAATTCCTTATAAAAGAAATTTTCCTTATAAAAGCAATTTTCCTTATAAAAGAAATTTTCCTTATAAAAGAAGTTTTCTTTAAAGATTAGGTGTTTGTGATTTTCAAAAAAAGAAGGAATGGAAAATTCATAAGGAAAACCTTTTTGACTCAACAATTCTATCCTTCCATTGAATGAAATGTCACCATACGTGCATACGTACGACTTACTGTCTCCACGTTCGGGGGTAATTGCTATTCAATATATTATTATTTGGATGAGTATAATAATGATATGTAATTCATGTAAATAATAAATGTAACATGATAATTATTCTTTATATATGATATAAAATCCAATTATATATTATTTTAATATGAAAAGAATGATATTTTCGCTCGTGCGTACGTACAGACTACGGTCTCCACGAACGCGATGAGATTCATTCCTCATCGTATCCATTCAAGACTAATTCTCATTTGATGATTAAATTTAATGTTTATGAACATTATATTATTCAGGATATGAATAAGGTAAAACCTATCCATAACAAACACGACTCATGTAACAAAATATATAAAAGAAAATGAGTAAGTTAACACCCGAAACAATGATAATACTAAGATATTATTAACAAATAAATGTTAAAAGATCATATATGATATCATAATTATGTATATGGTTCTTCTATAATTTCATAACAAAGTTTTAACTATTATACAGTAGGATAACATACCATCTACTAAGGAAAAGTCCAAGGTAAAGGTTTATTTCACAATCTTTTCATTATCAGAGGTTGGTTGTACGTAATAATATAATGGGACTTCATTATCATACACATCCATGTTTCTTAAAAATGAATTTCAAAACATTTTCACTATTTACTAGAATATGGGTTAAATTCATTTATACCCTTTTTTTACTTTTTATAAGAGGTTTATAAATGAATATTTCCATCATTTTCCAAAAAGGTCCTTTTATAACCTTTTTGACAGAATTAAGGTAAGAATGTTTTTTTAACTTATATGGTGGGTGTGGTTATTCTTCTCCATTTTAAAATCTTCGAAGCTTCCCTTACAAGCTTATAGGAAAATTTTCAAATTAAATGTTTTATTTTATAATAATCATACTTTTAAATGAAATAAATAATGATATATTTCTCTCAAATAGTTTTGATATCATCTATATCAACATCCTTTGATGGATTATAAGATTATTTGAAGTTGATTTATTTCGATACAGAACTTTTATATTGTATTTAAGGTCTTGTGATATCTTTGACTATTGATGTGTTATTTTTATACCATTCATGGTTTAAGGTGAATATATTGACATTTTGTAAGCTTGTTTTAATATGAAGGTTTATGTTATGTTGAAACCTGTTAATATGTGGAATGCATTGGACTTAATAAGTAACGGATGGAGCCCTCTATAGCTCCTCGATGCATCGATAGGTCTCATGAGACAAACTAGTGTCTTGGAACGAAGCCTTGAAAAAATCATATTTGTAGTCTTGGCATGAGGCCTTGGATACGTGGTTATGATAGTCTGGAATTATGCATTCCATCATTATGAAAGTTGTTATTGATATTGTATGTTATTATTCGAATAGGAAAATATCCATGTGAATAAGTAAATGAAATTATTTCATTTTATCTTTGACATATTATGATGTAGTTCAAGTTTAAAAGGCTTTTCTTTTATCTATTCATTGCCTTAAATGTTTATTCTTATTTATGAATGTTTCTGCAATATTGTTATCCTTACTGAGTATCTTAGCTCACTCCTTTCAATGTTTTATTTTTCCCAGGATGTGAAGAAGTAATTTATGAATGACCTGTAGGGATAATATGAGGGGATATGAGTGTGGACTATGGAGACTATCTTGCTGTAGTTTTCATTTTTATGATGTAATGTAATACTTATGAATATATCTAGTGTTTCCAAGGATAATTAACTAATCGGTCTTTCGAGATTTGATCTTTCTTGTGATCATGACAATGTTTTGTAATAATGAACCGACTCTGGGCAACTAGGGTTGGGGTGTTACAACTAAAGCTAGTAGATCTCCATTATCAATTAATCATGGAAGCACTTAGATATAAAAATACCTTTATGAACATTTTTCTAGGATGAAATAAAAAGATATAATGATGAAATTATTTTGAATTGTTTGAATATTCAACAGGTTAAATTTGAATGATAATAAATGAAGGGGATTATATGAAATTATGTAGTTCTAGATTTGAACTGGGAGAATATATCCATGGATATATTGGAGGGATTACATAATACATCATGAGATAATAATGATATTTTGGAAATTATTGATCGAAGAAATAAATTTTATCATTTTTCCATTCTAGAGAACATATATTTGGGTCAAATTCCTTTACTTTGCATAGATAACTAGATTTCCAGAAATAAATCATCCCATATAATCTGATAATGTTCCTTGATTAAAATATAATTTTTAGAAAGGAATCTAGATTTCTTTAGGTGTTGAAATATGTTTTATTACAGGATTTCATTCTCAATATAATGTAAAATAAGATAGAATGATTCCAACCTCTCTATATATGATTAATTTATTTTTCAATGGATTAAGAGGAATGTTCAGATGAAAATCTATATTTGGTTACATTTTATTATATTAACTATTTTCATTCTTTCATATAGATGGTACCTTTTGTGTCTCTATATGGAATGTGGTGTCAAAGCTAGTTTTTTGGGATGAAGTTAGAGAAAGAACATTTTTGGGACTCTAATTAGATGATAAAATAGTTGATAAGGTGATGATGATTCAACAATATATAAGAAGACTCAAAATAAGGAAAACAAGTGATGTAGATAATTAGGTAAATGATCTTACTTTTGAGGAAGCTACTTATGTTTTTTCATAACATTTATCCATTAGAAGTATTTATCTATCTGCGTAAAAAGAGAAAGAAAAGTTTGTAGTCAATTGGACCACAAATAATCCTAGATAAATGTAGATAATTTTATAATCAAATGGTCTTTACTCCAACTTGATCCCATATCTATGATTTATTTCATGTATTAATAATAAGAAAATATATTCGAGATTCATATCATGTTTTCGGCCCAAAATTCGTTTAGATGGGAGAAAACCTTTCTTATGAGAACAAACAATAAAAATTTTTGATCTAAGAGATAATTTATTGCCTAATACAGCAACTAATTATGTTATATTATTTTTAGAAGAGACATTATATTTTACTATAAATATGGCAGTCTGAATCTAAATTAAAGAAACATCTCCAAATTATTAATTAAAGAATTAAATTATAAGGACACAAATATAAAAAGTGGAAGAATATAAAAACCTAGGTAATGTTAGAATAAATCAAATTCATGTCTTATTAATTTTATTTATTTATATTTTATAGATATATATTAAATATATGGATTTTATGTAATTTATATTCCAAATGGAAACAGTTTTGTTGTTACTAAATTATTTTACCTATATTATGTGTTCTTATTTAAATAAATGATTTCAAAAATCTATAATTTTAATTTTGAAACATGAATTTAATTTTTCAAATATTTGTATAATAATTTAGGGAGGTTGAATTTATGATAGATGTCTAAAATGTATGATTTTTCAATGAATAGGGAAAAATACTAATTTTATTGGAATATATTTATTATTTTTAACTACATAAAAAGTAGAGTTATAATTTTAATCTGTTATCAATTTTAAGCATTTATTATTGATTAAAAACAATCCAATTTTGATATGTAGAATGTGTTTTATACTATAATTTGGCATAAAATTGTTTTTAAACATAAAATATTATTTCTAAACTAATGTTTTTGATCATGTATTGTAGGATTAATTTTATATAAAATTAAACAATTTATCAATATTGAATCTTTAGATACTGATTCCATATTTGGAATCATGAGTTCAAAATTTGTTAAATAAGCCTCTTTATTTTTACCATTATGAATAGTAAACATATTTAATTTTTTTATGACAGTAAATGAAAAATGAACTAGTTAGGGTTATAACTAAGGTGATAAGGCAAACAAAATAATTCAAAATGATTAATTTATTTCATTAGAAGACTATTTTTTTAATAATCCAAAATTAGAAAATATAACCGTCTCTTTCTCTTTAACATTGATTCTTACCATTATATTATTTAAGTAATAGAGAAAGGAATAGTGTCTTTTCTTTGCTTATAATAATAAAAATATTTTATGGGATGGATAAAAAATCATATTTTCAATAAAAAAAATTATTTTAAATCTTAATAATATTTTTATCATTTTAATTGATTTTTTAATTTTTAGTGATCAAATAATTTTCTTAAGTGCTTATAAAACGTTGACTAATGCTTATACTTAGTAGGAAAATATTTTATATGATTTTAAAATGAATAAAAGTAAAAAAAATTATTGATTCATTGTATCCCAAGAATTTAATATATTTAAATAAATTATTAGGGATGTTTTAATTTTTTATATTCAAATGTATTTTTTTCTTATTGTTTTAAATGTTAAATTAATTGAATAGTTACAGAAACACCATTTACGATATTTTATATTAAATAACATTTTATTAAATGATTTAATATTTATAAAAATCATATATTTATCCTCTTGAATGATATGTGGTTTAAAATATAAATAATACCTTTTTTACTTTTTTGTTCATATTAAATTTATTAACCCCTCATGAGTAAAAAACATTGATATCATTGTAATTTTCAAAAGTCTTAATGAGGGTTAATAAAAGAGATAAGGGTAAATAAATCACATAAACCAATCATTTTTTTTTATTTTAGGTGGGGATATATACTATCCCTCATTATATAATCTTAATATATAAATTTCGATCCATTTTAAAATAAAAAACACTTTTAATTAATTTACGACTTTTAGAAATTTCATGAGTGCCCCTCCCCTCACTTCTGAATGGGAATATCAACTCCTCTCTTACACACATGTTTCGAGGGATCTGGTACAGAAAATTCCTACCAAAATACCTTCATAGAATCCCTTACCATTTCCCAGATTTATTTGGTTGATTGTAAAACCAACCTAGAAAAAAAGTAATGTATATATCTAATGAGGTGACCTGAAGAATTGGTGCAGTTCTTATCTGAGAGTTTTTTTCTATTGTAACTCTTTAGAATCTTATTAAACCATGAGGAAATAATAAAATAAGTACATTATATATATTGATATTTTATAATGATAATTAAATAAACTATATCTATCTCCAATTACATAAACTTGGAAACAAAACCCCCAATTGTGTGAATGATAGACTACCACTTCTTGAACTGATATAATTATTTTTCAAACATCACCTGTCAAAAAATGTTATAACATTGTATTTAATGGTTATATAAAAATTAAATAAATTTTTATAAATTTTTAATGATCATATATCATCTTATTTATTACATTTTTATCAATTGAAAAATAGTATCACCTTTCCTGTGTATGAGTGGATTTCCACTACCATAACACAATGAAATTTGTTTTTCATGACCAAATTACATAGGTACTATTTATAATAATATTTGAAGAAGTAATATTATATTTATTATTAAATTAACAATACATATTGAGAAAATGTAAATTAATTTCTTTCTATCATGATATTAGAAAAATGGAAATGTTACTCATATGTACGTACAACCTACCGTTTATATGATCGTAGAATATTTCATTTTTACTAAACATTATTCCCAGTTTGTTTATAAATATAACTAATTTATAATCATTATTATTATTTAGGGAATATTATTCTATATATTATAGAATGACTAAACATTTTACTGTAGTCAAATAACCAATTTTATTTTAACATATAAGATGAATATTCTTAAAACATCAGACATAAACATAATTTTATTTTGATTAAGCCTGACATAGTAAAAGATAAAAAAAGAAATTAGAAAGAAGAAATTTTTTCTCAAGAATGTAATAATTTACATAGGTCTATTATTCATGACAATAAGGAATGTACATGACAACTTATACTTATAGTAAGGGACAATTCATCTTAGAAACCTCATCTTTAAAATTTTAATTGATTATATTATAAATATTTTTATTCTTTGATAACGTTTTTATGTTATTTTATCATGAAATGAGTGAATTATAATTGGCATTTCCATTTAAAATTTTATATATTATAATTTTTTTCAAATGAATAATTTTAAGCCATGTTTTGAATTTATTTACAAAAGTTAAAATGACGGTTCAATTTTGATGTCTATGACATCAATGGATAGGGAAAATAATTTTGATATTAAAATATCAATTCTATTTAAATATATTTTTGAAAATACCCAAAACATTAGAATGTATGGATTTTCCTACTGGTATTACCATTAGATAATATATAGTTTTATTTACAAGATGTCATGATTTATCTAAATAAAACCATACATTCTAATGTTTTGGGTATTTGCAAAACTAGATTTAAATTGAATTGATATTTTAATGTCAAAATTATTTTCCCTTATGGGTGGAAAGAATGTTTTTATGCATGATTTTCTTTAATATGATTATAATATATTTCATGGAATTATTTATGATGTTTAGGGGTTATGTTATAAAACATGAATGAGTTTTTGTGTAACAAATGAAATATGTATGTTTTTGTTATAGACCAAGGATGGGTGGTTCTCTTATATACCAATAATGGGCGATCCCCATATAGTTCTCCATTGCATCAAGTATTTTGAAGAGTTATCATAAAAGTGACATGAAAGTTATTTAATAAGTTAACTAAAAGATTTATTTATTCTTATTATTGGATTTCATGAATATGTTATGACTTCATAAGGTAATAAATTGATATTATGTATAATGAAAAGTATATTCAACTTCATAAGTCGAAGATATATAACTATTTTTTTGAGAAAATGTACATAGGGATTTCAGGATTTTTAGGAAATCATAATTATTTTTATTTTTCCATTAATAGTTCTTATTACATGTTTTATTAAAAATTTTGGGATGATAAATTGATTTCTTAGATAATTATATTTTTTTGAGCTCAATATTTATTTTGAAAAAAGATTATTTTTACCTTTATTCATAGACTAAGGTGTTTCCCTCCTAATTTATTTTTTATTTTTCCCGTTCTAGTATTTTCCATCTCATATCACATTTTCAAATGTTTTTTATTGGGTATTAAGTATGAGTGGGGATGGTGATATTGTCTTGATGAAAATAAGGATGATATATCATGAAAATCGAACTAGTTGTATATTATATGTTTTTTATTATAGAAATAATATATGGTAATTTATTATTTTCAATTTTTTATATAGTATATATTTATATAAATTTAATAACCTAATTATAATTATATTTTAACATAAAACATCATGAGGAATGAATGAAAATGAAATATTTCAGTAGATTCAATTAACATATTGTTTATGGACATGTACTTGTAGGGGGGTGGGGAAAAAGAACTCAATATATAAGATCCTTAGTGTCTAAAGTGATTGATCTCTAGGGAATCACCACTAGAAAAAGACATATAGTTTTGAGGTAGATAAACAGTACTTGAGTATATGATAAAGTATTCAACCACTTATACTTTCTATTCATGATTTTCATCTACCATATTCCCCACATTCTATGTATGAATAATAAAACCAATTGATTTATAAAAAATCTAGACACTCTAATATAGAATATTATGGACCAATTAATTGGTATATGACCTTGAAATAATATGTACACCATTGATGAATAGATGGTGCTTCATATTCAAACAAGGTTTGGTTTTGCAAATGAATTTATCAAAATCATACACTATTGGTACAACCTCTATGTTTAATTTTATATGAGCTTCTTAAAATAGATTATTAATATCATCATCCATAGTGTGATTAATGTCTGTAATTTTTATAACTAGGAGAATTTGATTGGTCGATAGATGTATTGTACTAACAGGATCTTATAATCTGGTATAACAACATTCAAATCATATGGTTTGAGATGCACAATTGATACCATAATATTCCATGTGTTAACAAGATCATAATCTTTTTCATGTTCACCAATAGAAATATTAGGATTATTCCATCAAATTGGATCTTTATAATCAGTCACTGTATCTTACTATTATAGGTTAGTTTTGATTGATTTAATTAATTTGTATATTTATCTATAATTATATTTCTATCAATAATAAAATCATTATCATCAATCATATTCTGAAATTAAAATCTATAATTTACTTCCACATTAATTAATAACTTCATAGTTAGTATTTGTTTAGGTAGTTCTACTATCATTTTTTTGAATAAAAACCTTTCTTCTTTTTAATTGTATCAACCATGATTTTTGATTATTAAACCTTATCATTATATGATATATAAGTTTTATAGATATTATTTAATGGATGTACCATCATCTCATCTAATTAGAATAGGGAAGTAAAAGAAATTGTTTTTCCAAATTGGGGTATAGATTTAATAAAAGGTCTAATTTCAATCACTTCATTCTTTATTTTTTTAAATTTACTCAAATAATCTTTAGTTATAGACCCTATATTATTGAGTGTGTGAAATACTATTTTTCCTATATAAATTATAAATATACAAATCATAGTAAAATATGAATCATATTTGGTTGTATTTGATATTATATTTCACATCAATTTATTTATCATCTTATCAAAGAAGTCCCTTTGGAAAATTATATTTATTATTTTGTGTCTTTTTTAAACAATTACCTTTAAGAGTGGTTGAAGAAACAGTTGCATCCATCGGATATTTTTTAAGGGAAATTATGTTTTAGATTTACCTTCATGTGTGGTAGGATAGTCTAATGGATTATACTTGTTGAAATGTCATGGAGATCATCCTTATTGTCATGGGTCCTAGGATCCCATGATAAATATGTAGCATACTAAACTATCCTTTTACAAATTAAGTTCCCTACCATAGATATATTTTATTTTATTCTAATCCACTGGTATGTCTACTTTTATTATAAGACTACAAAATGAATATTCCATACAAAAAAGATACGTTTTCACCTAATTTCTCAAATTAAATTTCATTTATCATTCCCTACATTATTTTAATATTTTTATTTTTCTCTAATAAAAGTAATTTAATATGTATAAATACTGTCTCATTACATTATAATAGTCTTATAATCTCAGTTTAATGGTACATTTATTATATTTTTTTAATAAGTATATATTGTGAATTTTGATGGAACACCCTTTATTCATTAAAAAATATTTCCCTACCTATATATTTTCGATTTATTTACGAAAAAACACATTATTTTGAATAAAAAATTTATATTATTCCAAAATTTTTAATGTAATCTATCTTGAATATATCAATAATTACCATCAATGTCAGGTTGTTGTCTATAACATTGAATATAAATTCTGTGATAATATAATGAGTTTTTTCATTCAATTTATTGTTCATATAGAAATATATAACATCAATTATGAATACCAACTCATTATCAATACAAATTAAAATCCCTATCTAGTTTTTAAATAATAAGATCTATATAAAAAAATTAATTCTAAATTATATAACCATTACCGATTTTTCAACCTTCACAAATAATATTCCATTTTCATGAAACCCATAAAAAATAATAGAATTTTAAATTTATTTTAAAAGATTAGTAATTATTCTCTGTTGATTATTTCTTCATGAAATAAGTAAATATACAATTATCTTTGAATTTACCTTTTAATGTCCAGGGGGAATTCCATGATGGGAATCCCTTAGGTTCTCAAAGAGTGTTAACCCTTTATCTTCATGGTTCTATATAAATGGGATTAAAATTAAATTATAATGTATTGTGTAAGACCTACCCTTTACCTACAATGAACTTGAAAAGATTTAATACATCCAAGAATAGTGAGATAAATGAAAAAACCAATTATTTTTCCAAACATAACACCATTCCATGAAATAAGTTGAAACAATGAAGAACGAAATAGATGAAACATAGAAAAATAAACCACATTTTTGTTCCCTAATTGTAAACATATATGAATAATAAAATATCATATATTTTTTTTGAAAACACATTTTTCATTAGCATATAGAGCAAGCAATGTTGAGCCAAAAAGAACCACAACAAATAATTACTTAAATATAACCATTCTAAATAAGATATTAAATTAGCAGATATGGATTGAAATTTCCACATTATAAAATATATAAACAATTAATACTCAATAAAAATTTATGGATTAATTCATAGGAATGAAACTCTAAATTTATTAGTAAATAAATTTTATTCTTCAAAAAAATATTTTCCTCAAAATTTTATTTTGTAGATTTCAATGAGAAATTACAATGATTTATATTTTACAATTTTATAAAATTTATTGGGTGAAATAAAATTAATATTTGAAATCCATTTATAAAATTTAGATTGTGGTTATTTTTAGTGATTTTTATGAAATGTTTAACTTTCTACTGAATAGTGAAAATACTAAAGTTTTATGAAAAATTGTAATTTTGTTTCAATAATTTAGAAATTTATTTTTTAAAAATGATTTTAAAGAATAATTATACTAATTATATTATTAATAATTAAATTAAGTTTTTTTATTGGATATTATTTTTGAATTTTTTTAAAGCAGTATTATATCTCAAAGGCATTTGTCTATAAAACTGTTTTACATTGAATTTTGTGTTTTAATCTTAAATTATATCCAGAAAATTAATGATAATAAATAATTAATGATGTATTCAACATTATAAACTATGTGGTAAAAATTATTTAAATATGTTCATATTATATTTTTCATCGTGAATTGTAATCATATTAAATAATTATCACCACAATAAAAGTAAATTGAGTAATTTGTTATAGAAATAATTTAATAAGGAATATAAAATGACCCTATTAGTAAATTAACTATATTGGTTGAGTAAATATCATCCATAAACATCCAAATTTTTAATATATTTCATTTACACCTTTTTATATTATTTATACCTTTATAATAATTTCTGTAATGGAACATTGAAAATTTCATTCTCTTTTTCTCTTTAACATTAGAATTTTGGTATAGTGATATATATAACATTGGTTCAATTTGAAATTTTCCATTGAAAGATAAATGAATTATTTGTATCATGATGATTGTGCTTATAATTTTTAATGACGACATAATTAAATTATATATTTTTGAAACACCAAATATAATATTTATTTATTTAATAATAATATGAAATTAATTATTTTTAAAATATTAAAGAAATATTATTTGAAAGAAATAATTTGTTCAAAATTTTTTATAGAGAAATATAACATATTATTTATCTGTGAATGGATTATATTCAAATTATTTCTTTCTCATGATTAATTGAAAGAAAAATTAAACGAATAGTGTTAAATCGAGTATTAATGATAACTTATAATAAATAATATTTATTGACTAATTTAGAATAATCATAGATTCATCCAAATTATTGGGATTTGGTTTTAAAAATAAAAAAAGATCCATTTATAAATCATTTTTCATTATATGGTATCATTTTTAACATATAAATATAGAAAACATTAGTATTTAAATAATTTTTAAAAGTAATAAAAGGGGTTAAAACTAATAGATGAGGGGGAAAAAAGAGAAATGATATCTAAATTTAATTGCTTGAGATTATTTTGACTTAATATCATATCAAATTCTAATTATATCAATTTTGATCCATTTAGAATGAAATATAACTTATATAAATTGAATTCTTTCCAAAATTCCAAGAATGACTTTCCCCTCAATTATGAAAGGAAACCTCTCAATTTAATTCTATACAATACTATGAGCTCTCTAACTTCCCTGAAACCAACATCTTCTACTTATAAATATTTGTATCAATGATATAGTGGTTAGGGAAAATATAAAATATTATCTCTAGGTACATTAAAAAGATATCATATAGAATTATACTGAAGTATTGGTAATCATATTAACCAACTCTTTCATGTTAATTTATTATTATAATTATTTTTTATGTGTTTTAATGACTCAGAACTACCTAGGGGTTTTGAAATTTATTTTTATTTTACTATAGGAGTGTTTTAGTTATAGTATCCAAAATCATCACCAATGATCAGTTCATTAATCTAGTTTTTTAAGGAAATGTAAATAACATAGAATAATTTCTATGGCTAAGAAACAAGGTAATAAGGGATTAAAAAATAAGGAAAAAATTCATGTGATTGGGGGTTTTGAGTAGATTCTAATTTATAATGATATCATGGTATTTTAAAAATAAATCTCTAATACTTTTAACTGATTAAAATAATGGTTCCAAAAGAAGTTCCTCGTATTCACCCTTGTATATGTTTGACTGTGATGAGAGTTGACATCAGAATTACCCCATTTTGGATCATTCTCCCTCTAATGTTTTTAATATATAACTTTACATCCTTAAAATACCTTGTAAATATATAATTAGGTATTATAATTCTCAAGAATCCAATATAGATCATGGTTTCCTCCTCACATGTTTAGTAATAAATATACACTCTCTATATTATTCTAAACTAATCAATCAGTATAGTTTAAAATAAAACATAGGGATAGAATACTCTTTAACTATAGAAGTAATTGAATTATATAATCAAACAAAACCAAAAAACCATTCATAAAAAAATAAAAAATAAAATTCTAATAAAATTATATCATAGAAACAAATCCAAAAATTCAATTATACTTTAGGCTCAAACATTACAATCGGGTTACCTCTTCATCACCCAATCTCACAATGCTTAAAACCCTATATTATCAAATAAATAATGGATCCAAGTGTGGTGTATGTTATTCTAAAATTATAACAATAATAAAAATGTAATTCTAATTTTACACAGTTGTATCAGGTAGGTATACTCTATCCCTTTGTACTTGTATCCCGATAGGTCACTTCAGGCCCATATCTATTAATAAAACTATTAGAACAAATGAGTATTCACTAACATCCCATATTTGAATTATATTACATATTAACCCCAAATGTTATCTCGTTCATTCCATATTCATATATTTCATTCCTTATGAGTGTTCATGTATTTCCAAATGTCTCTGGTTTTTATTTGAACTCCATGTATTTGTAATATATCCCATGTTTCTAATTTTATTCTTAAATAATCACTCAAACCTGGGGTGCATCTTATAAAAATATGTGGATATTATGATTTTTAAATTTCATTTCATGGTGCACTACAAAATTGGAAAACAATGGTCTTGTAACAATTGAGGGAAATATTATGGAATTGTGTTCACAAAATCCCTTCTCTATGGCCTCTCGTAAAACATATTCATAGTCTCTGATTACTATTTTTGAATATAATCTTTATTAATATGGCCTTTTTGTGTTCCATTTTTTAACTCTATAAAATAGAGTTTTCTGATCCTGATGGATTGAAGCATATCCATTCGATATGACCAGTGTGTGAGATAAATGTTTTCATCCCAGGGTTCATATAGTCTTTTTCTCTATACAGATCACATATCTATTCCTTCCCATGAGTTCAGATTCTTATTTTTCAACTTATCCATTTCTATAGTCTATATATTCAAGTATTCCCATGTCTCTAATTTTTTTTTACTCTTTTAGAAGAAAATAGAAATCACTACACTCTAAAAAATAGTGGTGTTGTATGTGGTGTATCTATGGCCAGGGCTCCTTAGTAATGTGATATAGAATTCACATTTCACAGAACGATCATTATTTTTTTCCTGGAATCATCATCTAAAAACATTATTTTTTTTTCATCCCCTGAGCATCCAAATTCAATAAAAGGAAATTCTATACCTGAAAACACTCTAATACTAGATCTCGATCATTATATCATTGTCTATAGAGGTACACCAAGATGTGGAGTGGATGCCGATAGAGGATGAGTAGTGGAGGTGGTTGAAAGTGGAAATGATGGCATCTCCAAGCACGGGGTCACGATGCTGAGGTGAGGAAACATTGCTTTTTTAAGTTGTGAATAGAAAAAATTATTAATAAATCCCATATCAATGTCTTTACATTGATTTAGTTGTATATATTACAATCCATAGCTTCTAAGGCTCAAAATTACTTGTTATTGAGGTATCCAAACCCTCATACACTTCCATGCACTCATATGGGTAATTCCATGATGTACGGCCTGCACATGCATTATCACAAACATTTTACACACTACATGTCCTTTCATTCTCCCCACTACACTTAAGGCTTTCCTATTAGGCATTCATGGCTGAATGACCGTTCATAGAAAGAATATGTGAATTTCAAATCTTTGGTTGGGGGCTAGCCCACCTGGATAATATATTTTTACCTGAAACAATTTTGGAACACTTAATTTAATCTTCAATAATTTCATAGATAAATTCAGATTTCTAGAATGGAACATTTTTATTCGTTTTTTTCAAAGTAATTTTTTTATATTTAATTTCACAATTTTTCAATACATAATTAATTACATCGGTATATATATTAAAACCCTTTTTAAAAACAATTAGAATTTTATTGTTTATTATTATTATTTAGTTTGTCAAATACCCACATTTTGGAACTTCTCATATCTCAAGGAATTGAATCTATATTTTGAAATAAATAGAAACACCATGATTCCAATATTTAAATCTCATAGAAATAAAATAAAATTATTATAAATGTTGAAACAAATTCAAAAGTACACAAAAAACACCATATGATTTTCAATTTTTTAAAAAAGATTTATCAATCCAATTATTTTACTATCTCCTTTTAAATTTTTTGAATATTTACATTTATATAATTTATGTTTTTAGTGAATTTTTATCTAGGATACTAATTCATGATTTACCTAGCTTTGAATTCATTATTCTAGAATATCATGATATAGATTCAGGTAAATTTATGCTCATATCAAGAGTACAACACCCATTTCCATAGTAGGGTAAGGGAACTAAATTATGTAATTTTTAAATAAAAAAGTAACATAAAATCCTAAGGACAAAAATTATTGTTCTAATGATTCCTATTCTTCAGGTAAGTAGTAGATGATGTGAAAAACATTAAGGGTAAAAAGTGTAGGTCTATATCTTAATGCACATTTCATGACATAAACAACATTGTTTAATGGAAATTTCACTTTATTTGCGATAACTCCCCCATCTCATTTTCAAATTAAATTTCATGATCAATATGAACTTAATGAATTAATTTTCCTATTTAAATTTTCTATATCTTTTTACATTATTTTATTTCTTTTAAAACTACCCCTTATTCATATATTTTTTCAACTTTTTTATTTTTTTCGAATTTCATTCTTGGAAAAAACATCACACACTTCACTTATCCAAAAATAAAAAGAATTGTCTTGGAAATATTGATTTCTTCCGATGTCACAACCCACTCCCCTTTTTTGTTTCTATTAATATTTTCATCATGAAGGGAAACTAATAAAATATAATTAACAACTCAACAACCTTCCTATATACCCATGATAGAACCCAGACATAGTTTTTTATTACAATATACTTAATCACTTTCCCTGTGAAATCCTTCACCCCCACTTCATCTTTAAAATATCATGAAACTTTTGAAGAAATTGAGGGGAAATGATATAAATGAATGGAAATGTGGTTTATTTCTACCATGTTCTTTTAAGATCTAAATGTGTTAAAAAGGGATTGATGTAATAGGTAGTATCAAGGATACGATTTTACAAAAAAAAATTATTAAATGATAATAAATGATATTTTTCATAGTTAAATTTTGAGAGGATGAGTGGTAATTACAAGAAGGTTATACACCACAAGATAACCCAATAAATATGGTATAAATAGAAAGAATTGTGTATATAAATACTTTTGAGTAATGAATCATATAATTTAGTGAAATACATCATGGATTTAATAATAAATAAAAGTAAATAAATATGTTTTTTTTTAAATTTAAAATATGAAAAATGGATGGGAAATTTCCTTTTCATGAATCAACCAACTCCATAAAATTTATATTCATAAAATGAAAATCAATTATTCATAGTAATTTATCAATTTTCCACTTTAATCAGTTATTAATATTAGTATTTAAATCTAAAATATGGAATTATATGGTCTATAATAAACCAATGTGTCTTTATTGTCAATTAAATCAGATATCCTAAGCGTAGAATGAAATTTCTAGTCAAAAATAGCATCTAGAAATTTTAGTTAAAAAATGACTTATTACAAATATAAAGGTACTTAAAATATATTTGGTTTAAGAATAAAATATCATATCCACACAAAACCCATTTTCACATTCCTTTCTTACTGGGATTTCAAATGGATTCTATCTATGATGGAACTATAGAACCTAACTATCCATACAACTTTAAGAACCATACCATTAAAGATCTATGTGGTATAGGGGAGAAGTGAGTTAATCCAAATCTCCTAAATAATAATATAATATTAAGGCTATAGTTTCCTCATAAATATCTTTTGGACAATTTCATTGGAATTAACTAAATAATGAAAAGAAATCTATAAATGGGTCTGAGAAGTTTTAGCTCATCCACCGGTTCTTAATGTACATTCCCATGGTAAGTATTCATCATTTTCCCATTTCAAGATAATTCATAAACATCTTCCTCTATCTTAATATGAATGATTCCTATATTATATTAATTATACTATAGAATTATATATAGTAACATGATCTCCAAGTCTTAGGGTTTTGATAAACTCAATATGTCATGTTCAACTTGTGTTCTCTCATTGTAAATTCAACCATTCTGAAACTCTCATCTTATGATCTCTTCCAGATCCTCTTAAGGAATTTTTGTCTCATTAATGACACTATCCAAATAAATGTTCTTATTTTTTCTAGATAAATAATCATTATGTGATAACTCCACAAGTATATGAATTATTTTCCACAATCAATCGATATAGGATCATATATATAATGTTCTTTTATGTAGTCCAATATTCCAAGAGCGTGTCATTAAGCCATTATATCCAATCCATCCTATTAAATTTAAAATAATTTATAAGATAAAACTAATATTATGGTTGTACAATTAAACATGGAAATTATTTTGGATATTGTAGGGTGAAGATGTATTATGATCTACCATATACTTTTTACGTATATCTTCTACTCTTCTACTGTTAAAATGAAGACCTTGGTTGAGGAGAATGGACATAGAACACCAAACCAAAGAAATAACTTGGACATGAAAAATTCCAGTAAAAAATTTTCATCATTATTCCTTGTGACCATAGCTTCCACCCATTTATAAACATAATCAATAAAATTTAAATTCTATAATTTCCTTAAATAAATAGAAAAGGAACCATAAAATCAATAATAAAATTCATATATTTCACCACCAAATGGTGGGTTTTCTGGGATCAATTATATTTATAAAATATTTTCTGAAAATTTGTTCTTCTCAAACTTATTAAAATACCAATTAGATTATTTTTACAAGGTTATCCTATATATTATTAATTCCATAAATTTTCATGTCCTTTTTTGATTCCCAAAGTGTCCTCTATAAGTGTTGGTGGGGAAAAACTAAAATATTGACTCAATTTCACATTATAGTTGTCATCGTGTTATGAAATTGATCATTTCAAATTTTTTAATGAAATGGATCCACCAAGATATATAATCCTTATTTTGAAATCATCATGTACTTCTATTTATTTTTGAGGTTATTGGGTACTAGAAATATGGCCCAGTAATTTATAATGAGCGCATACCATGGTTCTTCATCTTCAATGACATCGATTCACTCGATAAATATGATATCATTGAGTGGGATCAATTTCGGAATTTCTAATTTATTTGTTTTGTTACTCAATTAACGCGATTTTCCAGCTAATTTTTTACTCCCTTTTTATCCTTTATTACTTGGTTAAACTCTTGATGGATTAATATCCATCTTACAAACCTTGGATCTGAATAACCTTTTTTCATTTTGTACATATATTATTTATGATTATAATAAACAACCACTATGTTCCAAGAGAATAATATATAACATTATCTGATGAAAAATATAAAGAGATTCATGTTTAGTATTTGTATAATTGATCTGAGTAGAATCCAAGATTATTGAGTTATTTGTTATTACTTTTGGTCAACCACAAATTCATTTGGAGAGTGATTCTCTCACCTCTTGATTCGATGAATTAAAAGGTACTTCAAATGGGTTCACCAAATATGGGGGTTGTAATATTGGCAGGTCAATCATTCTTTTCTTATCTCATATAATGACTTCCTAAAATCATCATTAAAATAAATGTTAGTTTCCTTTAACATAAATAATGGAATATGAAGATAATTTTTATTAAATCCTTGAATGATCTTTTATGGATTACCACATGGACTAAGAATGCTATAATAGATTTCACTCAAATAGGATATGGTAAAGAATTATTCACCTCAACAATAAAATTATCTATCTCAATTCCTTTTTGTGTAATTATTGCGAATAAAAAATTCCTTTATCAATATTTAAATGTATTATTTCAATGTTAATTTTTTTTCAATTTATGATTAAAAAACATTTTATATATTCCAAAAGAAATGATTGAAACAATTACTAAATAATATGATGTCAGTTAGGAATACCGCTATGAATTTATAAATATAATCTGAGAATATACTTACCATAATCCTTTTAAAATATTCATGTGGTGGTGAATATTATAAAATGGAATTCTATTAGAGGTTAAAGATTCATCCTTCTTATCTTCTAGTTTAATGGGTACATAGAAGCATCATGAAAACCCATATAATAAGCATTAATGAGTTTTCCAAACTATACTTTTTAACATTTAGTTGATGAATATTATGTGAAATTGGACTTTTTATGTAACTTGATTATGATTTTGGTTATCTATGCACACCCACCAACTATTATTAACAATCATTAGAATTGGATCAATTTGTTCATTCTGGACAATTGTGAGACATGTTTTCACTTGGAGGATATGGATTTGGATGAACCACTACGAATAATAGATTTGTTAAATGTTGTAATATATTATAATTTTACAAATCTAAATTTTTAATAATTCAATAATGTTGGGATTAAGACTCATTTAGGATTTCCTAATAGGCATAGAATCCCCCTCCGATAATATTTTATGTGAGAATAATTTTTAGGATAATTTTATGTTTGTATCCTAGTATCCACACTATAGATTGGATGTTTCTTTTCAAAATTTCATTAATTTTTTTCTTGGTTCTTGGATTGATTATTACCTATGATTAATATCATGTTTTTACTTCTATAAGACAAAATTAATTTACATTATATAGGAGAGGTTTTAATTATATGATAAGGGGTTTACCTATAGATGATACTAAATTCAAATCCCCATTCCATTGCATGAATTTCCAATGTAATGTGAATAATGTCAGCCTCTTCTAATAAATTATGAAAGAAATAAGAGGTTATATATTCATGAAATTTGAAAATACAATTTATTAATTTTTGAGTATTTAATTTTTCCATTTTATTTCAATTGAAAATTTATCACAAAAGGATAATAATTCTTTATAGGAACCTGAGTCTCCAATGGGATCAATACCTTCTTCATCATAAATAACAATGTGGGAATGATTTTTTGGAATTTACTTATTGGACTCATGAATATTATAGTATAAATTTATATCTACAAGATCTATGATGTTAATTCCTTAACACACATTTATGATCTTCTTAGACTTCTTTATGACTATACTATACAATATGATGGGTGAATGGATTGGTTCTTTGTCCTTATACATGGAGAGCACATAGTCGTCATCTGGGAAATTAGACCTTCCACTCCCACTTGGACATCGTCTAATGCTCATGTTTGGAAAATAGTGGATCTATATACCAATTTGAGAACAACTCATGTGGGATTAAATTAAAATATATACAAATATGTAAAAAAATAACTAGAAATAGAGTTTATTGAGGAAATATGATCAAAAAAACATTAGATAATTTTAAAGAACCTAACTTATAGGGAATAAAGAATTTATCTTGAACATAAATTTTCTTATAATTATTTTGTGATCATGGATGAGACACTCCTCCCTAGGATGATTATTGTATTGTTATTATTCATTTTCTGTTGATTAAAATAATCCTTAGAAAAATAAATTATCTAGTAATTTATTATATAATTCTTAGAGTGGAATGTTAATTTTAACCCTTTAAAATTTCCCTTAGAAATCTCCATGAATTTTTTATTAACATATATTAATTAATTTAGTAAATCTAGAAAGGAATAGATGTCTAATAAATTTTTTTATTTTTGTTTAATTTTCAATTGAGTTTGTGTTACATTTTTTCTTAATATTATCTTGACCTTTTTTTCATTATTTTTATCTTTTTTTTATGTTCATATATATTATTCCAATATTTTTCTAACCTAAATTTTTAATATTTATCTTGAACATACATAGTATTATGATGGATAATCTCATTTACACTATTTTCTATGATTTTAATAGCACAGTTCTTTTGGTTTTGGATAATTTTTTCTGTGTTTTACTAATTTTGTTTCACACCATTTCCATTGGACACTCAATTATACTTGATAAATCATTCATTGTGTTTTTTATATATTCAATATTCATTCCTTGAAATTATTCAAATAGTGTATAAATTGAAAATGGTTGTACATAAGTCATTTTATTAAATTTATTTTGTTGATAATATTTTTTGGAATGATTTCTTAGGCTATTTTTATAAAGGAGGATGAATGGGGGTTTAGTTAGAAAATGGAGTTCCATCCTTGTTTTATTAAACTCAAAATACCTTATCAGATATACGTTATCTCTTTGGTTTACTTTTTTGAACCTATTTCTGATGGAATATATCTTCATACCTATTAATATTTTATACATCAACAAATTATCCAATTAAATTATAGGGTGATGAACAAAATCCACTTACCTGAGGTAGGATCTGTTGTTCATTCACCTAAATCTCCACAATCTGTCTCACTAGACGTATTATTTCAGAAATTTTGGATCAAGTAAATTTGATGATTCATATGTTCCAACCTCATGAATTACTATCTTACATGTACCACTTTTTGGTAACTATTGTGGGTTCTATGATATTTTCTCAATTTTTCTCTTATATTCCATGGGTGATATGTCAATAAAACCCCCCTCGATGATTCACCTAATATATTCCTATCATTTTCTAGAAGTAATTGGTATAATAAGTATATAATTTTATTCTCTTTCACCACATGATGAGGAAATCGTGTCTTCAACTTCTAAAACATTTCCCAATACTCATAAAGGGTTTCTAGAGATTCTTGTTCGATGATATTTGATAGATTATTTATTACAATGTGCTCGGAGGTTGGGAAAAATAATCACATGATGTTTATTTGGAGAACACCACATTAATGGATCTTTCTAGGATTTATAGTTTAAAACCACTCCTTTCCAACATCCTAAATTAAAGTGGGGAATTCCCTTCACTTGAGTTGATCCACAACTACTCCTATAATCTTAATGTTTGATTAAATGAAGGTAAAATAATTAATTTTCTAGTTTATATATTCACCTATATGTTTTTGGAATTTAATTAGTACCATAATAATATTGAAAAATATGTAAACATAATTTACAAGAGATGGAATGGATTATAATTTTTTATTCCAAAAATGTGGGAAAAAAGGTCCCATCAATTCTATAGTAGGTTTAATTCTAATATAGTGGGATCTGAGTGATCACATGGGGTTTCACATGAGTCTTGTAAATATGTTTCATAAAAAATTCTAATGTTTATGTCATGTTACAATAGTCTTTTTTATCTCCAGGTTATAATGTAAGAATCATTCATTTTTGTTACTTTTCAAGAATGTTTTTGGTGTCAAATTATCACTTAGTCCATAGAAATTAGGTTATTATTTGATTAACACATATTTTAGGGTATATATAAATATTTTTATTTCCCCTATTTGTGTAGTAGAAGAATTAAATAAATTCATCTCCATGGATAAAATATTTAATATAGCGTTAACATTGATAAAGTATATTGTATAACAAAATTTATAGGACTGAAAAAAAGGGAAAAGGGGAATTTGAAATCAATATTAGGGAAAAGTGATTGGGGTTGTTGTTTAGATTATATTTTTAAATCCTATCATGTTTTTTAAAAATAAATATTATTTATTATTTATTTAATTAAAATATTTGTTCTATATTTTCCCCCGTTTTAAGACATGTTTATGTTTGATGATGAAGCATTTTTTTTTTGAAAATTTATTTTATTGGATTATCCCCTTTCCAATGTGTTGAAGATATAATTATCCTTAATATAAATTCCTATTAAATAACTAATAATGTATAAGAATTTTCATTCATCCAAATAATATAATTATTTCTTCCTCACATGTATAGTCATAACTAAATATTATCCAATTGGTTACAAAACAATCAATCAGTAGAATTTAAAATAAAATAGGGGAAAATATGTTTATTATAATAGTGAGAAATTAAAATATATAGTTGAACACACAAAAAATAACTTTCATATACAATACTGATATAAAATAGTAAAACCATTTAATTTGAAAAGCAATACACATATTCAATAAATATACTACTTAAAATAATAATATTGGGTCACTATCTCTCCACCCATTAACTGAAGGATTCTAAATCGCTATTAATTATATTATAAAAGATATTAGTGGGGTATAAAGAATTATATAATTAAAAAATAGTAAAATATTCAGGAGTTGTGTAAGGTGGGCCTCCACCTTACTTTTGTACTTCCTATATAATAATTCTATCCATCTAAATAATATATTTCTTAAATTAAAAGGAAAAATGATTATACTATTACTTTGAAGCATTATATTCTAAAAATATTAATCCCTAAAGATATATATATCTTTGACCATTCATATATGTCTTTCGTTATGAGTAGTCTATGATTTATCCAACATTTTATGGGTAATTTGAACTCATAATACTTGGATGAGATCCCAAGACTATAGTTTTATTTATAAATATTCCCCAATACTCGTATAATGACGGTGATTATGATAATACTTATATCATCTATGTTCTATTAACATTCTTCGATGAATTAACTTAGTATTCATTATCATCTATTGCACCATACATTCTCCAACCAAAAAATCAACAATATCTAAAAAATATAGATATCCATAAGGCCTGAAAATCGAGGCCTCAAATAGATCCATTCTAAATATGGACTTTTAACTATTGTTATAATCATTCCCAACCATCCCTAAATGATCATCCCAAGCTCGACCAATGTTGAGTACACAAGTGTGAAACATATCCTCAATAATCTTTATTGGTCCTCAATCTGGCCATTCGACTACAGATTTTTTGCCATACGTTAATGGATGTGATATTCCAATGCCTCTTAAAGGTCTATCTAAAAAAGATTTGTCAACTGCAGATCCATATATGAGACTATAGAAGATAAAACTCTCATTATACCAAAAAATATATTTGACATAGAGATTTCCCAAATCCTCAACATTGGTTGTATAAGGAATGGGTATAAAGTGATCCAATTTCCTAAAAAAAACACTCAAAACCCATATCAAATTATTCATTCTTTGTGTATGTGGAAGCCCAAACTCAATTTCTATAGTCATCTCATAAAAAATCTATGTAGGAACTTATTTTGGCCAAAGAATACCCAAAGGTTTATGGTAGTTGACATTAACGCGTTGACACATATAATAGTGAGAGACAAAATCAACAATGTCCCATCTCATTCAGTGCCCCTATAATTGTAGCCACATATCATAAAACATATTAATGGTTTATGGGTGCACAATCCACTTTAAATTATGGATTTCCTTCATCACATCGTTCCATTCACCTAATTGAAGAACAATACATTTACGAAATCTTATAATTCACTATTTGGATAAACACCACTCAAAAACACTATCTCCACCGTAATGTGATTCCATAATTCTGCAGAACACATCATTAAGATATTGATTTTGAATAATCATCTCATGAATAATAGATTTCAACTAAACATTGGACAAAGAGACCTCAAAACCTGATTCCTAGACTCTAATATGAAACTGTGCAAATAGATCAATCCAATTAAAATCATTCAATGATTCTTTCATGGATCACATTTCATGTTTCCTAATCAAGTAATTTTTGATGACATTACCTTTATAGAGGGAATAGGCGATGTAAATGTCAAATTACTGATAATATTCCACCCAATAACTATAGCTAAGATTCAAATCATTTTAACAGAATATATAACTCAAGATCTTGTAGTCAAAAATCATAGTAATCATTTCTCCATAATGGTAATTCTATAAACTCATAAGCATGTAAATCACAATAGTGAGTTAGTGGTCATTGGTCAGGTAATATTTTTTATGTGGCCTAAGATAACAAGATCCATAGTTAAATAAATATTCTATTTTTACAAGAATGCAGCCCAAACTAAACTTGATGCATCATGAAAAACTACATAGCCCTACTCAGCCTATAGGAGAGTAAATACTGACATAGTAGTTGAAACTCATTAATACTTAACAAATTAACTCCAAAAAATTTTCATTCCCAGAAAACATTACTCACTTCAATGTGAGATTAGTAATTATAGAAGACACCATTATGAATTCTTTAATTAACTGTTGATAATTTCCATATATATCAAAGAATATATGAATTTTAAAAACATTGTACAGTCATTTCGGTGTCACAACTACATTTTCCATATCAGCATCTACTAATACTGGATGTTCTGACACCACATAACCTAATAATTTCACATACCTACTCCTTAAATCAAATTCTTATTTTTGGAAAAAATTTGATAATTTATTTTAAATTCCAAAATTATTCTTTGATGTGGCACATGTTCCACCTAAAACATAGGGTGAACACGTTTTCCATCATGAAATACTAACACGCATGAATCCAGATACTCATTGAAGTTTTTTTCATTAAATCCATAAAGACTGCAATAGTATTAGTTTGACCAAATTTCATAACATGAAAGATATATTTGTTATACCTTCTCAAAAGTAAGTCTTCTGAATGTCGAATTCCTTTATCCTCAGAAGATGGTAACCATATTGTAGTTATATCTTATAGATCCACGTCACCCCCATAAATGGATCAAAGATATCATCAATCCATGGAAATGGATACCTATAAATTACCATCAGTCTATTGATCTTTTGGAAGTAAAAAATAAGAAAAGTGAATCATGAGGTTTCATAGAAAAAGGAACTAACATCGCCCAAGGTGACACACTCTATAGTATTAAATCCTATATTTATAAAATCATCCAATTGAGTCTTTAACTAATTCATATTATCTTCTTCTATGTAGTAAGAAAGAGTTAAAACTAGTTGATTACTATGAATTATATTAATATATGACTCTGCCTACTTTACTGAAAAAAACCATAGTGGTCTAAATGAAAAATGTTAAAATAATCAATGAAAACTGGAGGGGAAATCACGAATCAAAATTCCCACTACCGATAAAAAGAAAACAATAATATTACTTCCCCTAACTATAGATAATAAGGTTTGATCCTCCTCAACCATGGGACCCATTCTCATTAAAAGACATGGAATGCTCTATTAGGTGTTGTAAAAGAGACCCATCGAAGATAAAAATAAATGGAAACTTTATTAAAAAAATAAGTCAATCCATTTAAAATATAACGTCAAGTAGTTTCATATCAGAAACTAAAAACAATATGAAATATTGACATATGATACAGAGAATACATAAGAGGGACTACAAGGACCCTATTATATCTTCATACCAATGGTTGTATTAATATCCATAACATAAGATAGAAGCTACCTATAATGATTTAACTAGTTAGAAATATGGGTTAAAATAAAAAATGATATGAACCATTATCAAATGATGTAGTCACTAATGATAAATCTATCATAATGTTACCTCTCTTGGTAACTCAACTTGTATCTGCTTCATATGGAGACTCTTCCACTATTTAAGGAATATTCGTTCCAGATACAAGTGGTTGGAATCCATTTATTTTCGAAACATCTGATTAACCGAATTATTTTGGAGGATATTCTGATCTAGTTCGTCGATGTCAAGATGAATGAACATGGTTGAGTTTATGTAGGTGTCTAGGGCACCTATAAGAACCACATACCATGGTTGCCTCTTCAAAGTCCCTCTTTTAACCTCTTGGATTTCAACACTAGTATAATATCAAACGACATATTATTTGTATGTAGGATGTCTACAATTAACTTACATTCAAAAAATACCACAAGAATCATCAAATTTATACATTCCTTTGAAGGAACTCGTGCTTCTATAGGGAGAGAATGAAATTTTGATAACCCAACCATTATAGCTCAGTCCATTTCTATTAAGAACACGCTATGAAAAAAAACATAATATGAATGTGTATTCACTAGGCAAACCTAAGGAAAAATTTCCAAAATAAGTTCCAACTCAGTCTATCAAGCCTTCATCTCCCCATTCAATACAATCTCTAGTTATAGAAGCATGTTCTTAGTAAAATGGTCTTCCTACTCCTCCATGGTCTTATATGCCTTCACAAGTTTGAAAAAATTTATAACATTGGATATCATAATCTACTATAGATAGAATATATTGGTGAAAGGAACATGGATTTGATTCCACTCTAAGACATCATTATTCTTCTCCTTCACAATAGTTTCTCACTATCTCCTACTTGGTCCTTCTATTATGAAGCTGGAACACATCACCTTGATTTCATCGGGAGATTATAGGAACCAGAAATGGGGTTCCATCTTGCTCCACCATTCCTCAGCCTCTTGAGGCTCATTTGAACCTTTAAATGATGATGGGTTATGAAGAATGAATTATTCAGAACATTCCCAGAGGACATCTATTTGAGTCTCTACAGCTACAGAATGAACCAGAACTTCTGGTAGTTCCAATCCAAGAGCTTGGATAGTATGAACAATAACCTCAAATAGGATTGGGTCTATAAGAGGATTTGTTTGTTGAGCATCGACAACATCTTCCTCCGATTTTTGATTCAAACATCTTCTTTGTGGAATGATGATACACAACATCATATGAAAATAAGGAAGACATCAGATTAACACTCAAATAAAGAAATGGGGGGAAATAAATCCCAATATATATATTATATGTTTTGGATTTTAATCATATCCAAATAAAAAGCAGGAAAAATGATAGAAATATTCCTCAAAATTCATTTCCTAAACCACACATATTCATTTATGGTTTTGTGTGGATTAAACTAGATAGGAACTTATTTGAGAGTACCACCTATGTCTTAACAAGAATACACAACATCATTCCAATTTTATGAAAAAAGCATAAACTAGACCCCAAATACAACTTTGTCATGATATACCTTAGATACCCTAGTATCCTAATAACCAACCTAGTCCTAACATAGCCCAAAGGGAATTCTTGATCCCCATAGGTCAGATAATAGAACTTGATATCATAAAAATTTAAAGTGGGAACAATTTTTCCACATACATTTTAGAAGAAATATAAACAAATCTTTATGCATATCAAGAAAAATTCACTTCAATAATTTTACCATATGTAAAATGCATAAAAAATCAAAAGAACTAAAAAAACTATGTGAATATAAGACAATAAATAGACCAAGTCCCAATGGATGAAACTCTTCATGTCCATAGTTAAATAGATAGAACCACCTCCCTCTGGTGCTTTTTCTCTCCTAGAACCTAGAATGAGATAACATTAAACAATTGAAGGTGCATTTATGACATGAGAAACAATCCTAGTAGGTTCTCAATAAGGATTCCATAACAAGATTATATTATCACATTAACTTAGTAAAATGCTTTTATTTTTTCAATGAAATAGTTTTAGTATTTTAAATAATATATAATCAGAACATTATTTTCATTTCAAAAGATATAAATATATTATAAAATTATGATTTATATTTCAGAATGATGGAAATACATTAAAATATAGTTCTTTACAAAAGTTTATGAAATAAAAACTTTTATGTTAAACAGTTTATATAAATTCACATGTCATGTAAAAATTATTTGAGCAATGGAACAAAAATTATCTCATATATTAATAGGAAAACAACATCGTCATATTCTAAGAGGTGTGATAGTTCTAGGTAATGGGATCCCCACACACTCATGTAATAATCAAAAATGTGTAAATATGTCCTTTAGTAATGGAATGAGTTGAATTATTTATGTCCAAATGTGGATGAAATATGTGTTTTCAATATTTTTCACTATTGTTATGTGTCAATCCATTTCTAAGGAAACTTCAACCTAGCATTTTCCCAATTACTCAATAACTACATAGACTTGCATGTGCTCTAGTAATATTCAATAATAGCCTATTTAGATTGTGTAACATTAAAATAAAATTAAATACCAATCCCCCATTTAAAAATACTAATTTAATTTTAAAAACTAAATAGGGTTTTAATCAAAAACATTACTTTTCACTAAGATAAAATCCTGTGGTTTCAATCAAAATCATTCGAAGACACTTTTAGGAAATATAAAATATAATTCAATTCAAAATTCAATTTCATAATTCAAATTCACAATTTAATTTAATAATTTAATTTCAAAAAAGTTCCAAAAATTTCACAACAAACCCCCAATTCAATGAAATTGGGGGTTTTCACAAGTGTCCCATAAATTTTACAAAAACCACAATTCAATGGAATTGGTGTTTTTTAAAAAAAAAACCATCAAACCCATTTCACAATGTAAATTTAGAAATTTAAATATCAAAAATTTCCCAAAACACTACCCAATTCAATGGAATTTGGTTTTTGCAACACACCAATTTAAATCAATTTAATATAAGTTAATAAAAAGTATATAATTAAAATAATTGAAATTTTATAAATCAATTTAGGGTAAAACAAATATGGTTTCATAACAGAAACACATACCTCAGGATAAATATATCTTATGATGCCAAACCCTAATTAGTATTCTCCAATGAAGAAAAAAAATCAAGAAATTCAAGATATGATGATCAAAACTAGGTTTAAGATCCAAAAAAGAGGGTATTATATTAACATAGAAAAACATGAATCCACATACCACTGTGGAGTAGAAGAGAGATCACATGTTTTAGAGCATAATGTCATGAAACTAACTAGGAGAAGATCAAATGGAGTTTCTCAAGCTTCGAATCACTTTGATGAGGCTTTTGTGGGGCCAATACTGGATCTTGTATGATCCAAATGAAGAAAAACTCATATGGTGCCATGATAGGTCTGTTCAAAACCTACTGCGGGGTTCATGGATTTTTATTTTGGATTATAAGATTAAAGATATCATGTGCATGGTTAGCTGGTCAGAGCTGCATGGTTTGAAACACCATGCAGAATAATCATGTGCCTATTTTAAATGTGATGCATAGTTTATCTTAAGAGGGTGAATGACTTGCGTAAAAATGCACCAACCATGAAAAATTCTCATTTCCTTGTATTTCACGATCTATTAAGAAGAGGGTTCATGGTTTTTCCAATCCTTGTGCCAACCATGCAGTAACCCATAATTTTGGAAAATTTTTATATTTCAACCTTAACAACCCCAGATGAAACCTAAAAAAACGTGATAAAATGGGGGATAATTAATACCTAAAAAATAGTATCATTCTGTTATAAAAATTTAATCCTTCCATCATGTTAATTTAAAATTAATTTTGTATAATTTTGGAATAAATGTTATAAAATATTTGATTGATTGACCAAAAGAGAATATCATATACATATATATTTTAACTAATAAAATATCATAAGAAGATATTTTCTAAAAATTTATTCTATATTAAACCCCTTATAAAACCCATTTTTCAATATAAAATAACCCAAGCATTCAGATCAAGCCCTGAGTGTTTTTTATGACCACAAAGATCATTAGAATATTTATAAAATAAACTTATAGGATGAGGGTTTTTAAAACCCATATGTTGTACGACACATAATTCCTCCACTAAATAACCATTTTAAAATGAATATTTTCTTATTATGGTGTATAAATTAAAATTCAGATGAAAGGAATATGGAAACTGGATTATAATGGGTTATATTATGAGAAATAAGATAATGATTTCCTCGTAATCCATTCCATCATCTTAATTGTATCAATTTTCAACTAGCCTAGGATTATTCATAGAAATTAATCATTGAAAATCATGCTTTTTTTATAAATTCACATTCGTTTCTTATCACTGAATGGTTCGAGGTCCTATAATCTAGTTCCCAAAATCCATTCCCACGAAAATGGTTTATTTATTCTACCATAGATATAGTATGAATTTTATCTTCTAATGATTCTACTACAATATTATGGTCAATCTATTTTAATAATGAATAGAACTAAACATGTATTATTACACTCCCTCTACTCATAACTCCATATTATAGGTATCCTATAATATTCTATAAAATATGTAATTCTAAGGATTTAGGTCTACGTAAAACACTCTCAAGATCCAAAATTTCATTTTTTTCATGAACTAGTTTGATTCTAATCATATCCAAATTTATTTTCAAAAACATATTTGATAGAGTAAATTATCATGTTATTGAAATAATTAGCGACTTTGTCAATTTTAATTTTTTCTAGGATGAAATGGATGAATTTAAAAAATATATCATATGGACAGAATATTCAAGTATCCTTGGATTTTTAGTAAAACTATATTAGAAATATTTTTAATATAATATCTAATAAACATTCAATAATAATCCTTCAGATCAAACAAACCAATGTTTTCTTTAGTGTGAACGATATATACCTTTCATACAAAAATTTTAATGTATCTAAATTTTGTTTTTGTTTTATTTTTAATATCTAATAAGGTATATTTTTAAGAAAAGTTCTTATTAAAACACTGTTATTTATATTGAAAATTATATTAATAGCTTATTCCAAAAAAATAACTTGTAATACTATATTAGATAAAAAATATTGTTTTTGTTTCTTTTTCAATGTGGATATTTCTTCTTTCGACAATTGATTTTTTTTGAGATATTATTTGAGAATAAATAGTTTGTTAAATACTAATGTATGAGTAAATATAATTAAATTCCCTATTCTTAAACAATCTTCTCATATCACTTACTAAAATTATTAACAAGAAATATTTTTCCTTTTGAGAAACATTTGAAAAAAGTTCAAAAAAGGAATAAATATTTATGTTTTAAAAAATAAACCCAATTAAATATATAATATTCCTATGAAAAAACAAATATTCTAAAAATTAATCTTATTAAATTAGATTGTCTATAAAAATCCATTTACATATGTTCTAAAGGATTTGAATTAGCATGATTGTTAATGGATTTTCATGATGGCTTATACTTATTACATTGTTAGAATGCATCAAAAATATATATTGATCAATGGTAAGACTAATAGATCCAAAAATAAATGATTATTAGATTACCTTGATAGAGATAATATATTAATATGTACATGTGCCTTATACCATATATAATAATCATTTTTTTAATAGTTAAAAAATTAATTTTATGTTTACACAAGGAACTAAGGTCTAAAGTAAAAAAACATGTTTAGTTCTGGGAGCTCACATTTTAATAATATTATATTTAAATACATAACAAGAATTTACTGAAAATTAAAAATAAATCATCATCACATAGTTGTTAAAATTCTTATTAAATTATTATTCTATCAATTAACATATTAAAAGTTATATATTAGGATTTATATTGATGTCCCATTGATCCAAAACCAATTATGATTCCTTTTGAATTGTCTCCAATGGTAACCAAGACTCCAATAACTTTTGATATTGAATGGAAATTTGAGAAATATCCACTCATGTGCCTTGAGTATCCATTATACTTGTAATACGTTTTTATTTTTTTGTTGTCAATTTTCACATAAAAAATCATGTAAATTAATTTTTTGGGACCCATTCTTTCTTCGGCCCTATAAGGTCTTCCAATAATTATATGATCAAGAAGATCTATCAAATTTGACCAGAGTTTATAGATATATCAGGAGATAATTTCATTGTAATGAGATATTTCATTACACTATTAATATATGGGTTCTTCAAAAAATAGTTATTTATATAATGTAATTAAATTTAATTTAAAAAATAAGAAACACTTGGCATGTTTTGAATAATTTAACCAGGAAAAAAATAGTTTCTATAAAACATAGGTTTTTATTCCTTACATCCATGTCTATATTTTTTCGTATTATGATAAATTTTTTCATGTTTTTTAATGATTCTTATACCTTAGTTAATATATGAGTATAACATTTAAAGGACTATACTTCAGTCTCCAAATATTTAATTCTAGTTTCATGTAGAGTGTGGATGAATAATAATTAATTAGTTTTTATTTTAGTTTATATTGATATTTTATCATGGTTAATTTTTCAATTAGTACGTCATTACAAATAATATTGAATGATTTATGATTTTTCAATTGGGATTTATATTTATTTTCAATTAATGAATAATATTTTTATAATTTATGATTTTACCAACTTTTATAATTAAAATAATATGAGTATTATGATTTTACCATTTTTTCTATAAATATCATGTTTTATTTTAGATTAGATTAGTAAATTTTAGAATCCTAACATGAAGAGATGTTGGAGTCCTCAGAAACACACTATGTAGTTTACATTTCCTTCTTTCTTTTTCACTCATAATTAGATTTTATATTGTTATTATACTATTTTAATATCATTATTTGTTTCTCCTATCTCAATCATTGAAAATCAGATGTGATATTCACCATTTTTTCATTCATAACACTGAACCACTTCCAATATATAATTGTTCTTATTGGAATCATTGTAATAATTTTTGAAGCCTTTTCACTTATTATAAAACAAACTAAATATTCCAACCATTTGAGTACATTCGTCTCTTTAATTCAAAAATCTTGAAACATTTGGTGATATAACATTGCCTTTAATAATCGTATCACTACTACAAACACGACCTTTATCAGTGCTAAAAATGGCCTTTATCAGCGCTAAAAAAAGCACTGATAAAGCCAGCGTAGATAAAGGGGGGGTCCCCTATATCAGCGCTTCCTTTATCAACAATTTCATTTTAGCACTGATAAAGGACCATTTTATCCGCGCTTTTAAAAAAGCACTGATAAAAGTTAATTTTTTTTTAAAATATTTAACAAAAATTAAAAAAAATTAAAAAATACTGCGAATCGAGTGGGATTTTAATGCACATGAGCCCCCCATTTTACAGTGCTTTTCTACCCCTGTACAGCACCCCACGCACCCCACGCACCCCCTTCACCCTTTTACAGCGCTTGCTGCTATTTCCCCCATGCACACGCGCCCCTGCCTCCCAAAGGATTTGAACTCGAGACCTCCCCCTTCGCGCCTAAGCCTTTACCACTACTCTATTTTGGTTTGTCTCCAATTAATGATATCTATATATATATATATATATTTAGTTATATTTATTCGTATAGTAATATATATTTATATTAATAAATATATATAGTTATTAGATTATAATATATATATATAAAGTTATATAATATATATATATAGTTATATTATAATATATATATAGTTATATTAATATATATATTTATATATTGTAATATTAATATATATATATATATAGTTATATTAATATATATCTATATATATATATATTTAGTTATATTTATTCATATAGTAATATATATTTATATGAATATATATATATAGTTATATTAACATATATGTAGTTATATGAATATATATATATATAGTTATATTAATATATATATATAGTGATATTAATATATATACTTATAGTAATACTAATATATATATATATATGTAGTTATATTAATATATATATAGTTATTAAATTAATATATATATATATATAGTCAGATTAATATATATATATACTAAGATTAATATATATATATATATATAGTTAGATTAATATATAGGTATATAAATATTCATATATTTGTATTTTAAATAAAATGGATGTTATTTATTATTTATATAAAGCTAATATATTTTATATGTAAATATATTTTATTATTTATATTTATAATTAAATTTTTAGGTATGAATATATAAAAAAATTGTACATATAGTTATATATTTGATTATTAATAGCAGTGCATTATAAAAAAGGATAAAATTTCAAATAAATAATATCAATATGAATGTAATAACTTGGAATAAATTCAGTCCCCACCAAAAAAAGCCAATAATACCCCCTTAAACGAGGCTGAAAATCCACAAAATGTTAAAATATTTGGGTACCCCGACAAAAAACTCAGTTTTGGAGGCCTTCTAGGACTTTTTTGGCCTCTAAAAATGCTTTATCATTGTCCCCACAAGACATAACAATGTAGAGCTCGTCGCAGGGTTCGATTTGATATGTGGTATACCTCAAACGGACACACGGATCAAAAGTTATGGCCGTTTGAAATTTGAGTTGCGTTTTCAACATATTGTGGATCTTTTTTTAATTTTTTTTAATTTTTTAAGTCCTCAAATTGTTATTAAATGACTATTACTCCATAATGATTATCAAATTATTAATTAAAGATATATTTTTTAATTTTTTAAGAATCCATGTTCACAAAATATCTTATATACATATATATTAAGTATAATAAGTGTAAATGTACATTTATACTTATCCAAAATATATTTAAAAATTATATATTATATTTATATAAAAATATAACTATATAACTATATAACTATATTAATATATTTTTAATTTTTTTTTGAAGCCGACCCTTTATGAGCGCTTTTAAAAAAAGCGATGATAAGGGCCCCCCCTTTATCAGCGCTACTAAACAAGCACTTATAAAGGGGGGCCATTTACCAGCGCTAACAAAAGCGCTGATAAAGGTGGGTCCTCTATCAGCACTAGAAACAAGCGCTGATAATGAAACCCCCCTTTATCAGCGCTTTTTCGTTAGCGCTAATAGGGGGGGCTGCGAAAAACTATTTTTGTGGAGGTGTATCTCATTTTATAAAAGTAAAATTGAGAGAATTATTCTCCATTTTTGTATGACTATGATCTTATGCATCACCTCGTATTTTAGCCTCACACATCATCAATGTACTGATCAATTCATTCATTCTTAAACTTATAATTATTGTTGTTTGTCAGATATTAGAAGATATTTTATTTAATTTTCGAGTTAAATTTTAATGAATATTTAATTCATACTCTTGTTCTAGAATTGTTCTTCCTAAAGAATCAACACCATTGACTATTTCAAGCAATATTCCATTCATTTGAGAAAAAATTTCTACATTACGAATCCTAATATTATCAAACATTAATTTAGTAGTGTTGTACATTATTTTCATTATATTTTTATTTCCTTAATATCTAATAGTTACTATCTTCAATATTTCATAGGCAGTTTCACTTTGAGAATGATGATTAAAATCATAAAGAGGATGTCTTTATTTTGTAGAATTCATTTATTTTTTATTTATATTATAATAATCTACCATAATTAAATCCCTATTTTATAGATATTAATGAATTTCATATGTCTTAAAAAATTTTATATAAACTTCGAAACCAATAGTCATCAAACAAAATTTCATCCAGGATTTCTAGTATCCTTTGTTTTCTCTACTAAAATATAACACTATGATCATTAGCATTTCAAATTTGAGTTCATCCATTAGCTTTTTTTTTCAAACAAACATTGGCTCAGAAATGCATGATCTTAAAATGATATTTCAAAAATCAATCCTTTATTATATAATATTTGTTAGAATAAACAAAAATACACAATATGGGGGTGAATTATGTTCTTTAAAAACACATGAATAATTTAAAATTCCCCATACCATTCATTTTTACTGAAAAGTGGTTCTATTTTTTCATGTGGATTATTTATAAGAGTAATAAAAAATAAAACATAAGTGTTTAAGGTGATTTGAAAAAATATCTTATAGTTCACTCTAATAACACTATCTCTGCGAGCTTTATAATATTCACTAAACATGTTCTTTTACTGAGGACCTCTATAACTGAGTGAGGTAGTAGAAACCATAAAATAAGGATTATAATGGTCCTTTAATTTCATTTACAAGTAACCCTGAAAACTATATTAGTATGAGAATACGACACTCTATCATATAATATAGGTTGATTATTGAATAATAAGTCAATCTCAAAGTTGAATCTACAACCTAAAAATGAATATATTATCAAAGGAATATTAAATAAACTACAAAATAATTACATCTAAAAGAAGCTCCAAGTTATCATATTAAATAACATGAAATCAGAATGTTAAAATATTATCATTTCAATTGAAGGAAAATATAAATATCAGTAGATTAAAATTTGTATATTTCTAATTTTTAGAGATAAAAATGTTTTTTTATGGACATGGAAATATTATCACTACATAGTAACAACAATAGTAGTAGAAATAATAATATTTGAATCTCCTAAAAAATAAAAATAGAAATTCTACATTTGTAACAACAATGAAATAGTGATTTTTTTAGAAATATTTGGAACATAGCTCTCTCTAATTTTTTCTAAATAACATTGAAAATAATTAAGAAATATGATTGGATTTCTGTTAAGTAGATATAGAAATATATTTAAACAAATCATGATATTCAATACATAAAGTAGTTGAATGTTGAATTGAAATACCCACAAAAATAGATACTTTCTTTATAAATATGAATGAATTAACCATTGTAGATTATCATTTTATTTTTATTTAAAATTTATTTTAATTTATATATTTAATCACGTGAAACCATTTCATAATTCTCAGAAAATATCTAGACATTAAATTTCGTAGATGACTACATCAACGTTGGTATTCCTCTATATATAGAATCTAAAAAATTACAATACACACCATATTTTTTATTCTAAACATTGGAATAACTAACCATATGATATACCCTAAAAAATAGGGTTCTTCACAAATGTTAAGTTCTAAATCCCAATAATCATTCCAAACATATGGAAGCAACATACAATTGAAAAAGTCAACTTTCTATATCTAACAGTCATCTAAAACATAAGTATATGAAAAATGAATCCATAATTACTTAAACTATATATAATAGTTATAAAATAAAAACATCATTTAATTACATCAAAAATTAGATAGAAAATCAAAAAATATTACAATTAATATTATCCTAAAATTCAATTAATGTAAATACATTAGAAAAAATGAGGTTGTTTGTGATCATCAAAATAATTGAAAAATAAAATGAAATTATTAGATCAATTATCATATTTCCAAAAATATTCCCCTTTTTGATGACAAAAACCCATGTAAATATTTATAATAAAATATGTAGGTTTAAAATAACAATCAATAAAATAGAGATTATGTAAATTATATCAAATAATTATGTGATTCTCTAAATTTATCTCCCCTTTTATGAAATAAATAGGAATTTATAGTTATATGTTAAAATTTATTATTGTTTCAAAAATAAGTCAGTGAAGAAATTTTGAATCAAAAAATAAATACAAAAAATGGATAGGATTAGAAAAATATCATAGTAGTAAACCAATAAAAAATTAAGTATAATAGATAACATATTAAAATAATTTATTTATTTGTATTAATAATATGAAATAAAAAAATGTTCCCCGTGATTTAAAATATGGAAAGGTTTATATTGTGGAGAAGGATGAGAAAATTTAGAATAATATTCCTTGTCCAGGTAATATTTGATATCCTAATGCACTTACTTCAACTCATTTATAAAAAAATTGAAATGACAATTCACTAACATAACCCATTCCTTAAAAAAATTATTTACTTTTGGAAATATTTCAACAATTCTAATAGTTTTTTTTCATTCTAAAATTATAAACTCCCTCCTATTAATTAATATATTTAATCATTAGGTCATCTAGTAAGTTATCAAAACCGAAAACTATTGTATCTGCTAATGATAACATATGTCTAGGATCATTCAGATTCACAATCATTTTGTTAATTGGAACACTATCAAATTGAAGGACTTACATCATTTCATTCATATCAAAAATATTTGTAGAAGTAAGGTCTATCCTTCACAAAACATCTAGGTGTATTTTCACTCTCGAATTATTTTCAATCTTGAAGTAGAAACAACTTCATGAATAAATTTGGTCTGTATGTATTAAAACAAAATAAACAAAACTGATTTCAAATAAATAAAATGTGATTTATTGAAATATTTACTTTTCATCAATCAAATTTGGTTATCCTCCTCCCTTTTAAAAGAATAAAATTAAAACATTTATTTTTAAAATTATATCAACAATTGATAGTTATTCTAAATTGATTCAATATAATTTATAGAAATAGAATAATTCCCTAAACTGTAATGATCTTTTATAGAATTCAAATTTTTTTCATAAAACAGACATAATTCATTCCTTAACAGTAGGAATTTTGAAACCATACCAAAAAAAAGAATCATTACACTCTCCAAAATTCAAATAATCATTAGTAGAAAATGTTGATTGGTTTAGCCTCACTGAAGGATATTTAACATGAACCATATGAAGTGAATAACTATTTATATCTTCAATAGAATGAAATTACATTTCTCTATGAACATCCATTTGCTAACATATTTTATCAATATTATATTCAATGGACCTATCAACAAGAGAAACTGACTAATATATGACCATCTCAGTTTTAATAACACCGGGTGTACATACTTTCACACATTTATGAGCTTCATCTATAAGAATTTATTCAGTTAAATGTAAACCCTATGAAAGTGAGAATAATTTGAATTGTTTTTTAAACTCTTGTATAATAAGAACACATCATTCTTCATCAAAAATAACAATATCTATTTCTATAGAACGTTTCTACTATGGACCCGGATAATCATCTTCTTTAATTGTATCAGCTCCAACCTTCTGAACAATATCCTCTATACTTTTTTGAAATGGAATGAAACTGTATTAATTATATTCATTTGTGTATAGTTCATTATAAACCCTTCTAATTTGAGGTATTACTCTAACTCTAGATGTAATTTTTTCTTCTATTAACTTTCCTCTATTGGTACTGGATGGTATATTGGTATCGCCAATAGATGTATGTTGTAGATATCAGGATATATAATTTATTCCAACTACTCCATCAACTCATGGAACCCAAACATCTTCTACAACATGAATAACAATACAATAAAACATCAAGATCTTATTCTTCCCATGAGAAAAAGTTATAGATCATTATTCCTTGTCCAATCCAATAAAAATCCACAGACCCTGGACTATGATCCAGAAAAAATTAAATTTTCTAAGAACACCAATAGATAGAAGGTTACTATGATGACATATGATATCTATTTTAATGTCACCCATGATTTCAAACTTTTTTATAATAATACAAATCAATATTCAATAGTTATTTATGGAAATTCATTTAGCCATTCGACAATGGTGAGGAATATACCTTATAATCATCATAACATGTAATTTTTTTGAAGGAAAGAGAGAACACCAAAAGAGAACATGTCATACCGTAATGTACAAGTGGCCTAAGGAGGTTGAAATTAGTAGAGACTGAGGGAATCCACTCTAACTAGGTTAACCCCTTCTAGGATCATGGTGGTAGAATTAAGTAAGAATATGGGATCCAGTCCAGAAACATCAATAGAGGAAAGGTGGTTCGCCACTTCATCCCCCTCTCACCATGTATGGACCACCTAGGTGTTGTTGATTGTAACATCCCAGGTAAATAAAGAATAAATAATTTTCATATTTATTAATATTTACTAATTAAATATTAATTTTAATTAAAAGGGGTTTCTACGTTCGATAGCGTACTCGATACGCAACGATGAGTTTCTTTGAAAACTTACGTTGCGCACAAGTAATAAAATAATATTATTTTAAATGTTAGTTAATGAGTAGCTGTTGTACTGGCGGGAATGGATAGAAATAACTAAAATATGATTATATATGTTTTTAAATGTTTTTACATTTACCCAATAAAAGATAAAGGCTTAAAATATGGAAAGAGTTCAATTTTAGGCATTTATACCCTAATTTTCACGAAAGGTCCACTTATCACCTTTTGAAGGAGAACCGTCATTAAATATAGTTTTGAAATATCTTATAAATTATATTGGACCAAATATAACTCTTATTTAGAATCGGGACATCAAAATTTAATTTGTGTAAATTTTTGGTACCTTTCCGATAAAGTTCATTTTTTTAATGAATAGTGTAAAATGTTGTATTTTAATTCAAAACCTCTTTTTAATCTAATTTATTTATATGATTAGATTATCTTTTGAATTTGTTTTAAAGTGAAATTAGAAAATATTTTTACCATTAAATCCAATAGTGGTCGTTGGAATTAATTTCACTTTGAAATTGGACTTAAACTAGTGTCAATCCTTTGATAATTATTGTTTCATAAAAACACGCTATTTGCTCTGACAGCGGGAATTAATTATTAAATTAATTAATGTGACTTATATGTTTTGAAATTTGTAAAATAGACTTCATTTTTGAATTCATAATATCAAATATAGCTTAGGGTGAATTTTTGGTAATTTTCTGAAAAACTTCAATTTTTGATGAATAGTGAATCCACTAAGTGGTACTTATAAAGACTGATTTTCCGTTTAAATGAAATTTTGCCATCATTGTGTTTGGAATTTCAAAAATCTGACATACATGGTTGTCATTAAGAAGTAAAATGTGGTTCAATGAGATTATAATAATTTTTTGGTGAATAGTAACTTATTAAGTTCTTAATCGCGATTAGTGGTAATTAGTGTAGTTTAAGGTATAAATAATGCTTTAATAATATGAAATGACCTAGAAACATGTCCCAAACTTATTGGTTGTGTCATGGCCGACCAATACAAGCCATGGGTCAACTTGGGGACCCCATGGAGACACTTTGGTTGGGAAATGACATAAATTACATTTTATTTAATGTAAAAGTAAAAATGACACAAACATAATATGTTTTACGAAAACAATTTTTTACATGGGGTTATAAAGATCATATTTTTGATTATAAATATTAATTGGAAATCTAAGAAGATTTACTTCATCATAGTATTTTTTTATAATTTTTAGACATTAAATAAATTAAATTATTTATGACATAATAATGATGCAGCGATGACATCATTATTTGACGATTTAAATAAAATGGAAAGATAATGTCAAATCTATGAACTACACATGTACAAAACCAATTGGATGAGTGGATTTCGAACCCTTATCACCTTATCCACGAATTATATCAATTTGGGATCTTTTAAAACCGAAACACATTTTCAAATAAAGTAATATTTCATTACTTTCCAAAAGTGCCCCTCCTCTCCTCTTATAGAAGGCCCCCACCTCTACCTCATTTCACACACTCCTAAAGCCTTTGGCTCGTCCAAACCCTGCCCATTTACTCTCTCCACATCCCTCTCCTCATCCTAGAGGATTCCCTTTGGGCAGAATCCTTTCAAAGGAAGCCTTTAGGCTCAAATCAAAAGGAGTTACACTTTTAAAGGTAATTCATTCTCTCTTGTTCATTTGTTTTATTTTGCTTCTCCAACCCTCTAAACTATTTTTATTTACTTATTTTGTAACAACACCAGTATATTCAATATACTAGGATGTTGTTATAAGATTTATTCGAGCAACACTCTCACACAACTACATCAAATGGTTAAAGAACATACGGTTTCCGTGGATGGCGAAATTCTGCCTCCCGAAACGATGATTGTTCAATACTCATTTAACACCTTCAAAGGTGGCCATTATGATGTCACAATTATTATATATGATATATAATATGTTTATTGTTTTCTTTCAGCTTCTGTATTTTTCATTTTGGGAATACCTTTATGGTTTCCATTATGGGTAAACACAATATCTTCATTTAAGGAAGTGCGGACTACCGCCCCCTCAAAGTGATGTGATTCGTTAATGCCATATGTGGGACGTGTAAAGGATGGATTTAAATTTATTATATATTATGTTATACTGGAATTATAATATACCTCTATATCATTATTATTTCTTTCCATTAAAGTATGAGATAGAAATGAAAGTAGCATTCATGTGTACGTACGGCTTACCGTCTCCATGAACGGTGCATTTCATTTCTTATCCCCAAATGTAATGTACTATTAAAATTACATGTATATAATGGATATATATAATTAATGATATATCTAAATGATGAATATAATTCTGGAATTAAAATATAAATACCTCTCATTTAGTTTTAATTCCATTAATATGACAAAGAAATGAAAGTAGCGTTCATGCGTACGTACGGCTTACCGTCTCCATGAACGGTGCATTTCATTTCTTACCCCTAAATGATTATGTAATATTATAAATACATGTATATGCTGGATATATATGATACATATTATATCCAAATCGGGAATTTCATTCTGGATATAAAGAACCTTTGACCACACGAACAACATGTAATTGTAAGAAGTCCACTTTCGACTTAAGAACCAAATATTGACAAAACAAACATTATTAACTTAAATGGTTACATAATGTTTATAACATGGAAATAAGTGATATAAATGGAATAATGAAATTTAAAAAGGTTCTTAATCAAGTATAAATTAACTCAAGTTTATTATTCAGGACGTTAAAGAACGATCGAGTCAAGTCGGACCCGAGGTAAGGGACTTCATCTCAATCTCTTTTCATTGAGGCATATTTCGTTTTATACACAACTTTCTTTTATACGGTGTATAAACCCCTTTTAATTTTACTTTTATACAAAAGGAATCTTTTTCTACAAAGTGTTTTACTTAACGACAAAAAGGAATGTTTTTTTTAACGTACGCGTTGACAACGACCTTTTCCGCCGCCGCGAGTATTATTTGGTCTTTTGCTTTCTCAACAAGCCGTAATGTTTTTAGAATAAAATAAATACCTTATACTCTTTTATGTATTTTGGTATTGAAAATGGTTTTGAAAAAGGATTCTATTATGTCAATATATCTATGATATATTGTGATTGAAATGTGGAAATGTTATCATTCCTTTATATTGGTTTTATGTTTTATGATTTTATATTGGTACATGGAAATTTTAATGGGTGGTTACGTTATAAACCATATGACGGGTGGTGACGTGAATACCAGGACGTGTGGTTACGTTATAACCTCCAATGCATTGGGTATGGAAGTCGGTCGTATGGCTATTCCATTAAGTATGTATGGAAATTGGCAGTATGGCTATTCCATTAAGTGATATGTGTGGAAGTCGACCATATGGTTATTCCACTTAAGTATGTTTATGTACCAAGTTACATTTATATATGTTATGTGTTCTTTTGATGGGTTTTATGGTAATCCTTTGGTTACAAAAAGGTAAGTAATGATACTTTATTCAGTGATGAGTTTTTACTACTTCATGAAGGTGAAGGTATTACTTTGATAAAGTATATATGGTTTATTTGATGTTTGAAAAACTAACAGTTTTCATTCTTTTTATATCCCTTACTGAGCTTTTTATGCTCGCCCCAAGTTTTTTTTGAAATGTTTTCACAGGACTTAATGTGGAATAAGGTCAAGGATAGGATCAAGGGAATGCCATCCTATATAAAACATGGAACTAGACACGTTTCTTTTTAAGAGTTTTTTTTATTATGGAAACTTAGTAGAAGTGAATACTTTGTAATCTTTTGAGATGTAATAGTTATGTTCTAATTTTCTAAAACTATAAACCTAAAAAGATCCTCGACGTGAATTATTCATTTAATTCAATATTAAGTAAGGTTTAAGGCCGGGGCCTTATAGTTGGTATCAGAGGTCGGTTTAGACAACTTTAGGAGTTAGAAAAGTGTTAAATTATAATATTATTGAAATGATATAGCATTTACGTATTACCATGTTGCTTCGCCTAAGATATTTCTGTGTCCAGAATGGTTTTCCGCAGAGGAAACAATGAAGCTATGTTGGGACGACATCAGTAGGAAGATAACCTTCCAAATCAGCAACCTGAGATGGTCGGAATCGGAACTGAACAGTTTGTTGCAGTGATGGCACAGTTGACTCAAGCTATAAATTGTGGTGGTATCCATGCACAAGATCAGCCAGATCAACCACAAAGGAACAAGTTAGTGGTGGAACATTTCCTGAGGCAACATCCCACATCATTTAGAGGATCATCTGACCCTGTGAAAGTAGAAGGGTGGATTAAAGCACTGGAGAAGATTTTTGATGTCATGGGGTGTTCAGAACATCAAAAGGTTAGTCTTGCTGTTTACCGTTTTGAAGGTGATGCTGATCAGTGGTGGTCGATGGTGAAAAATATAAGGGATAGTGATGAGATTGAGGATCTTCACTAGGAAGAATTCAAAGGTATGTTTCTTGAGAAATATTTTCCTAAGGTGGTTCGTCTTAGGATGGAAAAACAGTTCCTAGAATTGAGGCAGGAGGATGATTCAGTGGCTGCTTATGAAGAAAAGTTTACTCGATTGGCAAGGTATGCTCCAAACTTCATACGGGATCTTGATAGTAAAATAAACCGTTTTTACTCAGGGTTAAATCCAAAGTATCGAAGGGCTTTAGCTTCTCGTGAGTTCAAAAGTTATGAAAAACTTGTTCGATGTGCGGAGAAGGTGGAAATGGAGTTTGCCGATGATCAGGTGTTCTATGACAAACAACAGAATAAGAGGTCTAGTTGGCAGGAAAAGGGGAAGAATTCATCAAAGAAGCAAGGAGGTAAGAAAACCAAATATCCATCTTGTGAGAAGTGTGGTAAAATGCATCCTGGAGAATGTTTATCCAAGTCTGGTAAGTGCTTTCGCTGTGGTAAGTCTGGTCATATTGCTCGTAACTGTAAGGAAGATGATCAAGCAGGAAATGAAAAGGCAACGGTAAGATGTTTTAAGTGTAATGAAATGGGTCATTATCCAAACAAGTGTCCAATGAAGAACTCAACTGGGGGAATGCATCCAGACTACAAGCAGAAAGGGGTGGTGAAATCCTTTGCAACAACTTCAAAAGATGTTGGGACATCGAATGAAGTGGTATCAGCTCCAGGGAGCTCAGTATTTTTCGAAGATTGACATGAGGTCAGGGTACCATCAGTTGAAAGTAAAAGAAGCAGATGTTCCGAAGACTGCGTTCCGTACTAGATATGGCCATTATGAATTTGTAGTTATGCCTTTTGGGTTAACCAATGCACCTGCTATATTCATGTACCTTATGAATCAAATTTTCCATGAGTTCTTGGATAAGTTTGTGTTTGTGTTTTGAGGTTTGGAAAGTGGTTTTGTGTGCCTTGTGATTCACAGTTGAAGAATGAGTTGTTATGTGAGGCTCATAGTTTCGCGTTTTCAGTTCATCTTGGCAGTACTAAGATGTACAGAGATCTGCGGGAGTATTACTGGTGGGATGGAATGAAAAGAGATATTGCTGATTTTACTGTGAAGTGTTTGACATGTCAATAGGTTAAAGCAGAGCAGCATGGATGCTTCAGCCTTTACCAGTGCCAGAGTGGAAATGGGAAAACATATCCATGGACTTTGTTGTGGGATTACCGAGGACATCTCGAGTTAATAATGCAATCTGGGTTATTGTTGATCGCTTGACCAAATCTGCTCATTTCCTTTCTATACGAGATACTTTCTATCTAGATCAACTTTCCCGTTTGTATCTTAAAGAGATAGTCAGGTTACATGGAGTTCCTCTCTCCATTGTATCAGATCATGATCCCGGGTTTACTTCTAGCTTTTGTAAAGGCCTTCAGAAGTCGTTGGGTACTGAAATAAATTTTAGTACAGCCTTTCATCCTCAATCAGATGGGCAGTCAGAACGAACAATCCAGACATTGGAGGATATTCTACGAGCTTGTTCTATGGATTATCAGGGAAGTTGGGACCAACATCTTTCTTTGGTTGAGTTTTCTTATAATAACAGTTTTCATTCTAGTATATAGTTGGCACCATTTGAGGCATTATGTGGGAAGCGGTGTCGAACTCCAGCATTTTGGAATGAAGTGGGTGAAAGGAAGATGATGGGACCAGAATTGGTAGAAGAGATGGCAGAAAACGTTCAGTTGATTCAGAAGCACATGAGAACAGCTCAGAGCAGGCAGAAGAGTTATGAGGATAACCGGAGGAAGGATCTATCTTTCGAGGTAGGTGATCATGTTTTTCTCAAGGTTTCTCCTTGGAAAAATGTGATGAGATTTGGTAAGAAAGGAAAGCTGAGTCCAAGGTTTATTTGACCATATGAAATTCTGGAGAGAGTTGGATCAGTTGCATACCGAGTGGCTTTACCTCCGAGTTTATATCAGGTACACAATGTTTTTCATGTTTCAATGTTGAGGAAGTATATGCCAGATCCATCTCATGTTTTGAGTCCAGAGGTAGTTTAGCTGGAAGAGAACCTATCTTATGAAGAAAAACCTGTCTAGATTCCTGACCACAGGGAGAAGGTGTTACGGTATAAGGTGATTCATCGGGTAAAGGTTTTGTGGAAAAACCATGTGATTGAAGAGGCAACGTGGGAATCTGAAAATGCTATGAGGGATAAATAACCCCACTTATTTTGATAAGTGAATAAAATTGCGAGGGCGCAATTCCCAAAAGGGGGGAAGGATGTAACATACCATGTAAATAAAGAATAAAGAATTTTTATATTTATTAATATTTACGAATTAAATATTAATTTTAATTAAAAGGGGTTTCTACGTTCGATAGCGTACTCGATACGCAACGATGAGTTTCTTTGAAAACATACTTTGCGCACAAGTAATAAAATAATATGATTTTAAATGTTAGTTAATGAGTAGCCGCTGTACTGGCGGGAATGGATAGAAATAACTAAAATATGATTATATATGTTTTTAAATGTTTTTACATTTACCCAATAAAAGATAAAGGCTTAAAATACGGAAAGAGTTCAATTTTAGGCATTTATACCCTAATTTTCACGAAAGGTCCACTTATCACCTTTTGAAGGAGAACCGTCATTAAATATAGTTTTGATTGATCTTATAAATTCTAATGGACCAAATATAACTCTTATTTAGAATCGGGACATCAAAATTTACTTTGTGTAATTTTTTGGTACCTTTCTGATAAAGTTCATTTTTTTAATGAATAATGTAAAATGTTGTATTTTAATTCAAAACCTCTTTTTAATCTAATTTATTTATATGATTAGATTATCTTTTTAATTGGTTTTAAAGTGAAATTAGAAAATATTTTTACCATTAAATCCAATAGTGGTCGTTGGAATTAATTTCACTTTGATATCGGACTTAAACTAGTGTCAATCTTTTGATACTTATTGTTTCATAAAAACACGCTATTTGCTCTGACAGCGGGAATTAATTATTAAATTAATTAATGTGACTTATATGTTTTGAATTTTGTAAAATAGACTTCATTTTTGAATTCGTAATATCAAATATAGCTTAGGGTGAATTTTTGGTAATTTTCTGAAAAACTTCAATTTTTGATGAATAGTGAAACCACTAAGTGGTACTTATAAAGACTGATTTTCCATTTAAATGAAATTTTGCCATCATTGTGTTTGGAATTTCAAAAATCAGACATACATGGTTGTCATTAAGAAGTAAAATTTGGTTCAATGAGATTATAATAATTTTTTGGTGAATAGTAACTTATTAAGTTCTTAATCACGATTAGTGGTAATTAGTGTAGTTTAAGGTATAAATAATGCTTTAATAATATGAAATGACCTATATACATGTCCCAAACTTATTGCTTGTGTCATGGCCGACCACGACAAGCCATGGGTCAACTTGGGGACCCCATGGAGACACTTTGGTTGGGAAATGACACAAATTACTTTTTATTTAATGTAAAAGTAAAAATGACACAAACATAATATGTTTTACGAAAACAATTTTTACATGGGGTTATAAAGATCATATTTTTGATTATAAATATTCATTGGAAATATAAGAAGATTTACTCTATCATAGTATTTTTTTATAATTTTTAGACTTTAAATAAATTAAATTATTTATGACATAATAATGATGCAGCGATGACATCATTATTTGACGATTTAAATAAAATGGAAAGATAATGTAAAATCTATGAACTACACATGTCCAAAACCAATGGTATGAGTGGATTTAGAACCATTATCACCTTATCCACGAATTATATCAATGTGGGACCTTTTAAAACCGACACACATTTTCAAATAAAGTAATATTTCTTTACTTTCCAAAAGTGCCCCTCCTCTCCTCTTATAAAAGGCCCCCACCTCTACCTCATTTCACACACTCCTCAAGCCTTTGGCTCGGAAAAACCCTGCCCATTTACTCTCTCCACATCCCTCTCCTCATCCTAGAGGATTCCCTTTGGGAAGAATCCTTTCAAAGGAAGCCTTTAGGCTCAAATCAAAAGGAGTTACACTTTTAAAGGTAATTCATTCTCTCTTGTTCATTTGTTTTATTTTGCTTCTCCAACCCTATAAACTCTTTTTATTTACTTCTTTTGTAACAACACTAGTATCTTCCATATACTAGGATGTTGTTATAAGATTTATTCGAGCTACACTCTCACACAACTACATCAAATGGTTAAAGACCATACGGTTTCCGTGGATGACGAAATTCTGCCTCCCGAAACGATGATTGTTCAATACTCATTTAACACCTTCAAAGGTGGCCATTATGATGTCACTATTATTATATATGATATATAATATGTTTATGTTTTTCTTTCAACTTCTGTATTTTTCATTTTGGGCATACCATTATGGTTTCCATTATGGGTAAACACGATATCTTCATTTAAGGAAGTGCGGACTACCGCCCCTCAAAGTGATGTGATTCGTTAATGCCATATGAGGGACGTGTAAAGGATAGATTTAAAGTTATTATATATTATTTTATACTTTAATTATAATATACCTCTATATCATTATTATTTCTTTCCATTAAAGTATGAGATAGAAATGAAAGTAGCGTTCATGCGTACGTAGGGCTTGCCGTCTCCATGAACGGTGCATTTCATTTCTTATCCCGAAATGTAATGTACTATTAAAAGTACATGTATATAATAGGTATATATAATTAATGATATATCTAAATTATTAATATAATTCTGGAATTAAAATATACATACCTCTCATTTAGTTTTAATTCCATTAATATGACAAAGAAATGAAAGTAGCGTTCATGCGTACGTACGGCTTACCGTCTCCATGAACGGTGCATTTCATTTCTTACCCCTAAATGATTATGTAATATTATAAATACATATATATGCTGGATATATATGATACATATTATATCCAAATCGGGAATTTCATTCTGGATATAAAGAACCTTTGACCACACGAACAACATGTAATTGTATGAAGTCCACTTTCTACTTAAGAACCAAATATTAACAAAACAAACATTATTAACTTAAATGGTTAAATAATGTTTATAACATGGAAATAAGTGATATAAAAGGAATAATTAACTTTAAAAAGGTTCTTAATCAAGTATAAATTAACTCAAGTTTATTATTCAGGACGTTAAAGAACGATCGAGTCAAGTCGGACCCGAGGTAAGGGACTTCGTCTCAATCTCCTTTCATTGAGGCATATTTCGTTTTATACACAACTTTCTTTTATACGGTGTATAAACCCCTTTGACTTTTACTTTTATATAAAAGGAATCTTTTTCTACAAAGCATTTTACTAAACGACAAAAAGGAATGTTTTTTTTAACGTACGCGGTGACAACGACATTTTCCGCCGCCGCGAGTATTATTCGGTCTTTTTCTTTATCAACAAGCCGTAATGTTTTTAGAAGAAAATAAATACCATATACTCTTTTATGTATTTTGGTATTGAAAATGGTTTTGAAAAAGGATTCTATTATGTCAATATATTTATGATATATTGTGATTGAAATGTGGAAATGTTATCATTCCTTTATATTGGTTTTATGTTTTATGATTTTATATTGGTACTTGGACATTTTAACGGGTGGTTACATTATAAACCATATGACGGGTGGTGCCGTGAATACCAGGACAGGTGGTTACGTTATAACCTCCAATGCATTGGGTATGGAAGTCGGCCGTATGGCTATTCCATTAAGTATGTATGGAAATTGGCCGTATGGCTATTCCATTAAGTGATATGTGTGGAAGTCGACCGTATGGTTATTCCACTTAAGTATGTTTATGTCCCAAGTTACCTTTATATATGTTATGTGTTCTTTTTATGGGTTTTATGGTAATCCTTTGGTTACAAAAAGGTAAGTAATGATACTTTATTCAGTGAATAGTTTTTACTACTTCATGAAGGTGAAGGTATTACTTTGATAAAGTATATATGGTTTATTTGATGTTTGAAAAACTAACAGTTTTCATTCTTTATGTATCCCTTACTGAGCTTTTTATGCTCACCCCAAGTTTTTTTTTGAAATGTTTTCACAGGACTTAATATGGAATAAGGTCAAGGATGGGATCAAGGGAATGTCATCCTATATAAAACATGGAACTAGACACGTTTCTTTTTTAGAGTTTTTTTTATTATGGAAACTTAGTAGAAGTGACTACTTTGTAATCTTTTGAGATGTAATAGTTATGTTCTAATTTTCTAAAACTCTAAACCTGAAAAGTTCCTCGACGTGAATTATTCATTTAATTCAATTATTAAGTAAGGTTTAAGGTCAGGGCCTTATATTGATAGTCATGACCCTGCACTTTATTTTGATGCAATGAACCAACCATGGGATGGGACCATTTCCTTGCATGGTGTTGTTAATTACTTTAGTGTTAGTATCCACATTTGATAAAATGATCCATTTGAGTTGGAAAATGTTGACGGTATAAAACATCACCTTAGCCTCCGCCTAGAGGGAAGATCCATGATCCATGTGGCTTGAGTATTCCATGATGACCGACCCTGTGGAATTTCACACCACCCCTCCCCCATGGAGGATCCCTATGTAGAAAGGCCCATCGATATTACGTTTTCTACCCCTACTGGGTGCAGGTTAGTAGACCCAATGGTCTCTTGTATCACTACATCGATGAGGATTAGCGTTTTCCCGGGTGAATAGTCATTGAAGGATAGGTGCCTCCTTCTATATACTAAGGGAACAAACCATACCGAGGAGAAGAATCATCATGTGGGAGATGATGACCTAGCTAGAGGCAATGGTTCCCTCATGTATGGCCTTATTCCTCACCTACCAGAGAGACTAAAATCCTGCATAGAAGACCATGGTGTGATCCATCTTCTCAATGCCTCCCTCCCCCACCCCATGGAACAACTGATCCAAAAAAGGCATACCAGCCATGTTTCTATTTGGAATTGTTGTGAACTCACCAACGATTTACAAACCTCCCTCCCCCATTAACCTTTGAAGAAAAAGTGCCCTAAACTCTCCTCTCTATGAACTGAGCAGAAGTAGAACCTTAATGCCAACATGATTCTGCAGTGCTTAATATTCATATCCATGGGCAGATACATGTGGCGGAACCTCCATGTGAGAAATTTGTGTTCAGGGGAAATTCCCTTTTCCCATAGGATATTATCTCAAGCATCACAATTTTTATAGATGGACACGGTATGCAATATGTCCCTAGAGAATAAGTCCCCCAAGGGAGAAGGGTAGATGGAGCACCTATCCAGATCCTGGTTGATCATTATGAGGTTTATTGTATCTAGTTCTTCCTTGTCCAAAACCAACTCAACGAATGTAGGGTGGCAGCTGGAGTCCTTCAAAGAAATCTATGTGTTTGGGCACTTGGGGAACCCAAGGAAACTCCCGAGAAACTTATGGATCCAAAAAGAGATATATCCCCTCCCAACAATCTGTCTAGAGTGTAGATGAAGATCAGAGATAAGAGAATATATGACTGAAAAAATGGGGAAGTTTTCCTATCACCCAAAGATACGGGCCTGAGGTGGGATTTGTGCGTGGTGATACCCCATAGCATTCATTGTACCATGAAATCTTAGGAAATATTTTCATGTATGTAGTAGATGGAGTCATTGAGCATGTACATGTTGATGTCTCTATCCAACGTTGTATATACCACCTTTTGTTAGGAAGCCCAATGCCACTAACCTTCTGATCGAGGCTCCCAAATGAACCCTGAAAAAATAATAATTATTCTGTTAATGATAATATTCGGAGCATAGATTTATGAGAGGATGTGGATGGTAGTAGATTGTAGTATTCTATTAACAACAAATATCTAATCCCCACATGAGAGATAATTTTGCTTGCAATTTAGGATCTTTTATGTTATCATAAAAATAATGGATTTGATGTCCCAAATACGGAGGGATATTGGAGAACTTATGTACTATATTAGGAAGGCCCCTATATTCATGTTAAGGATGATTTAGATAGTAGGGATCCGAGAGGAGGTTCATTGGTTGGAGATATAGAAGCTGCTTCTGGATTTATTGTTAACCTACCCAATCTATTGGCAGTAGTCCCGCAAGATCCTATTGAAACCTCAAATGAATTTCAGACTAGTCTTCTGAAAAATAAAGGTATCATCCATGAACATCATGTGAGACACAATGTGGGATATTATACTTATTCAATAGGCCATCACCTCTCTTAAACTGATACCCATGTGGAGGAGGAGGCGAAAGACATCCTGGGATAGGATAATGATGCTTGGGGAATGTGGGTCCCCCTACCTCAGGCCACGACTACTCTGGAAGAACCCATAATATTTACCTATAAATTTGACCATCGACCAAGAGGAGTTGAATCAGCTAATGATTAGGTTGATGTTCCAAGGGGAAAACCCCTATACTTTCAAGATCCTTGTTGATAACACCCCACTCGACCCAGTCATAAGATTTATTCATGTCACGATTGATCACCAAATTAGAGAAGTGAGCCTATAAGTTTAAATCTATGATCATTTCATGAGACATTTAAATACCCCTTATATCAAGCACCCTTTGAAGAAATCTTGTAGTCTCATAGGTACCCACTGAGGAATGTGAGATGACACACTTACATTGATTATTCTATCTAGAATATTATATGGGAAATTGAACATACTCTCTAGCCTATACTGTGCTATAGAGGAAATATTCTTGAACTTGGGGAGGAAAAATATGGTACTGGAATATGTGACCCTGGGAAGATAGCCCCCAAAAATGAAGTACTGGACAACCACTATGACATCCATTTTCACCAGGTCCACAAGCCTCTGTTAAATGAACTTGGGAAGCTTTTGGTGCCCAGGGAACTATCATGGTTGAGGATTTGTATTGGTTCCTTGATCTCCTTTTTGAAAAAGATGGTAAATAGGACCTCATTGTACAGGGTCGAGTGCTAGTTGGGGATCACATCAAATAGCCTACATGTCCCCTCCTGAATACCCATTGGTTAGGGGACTAGGGCATGCAAGGAGGTATTTCTGAATTGTGAATATTTTTCCTAATAGATCTTAAACCAAAGTGTCATTTGAATATCATAGGTATATTATCCATATAAACATGATATTATTTATCATATACTATTACTTATAAAATATATTTCATACATCAGAAAACAAACTACAGAGGCTTGTAAAATTATTTTAGGCCTTTTTTGAAAACATTCAATATTTTTTTTCCATAAAAAATATACACTATTCCTTAGAATCACATATCATTTTTAACAAAATATTCATTTATAAGAGACATTTAATGTCAAAAAAATCTGTTATCTAACTTTTCTATCGAAACTAGAAATTCTTAACCTATTTGAGCCTCTCAACCTAAATTTTTTGGTTCTATTTTCCGTTTCAACTGTGAGAATCCGATGTAATGTGGTTTCAAAAATCTGTGTTTGAGATATATTGAGGGATAAATTTTTTGAAAGGATTCATGTTTTAAGGTAGGAGATAGAATTGTTTTACTTGGATGGTTTTAGGTAAAAATTTATATTTTTGAACCAAATTTTTTGTGTAATAATTTTGAAATTTTAAATTCAAATGGTCATTTTAGAAAAAAATAATAATAATAAAATATTTAAATATACAGAATTATAAAACTAATTATTAACAGAAATAAATAAGACATTAAAATATAACCCTATAAATGAAAATTGATTAATTTAAAGGATATTAAAAGTATAAGTAAAATATATTCATGAAATTAAAAAAAACATAAATTCCCACTGATAAATTCAATAAAATTAGTGGGAAGTGTTTCAGTGAAAATATCAGTAATTTGTTATTGGTATCCCCAAATTGTAAAGGTGTAACCCATTTGTGGAAATTATCCCTTAAAAATGATGTCTAAGATCATTATTTATAGTAATAAAGTGAATCATAGTATTCTAGAAAATTCTAATAGCATTATCATTATCAAATAAAAATGAAATATGACTAAATTTATGACTTGATCCTAGAAGTGTGTGTTTCAACTGCAATACTTATACACTAAAACATATAGAACATCTATATAATGAGTCAACTATTGAAAATAAAATTTAAGGATTCTATTTAATATACTATGGATCTAAGGACATTTATAAAAAGTGACAAGGAAAAGAGGTACATTTTCTATATAATATAATCCAAAAAAATCATCAGAATTAGAAAATAAATGAAACTAGTTATTTTATATACCGTCGGTATATAAAAATCATTCCTTTTAAATATATTGAATACCATTTGATAAAAGTCTAATGTTATTCCTTTTGGGATGACATAAATCATTCATTACTTAAATGAAAAAACCTAATCTTTGGCCCACTTGTAGCAAGATATAATAGATTAATAAAATAAATAGTTGTAAAACATGTCTTCCACTAGGGTTCCAACATTATCGAAGTAAAGTTTTAAATTTTTACACTTGATAATTTCTTATGTCTTATGGTTTTTGAGTACATAAAATTGCTATAAATAAATATTTTAGTTTATTTTATTCAAAACACTACAAAAATCCTTTTGATAAATTTGATATCAATGCAATAAATTCAGTTCTCCATTTATACTCAATTAAACATTCATTTTCAGGATTACTAAGAGAACATTTCAAAACATTTGATTAGTCGACCCAAAAAATAACATCATCTACATAGATTTGAAAAAACAATTAAATTATCAAATAAAATGTTTAGCGTTAAATGAGTAGGATCTTCCAACCCCACTGAGAAACCTTTTTTCAAAATAAAGGACCATAGCCTTCCATAAAAAGTCCTTGATTATACTTTATGACCAAAAAATTATTTAGTAGGATTATAAATATAATTTTTTAGGTGAGGGTTTTCAAACCTTGGAGGATATTAAACATAGACTTACTCCATTAAATAATAATTTAATGATGAATATTTGAAATCCATATAATATAATATAAAACTCATATGATATGTATTTTCTTACACAATTCTAATAGATTTTAACCTAGAAATAGGTCAATGATTGTCTCATAATCCATTCCATCCACATTTTAGTGAAATTTTTTAAATAGAATTTTTATATTCCATGTAATTATATTTTTTCCATTAGAATATGTTGGATCTGAATCTACGGATTACACACAAGAGGGGGGTGAATTGTGTCTTTTCAAAATTATTATAATCTCTTCAATTTAGACAAATTCTGTCCACTATGCTTTTGCTCAATTAAATATGCAGCGGAAAAAGTAAAAGCATGAACACACGGATGTATAGTGGTTCGGGGAACAGAAGGCCCCTAGTCCACTCCACCAACGCTCAAATCCACGAGCTTGGCGATTTTCACTATCTGGTCCTCGTTTCCACAGACCTGTCCACAACTGAGTACAGGCAGTTGACACCTTTACAAGATTCAGGCACACACAGCCTTCCTGGTTCAAACACGAACCCACACAGCTTAGAACGAGAAGCTGATCACTCAAAAATAAAAAGAGTTTCGATAAAGAAAACCCTTCTCCAGTTGTTCTTCACAATTGCAACAGAATGCAATTGACAGTAGATAGATCGTTGTCTTCAGAAAATAAAGATCTGTAATCAAAACAGTTCTGAGTCGATCCAGTTGCAATAGATATTACCAGAAACTTCACAACTTCAGCAGAAATAGATTCACAACAGATAGTCGATGTAGAACACGTGAATCTGCTATCAAGATCTTCCTTCGGTAATAAAGGTTTTACGCTTCTTCTCAATCACAAGAAAAGAATGCCTTTACACAGTCTCTGTTTCTTGCTCGTTAAAAGATCAATCTATATATTTCACACACTTTCCTGTGTATATATATATATCCGAAGTTTCCAAGATAGAACATATATATATTCAAATCTGAGAAAATCTTCCGCATAAATAGATCCATGAAAATCTCCTTTAGATTCGCGATATTAAATGAAATAACAGAGCCGTTGTAACTCCCCTGAGGAATCGGCATAAAAAGCTCTGTTTAAATCAATCAGTAATCCGTTGAAAATCGTCTTTGATTCAGTCAAAGTCGTACTTAAGAATCGGCTCGAAATCCTCCTAATAATCTGCTTGTTTGACCAATGCAAAAGGAAATATCGTCTGTCAAAAATATCCCGACGCCAAACGTAGGGTTGATGACGTGGCTCCAAACGTAGGGTTCACAAACGTAAGGTTCACAAACGTAAGGTTCAGAACGTAAGGTTGAACATACATATTTTCTCTTCAGCATTCAAACGTAGGGTTTATCATCCATACTTTGTCTCGCTTCAACTCTTCAAAGAACGTACGGTTGATTATAAAAGTAAGATTGATGATCCATACTCTTGAGAAACAAACTCAACACTGAAAACTAACGTACGGTTTCTCTTCCATACTTTTCAACAACGAAAACGTAAGGTTCCTTCCAAACGTAATGTTCTTCTTCAATACTTTTCAACAACGTAAGGTTCATTAACCATACGTTTCAAAATAACGTAAGGTTCCTTAACCATACGTTTCTTTTAACATAAAAAGTAAACTTTTCATCCATACGTTACGTTCATCAGCGTAGGGTATGAACAGTGATTCCATTACACGCTAAAATTGATCTTGCGCTACAGTGATTCTAGAACACGCTAAAATTGATCTCGCGCTACAGTGATTCCAGAACACGCTAAAATTGATCTCGGAATAAATGAAGTATGAAATCTCGTTGTATGAAATAAATAAAATAAATTCCTGCAAAATACTCAACGAAATAATTAGTAAATAATTAAGGGTATTTGTGAGCATCAAAATCATCATAAAGAGACAGAGTATTATTTAAAATAATCTCCCCCTTTAAAAAACATTATTTTGAATTGTTTGAAAACAATACATTGCTCAACAATCTCCCCCTTTTTGATGATCACAAAACCCATAAAATAATAGAACTAATTTAATTGCAATCTTTTTTGAAAAATTAGTTTTATAAAATTTTAGAATTCTGAAAGGATTAAAACAATATTTAACTATAATAAAATTTCTCCCCCATAAAAATAAATTTTCAGCTAAAAAATAAAAGATAAATGTCTTCTCCCATATATCCAAATTTCTTCATAGGAAACAAATGAATTTAAATGTTGTGTTTATCCAAATTCTCCCCCTTTTTGTGATATCAAAAAGAATGAAAAAATTACGGATTTGAACACATTCAATATTGCACTGAACTATAAGTAAATGCTATAATTAACTGTGTATGAATAAGTGAATTTGTTATACTGGCTAACTTAATCATAAATCAATAAATAACAAAACAAAAACAAAAGAAGAGAATTTTCATTCACAAGCTGTTATATATATAAAGGATTGTGATATACAGAGGAATCAAGGTTCATGGATAAGACAGGGAAAAAGGTGTCTATCTCCTTTGAATCACGGTCTTGATCTCTATAAACTGTTCTCTGAGCCTCTTCATCATCCCATCTCCTAACTTGATGATAAGATCTCTGTTCTCTTGAGTCATATGAATATCTTCAATCAAATTAACTCTGAAAAACTCATGCATCCTTTCTTCTTTTTCAACAAAAAGAGCCAGTTTCTCTGATAACTGATTCAAAAGAATCCTAATCGGTTGCTCTCCAGATGTCAACTGATCCACTAAAAATTCTTGATTATCCAGCAAAACTGACAAAGGGGCACTATTACACTGAAGATCGTGTAATCTGTCACTCATATTGCTTAGTGCTCCTGTAATTGCTTGAAATCTCCGAATCAAATCAGGTGAAGAGCCTGATCCACTCACAGCACTGTTTGCAACAGACTCAAATTTATTCTCCATGTAAATCTTCATCTCAGACAAATCATCTTTCTTTACCATCTCTGATTTTAACTGATCAACAGCATGCAACATATCAGTCTTAAACAAATCTACTTCCTGTCTTGAAACAGTACATTCTTTCAGCTTCTGAAACTTCAACTGCTCTAAGTTCAGAGAATTTCTGAGACTATCATTCTCAGATTCTAATTGAGAGATACGCTTGTAGAACTCAACAACTTCTTCTTTTCTCGAATTAGGGGCACCCTGTGCTCTATTCTCATGTCCAGAAAAAGGGTGATGAGGCAGGGCAAGTGGTAAAGAATCTGCATCTGACTGTTCTTTGTCCTTGTCCTAACAAGGTTGATCCACTTAACTAGCTTTTGAAGCCTGAAACTCTTCCACTGAAAAATCTTCCTGAAGTACCTCTGTATTAGCTTCAGAAGTAGGTTCATCACGAACAGTAGTCTCTCTGACTTCTACTGAATGGTCAAGAACAATATTTTCATGTAAATCTTGAGGTCGGGCCACTTCTTCACCAGGCACTTCCTCCATAGGTTGTTCTTGTTGTATTACATTTTCAACAGCCACAGCAGCAGATTGAGGTTCTTTTTGGATTTCCGGTTGAGCTGCTGGTTCCTCTATCGGTGCAGTCTGCTCCACAACAGCTTCTCTCACAAATGAATAAGAAATTACCGGTTCAGAAGATTTCAAGGAAGGAGAGATAATTTCTTCATCAATTGATCTCTTCCTTCTAGATTGAAGTCTTTCTTGACTTCTCTCTTCCTCAACTTCCTCCATCTCAAAGCGAATTCTCCTTGCCACTGTACTAACCCTTGATTCTGCTTGTCCCTCGTTGGACTTAGCCGGTTGAGCCTGAGCACTCTCCGAGTCTTCCTCAGCTCCAACAGGTAAGAGTTTTCCATTAATTGTGCTCCAGAAGTATCCTACTTTCCTCAAAGTTCCAGCATTGAAAACATTACTATGGTGACATTTCACCCCAGCATCTACCAATCTGATCATTCCTCTTTTATGCAAAAACAAAGAAATGAACCTTCCATAAGGGAAAAAGGTCATTCTTGCTTCACTCTGACAGCAGTATCTCAGATATATTATCATAAACCGAGGAAAATTAAACTTAATATCACACATCAGAAGATACATTATGTACATGTCAGGGTATAGGATTTTCTCCATCTCAGCCATCCTTGGTGCTAAACCAGTCTGAACAAATTTTACCAAGATTTTCTGATCGGGCTCCAAATCTTTAATAAACATTTTCTTTATCACTCTGGTTCCAAACAGAAAAGACATAATGTATTCAGACTTATATACAGAATCTCCAATATTCCGTAAATCGAAATGAAAAACTCCTTCATGAGGGCAGTTAAGAATTTGAATTATCTCTACAGATGATATGGAAAAGTCCTTATCCTCTATTTGAGCCAATAAACTATCCTCCGTATCTCCAAGGCTAAACTGAATAGTTCTAAATAAATGTCTCATTTCTGCCTCATAAAGAAACTCAGAGTTTTCACTATTAAAAGCTTGCTCAAGGCTTTGAAACGACAACGCTTGCTTCGACAGTAAATTAGTTTCAAACAGCCATTCTAAATCTATGACTTTACCTTGCAGTATTTTCCGACCAACTACTTTAGGTTTCTTTGCAGCACTGCTCTCAGCTTCATCTGGACGCTTAGTCTTTGCCATTTCAACAACGATTTCTGAAGGTTCGTAAGTTTAGGGTTTGAAGATTCAGAAAGGGTTTTGGAGCAGATGTGCGGTTTTAGGTTTTCGAAAGGGTTTCCGAAAAAGGTGAAACAGTTTAGAAGGTGAAACGGTTCTGACAGCCTTGATTCCCGTGTAATCACTAATCATTACTTTTATTTAAAACAAAATAAAATTACTTATAGCGGGAAACAAAAATTAAACAGAATTCGAAAACAGAATAAAAAAAAACTATTTGAAATTAAATAAACCTAACTCCCCCTTAATAAATTCAAACCTTTCCGTGGGAAGTGGTTTAGTAAAAATATCTGCTAATTGATTTTCTGTATTTACAAATTCTAAAAATATATCCTTTTTAAACACATGATCTCTTAAAAAGTGATGTCTTATATCAATGTTCTTAGTTCTAGAATGACTAATAAGATTTTTTGAAATATTAATTGCACTAGTATTATCACATAAAATAGGCGTATTATTGAAATTTAATCCAAAGTCCATAAGAGTGTTTTTCATCCACAACACCTGTGCACAGCAACTACCTACAGACACATATTCTGCCTCGGCTGTTGACAGGGCAACTGAGTGTTGTTTCTTACTAGACCATGATACTAAAGACTTTCCTAAAAAGTGACATGTTCCTAAAGTACTCTTCCTATCTAATCTACAGCTTCCAAAGTCAGCATCTGAATATGAAATTAAATTAAAATCAGAGGTTTTTGGATAAAGCAGAGATTGATAAATAGTACCTTTTAAATATCTAAAAATTCGTTTAACAGCAGTTAAGTGGGATTCTTTGGGATTTGATTGAAATCGAGCACAAAGACATACTGAATACATTATATCTGGTCTACTAGCAGTAAGATATAACAAACTACCAATCATACCTCTATATAACTTGTTGTCCACTGATTTTCCAGTTTCATCCAAATCAAGTTTTATATTAGTACACATAGGAGTTGTAAATGTCTTGCTGTTTTCAAGTCCAAATTTCTTAAGTAAATCAGTAATGCATTTGCATTAATTTAAAACATTTCCAAAATCTTTTTGAAATATTTGAAGACCCAAAAAGAAATTTAATTCTCCCATCATACTCATTTCAAATTCTTTTTGCATTAATTCTGAAAATTCATGACAAAAAATTTTATTGGTTGATCCAAAAATTACATCATCAACATACATTTGAACCAACAAAACATTATTTTTCACAATTTTCTTAAAGAGTGTTGGATCTGCTAGTCCAACAGTAAAATCATTTTTCAAAAGAAAAGAACTTAGTCTTTCATACCAAGCTCTAGGTGCTTGTTTAAGGCCATAAAGAGCTTTAGTAAGTTTGAAAACAGAATCTAGTTTTTGAGAATTTTCAAAACCAGGAGGTTTCTCAGCATAAACTTCCTCCATTAAATAACCATTTAAAAAGGCAGATTTAACATCCATCTGAAATAATTTAAAATTCATATAAGATGCATAGGCTAAAAGGATTCTAATGGCTTCTAACCTGGCTACAGGTGCAAAGGTCTCATCATAATCTATTCCTTCTTCTTGATTATATCCTTTAGCTACTAATCTTGCTTTATTTCTAGTTATTATCCCTTGATCATCCTGTTTATTCCTAAAGACCCATTTAGTTCCTATTACTGGATAATCATGTGGTCTTTCAACTAATTCCCAAACCTTATTTCTCTTGAACTGGTTCAATTCATCCTACATTGCTATTACCCAGCTCTCATCATCTAAGGCTTCTTCTATGGTCTTAGGTTCTTGTTGGGATAGGAAAGCAGAGAATTCAACTATGTTTCCAAAGTTTCTTCTAGTTTGAATACCAGTCTCTAAGTCACCTATCACAGATTCTAAAGGGTGATTCTTTAAGGTTCTAGACTGTCTAGGCATTATATTCAAAGGTTCTTCAGTATCATGTTCTTCTGAACTGGACTGAATTTCTTTTATATCATTTTCAAAATCATTCTTTAAATTCTCAAGTCTCATGTTTTCATTAGAATCAGGTTCATCTATTTGTTATATCCTTTTCTCAAAAGGATCAGATTCATCAAATTTCACATGAACTGATTCTTCAACAATCCTTGACTTTTTATTATAGACTCTATAAGCTTTGGAGGTTGCAGAATATCCTAAGAAAATACCTTTATCAGATTTTGGATCAAATTTACCAAGATTATCTTTGGTATTCAAGATGTAAACCTTGCATCCAAAAACTTTAAAGTAATTTACTTTAGGTTTTCTGTTATTCCATAGTTCATAAGGTGTCTTTTTCAAAATAGGTCTTAATAAAATTCTATTCATTATATAACAAGCTGTATTAACAGCTTCTGCCCAGAAATATATAGGTAGGCTATATTCATTTAACATAGTTCTAGCCATTTCTTGAATAGTTCTATTTCTTCTTTCTACAATCCCATTCTGTTGAGGTGTTCTTGGAGCAGAGAAGGTGTGTTTAATACCCATGTTTGAGCAAAAGGAATTAAATTCCTGGTTCTCAAATTCTCCACCATGATCACTTCTCAATGAGATTATATTAAAACCTTTTTCATTTTGAATAGATTTACAAAAACCTTCAAATAAACTAAAAGCTTCACTTTTAAATTTCAAAAAGAAAATCCAAGTAAATCTAGAATAATCATCAACTAATACATAAACATATAATTTACCAGCTAAACTTGCTACTCTTGAAGGTCCAAACAAATCCATATGGATAAGTTCTAGAGGTTTAGTTGTAGCAACTTTATTAACAGATTTGAATGATGATTTGTGTTGCTTGCCAAGCTGACATGCATCACAGAATCTGTCATTTTCAAATTTGAGACTAGGCAAATCAGAAACTAGATGTTTCTTAGATAATTTATGTAAAGCATATATATTGCAATGACCAAGTCTTCTATGCCAGATCCAGGATTCACTTAAATTAGCAGTTAAGCAGTTTACTTGTTGTTTACACAAGGAATACAAATCCAAAGTATAAACATTATCAGTTCTGGGTGCTCTAAACTTAAACAGTTTATCTTTAGAAACAGTACAACTATTGTTAGTAAAATCAACAGTGTATCCATCATCACAGAGTTGAGAGATACTTATCAGATTGTGTTTTAACCCTTGTACATAAAGTACTTTGTTGATTGAGACTGTCTCTGGATCTCCAACTGTTCCAATACCGATAATCTTTCCTTTGGCATTGTCACCAAAGGTGACAAGTCCTCCTTCCTTTTGAATAAGAGAAGAGAAATTAGCTGAAGTTCCACTCATGTGTCTTGATCAGCCACTGTCCATATACCATATTTCTTTCTTTCTTTGGTGACCTGCTACCTGCAAAGATATTCAAACAAATTGCTTTGGTACCCATATTTTGTTGGGTCCAGGAGTGTTAGCAAGCAGTGATCTGGGTATCCAGATTTTCTTTGTTTTCTTAAAATTGATTGAATCATATAGATCGTTGGAAATATAAGCTTTCTTAATTCCACATATTTGAGGTTGTCTTAGAAAACAGTTTTTAGCTATATGACCTTTTGTTCCACAGAAGTTACAAATAACCTGTTTATTGCTAGGAACAAAATAATTTTTGTATAACTTAGGTTTTTCTCCTTTACTTCCAATTCCAAACCTTTCCCTTTTAATTACAGTTTTTCCAAGTATCTCATTTAAGACGTTTTCTCCTTTTGTAAAAACAAATGCAGCCTTTTTATAAGATTCTACTTCATCCTGTAGAGTTTTTATTTTTGATTCAAAATTAATTTTATTTGAGTCAGCAGAGTTGTATCTGTCAATTAATTCCTTATGTTGTTTTAGAGAAGTATTTCTCTCATCTGAAATAGCTTTGTGCAAGTTCTTTATAGATTTATATTTTTTAAATAATGAGTCATACCTTTCTTCAAGCATATTGCAGTAAGCTGCATGTTTTTTATTTGAGAAGCTTGTTTCAGAGTTTGATTCATTATTTGAGTCAGAGGAGTAGTATGAGTGTACCTCATCAGTTTCAGCCATGAAACACATATTTGTTTTTAAATTGGCTTCCACCTTCTCTGAGCTTGATTCATAAGAATTACTTGAGTCTTCAGAAACACTCAAAGTAGCTTTCATAGCTTTCTTGTCTTTCTGCTCATAATCATCTCTTTTGAAGAATTTCTTCTTCTTTGCATCTTTCAATTTTGGGCAATCCGGTCTGATATGTCCCATCTTTTTGCATTCATAACATCTCACTTCCTTGCTATCCTTTTTGAAGGATTTCTTGAAGTCTTTCCTCTTACTATAGAACTTTCTGAATTTTCTGGCTAGCTGAGCCAGTTCTTCATCCGAATTTGAAGAATCAGAGCTTTCTGATTTAGCACTTACTTCTCTGTTCTTCATATTTCTATCCTTTTGTTGAGAAGTCACTTTCAACGCAGTGTTTTCCCTTTTTATGTAGACTTTATGCTCATTTACCTCATCTTGCATTTCAGCCTCGTACATCATCAATGTACCAATCAGTTCTCTCATAGTTAGATCTTTAACAGAAGTTGATTGTCTGATTGCTGCAGAGATTCCATTCCATCGAGTAGGAAGTACTCTCAGTACCTTCAACGCTTGATCAGCCTGCTTGATTGGTTCTCCTAGAGCTGTTATATTATTGACAATTTCTGTCAATCTTCCATTCATCTGAGTAATGCTCTCTCCTTCAATCATTCTGAAAGTATCGAATTTTAACTTAGCAGTTGCATATCTCATCTGTCTTACATTATCTGTTCCTTCATAAGCAACAGCTATTGTTTGCCACATTTCATATGCAGTCAGGCATTGAGATACTCTGTTAAATTCATCTGGTCCTAGACCACAGATGATTGCATTCATAGCTTTTGAATTTATGTCATACTCAGCCTCTGTAGCAGCACTCCATGTATCGGGATTTTCAGGAATTTCATAGGGAGTCAGAATCTTTGAATAGACTTTGTAACCAAGATTTTTCAGATAAATAATCATACGTGATTTCCAGCAGCCATAATTATCTCCATTAAAGTAAGGTGCTCTGACCATTGACATTCCCTCTCTCATATCAGCCATGATACACTATGTATAATCTTTAAATACTTCTAGCTTGATAAGACTTTAAAAATAAGAAGCTCCTCCTCTGATACCAATTGTTGGATCTGAATCTACGGATTACACACAAGAGGGGGGTGAATTGTGTCTTTTCAAAATTATTATAATCTCTTCAATTTAGACAAATTCTGTCCACTATGCTTTTGATCAATTAAATATGCAGCGGAAAAAGTAAAAGCATGAACACACGGATGTATAGTGGTTCGGGGAACAGAAGGCCCCTAGTCCACTCCACCAACGCTCAAATCCACGAGCTTGGCGATTTTCACTCTCTGGTCCTCGTTTCCACAGACCTGTCCACAACTGAGTACAGGCAGTTGACACATTTACAAGATTCAGGCACACACAGCCTTCCTGGTTCAAACACGAACCCACACAGCTTAGAACGAGAAGCTGATCACTCAAAAAGAAAAAGAGTTTCGATAAAGAAAACACTTCTCCAGTTGTTCTTCACAATTGCAACAGAATGCAATTGACAGTAGATAGATCGTTGTCTTCAGAAAATAAAGATCTGTAATCAAAACAGTTCTGAGTCGATCCAGTTGCAATAGATATTACCAGAAACTTCACAACTTCAGCAGTAATAGATTCACAACAGATAGTCGATGTAGAACACGTGAATCTGCTATCAAGATCTTCCTTCAGTAATAAAGGTTTTACGCTTCTTCTCAATCACCAGAAAAGAACGCCTTTACACAGTCTCTGTTTCTTGCTCGTTAAAAGATCAATCTATATATTTCACACACTTTCCTGTGTATATATATATATCCGAAGTTTCCAAGATAGAACATATATATATTCAAATCTGAGAAAATCTTCCGCATAAATAGATCCATGAAAATCTCCTTTAGATTCGCGATATTAAAGGAAATAACAGAGCCGTTGTAACTCCCCTGAGGAATCGGCATAAAAAGCTCCGTTTAAATCAATCAGTAATCCGTTGAAAATCATCTTTGATTCAGTCAAAGTCGTACTTAAGAATCGGCTCGAAATCCGCCTAATAATCCGCTTGTTTGACCAATGCAAAAGGAAATATCGTCTGTCAAAAATATCCCGACGCCAAACGTAGGGTTGATGACGTGGCTCCAAACGTAGGGTTCACAAACGTAAGGTTCACAAACGTAAGGTTCACAAACGTAAGGTTCAGAACGTAAGGTTGAACATACATACTTTCTCTTCAGCATTCAAACGTAGGGTTGATCATCCATACTTTGTCTCGCTTCAACTATTCAAAGAACGTACGGTTGATTATAAAAGTAAGATTGATGATCCATACTCTTGAGAAACAAACTCAACACTGAAAACTAACGTACGGTTTCTCTTCCATACTTTTCAACAACGAAAACGTAAGGTTCCTTCCAAACGTAATGTTCTTCTTCAATACTTTTCAACAACGTAAGGCTCATTAACCATACGTTTCAAAATAACGTAAGGTTCCTTAACCATACGTTTATTTTAACATAAAAAGTAAACTTTTCATCCATACGTTACGTTCATCAGCGTAGGGTATGAACAGTGATTCCAGTACGCGCTAAAATTGATCTTGCGCTATAGTGATTCCAGAACACGCTAAAATTGATCTCGCGCTACAGTGATTCCAGAACACGCTAAAATTGATCTCGGAATAAATGAAGTATGAAATCTCGTTGTATGAAATAAATAATATAAATTCCTGCAAAATACTCAACGAAATAATTAGTAAATAATTAAGGGTATTTGTGAGCATCAAAATCATCATAAAGAGACAGAGTATTATTTAAAATAATCTCCCCCTTTAAAAAACATTATTTTGAATTGTTTGAAAACAATACATTGCTCAACAGAATATATATAAACCGCCATTTTTTATCACTATATGGTTTCAGTCCCATTCAAAAAAAATCCAAAAATTAATTTCACTTCAACTAATCTATGTCATCCTCTAAATCTATTATCCATAATTAATCATATAAGTATTATTATTAAATATTACGTTCTATGATAACATAGATTCTTTATTACACATTAATTAATAATTTTTTACATATAATTACACATAATACAATCCATATGATCGTGAAGTCTAGTGTATTTGGTAATTAGGTACATATCATAACATCATGTACCTTGGGTAAATCAAAATTACACAATTTTTTTAGCATGATCTTAAAAATCCTTGATTCACTAAAACATCATAGGATAGCCATAACATCTTCTTACAAAAGGGGTGAGTGATTATGAATTTAATGGGAATATAAAATAAGCATAAAATCAAGAAGATAAACATGTTAGAAAATGGGAATTTCAACAGAACATAATTGTTATTAGAATCATAAATCTAAAAAATTACGGAATGACATAACATTATAACATAAAGCTAGAAAGTGAATATCAAAACAAATTGAAAAATGAAATCAAAAAATATGTCAATGATAACCACTAAGACATCGTAACATGATTTAAAAATCCCCTGATGATATAGGTTCATTATGTAATCCCTTTCATGTATTATAATTAGACTAGAATAGTAACCAATGTAATGGGGTGCTATATAATTCCAGGCACACCAATCACTTTCATATCATACACATGCATAATCTTCCATCATAGATCGCTCACCATATGATCATATTTCCTTATATTAAACTCAATGATCAATGTATATGGAATACATACATGGAAGTACCCAATAATATTATTATAGTTATATCCATGTGAATACCCTAGAGTTGAAATTGTCATGTTATTCAAAACAAAAATTATTTGTGATGAAAAAATGACATATAAATGACTGAAGCCTAACGACAGTTCATAAGGGTTCATAAATTTGTTTAATGTGAGTGGAATGGGTCTCTCAACATTTGGAGATAAAATAGGTAGTAAGAGGGTGGTTGAAAACATATCCCATCATTATTAATAGGAAATAAAATTGTATAAAATTAATAATATGCTTGAATTAGGAGGAGTTAGAGAGGTTATCTTACTATATTAAGATATACTAACCAATGAGGTAAATGACATAATGAGAGGGGATAAGTGATCACTCATTGTTTGAGAATAAATTATAAATTTTAGGGATATTTATAAATTTCTGAAAACAAAACCTGCTAAAATTCATAATTATAAATATAATGAATTTTATTGAATTGAAAATAATGAGGGAGTGGTCCCACACATTTGTAACAAAAAATTCACAATACATTATTGGCAACACAACAAGTGTACATGTTGTTTAATGGGAGCGATTGATGAGGGTGAAAGGGGCCAATTATAACATGGAAACAAAAAATGGAAGTAATAATAAAATATAAAAACATAAAAAAATAAAAATAAATTTTAATTAAGATGCATAAGAGAAAAAAGGTGAATTGATAAAATGAAGAGGGGGAATGGGTTACTAAATTTTAGCAGGGTAATAATTTTTGTATAGGTAAAAATAAGACCGGGTAAATTATATACAATTTAGAGAATATTAATTTTAATTTATTTATATTTTAAAATTTTCATGAAAATATATGAAAATTTTGATTCAAATGGATAATTTCAATGAACGAACATGAAGTAAAAAGAAGAGTACAAGGTCTAATGCCTTGAGAAGATGATTCCAAAAGATTTGGATGATAGTCATGGGAGATTAGGGGAACTATGGGAGGATTAAAAAGAGGGTATGTATGAATAAATATATTCTTCTTGGTTTTTGAGTAAATATGATTGGGATATTGGTTGAGTGTATACTAGAAAATGATAGGGGGGTTTGTTATTATTTCCCAAACATAGGTTTGGACTCTATAAAAATAAAAAAAAATACAATGGTTTCTGCCAAGGATAATTGGTTTTAATTATTTTAGAAGGTCATGATATAAAATCATTAAATATTTACCTTGATGTTATATAAGTGTGTCATTTTTTTAAGTAATTGATTTTGAAACTATAAAATATAGTATAGGTTTGGGAGTATTTTTAAAGGCTTTAAAAAATATTTAAATATAAAAAACACATTACTTTATAAGGGAAAAATATATTTGATATTCAACACCATTTATATCAATTATTACAACACTTATAGGTCATTATGATGTCATAATACACACTATATATATATATATATATAATATTTATGTTTTACCCAAAATTCGACTTAATCAGAAAATTATAAAAATTATTTATTGGATAATTTCAATGTTTTGATTCACAAAATTGTATTTATCTTATCAGAATAACTCTATAAATTTGTGAAATTAATATTTTAAATCAATATATATAATTACTAAATAATGATGGTTTTTTTAAATATATTGTTTTTAACTCTTATAAAAGTTACATTTTAACTTAATAAAAATATATTATGATTTATATTTAATATATAGTATTTAATAATTCCATTTTTGAAATTTAATTTTATTTAAAAATTAAAGTTTTAATTAAAAAAATATTTCATTAAACTTATATTTACCATAAAAATAATTTATGGTTTAATATATCAAACATCTATTTTTTATCAAAATATTTCATTAATAGATTATAAATTAAAAAATATATAGAAATTTTTATATGAAAATGAATATATATATATATATATCCATTATACAGGGGTTACTTTTCTTTTACAACTTTTGAAATTATTTTTACCTTCAATTAACCTCTTTTTCATTTTTCATTTGGGATACATATTTACTAAGATATATATTTATGTTTTCAGAAAATTAAGTTGGACATATTAATTAATATTATTAATGATTATTACAAATATGGAATCCATTTTATCAAAAATAATTCATAGATTCAGAAGAATCTAATTAAAAATAAATCTTGTAATCATGATTGAATGTGAATTTCCAAATTATAAAATTTTCCTAGAAAATATGTTTTTTGATAAACTCTATAACAGGTAATATTCATTATATAAATTTTTTTTCATAAATATTGATACATAATGAAAAAAATTCATTTAAATCATTTCACATTAGGTTTCATTTTACTTACTTTTAACGGGGGAAAATTATGCAATTTAAAATAGTTTTATGAAAAATGTGTTTTTAGGCCTAAAAATAATCTTATACTAAATTCTGATATAAAGACTAATTAAATGTAATTAATTAAGTTTGATAGAAATAAAAAAATTCATATGTGACATTTAAATAAAATTAAAAGATTATTTTGACAAATTTATCAAAAATAAATTAATATTTTTCATTAAAATATTATTTTTCACAATTAATTAAAAAATATATATATTTCAAAAAATCCTAATATTTATCCCTGAGTTTATATTGATATGATGATATAAAAAATCAATATTATTTTATCAATTAAAATATCAAAATGGTCTTGTAAATATTTATAATATTTTCTTCACAAAAATAAATGTTAATCATTTTTGAAGAAAACATATATTAAATTATAATAGGACACTAAAAAAAGAGTGAGACATTAATTAATACAATTTTATCAATACATTTATTATGAGATTGAAATATATATATTTATATATATATCATAAAATAGTTAACCCTACTCATATTTTCAAATTTAATGGATTGATTAAAACTTAAATATTTAAATAATCTTTGTTTATATGGGTTAATTGTTGGGTATCACAAATGATATTTAACATTGTTATATTTTTTAAAAACCTTGTAAATTATATTCTTCTTTAATTTAATAAAATGTGTCCTCGCAACTAAAATTGAAATCTGTAATAAATGACTTGAAACATGATAATATATTTATTGAAAACCCACATCATAAAAATAGTTAATAATACATCTACTTGAAAAGAGTGAAAGAGAATTGTGAAGGTTATAAAATAACTATGGTTTCACATATAAAATTTTTAGTGGAATGTGAAAAGAGATACATAGATCATAACATTATCACCAATCAACTGATAGAGTATGATAGAGAACATGGTTAGGAGAAATTAAATGGCCACACCACCATAAATTTGTGATGGGAAAAAAGACCTTCAATTCATCTAGAATTATCATAATATGAAAACATTTGGTTTTTTAGATTCCTTTCCTAGAGTTAAGAAATTAATTTACTTCCTTGGCTGGGAAAATAAAAAAATAAATAAATATTTATTTATTTATATATATATAATTTCATCAATTAATAAATTAATACTATAGTATAATATTTTCTACAAATAATTAATATTGAAGATAAATTTCCTTATTCTAATGAAAAAATAAATTCTAATAAATCATATAATCTGGAAAATAATAACAAGAAATTCCTCCTTTATTTGTTAAATCCAATATTTTCATCATAATTTAATATAAAACATAAAATAAAAAATACCTAATAAATTGATTTAAAAATACAACAAGAAGAGTCCTAAAGTCGTAACATAGGCTATTCCGTAAATAATTACCCTAATGTCAAAAATAAAACTAATAAAATGAATAGTAAATAATGTTTTCACATCAAAGTTTATATCACACCCCTTAGAATATAGTTTCAAAAACATATTATCATTCATATCAAATCAGTGTATATATTAAACCTAATGGGTAAATATACCTAAAAAATATCTCTCAAAATATCATCGATCACCTAACATTAAAAAATATTTGATTCTATAATTTTTTTACCCAAATATCCTTAATCAAGCTAAACATGGATCATATAAATATCCATATCTGGTTATATTAATTTTTAAAAAAATTGGAAATAAAAATAACATCCCTATAATCGTTAAGTTTATTACACCATAAAACACATTTTAACTGTTTTAAATACCAAAGTCATGTGTATTCCAAAATTTCACTTAATCACTAAATAAATTTTCTATATTAATAGTTCCATTCAATATATATTTCAAATCCTTGAAGAAAACTAAAATGGAATAATACATAGAAGTTTCATGATTCTAATATCTTTAATTTATTTAATATACTACTTATAACACATAATTATCATATACTATTACATAAAAACATCAATACTTAGTCTTCAATGATTTCTATATACATGGCCTTATTCTAGGTTTTAACCCTTGGATAATAGAATTGACTTCGTTAATTACCATAATATACACACAAAAGGCATTGAACATCAATGTGGCGTCAAATGATATAATCTATTCCCTTCCTTCTTAAAATTTATTTTTTAGAAACTATACTTTTCATATGCTAGTTCTCCTTTACTAAACAAAAATTCATGTTTCGTTGTTCAATTTTACTTAGTACTGATTTCCACATTTAGGAAAGGTATTAAATTGAATCTTCTCTATTATATCACCATTATTAGTGGAATTTCTTTAATAAAGAATCCTCTTCTTAGTTATTAAATTTAGATATTAAACAATGATATAACTATTAAATATTATTTTTTATAGCTGGACTGGTATTATCATAATATGTTGTATTTGGGTTATCACCATGTTAGGATTCTCATTTGGATAGTCATCACATTTCCCATCACATTGGTTGTTGAATCAATTTTTTCTTTTTCTAGAATTTTTTTCTTATATTAATGTATTAAACCCCAAAACATGTTATTTATACCTTTAATATTAATAATAGATTTTGAATTATTAGACATTGATGGACTTACTATGTTATTCTTATGACTTTTAGTTCATTTTTATATTTATGTTATTCCTAACACAATAGAATATTGTTCATGGTCTAGATTATATAAACCTATATATTTCAAAAGACAAATTATTCAATATTTTATTAGGATATATCCTCTAGAGTGATCATCATAATCCCTCAATAATAAGTGTTCTAATTGATGGTACATGAGATTGGATCTACTTGAATTATATATTCCCAGTAAATTTTGGGATATATTCAAAAACAATATTATTTTTCCTTTAGAATTACTATATTTTTTGACTATTTTTTCCTTGTTTTTTTAAATTGAAGATAACGAAAGTAGTTCGCATAACGAATTTTTGAATTTTATCTTCAATGATTTAACTAACTAAATTTCATATTTAAATGATGGACATGATAGTGAAATGATATTAATTTTTATAACATTAATTTGAACAATGACTATAACATGAAAAGTTTACTAATAGCCATTGGTATATTATACATATCTTCCAGTTCTTTCCTCACAGTTTTAGAAGTTTTTTATTCACAGATATTGAATTCCAATGAAATCCACATTAATGATGGTGTGTCCATATGCATCTATTCCCATTCTACCTTATCTATATTATTCATATAAACCAGTTATTATAATATTCATTTCATTTTTAATTCTATAGTCTTCAAAATAAATTCTAAAGTATCTAAAATCCATTCAAAAAAATTATCTATCTCGAACATGATTTGGTAAACATTTAGAAATACTTCATTCTAGAAACATATAATCACATAATATTTTTGAAAATATAGGATACTGTCAGAGGATACAGACATCTAATGGTCTGGTTATTTCCTAGAGGGATTTAATTTCTATTGTCTCCAATCCGATCCAATCACCTTGTATAGAAAAAACGTTATGTAATCAAAATTCAGATGAAATTACTTAAGGTGAACTGAAAAATACTTAACCTTATAATATAATAAAACATAAATAACAATTAATATAAAATATAAATAATTTTTTTCTTATAGAATCAAAGAAATTATGGGAAAAATATTCTTTCCATCTCTCCATTATTGATATGGACAATATATTAAAGTAAAATTTATATAGATAAATAATATACACTCTGAATGAAACCAAATTTAATAAAAAAATAGAAGAGAGAGTTATATTGAATAAAATGTCTAATCATGATAATCCCCACACATAAAATACATTATAATCTATTTATCAAAGTAAACTTATAATAAATAATGTCTTACCCATAAAAAATACTCTCTAGTACGAACAATATTTCCTTTTAATTTTAAAAAATATGATATTTTTATAGTTAATAAGATGGGGGAAAATACATTATTTATAAAATATTAAACGAACTAATATAAGAGCATTGGATTAGTGAAAATAAAAAAGATAAAAATAAATATAATGAAATCATGATTTTTTATTCAGTTGCTTACAAATAGTGTATATATTTTTTGTAGCCTTTTATTTTTCAACATAACATTTATCTTTCTCAATAATTGATGCTTCAACTTCTACAACTGATAACACTTTTACTTCATCAGATTAGTCTTCACCAATTTTCTTAAATTTTACAAGTACACAAAATTATATATTATTTATTGAAGTGTGATGTAAAAAACTAGGTAAAGTTAAAAAAAATTATTTATGTATTTTTAATAATTAGTAATTATACTTTATTCAAATATATTAACTATATATATAATTAGTAATTTTCCCAAAAAAAATTCTTCCTAGTAAAAATGATTTGTTATATTATATTATTTTTAAAAATTAATTTCATTCAAAAATTTATAATTTTAATTTTGGGAAATTAGTTACATTTTATAAATTAGTATATCAAAATTACCTTACAGTTACTTTTTTTGTATTTTATAAAATGTTTTATTTTTTCATTTAATTGTGAAAAATACTGATTTCAATGGAAAATTTATTTTATTTTCATGTATTTTAAAGCAATATTCTGTTTTTAATTAGTTTTAAAATTTAAATAGTTCATTTGGAATAATTTTTTCAATTATGTTATTTATACATAACTGACTAATTTAATTTGGTATAAAAACATTTTATATACATAAATGAAATATTGTTGATAAATATATTTCCTCTTGTTTTGTGGGATTAATTTTTAATTATTTGATAATATTTAAGAAATTGAATGTTTAAAAATCAAATATATATTTTTAACTAGGAGGTGTATTTTTTTAAAAAAAATTCCTTTTTAGTGATATTCATTATGTATTACAACTATAGTAATTTGTTTACAATGGAAAACTAAAATGGACTAATTAGGGTTAAAACTAAGGTTATAAGGATTTAAATTAAAAAAATAATTATTTTAGTATAATATTATATTTCATACATAAAAAATCAAACATAAAAAATATGACCTTTTTTCAATTTTCAATTCTTTTGACCAATGAAATACTTTAGTAAATGATAAAGTCAAAAGTTTCAGTCTCTTACTTTTAAAATCAATTATATTTTGTGATACAGATATAAAAAAATTGTGTTTAGTTGTAAATATTTATTTTAAAATTGAATAATTTTTTTGTTATAGGAAATTATTTTTCATTTTATGTTTGGAAATAAATACCTCGACGTCAAATGCATGAATGAATCATTATTTGTGCAAGTAGTTGAAAAATCATGTAAATAATTTTAAAAACCCTAAAATTAATATTGATTGTGTGAAATATGGTGTTCCATGAATTTTATAGGATAAAACAAAAATTAAGAAGTGTTTTAATAGATTCTATTAGAATTTCATTATTTTCTTGTTGTTTTCAATGAAAAATTAGTTGAACAGTTCAACAAATGATATTAGTAATATTTTTTAACTTTTTTTTATTGAATGATTTGAAAGACATAAAATTATTCTGAAAAGTGGAAGCTATATGGATTAAAATATAATCTATTTTTCATTTTTTGATCTGTTATCCTTTTATAGTAACTTTATTTATCTCTAAATAGTAAATAAAACCTTTATATCATGAGAATTTACAAAAGGGTTAATGGCTGGTTAAAACTAAGAGATAAGGGTGAAACCACATCCTAAACATATTCAAATATTTTTGGATGAGAAGATATTGACTCATACTATTATAATATTTTAGATATATCAATTTTTATTAATTATCCTTTGAACATTTATTTATATTAATTTGTATATTTTTACAAATTTTAAGAGTTTTCCTCTAGAAACTGATAAAAGGGAACATATTATCATCTATTCGTTACAAATTTTTAGTTCACTAGATTAGCTAATAACTACCCAAATACCATCCTAAAACATATTGACATTTCCTAGATGAGTTTCGTGCTTATAATACCATCCTAGGAAGGCTTTTTGTATACTCTCAAATAGGTTGTTCAAAGACGTGGTAGGGTTCATAAACTAAAATTTTAATTTTATTTCTTCTTCTACCCCATACAAATATTCATAAAAAATTATAAAATAATATCATCTATATATTACATATATCAAGATGTTATTAAATTAATTTAATAACTTATATCCATATCAACATCCATCAAATGGGAAGAAAAATCATAGTTTATGTGTCAATAAATGTTTTCCTCACGAACCAATTAACATGTATTCCAACACCAATTATCATAAATAGTAACAATGATGGATTTAAATCTGATATAAGATATTAATAAAATATATATCAGTCTAGTAAGATAACATATCATATAATTTTCTATCATTCAATCCATTGATATATGAAAATGCAATTCTTTCATACATGTGGATTACCATCTCTTGGAATCAGAATGATTCATTTTTAGAACCACATAAAATGAAATATATATATTTATATATATTGAAATAAATGAATTTTTTTTATAATATAATAATCATTTTTAATGATCTAATAATACATAAATTAATTATATTTTTTCCTTGTAAAAATGGAAACATTACACATGCATGTGTATAACCTACTCTCTAAATGATTGTATCATATCTAATTTTTCATAAAAATATTTTATGGTTGGTTGTATATGTATAATAAATGTATAAAAATTATCATTATGTCAGGGTTATTATTTTTGTTATGATGGAATAATGAACTATTTTAAATTAGTTTACTTCCAAAAGTCTTTTTGAATGTATAAAGTGTATATCGTCAAAAAAACCAACCTAATGTTTTATGATTATGTTATTTCGTTTAAAATGGTAATAGATAAAAATGAAGAACAATATTGAAAAATGTTGTTATAAAATTAAATAATTATAATAATATTATTATTTACTAATATAATGAAGGTACAAGATTATTTAAACTCAAGGTAAGGTACACATGACTTTAAATATTGGTTTTAAATCATTTAATGGTCTATATACTAAATATTTTTATTCCAAATTCATATAATTTGAATTATTTTATTAAAAAATTAATGAATTATAATGGAAATTTTATGTCACTTTGGATTTTATTACAAATTTTTTCAATGAAACTTTTTTATGTGACATTTTTCCTTTCTCTACAAAATTCAAAAATAATAATATTATTTTAATATATACAATATCATTAGATTTTCCCACAACCATTATAATTATTTAAATTTTTTGATTTCATTATATGTATTCATGTATTCTTCATATAAAAAATTTATTTTCTCTGTTGTGGTATTTTAAAAAATGAATTTAAATTGAATGGATATTTCATTTTTAAGAAATTCTTTTCTTTTCGGAGGAAATAGTATTATCCTACAGCCTTTTATATGTTATGATTATGTTATAGTTTTTTTTAATTCTTTATGATGAATAGTGATTCCTTTATAAAACAATTATGGGTAGTTTTATAATAAACCAATGATGTTGGTTCCATTATATACCTAGGAATAGTTGTTCTTCTATAAAAAAGAATTGTTGAAACTAATATTTCCCTCCACTACATTGGGTATTAGTAAGAGTGGTTGTAACAGTGCTTTGGAAATGATATCCCAAATTACATAACTGATTTATTTATTATTTTTAGGGTTTTTATAGAATTATAGAAAATTAACATGGTAATATATTGAGAATATTTTTATAGTAATTTATAAGCAACTATTTCTGGGTGAAAAGTATACCATTTTTTGACAATCATTTTCAAATATTTTTCATGATTCAATGAAACCCTTATGATAATTATTTTAACATTAATATTTATTACGAAATATTTTATGAAAATATATGGGTTGGGATTTGGATTACATGGTAAGACTATTTACAATTTAAAATCAGACTATATTTTTAAAAATCATTTTTTATTAGGGATCATGTTATAATTGGTTTCTTTCTCTATTTATTATCAAATGTACCTTTGTATTATTTTTATAAAAATACTATATTTTTTTTAAAAAAAATAAGTGTTTTAATAATTTTTATGTATAATAATGTTGTCATGACTAAAAAAATGAAGACATTTCATGAAAAGAAAACATGTTATGTATTTAATGTTTTGTATTTTTGGGAAAATGGATACTATGTGAAGGTCTTAACTTTTTTATGTAATATATATTTATTTAAGGGTGAAGAAATAGATTTTTAAGACATTAAAAGAAAATGGTAATTGGGAATTCAAAAAATTAATTCAATTATGAAAATAAAATTTATAATTTTTTTACTGTCAGGTCCATGAAGTCACTATTTGAGTGAATGTTTGTATAGTATTTAAAGTGATAATAATGTATGTATAAAACCTAATGATTTTATAATTTACAGTTTTTATGGTATATAATTTTATTATCACCATTATTTGTTTAAATATTGTTTATCTATAATGGTTTTGTATAAAAAACATTGAATCAAAATTATGAAGAAACCAATGGAAAAATATCATTTTTAATCGACAACCTAGAATTATCAGAATTGGAATAGAGTTCTTTTTGGTTTTGATGGTCCAATGGAAACATTTTATAAATTGTAAGTGAATCCATTCTAGAGGGAAACATATCCATCATTTATTAATATGATGATTGTATCCAATTTAATGAGGAAATCCCATACATAAGTCAGTGGATCTTTTAAAAAATGATATTTTATTAATGGATTAACTATCTTGACATATTTTTGTTTCCTTGGTTTTTTTGAATTAAAATATTGTTACTGTTTCTATTTACTATTTTGATAGAGAATATTACCATTAATGGTTGTGAATACTAGACAATGAGAAGAGACTAATTACATGGAATGAGATACAATTAACTATATTTTCATTGTGAAATAATTTCATAAGGCTATTTGATATAGGATTTAAATTTAATTAAATAAATTAATGAAAAAGGTTGATGATTCAGTGGGATATTATTAAAAAAATTCACCATGTTTTCTTTTTATAGAATAAATTTTACTTGAGATATCCATAGTAAGATTTATTGGTTTTACTCTATATTAAAGACATGATATTTGATGGAACTTGATTCTTATGAATTGAAAATTTATGAGAAACCTTTTTAATGTGTAGTGTAGGTAGAAATATAGTTTCCTCATTTTTATGTATTCTATGAAAACTAATATAAAAAGTGGTATAGATGGAATGAAATAGTAAAGAATCCACCAAGTAAATTTAATAGTTATAGAATCATGTTCCAATTTTTTGATATGCATCATAAAAATAACCCTAAGTAATATGTTATGAAATCTATTATGCTCTTATGACATGTTTTTTTTGGTAATATGACACATGATTGGAAAAATATATATATTTATATTGGAAAGATAAATATTGATAAATAAGAATTCAATTGTTTTAAATGTAATGACATATTTCATTATATAAATTCATGGCTAAAGAAGAGAATGAATGATGGGAAGTATATTGTCTATTACTATAATGGGTGGTAAAATCCATTTCAATTAATTCCAAATATGTTGGCCCCTCAAATGAAGAAATAATAGCTATAGGGAAATTATTATTTTTTTAAGGTACATTTATGGTGTAAGTAACATTAGTTGGAGGTGAAGGGGGACTACATTTTGAAAACAATTCTTCATACTAGTTAATTAAATTATTTGATTTTAGTTATTCCATGTAGGTTATAAATTATCTTATTGAAATAATGGATATTATGAATAGTGTTTATATAAATATATAAATAAGTCTATGGTTATGTTTTTTGATTATATGTTAGTTTTTTTGCGGAAACTCCAAGAGTAGAAATGACAGAAACAACAAAATATAGAAGAGTAAAAGTTAAAAAAGAATAGCAAGAACATAATGATTTATCTGGTTCGGGAAAAATCATTATGCCCATGTAAAGGAATAATATCACCATATTTAGGGGAATACTTACAAAGTCTTTCATTATGAAAAAATGTAGAAGACGATCCACTGTTCGACTAACTTCACGTGAATTTTGTGTCACTACAGTGAATGGCGGCCACCGAAATCAAAAGTGCTATAGTTCCTATTGGCTGGAAGTCTATATGTATAATGTAAAGTTATCTCCAACAATATTGGGATACACTAATCCAACAATCTCCCACTTGGATCCTGATCCACTATGCTGATATGCTTGTGTGTCCCTAACTATGAAAACATACTTTATCTGAGTTCTTCACCTTCTTCACCCACAAGTGGAACGATTTACATTCACAACATCAATTTCTACCTGATAAATCAAGAAATACTGGATGTTTCCGCTTTTTCTCCCAACATGTCCTCCCTTATTCTTCTTTTCATCCTCCATTTATCAATAGAGACCAAAAGAGGAAAACATCTCCTCATATTCAATATCACCACGGGAATTGTCAACAAGTTTTCCAAATTGTTGTTTCCACAAATATTTTGCAATGTTAGCCACCCATCCTGTATCAAACATCTAATGAAATTGTAATTCAACTGAATGTGTTTCGTCTAGGCATGAAACACTGGGTTCTTCAAAATATGTATATCACTTTGACGGTCAATGTTCAAACATTCTTTTCTCACTTTCTTCCCAATTCATTTAAGAAGATCTTCAACCAAACCATCTATTCCCAAGATTCTATTACATCAATGTATTCATCACCAAAGGACTTGATGTATAAAAAATGATCTATGTGACATCATTTATATTCGTTTTTATACATAAATGAAGAAAAACGTTTTTTCCATAGCCTTGGTGCCTGCTTCAATCCATATAATATCCTCTGGAGTTTGCACACTAGGTCTTCCATACCAGACTCTACATGTCCCTCTGGATACTGCATATAGATGCCCTCTTCTAAATCTCCATGAAGAAACGATTTATTGACATCAAACTTCTCGATATGAAAGTACTATAATTCCAAAATGAAAAGAACCACCCAGAAGATGCTATGCTTCACTACTAGTGAGATTATTGTAGTGAAATATACTCCATAGTTCTGTTTGAAGCCTTTCACAACCAACAATTCCATGAACCTCCTCTAGCCAAAATGTTCTTAGTTGACCATGTATACCCATTTTGTATGCAATTCTCTCGGTCATTATGTTATATTTGTTGTCTCCCAAGTGTTTTTATCATGAAATGATGAAATATCCTCCTTCATAGATAGCTCACACTTTCTTTACTCCTTCACCTATGTTGCCTCATCAAAACATTCTGGTTCTCCACCATCAGTCCTTAACAGATAATTCATTCATGGTGAATACCTCTACACAAGACTTCTAACCATTTTTTGATCTCCTCAACTCCACTAGAGTAGTAGGTTCTATCAATTCAGATATATCATACTCAAATACACCGTAAATCTCCACTTAATCATTGCAATCTGATTCAGTGTTCCCATTTTCATCTTCAGCTTCATGATGATCTTTATACTTGACACCTTCATTGAATATCACATTCCCTCCCCTGAGTATGATCTTATTAATATCATCCCAAAAATGATTACCAAAATCTTCGACACCATAAAAAATAAAGAAAAATAAAATTTACTTCACATCAAGTGTGTCCCATGCAGCTGCATCAACATGAACATATTCCAAACAACCAAAGACTCGTAAATATGAGAGTCTTACCTCCTTACCTGAACATATCTCCCCAGTTTCCCATTAATCCATTGGTATTGATGGACTCCTGTTGATGAGATATACTGTCATATTCACTGCATCATCCTAAAAGGCCTTGGGAAATCCTGAGTGTAACCTCCTACTTTTGGAATGTTCATTCAACATCCTCTTCATCCTCTCCACCAAACCATTCTATTGTTGTGTACCTAGAATTTTACTCCTCCAAAAACTTACTTTTTAAGAAAAAAATTCTCAGAACTCATTACTATTTTACTCTCCACCATTTTCCAACATCAATCATTTCTGTTTTTCTCCCGACTCATTATCAACCATGACCGTCCAAATCTGATACATCTTAAACAAATTAGAATTACTTTTTATAAAGTAAACCCATAAGTTCATTGTTGAGTCTTCATAAAATATCACATAGTATTTATAACCTCTAGGGGAGTGTACTGGTGTATGACCTCAAATATCTATGTGCACTAGGTCCAACTTCCCATCCTTCGGTGTTCTTCATCCTTTTGCTAAAGACACATTCTTAAGCTTTCAAATGATACAATCTTTACATATGCCAACATCCAATGACATCAACTCCAGTATAAACCCTATTGTTGACAACACCTTAATCCCCTTATCACTCATGTGGCCTAGTCTCTAGTTCCCTAATTGTGAATCTATGACATCTTTCAGTGATGTAGCCATGTCTATGCAAGTTTCTTTCATGTTTTATAGAGTTCTATTATTTCCTCCCTGAGATATAACCTTATATCATTTTTTGATCTTCCATGAAGCACCAGTGAATGTCGTACTCAACCCTACATCATCAAGCTATCCGATTGAATTTATTTTTCTTATTATTATAGGTATTTTCCTCAAGTTTTCCAGAACCAGAAAACTGCCACATATGGTCATGATCCATGCATATCTTTCCCCCACAATCTTTGTAACACCCCAGGTAAATAAAGAATATGACATTTTCATATTTATCCATATTTTTGAATAAAATATTAATATGACTTTAAAGGGGATTCTATGCTCGATGGTGTACCCAATACGCAACAACGAGTTTCTTGGGAATCTTAGGTTGCACTCTAATAATAAAATAATATTATTTTAAATGGCAGTTAACATGTAGCTGTTGTATTGGCGGTAATGGATAGAAATAACTAAAATATGATTATATATGTTTTTAAATGTTTTTATATTTATCCAATAAAAGATAAAGGCTTAAAATACGGAAAGAATTCAATTTTTGGCTTTTATACCCTAATTTTCACTAAAGGTTCACTTATCGCCTTTTGATGGTGAACTGTCGTTAAATATAGTTTTGATCACTCTTATACATTATTTGGGAACAAATAAAACTCTTCTTTAGAATTGGGACATCAAAATTTACTTTGTGTAAATTTTTGGTATCTTTCCGATAAAGTTCATTTTTTCAATGAATAGTGTAAAATGTTGTATTTTAATTCCAAACCTCTTTTTAATATAATTTATTTATATGATTAGATTATCTTTTGAATTGGTTTTAAAGTTAAATTAGAATATATTTTTACCATTAAATCCAATAGTGGTCGTTGGAATTAATTTTACTTTGAAATCAGACATAAACTAGTGTCAATCTTTTGATACTTATTGTTTCATAAAAACACGCTATTTTCTTTGACAACGGGGATTAATTATTAAATTAATTAATCTGACTTATATGTTTTGAATTTTGTAAAATAGACTTAATTTTTGAATTCGTAATATCAAATATAGCTTATGGTGAATTATTGGGATTTTTCTGAAAAACTTCAATTCTTGATGAATAGTGAAACCACTAAGTGGTACTTATAAAAATTGATTTTTCCGTTTAAATGAAATTTTTTCCATATTTGTGTTTTGAATTTCAAAAATCCAACATACATGGTTGTCATTAAGAAGTAAAATGTGGTTCAATGGGATAAAAATAATTTTTTGGTGAATAGTAACTTATTATGTTTTAATCGCGATTAGTGGTAATTAGTGTAGTTTAAGGTAAAAATAATGCTCTAATAAAATGAAATGAACTTGAAAAATGTCTTAACCTCATTGGATGTGTAATGGCCGACCATGAAAAGCCATGGGTCAACTTGGGGACCCCATGGAGCCACTTTGGTTTGGAAATGACATAAATAACTTTTTATTTAATGTAAACGTAAAAATGGCACAAACATGATATGTTTTACTAAAACAATTTTTAAGTGGGGTTATACAAGTCATATTTTTTATTATAAATAGTCATTGTAAATATAAAAGGATTTCCTACATCAGAGTAATTTTTTTATAATTTTTATACATTAAATAAATTAAATTATTTATGACATCATAATGATGAAGCGATGACATCATTATCTGACGATTTAAATAAAATGAGAAGATAATGTAAAATCTATGACCTACATATGTCCAAAACTTATTGTATGGGTGTATTTCGAACTCTTATCACATTATCCAAGAATTATATCAATGTGGGACCTTTTAAAACCGAAACACATTTTCAAATAAAGTAATATTTCTTTACTTTCCAAGAGTGCCCCTCCTCTCCTCTTATAAAAGGCCCCCACCTCTACCTCATTTTACACACTCCTCAAGCCTTTGGCTCGGCCAAATCCTGCCCATTTACTCTCTCCAAATCGCTCTTCTCATCCTAGAGGATTTCCTTTGGGAAGAATCCTTTGAAAGGAAGCCTTTAGGCTCAAAATCAAAAGGAGTCCCACTTTTAAAGGTAATTCATTCTCTCATTTTCATTTGTTTTATTTTGCTTCTCCAACCCCCTAAACTCTTTTTATTTATTTCTTTTGTAAAAAAACAAGTATATTAAATATACAAGGATGTTGTTATAAGATTTATTCGAGCTACACTCTCACACAACTACATCAAATGGTTAAAGAACATACGGTTTTCGTGGATGGCGAAATTCTGCCTCCCGAAACGATGATTGTTCAATACTCATTTAACACCATCAAAGGGTTCCATTATGATGTCACTATTTTCATATATGATATATAATATGTTTATGTTTTGGTTAAGCTTCTGTTTTTTTTTCATTTTGGGCATACCTTTATGGTTTCCATTATTAGTAAACGTGATATCTTCATTTAAGGAAGTGCGGACTACCGCCTCCTCAAAGTGATTTGATTCGTTAAATACCATATGTGGGACGTATAAAGGATGGAAATATGATATTATATATGATATTATACTGGAATTATAATATACCTTTAAATCATTCTTATTCCATTCTATAAAATACGAAATAGAAATGAAAGTAGCGTTCATGCGTACGTACGGCTTACCGTCTCCATGAACGGTGCATTTCATTTCATACCTCTAAATGATTATGTAATGTTATAAATTCCTGAATGTACTGGATATATATGAAATATATGATTTCTACATAATGAATACAATTCTGGATATAATAAACATTTGGTTACACGAACAACATGTTGTTGTAAGAAGTCCACTTTCGACTTAAGAACCAAATATCGGCAAAACAAATATTATTAACTTAAATGATTACATAATGTTTATGATATGATAATAAGTGACATAAAAGGAATAATGAACTTGAAAAAGGTTCTTAAGGAAGTATAAATTAACTCAAGTTTATTATTCAGGAGATTAAAGAACGATCGAGTCAAGTCGGACCCGAGGTAAGGGATCCTACTCCTCTCTTTCTTTTTAAGTACACACTTTTATGTCATTCCTTTTAAAGCTCATCTTTATTGTTATTGGGATGATCTTTTATATTACACTTACTTTAATTTTTATGTTCATGTGATGAGAGACCCTATTCGCTCTCATCAATCCATTTTGGAAGTTTTTAGTGGCGTCGTTAGGCTGCCGAACTTGCGTAAGAGATCTAACCTCTCTCTTTCTTTTTAAGTACTCTCCTTTATGTCACTTCTTTTAAGATCCTATTTGTAATGTTGGGGGATGTTATTTTATATTCCTCCTGCTGTACATTTTATTTTAATGTGATGAGATACCCTATTTGATCTCATAAATCCATATTCAGAAGTTTTATGTGGCGCCGTTAGGCTGCCGAGTTTTCATAAGGGATTTTTCATCTCACTTTTATTCCCGTGAGATTTATGCTACATTCACCAAAAATTCCATTGAGTGGTGTATTTACTGCCCATTATTATACTCCTTTTGTAATATACTTTCATTTATGAGTATTTACATCAATGATCTATTTTCCTTCTTTCATGGGGTGTATGTTTTGAAAGATACCCAAGTCAGTAAGGGAACCTTTCACCCTCCTCTTTTTTTGAAAGACTTCTTTTGTTGGGTCTTTTAATTTACATATTGTTATGTTGGGATATGTTCTCATATATCCTTATTGATGTAAATTTTATGTCCAAGTGATAAGATACACTTTTTATCTCTCATCAACTCATTTTGATGTGATGCTCTTAGGCTGTCAAGGGAACTTTTTAACCCAATTTCTATTTCTTTGGGTTCAACATGTAGTCATTGAATATGTCATCCATTGAATATGTGTGAATGAACTTTTACTATTTTACACTTAATATCCACTTATATTGGGTGTACATATATTTTTCACACATATTTTTGAGATTGATTTGTCCTTAATTTAAGGATACCTTCTTTATAAGGGATTTCATCATATTTGACATTTCTATTGAGGGTTCATTGTTGTTATGAACCAATTCACTCTTCTATGGTGTATATACTATCCTTTGGAGTATTATATCATGAATCCATTTATTCTAATGATATTATAAAGTTCTGACTAAATGTTATTCATCAATTATTGTATTCAAGTGTCTCTACTTTTGGTAAAACCCCTTAAACCAAAATATCGTTTTAAATGTTTTAATTATTTGTTCTTATTAATATCCATGTTTTTAAAATGGTTTTATGTATTTATTTATATGGATATTAATGGTTTAAAATTTTAAGGTTCAAGGTGGTATGAGACACTTTGATTCAAAAATATCTTTATTAAATGTTATAAATGGTTTTGGAAATGGTTTCTTTTTGAATGGATTCATTATTTCAATATACTAAAATGTTATATTGTGATTGAAATGTGGAAATGTTATGTTTACTTTATGCATGTTTTATGTGATTCATTTATGTTATGGTTCATGGGCATTGTTAGGAAAATGGGTGGTTCCGTGATAAACTAAGGGCGGGTGAGCCCGATATAGCTCTCCAATGCATTGGGTAATGCGAAGGAGTGAAACGTTAAGGTTTCTCCGAAGCGATTTAGGGAATATACTGTGATGGGTATTCCAAACGTAACCAAGAGGGTTACTCCCTACGTAAGAATGTTATGAATTCCTCAAGTTACCTTTATGTCTTATGTTTTCTATGATTTATTCATGGTTTGATGAGGTATATTAAAGTGCCTATGTTTTATAGGTAAAGAATGATTTCATTCTTATGTATATATGAACTCATGTTTCCTTTCCATATTTTTATAACCCTTACTGAGCATTTTGTTCTCATCCCATGTTTTTGAAATGTTTTTCACAGGTCAAGGGAAAGGTACATGATGTGATGATAGTGTCAAGGATGTGTCAAGAAAGAATCCATGTTTTATTGACAATATGTTTGCATTGATGGGAAGAATGAATACTGTTTTTATGTAACCACTTTGTTTAAATGTAGAATGTAATGCAAGTTTCATGATCTAATTCTCTAAAACTCTAAACCTGAAAAGATCCTCAATGTGTAATCTTGTAATAACTCAAGATTAAGGAAGGTTTAAGGATGGGGCCTTATAGTTGGTATCAAAGGTCGGTTTAGATAACTTTAGAGGTTAGGGTATTCTCTAAGGATAAGTGACAATACCATAATGGTTAGGATTTCAGAAAGAGTCCTAGTTTTAGATAAAGTGAATGAGTAAGTATATCTCAGTGTTTATCTTACTCATTAGTACATGATGGTTTTGTTGATGTACTCACACTGACCTTTTTGGTTTTAGTAAATGGCTGGATCTAGCAGGCACCAAAGTAACAGTGGATGTGAAGGAAACTGTGACAGTTTTTTGAGCAAGCAACTGAATGATATGGGATCTACAATGAGAACTCTTGTGATTATCCTCAACCAACTATCCGGAGTCATGATTGACCACCTAAACCTTGGATATTTCTATAAGGCATCATATATGCAAGAAACAAATCCCTACGGATGTACAGGTAATAATCATAAAGGTAAGTGTGTTCAAAAACCTATGTGTCAAAGATGTGGAAAGAAACACCTAGGAAAATGTTTCAAAGGGACAGAAATATGCTATAGATGTGGAAATGAAGGTCATAAAGCAAGAACCTGGCATGGAAAAAGGAAGCATCCAGTTGACTCGAGGAAAGGGAAAGAAGTTCTTTTTGAGGGATCAATTGAATGTTTTAAATGTGGTGTGCATGGTCATTATGCAAACATATGTCCTATGAAGAAGTTTAGTGAATGGGGTCACCAAGAGTGTACCAATATTTGTTTACCAATACCTAATGCCATTCCGATTGAGGATGAAGAAACTGACAATGACCAATCAAAGGTATATACTATTTCATGACTATTGTTTTCCTATTTTGGAATCTTAGGATATGATTCATGATTTTGTTTGTAGGAAAGAGGTATATCGGAATTAGTTGGAATGGAATGGATAATGGATCATGAAGAATGTTTAATGAGTAAGATGTCAACATATAAGGTCTTCAAGAGTTATGGTGAAATTCTTAATAGTATTAAATCTCTTTTGATGATGGGGTTACATTAGAAGACTTTTATATTATGTGTAACCCGGATGTTTAATATAGGCAAATATTATTCAAGTAATAGTTATCTTTTCTTTTAAGGACATAGTTATAAAGAACAGTTAGGGTTTATATGATCCTTACTTTTGAGTATTTATGGGTTACTATAGGTTATGATTGAAATGAAAGGCATGAGATAAAATGGAGGTTAAATTATGTTATGGTTATTTTTGATGATTTTATCCATTTTTGGGGAATGATTTGAGAATTATATAGTTTTGGAAAAAGGACAACACGTAGACCGTGTGACTACCCGTCACGTCGGACAAAGCTGCGGGAATCGAACCCACAATCAAAGTGCAATTTATCGCCTACCACTAGACTACGTGATGTCCCTGGTTAGTTTGACTGATTTTTTTTAAGAGTAAGTTGATTTTGGGTTATTTATGAAAATGATTAACCTATCATAGAGGATATGTGATTAGGTTATTTACTTTTCAATATTAGACTTTAGGATCAACTGATGTTGTTTGGAGCTAAATGTTACGATTTAACTTGGAAGTCTATGTGACTAAATCCTTCAAATATTTGGGTTTCAATCTTATATTGGTTTACTTTGAAGAATTTTATGGACAAATTGTTTATCGGATGGTCCTCGTTGAACTTTGGGTTTTGTTGGACAAATTTTGGAGACTAATCATTGATTTTATTTTTAATGGGTTATCCTTTTCTAGATTATCTGACCTTGTACTAACCTTTTTGGTTTCGGTTTTGGTTAAAGTCTAAAGACATGGGAAGTATATAGTTCTCTTTTTTGGATTAGGCGACTCCCTAGAAGTTGATTATAGTACTCTTAATGCGAACAAGTCTCCCTAAATACTCGTCTTTTGGAAAACCAATATGAGTTTGATTAAGGAATCTAGTAAAGGTTGAAAGTCAACATGATAAGTGCTTATGTTTCCTTATGAATAAATTCTTCAATAAAAAGTAACTTAACATGAAAATGTTGTCTATTAGCTTTTCCTACTGGGGAATCGAATACCGTTTAACCCATCACAAGTTTGTGATTCTCTCATTGTTAACTTTCTCCTAGACATGTTTACTATCACTCTCCCTCAAGAACATGACCCATTTATTTTTCTTCCATGTCCATGTTTTTCTACATGGAATCCTAGTATGGGTTAATTCGGGTGACCTCTGTACATATCTTCCTTTATTTTAAAGTGATTGTTTTACCGACTCTTGTTCCGATGTGGGACGTTCAAGGATGTTTCCAAGCTCAATTTTAAAAATTGCGAGGACGCAATTCCCAAAAGGGGGGAAGGATGTAACACCCCAGGTAAATAAAGAATATGACATTTTCATATTTATCCATATCTGTGAATAAAATGTTAATATTACTTTAAAGGGGATTCTATGCTCGATGGCGTGCCCAATACGCAACAACGAGTTTCTTGGGAATCTTAGGTTGCACTCTAATAATAAAATAATATTATTTTAAATGTCAGTTAACATGTAGCTGTTGTATTGGCGGGAATGGATAGAAATAAGTAAAATATGATTATATATGTTTTTAAATGTTTTTACATTTATCCAATAAAAGATAAAGGCTTAAAATACGGAAAGAATTCAATTTTAGGCTTTTATACCCTAATTTTCACTAAAGGTTCACTTATCGCCTTTTGATGGAGAACTGTCATTAAATATAGTTTTTATCACTCTTATACATTATTTTGGAACAAATAAAACTCTTCTTTAGAATTGGGACATCAAAATTTACTTTGTGTAAATTTTTGGTATCTTTCCGATAAAGTTCATTTTTTCAATGAATAGTGTAAAATGTTGCATTTTAATTCAAAACCCCTTTTTAATATAATATATTTATATGATTAGATTATCTTTTAAATTATTTTTAAAGAGAAATTATAATATATTTTTATCATTAAATCCAATAGTGGTCGTTGAAATTTATTTCACTTTGAAATCAGATTTAAACTAGTGTCAATCTTTTGATACTTATTGTTTCATAAAAACACGCTATTTTCTTTGACAACGAAAATTAATTATTAAATTAATTAATCTGACTTATATGTTTTGAATTTTGTAAAATAGACTTCATTTTTTAATTCGTAATATCAAATATAGCTTATGGTGAATTTTTGGGATTTTTCTGAAAAACTTCAATTTTTGATGAATAGTGAAACCACTAAGTGGTACTTATAAAAACTGATTTTTCCGTTTAAATGAAATTTTGCCATCTTTGTGTTTTGAATTTAAAAAATACAACATAAATTGTTGTCATTAAGAAGTAAAATGTGGTTCAATGGGATAAAAATAATTGTTTGGTGAATAGTAACTTATTAAGTTTTAATCGCGATTAGTGGTAATTAGTGTAGTTTAAGGTAAAAATAATGATCTAATAAAATGAAATGAACTTGACACATGTCCTAACCTCATTTTATGTTTAATGGCCGTCCAATAAAAGCCATGGGTCAACTTGGGGACCCCATGGAGCCACTTTGGTTGGGAAATGACATAAATAACTTTTTATTCAATGTAAAAGTAAAAACGACACAAACATGATATGTTTTACTAAAACAATTTTTAAGTGGGGTTATAAAAGTCATATTTTTTATTATAAATAGTAATTGGAAATATAAAAGGATTTCCTACATCATATTAATTTTTTTATAATTTTTAGACATTAAATATATTAAATTATTTATGACATCATAATGATGCAGCGATGACATCATTATCTGACGATTTAAATAAAATGAGAAGATAATGTAAACTCTATGACCTACACTTGTCCAAAACTTATTGGATGGGTGGATTTCTAACCCTTATCACCTTATCCACGAATTATATCAATGTGGGACCTTTTAAAACCGAAACACATTTTCAAATAAAGTAATATTTCTTTACTTTCCAAGAGTGCCCCTCCTCTCCTCTTATAAAAGGCCCCCACATCTACCTCATTTCACACACTCCTCAAGCCTTTGTCTTGGCCAACCCCTACCCATTTACTCTCTCCACATCTCTCTTCTCATCCTAGAAGATTCTCTTTGGGAAGAATCCTTTCAAAGGAAGCCTTTAGGCTCAAAATCATAAGGAGTCACACTTTTAAAGGTAATTCATTCTCTCATGTTCATTTGTTTTATTTTGCTTCTCCAACCCCCTAAACTCTTTTTATTTACTACTTTTGTAACAAAAACAGTATCTTCAATATACTAGTATTTTGTTATAAGATTTATTTGAGCTACACTCTCACACAACTACATCAAATGGTTAAAGAACATACGGTTTCCGTGGATGGCGAAATTCTGCCTCCCGAAACGATGATTGTTCAATACTCATTTAACACCTTCAAAGGTGGCCATTATGATGTCACTATTTTCATATATGATATATGATATGTTTATTTTTTCCTTAAGCTTCTGTTTTTTTCATTTTGGGCATACCATTATGGTTTCCATTATCGGTAAACGCGATATCTTCAATTAAGGAAGTGTGGACTACCGCCCCCTCAAAGTGATTTGATTTGTTAAATACCATATGTGGGACGTATAAAGGATGGAAATATGATATTATATATTATATTATAATGGAATTATAATATACCTTTAAATTATTATTATTCCATTCTATAAAATACGAAATAGAAATGAAAGTAGCGTTCATGCGTACGTACGGCTTACCGTCTCCATGAACGGTGCATTTCATTTCATACCTATAAATGATTATGTAATGTTATAAATGCATGCATGTACTGGATATATATGAAATATATGATATCTAAATCATGAATACAATTCTGGATATAATAAACATTTGGCCACACGAACAACATGTAATTGTAAGAAGTCCACTTTCGACTTAAGAACCAAATATCAGCAAAACAAATATTATTAACTTAAATGATTACATAATGTTTATGACATGGTAATAAGTGATATAAAAGGAATAATGAACTTGAAAAATGTTTTTAAGGAAGTATAAATTAACTCAAGTTTATTATTCAGGTTATTGAAGAACGATCGAGTCAAGTCGGACCCGAGGTAAGGGATCCTACTCTTCTCTTTCTTTTTAAGTACACACTTTTATGTCATTCCTTTTAAAGATCATATTTCTTGTTATTGGGATGATCTTTTATATTAAACATACTGTAATTTTTATGTTCATGTGATGAGAGACCCTATTCGCTCTCATCAATCCATTTTGGATGTTTTGAGTGGCGTCGTTAGACTGCCGAACTTTCGTAAGAGATCTAACCTCTCTCTTTCTTTTTAAGTACTCTCCTTTATGTCACTTCTTTTAAGCTACTCTTTGTAATGTTGGGGGAGGTTATTTTTTATTACTGTTTCTGTAAATTTTATTTTAATGTTATGAGATTCCCTATTTGATCTCATAAATCCATATTCGGAAGTTTTATGTGGCGTCGTTAGGCTGCCGAGTTTTCATAAGGGATTTTTCATCTCACTTTTATTCCCGTGATATTTATGCTACATTCGCCACAAATTCCATTGAGTGGTGTATGTAATGTCCATTATTCTACTCTTTTTGTAATATAATTTCATTTATGAGTATTTACATCAATGATCTATTGTCCTTCTTTCATGGGGTGTATGTTTTGAAAGATACCCAAGTTAGTAAGGGAACCTTTCACCCTCCTCTTTTTTTAAAAGACTTCTTTTGTTGGGTCTTTTAATTTACATATTGTTATGTTGGGATATGTTCTCATATATTCTTATTGATGTAAATTTTATGTCCATGTGATGAGATACACTTTTTATCTCTCATCAACTCATTTTGATGTGATGCTCTTAGGCTGTCAAGGGAACTTTTTAACCCAATTTCGATTTCTTTGGGTTCAACATGTAGTAATTGAATAGGTAATCCATTGAATATGTGTGAATGACCTTTTATTGTTTTACACTATCCACTTATATTGGGTGTACATATATTTGTCACACATATTTTTGAGATTGATTTGTCCTTAATTTAAGGATACCTTCTTTATAAGGGATTTCATCACATTTGACATTTCTATTGAGGGTTCATTGTTGTTATGCACCAATTCACTATTCTATGGTGTATATACTATCCTTTGGAGTATTATATCATGAATCCATTTATTCTCATGATATTATAAAGTTCTGACTAAATGTTATTCCTCAATTATTGTATTCAAGTGTCTCTAATTTTGGTAAAACCCCTTTAACCAAAATATCGTTTAAAATGTTTTAATTATTTGTTCTTATTAATATCCATGTTTTCAAAATGGTTTTAAGGATTTATTTATATGGATATTAATGGTTTAAAATTTTAAGCTTCAAGGTGCTATGGGACACTTTGATTCAAAAATATCTTTATTAAATGTTTTAAATGGTTTTGGAAATGGTTTCTTTTTGAATGGATTCATTATTTCAATATACTAAAATGTTATATTGTGATTTAAATGTGGAAATGTTATGTTTCCTTTATGCATGTTTTATGTGATACATTTATGTCATGGTTCTTGGGAATTGTTATGAAAACGGGTGGTTCCGTGATAAACTAAGGGCGGGTGAGCCCGATATAGCTCTCCAATGCATTGGGTAACGCGAAGGAGTGAAACGTTAATGTTTCTCCGAAGCGATTTAGGGAATATACTGTGATGGGTATTCCAAAAGTAACCAAGAGGGTTACTCCCTACGTAAGAATGTTATGAATGCCTCAAGTTACCTTTATGTCTTATGTTTTCTATGATTTATTCATGGTTTGATGAGGTATGTTAAAGTGCCTATGTTTTATGGGTAAAGTATGATTTCATTCTTATGTATATATGAACTCATGTTTCCTTTCCATATTTTTATAACCCTTACTGAGCTTTTTGTGCTCATCCCAAGTTTTTGAAATGTTTTTCACAGGTCAAGGGAATGGTACATGATGTGATGATAGTGTCAAAGATGTGTCAAGAAAGAATCCATGTTTTATTGACAATATGTTTCCGTTGATGGGAAGAATGAATACTGTCTTTTATGTAACCAATTTGTTTAAATGAGGAATGAAATGCAAGTTTCATGATCTAATTCTCTAAAACTCTAAACCTGAAAAGATCCTCAATGTGTAATCTTGTAATAACTCAAGATTAAGTAAGGTTTAAGGATGGGGCCTTATAGTTGGTTTCAATGGTCGGTTTAGATAACATTAGAGGTTAGGGTATTCTATAAGCATAAGTGACAGTACCATAATGGTTAGGATTTTAGAAAGAGTCCTAGTTTTAGATAAATTGAATGAGTAAGTATATCTTAGTGTTTATCTTACTCATTAGTACATGATGGTTTTGTTGATGTACTCACACTGACCTTTTTGGTTTTAGTAAATGTCTGGATCTAGCAGGCACTAAAGTAACAGTGGATGTGAAAGAAACTGTCACAGTTTTTTGAGCAAGAAACTGAATGATATGGGAGCTGCAATGATAACTCTTGTGATTATCCTCAACCAACTATCCGGAGTCATGATTGACCACCTAAACCTTGGATATTTCTCTAATGCATCATATATGCAAGAAACAAATCCCTACGGAAGTATAGGTAATAATCATAATGGTAAGTGTGTTCAAAAACCTATGTGTCATAGATGTGGAAAGAAACCCCTAGTAAATTGTTTCAAAGGGACAGAAATATGCTATAGATGTGGAAATGAAGGTCATAAAGAAAGAACCTGCCATGGAAAAAGGAAGCATCCAGTTGACTCGAGGAAAGGGAAAGATGTTCTTTCTGAGGGAAAAATTGAATGTTTTAAATGTGGTGTTCATGGTCATTATGAAAACACATGTCCTATGAAGAAGTTTTGTGAATGGGGTCACCAAGAGCGTACCAATATTCGTTTACCAATACCTAATGCCATTCCGATTGAGGATGAAGAAACTGACAATGACCAATCAAAGGTATATACTATTTCATGACTATTGTTTTCCTATTTTGGAATCTTAGGATATGATTCTTGATTTTGTTTGTAGGAAAGAGGTATTTTGGAATAAGTTGGAAAGGAATGGATAATGGATCATGAAGAATGTTGAATGAGTAAGATGTCAACATATAAGTGCTTCAAGAGTTAAGGTGAAATTCTTAAGAGTAATAAATCTCTTTTGATGATGGGGTTACATTAGAAGACTTTTTATATTATGTGTAACCCTGATGTCTAATATAGGAAAATTTTATTCAAGTAATAGTTATCTTTTCTTTTGTGGACATAGTTATAAAGAACTGTTTGGGTTTATATGATCCTTACTTTTGAGGTAATTATGGGTTACTATATGTTATGATTGAAGTGAAAGGCATGAGATAAAATTGAGGTTAAATTATGTTATGGTTATTTTTGATGATTTTATCCGTTTTTGGGGAATGATTTGAGAATTATATAGTTTTGGAAAAAGGACAACAGGTAGACCGTGTGACTACCCGTCGCGTCGGACAAAGCTCTAGGAATCGAACCCACAATCAAAGTGCAATTTATCACCTACCACTGGTCTACGTGAAGTCCCTGGTTAGTTTGACTATTTTTTTTAAGAGTAAGTTGATTTTGGGTTATTTATGAAAATGATTAACCTATCATAGAGGATATGTGATTAGGTTAATTACTCTTCAATATGAGACTTTAAGAGCAACTGATGTTGTTTGGAGATAAATGTTACGATTTAACTTGGAAGACTATGTGACTAAATCCTTCAAATATTTGGGTTTCAATCTTATATTGGTTTACTTTGAAGAATTTTGTGGACAAATTGTTTATCGGATGGTCCTCATTGAAATTTGGGTTTTGTTGGACAAATTTTGGAGACTAAGCATGGATTTTCTTTTTAATGGGTTATCCTTTTCTGGATTATCTGACCTTGTACTAACCTTTTTGGTTTCGGTTTTGGTTAAAGTCTAAAGACATGGGAAGTATATAGTTCTCTTTTTTGGATTAGGTGACTCTCTAGAAGTTGATCATAGTACTCTTAATGCGAACAGGTCTCCCTAAATACTCGTCTTTTGGAAGAAAAAAATATGAGTTTCATTAAGGAATCCAGTAAAGGTTGAAAGTCAACATGATAAGTGATTATGTTTCCTTATGAATAAATTCTTCAATAAAAAGTAACTTAACACGAAAATGTTGTCTATTAGCTTTTCCTACTGGGGAATCGAATACCGTTTAACCCATCACAAGTTTGTGATTCTCTCATTGTTATCTTTCTCCTAGACATGTTTACTATCACTCTCCCTCAAGAACATGACCCTTTGTTTTTTCTTCCATGTCCATGTTTTTCTACATGGAATCCTAGTATGGTTTAACTTGGGTTACCTCTGTACATATCTTCCTTTATTTTAATGTGATTGTTTTACCGACTCTTGTTCCGATGTGGGATGTTCAAGGATGTTTCCAAGCTCAATTTTAAAAATTGCGACGACGCAATTCCCAAAAGGGGGGAAGGATATAACACCCCAGGTAAATAAAGAATATGACATTTTCATATTTATCCATATTTGTGAATAAAATATTAATATGAATTTAAAGGGGATGCTATGATCGATGGCGTACCCAATACGCAACAACGAGTTTCTTGGGAATCTTAGGTTGCACACTAATAATAAAATAATATTATTTTAAATGGCAGTTAACATGTAGACATTTTATTGGCGGGAATGGATAGAAATAACTAAAATATGATTATATATGTTTTTAAATGTTTTTACATTTATCCAATAAAAGATAAAGGCTTAAAATACGGAAAGAATTCAATTTTAGGCTTTTATACCCTAATTTTCACTAAAGGTTCACTTATCACCTTTTGATGGCGAACTATCATTAAATATAGTTTTGATCACTCTTATACATTATTTTAGAAAAAATAAAACACTTCTTTAGAATTGGGACATCAAAATTTACTTTGTGTAAATTTTTGGTATCTTTCCGATAAAGTTCATTTTTTCAATGTATAGTGTAAAATGTTGTATTTTCATTCAGAAACACTTTTTAATCTAATTTATTTATATGATTATATTATCTTTTGAATTGGTTTTAAAGTGAAATTAGAATATATTTTTACCATTAAATCCAATAGTGGTCATTGGAATTAATTTCACTTTGAAATCAGACTTAAACTAGTGTCAATCTTTTGATACTTATTGTTTAATAAAAACACGCTATTTGCTTTGACAACGAGAATTAATTATTAAATTAATTAATCTGACTTATATGTTTTGAATTTTGTAAAATAGACTTCATTTTTGAATTCGTAATATCAAATATATCTTATGGTGAATTTTTGGGATTTTTCTAAAAAACTTCAATTTTTGATGAATAGTGAAACCACTAAGTGGTACTTATAAAAACTGATTTTTCCGTTTAAATGAAATTTTGCCATATTTGTGTTTTGAATTTCAAAAATCCAACATACATGGTTGTAATTAAGAAGTAAAATGTGGTTCAGTGGGATAAAAATAATTTTTTGGTGAATAGTAACTTATTAAGTTTTAATTGCGATTAGTGGAAATTAGTGTAGTTTAAAGTAAAAATAATGCTCTAATAAAATGAAATGAACTTGACATATGTCCTAACCTCATTGTATGTGTAATGGACGACCAAGAAAAGCCATGGGTCAACTTGGGGTCCCCATGGAGCCACGTTGGTTGGGAAATGACATAAATAACTTTTTATTTAATGTAAAAGTAAAAATGACACAAACATGATATGTTTTACTAAAACAATTTTTAAGTGGGGTTATACAAGTAAATTTTTTATTATAAATAGTCATTGGAAAGATAAAATGATTTCATATGTCATAGTAATTTTTTTATAATTTTTAGACATTAAATAAATTAAATTATTTATATCATCATAATGATGCAGTGATGACATCATTATCTGATGATTTAAATAAAATGAGAAGATAATGTAAACTCTATGACCTACACATGTCCAAAACTTATTGGATGGGTGTATTTCGAACCCTTATCACCGTATACACAAATTATATCAATGTGGGACCTTTTAAAACCGAAACACATTTTCAAATAAAGTAATATTTCTTTACTTTCCAAGAGTGCCCCTCCTCTCCTATTATAAAAGGCCCCCACCTCTACCTTATTTCACACACTCCTCAAGCCTTTGGCTCGGACAACCCCTTCCCATTTACTCTCTCTACATCCCTCTACTAATCCTAGAGGATTCCCTTTGGGCAGAATCCTTTCAAAGGAAGCCTTTAGGCTCAAAATCAAAAGGATTCACACTTTTAAAGGTAATTCATTCTCTCATGTTCATTTGTTTTATTTTTCTTCTCCAACCCCATAAACTCTTTTTATTTACTTATTTTGTAACAACACCAGTATCTTCAATATACTAGAATGTTGTTATAAGATTTATTCGAGCTACACTCTCACACAACTACATCAAATGGTTAAAGAACATACGGTTTCCGTCGATGGCGAAATCCTGCCTCCCGAAACGATGATTGTTCAATACTCATTTAACACCTTCCAAGGTGGCCATTATGATGTCACTATTTTCATATATGATATATAATATTTTTATTTTTTCCTTAATCTTCTGTTTTTTTTTCATTTTTTGCATACCTTTATGGTTTCCATTATGGGTAAACGCGATATCTTCATTTAAGGAAGTGCGGACTACCGCCCTCTCAAAGTGATTTGATTCGTTAAATACCATATGTGGGACGTATAAAGGATGGAAATATGATATTATATATGATATTATACTGGAATTATAATATACCTTTAAATCATTATTATTCCATTCTATAAAATATGAAATAGAAATGAAAGTAGCGTTCATGCGTACATACGGCTTACCGTCTCCATGAACGGTGCATTTCATTTCTTACCTCTAAATGATTATGTAATGTTATAAATGCATGAATTTACTGGATATATATGAAATATATGATATCTACATCATTAATACAATTCTGTATATAATAAACATTTGGCCACACGAACAACATGTAATTGTATGAAGTCCACTTTCGACTTAAGAACCAAATATCGGCAAAACAAATATTATTAACTTAAATGATTACATAATGTTTATGACATGGTAATAAGTGATATAAAAGGAATAATGAACTTAAAAAAGGTTCTTAAGGAAGTATAAATTAACTCAAGTTTATTATTCAGGAGATTAAAGAACGATCGAGTCAAGTCGGACCTGAGGTAAGGGATCCTACTCCTCTCTTTCTTTTTAAGTACACACTTTTATGTCATTCCATTTAAAGCTCATATTTCCTGTTATTGGGATGATCTTTTATATTACACATACTATAATTTTTATGTTCATGTGATGAGAGACCCTATTCTCTCTCATCAATAAATTTTGGAAGTTTTGAGTGGCGCCGTTAGGCTGCCGAACTTTCGTAAGAGATCTAACCTCTCTTTTTTTTAAGTACTCTCCTTTATGTCACTTCTTTTATGCTCCTCTTTGTAATGTTGGGGGATGTTCTTTTATATTCCTCTTGCTGTAAATTTTATTTTAATTTGATGAGATACCCTATTTGATCTCATAAATCCATATTAGGAAGTTTTATGTGGCGCCGTTAGGCTGCCGAATTTTCATAAGGGATTTTTCATCTCACTTTTATTCCTTTGAGATTTATTCTACATTCTCCACAAATTCCATTGAGTGGTGTATGTACTGCCCATTATTATGCTCTTTTTGTAATATAATTTCCTTTATGAGTATTTACATCAATGATCTATTTTCCTTCTTTCATGGGGTGTACGTTTTGAAAGATACCCAAGTCAGTAAGGGAACCTTTTACCCTCCTCTTTTTTTAAAAGACTTCTTTTGTTGGGTCTTTTAATTTACATATTGTTGTGTTGGGATATGTTCTCATATATCCTTATTGATGTAAATTTTATGTCCAAGTGATGAGATACACTTTTTATCTCTCATCAACTCATTTTGATGTGATGCTCCTAGGCTGTCAAGGGAACTTTTTAACCAAATTTTGATTTCTTTGGGTTCAACATGTAGTCATTGAATATGTCATCCATTGAATATTTGTGAATGACCTTTTATTGTTTTAAAATTAATATCCACTTATATTGGGTGTACATATATTTTTCACACATATTTTTGAGATTTATTTGTCCTTAATTTAAGGATACCTTCTTTTTAAGGGATTTCATCACATTTGACATTTCTAATGAGGGTTCATTGTTTTTATGCACCAATTCACTCTTCTATGGTGTATATACTATCCTTTGGAGAATTATATCATGAATCCATTTATTATCATGATATTATAAAGTTCTGACTAAATGTCATTCCTCAATTATTGTATTCAAGTGTCTCTAATTTTGGTAAAACCCCCTTAACCAAAATATCGTTTTAAATGTTTTAATTATTTGTTCTTATTAATATCCAAGTTTTCAAAATGTTTTTATGGATTTATTTATATGGATATTAATGGTTTAAAATTTTAAGCTTCAAGGTGTTATGGGACACTTTGATTCAAAAATATCTTTATTAAATGTTTTAAATGGTTTTGGAAATGGTTTCTTTTTGAATGGATTCATTATTTCAATATACTAAAATGTTATATTGTGATTGAAATGTGGAAATGTTATGTTTACTTTATGCATGTTTTATGTGATACATTTATGTTATGGTTCTTGGGCATTGTTATGAAAACGGGTGGTTCCGTGATAAACTAAGGGCGGGTGAGCCCGATATATCTCTCCAATGCATTGGGTAACGCGAAGGAGTGAAACATTAAGGTTTCTCCGAAGAGATTTAGGGAATATACTATGATGGGTATTCCAAACATAACCAAGAGGGTTAGTCCCTACGTAAGAATGTTATGAATCCCTCAAGTTACCTTTATGTCTTATGTTTTCTATGATTTATTCATGGTTTGATGAGGTATGTTAAAGTGCCTATGTTTTATGGGTAAAGTATGATTTCATTTTTATGTATATATGAACTCATGTTTCCTTTCCATATTTTTATAACCCTTACTGAGCTTTTTGTGCTCATCCCAAGTTTTTGAAATGTTTTTCACAGGTCAATGGAAAGGTACATGATGTGATGATAGTGTCAAGGATGTGTCAAGAACGAATCCATGTTTTATTGAACAAATGTTTCCGTTGATGGGAAGAATGAATATTGTATTTTATTTAACCACTTTGTTTAAATGTGGAATGTAATGCATGTTTCATGATCTAATTCTCTAAAACACTAAACCTGATAAGATCATCAATGTGTGATCTTGTAATTACTCAAGATTAAGTAAGGTTTAAGGCTGGGGCCTTATAATCTTCAAGGGCTCTTCATCAGCAAGATGTACCTCTCTGAAATTTCAAGATATTGAATTTTTAAGAAATCCATTAAACTATATAGAATGGAAATATGCCCTAGAGTCTAAAATCCAAGACTCCATCGGGTTATCCACACTCAATAGTAGCACATCATCAGTTTTTGTAGCTATCAGGTTTGAACTACCTGTTTCAAGTCCTGTCTATTTTTCTCTGCACTCCTTCATAACATGTCATTTCATTCCGCATCTCTAGTAGGTTTGACCAGCCCCCTTTTCCTTGTCTCAGCTTTTCCATCTTGACCTTGATCACCCTCTACGGTTTTCTCGTTGTGGGTACCTTCCACTTCCTTCAAAAATCAATGAAATCCTAGAAAATATTCCTGATTCTATTCTTTGTATATCATCACTGATGATTATATCCTGTACTTATTTCAGAACATGTTTGGTATTTCCTAAGGAACTTCTCATAGATTTTACAATTGCATCCCAATTATCGGGTAAGAAAGATTGTAAGACCAGGGCACATACCTCATCACTGAGATCAATTTTCCCTGATGTTAGCTTACAAAAGATGGTGTTGAATTCGATGGTGTAGTATCCAAAAATTATACATTTAACCATTCTCATGTTCGATAATTGTCAAATCAAGTTCACCATGTAGCTCATAGAAGTCTTCTCGTACATATTCAAGAGAGATTTCATCATATCAATCATCATCATCACGTCTTTGATGTTGAACTCCACAATGTTTTCAAACGTAAGGCACACATTTCCAAGAACCTACCAATCTAGTAGCTTCCACTTTGAATACACCATGTCTACTAAATTCAGTCCCAGAAGTGGCAACTGCATAATTTTTTATAAAGATGATCCTAAATCCCTATTCTACATAAATTGAAGTTAGTTCCATCAAATCGATCGATCTTCACCTTGCTTTCATCTATATCCATTGTTGGAGAATCCCTAACTCAACCTTTGAATCTAGTTGTTGATGAAATTCCAGGAGTTGCAATGACAGAAATAGTGAAATGCAGAAGAGTAAATGGAAAAAATGAAAAAGAACCTAAATATTTACGTGGATTGGGAAAAAACCTACATCTACGGAGTGGCCGAAAATTATTATAATCAGGAGCTCAATTATAAAGTGTTTTAAGATGAAAAAATAGGAATGATGATCTATTGTTCAACCAACTGCACAGGAAGTCCACATCACTACAGTGAAAGGCGGTCACCCAAGTCAAAAGTGCTACAGTGGCTTCCAGATAGAACCCCCAATGTTCTCACCATGGAACTCGACCCTGGAATGTTGCAGGACACAAGTATTCAGCCCATCCGGATCAGGATACACTAACCCAAAAAGTTTATTCTAAAATTTATAGGGATCATAAAAAACTTCTAAGGAATTTTCTTCAAACCATGAATGAATGTAAGGAATATAAAATATTTTTTAATTATTTTTTACGTAATATTTAATTCTTCTAACATATCCTAAATAATGATTTCATTACATTTGATAATTCTAAACAAAAGTATTTAATGAAAGGACTTTACCTACAAATTTTACTGAGATAAATTGTCTTCTATGATAAGTAGTATATTACTAATATTTTATTAATAACATTTCCTCGATATCTATCCCACTAACCATGTAAACATGAAAATGAGTCTAGTTATTTTGAAAAAAGTAATGTCATAAATGATTTTATGAACTCAAAATAATATTATTGAGTGATACCGTTTTAGAAAATCCATATTCAAATTATAAAATTGTTATCTAAAATGGTTGTTCTTTCAATTTTTGTTGTTTTTAAAATTTATAATGATTAGTAAATTTATTAATAATTATTTAAATTAAAACATTATGAATAAAATTATCATACACATGGCCTTAAACTTGTGGATATAGTGTTTTATTTAAAAATTATGTGACATCATTTTTATTGAATAAAGTGAAAAATATTTTGATTAAACCAGGATGAAGTATATTTTCCATTATAAAGAGTTGAAAATGAGAAAATATAGGTAGGTGGATCCTATAAAGGATGAAAAAAACACAATTCCTTACAATTTAGGTAAAAATAGATTATTTGATACTTTGATATGAAATTATAATTCATCATTCTCTATGATTCATATTTAACCTGATCCTTTTGTTAATTAATTTATTAATATTTGATTAGAATTTATGCATTTATGTAATCAAATTATTTTTTTAGGTTTCAATATAGTGTACTTTATCATAAAGGATTAAAAAATCATAGAAGGAAGGCTATTTTTTACATAAATATATAGAATATGTTAAGAATGGAATTCATCCTAAATTTAGTACTGAAAAAGAAATGTTTTCCTAATGTAGAAATATTATATGTGTTCCAAATGACTTAAATTTTATGAAATAATTGCTGAATAATTTAACACCCCATGCTTCCACGGTACGCTTCCCTTTGAATAATATATTAGCGTGTGTTGTATGCAATTTCGAGTTCTAACACACACCACAACCAATCTAACTAGCCGTTATGAATAGTAATAACCACTGTTTGAAATTTTATAAATTTTATCTCTCAAAATTGACTTCATTTTTGGATTCGGAATATCGAAATTATCCTAGGGTGAAATTTTGGAACGTTTCAGATAACATTTATATTTTGATGAATAGTGAAAATTTCAAAATTTTAATTAAAAACAACTTTTTTAATCGAAATAACTAATATTGATAAATTATGAATTTGAGTGGTTTTAAAGTATATTTAGAATATATTTTTACCATTTAATATAATGTTGGTCATTTGACATAATTTCACAATTAAATCAGACATTAACAAGTGTCAATCTCTTGATAGTTATTATCTCCTAAAAACCCACTTTTTGTTTTAACAACAGGAATTAATTTTAAATTAATTTCTACCACTTATGTGTTTTGAATTTGTAAAAATGGATTCTATATTTGGAATCAATATATCCAAATTGTGTAAATAGGTAACTTTTATTTTTAGACATTTTGAATAATTACGTCGGTAAATATTTTATTTACCATGGTTAAAGGGTAAATCCGGTAAATAAGGGTAAACAAATAATATTATAATAATAATAAATTACCCTAAAACGTGTCCTAACCTTATTGGTTGATAATGTTCTGACCATGGGCATATTTGGGTCAATTTTGGAACCCCATGGATACAATTGTAATTGATAATGACACTTTATATGAATTAAGTTAAAATAAATAAAAAATGACAAAAGCATATATCTTTTTGAAAAAAAAAATTTACATAGGGATATATATGTTGGATTTTCGACTATAAATATTCATTAGAAATATAAACATATTTACTACATAATGTTATTTTGTTTTTAATTTTTAGACATTTAATAATTAATATTATTTATGAAACCATAATGATGCAGTATTTTCCTTATTAATGACAGAATCAAATAATTGGTATTATAAATGTTAAAATTAATATAATTTGAATGTTTTGATGACATAAATGATTTTTATTGCTTCATATTACATTATAGTATTGCTTAAATGAATTTTTTTTGAATTAATAAAGTTGTTAAGACTTTAATAAGAATCAATTATTGAATAGTGTCAAAATTTCCATAAGAGTTTTTAAAACAAATATTATATTATTAATTGATATTAAATTCCTAAAAATCTAAAGTTCTTCAAGCGACTTATAACATGATATATTTATCATTAATGGTCCACTTGAGGTATATTAGAGGTATATAGTATGTTTACTAACTATATAATATAAAAATACAAAGTGACATGGTAAGTGTCAATCTAATTAAATAAGAGTTAAAACTAAAACATAAGGTTAATATAATGACCCAAACCTATCTAAATTATATTGGTTGAGTGATTTTAGACCCATACCCACTTTAAAATTTAAATAGTCCACTTTGGAGCCATTTTAAACCGAATATGAATTTATTATAAAATAATATTTCTAGCTTTTCCAATGGTGCCCCTTACCCCTCTTATAAAAGGGCACTCCCCCTTCTCTCTAATTCACACATTCAAAGCCTTTTGGTTCGGCCCAACCCTGACCAAATACTCTATAAACTTCCCTAATTTCACCCTAGAGGCCTTAGTTTGATCATAAAGCCATCCTATGAAGCCCTTTTTATCAAATCAAAAGCAAGACCCCGAAGAAGAGGTAATGTTTTCACCACCCTTTTTCAAGTTCATTTCTTCTTCAACATCTTCACTCTTTGTTATTACCATTATAAAATAATAAATCTAGTATCTCCTATATACTATTATATTTTTATAAATATGGAACAACCATATTCATTATTCTATCCATCCTTTGAATGACATGTCACTATACGTGCGTACGTACGGCTTACCGTCTCCACGTCATGGTGTAATTGTTATTCAATATATTATTATTTGTATGGGTATAATAATGACGTGTAATTCATGTAAATAATAAATATAAAATGATAATGATTCTGTATATATGATATAACATCAAATTATATATTATTTTAATATCAAAAAAATTATATTGTCGCTCATGTGTACATACGGACTACCGTCTCCACAAACACGATGAGATTCATTCCACATCGTTTCCATTCAAGTAAAATTCTCATTAGATGATTAAAATTAATGTTTAAGAACTTTTTATCATTCTGGATATGAATAAGGTACAACCTATCCATAACAAACATATATTATGCAACAAAACATATAAACGAAAATGACTAAGCTAACACCCGAAACAATGATTATACTATGATATTATTAACAAATAAATGTTAAAAGATCATATATGATATCATAATAATGTATATGGTTCATTTATAATTTAATAACAATGTTTTAACTATTATAGAGGAGTTTAACATACCATCGACTAAGAAAAAGTACAAGTTAAGGTTTTATTTCGCAATCTCTTCATTATCCGAGGATGTTTATACGTAATAATCTACTGGGACTTCTTTATCATCCACATCCATGTTTCTTAAAAATGAATTTCAAAACATTTTTACTATTTACTAGAATATGGGTTAAATTAATTTATAACCTTGTTCGAATTTTTATAAGAAGTTTATAATGGAATCATTCCGTCGTTTTCCAAACAAGGTCCTTTTTTAACCTTTTCGACAGAATTAAGGTAAGAATGTTTTTTTAACTTATATGGCGGGTGCGGCTATTTGATGCCATTAAAAAATCATTGAGCTTCCCCTACAAGATTATAGGAAAATTTTCAAATTAAATGTTTTATTTTATAAAAATGTGACTTTTAAATGAATTAATAAAAATTGATATTTCTCTCAAACAGTTTTGATTTCATCTATGTCAACATCCTTTGATGGATTTTAATCTTATTTGAAGTTGATTTTTTATGATACAAAACTTCCATATTGTATTGAAGGTTTTGTGATATGTTTGATTGTGGATGTCTTATTTTTATACCATTCATGGTTTATGGTGAAATTATTGACATTTCCTATGCTAGTTTTAATACGAATGTTTATGTTATGTTGAAACCTGTTCATATGAGGAATGCATTGGACTTAATAAGTGACGGGTGGAGCCCGCTATAGCTCCTCGATGCATCGGTAGGTCTCATGATTCAAACTAGTGTCTTGGCACGGGGCCTTGACAAAATATTATTTGTAGACTTGGCACATGGCTACGTGGTTATGATAGTTGGGCATTATGCATTACATCATTATGAAAGTGGTTATTGATATTGCATGTGATTATTCGACTAGTAGAATATCCATGTGAATACGTAAATTGAATTATTTCATTTTATCATTAAACTATTATGGTGATGTTCAGGTTTAAAAGGCTTTTGTTTTAGCTATACATTGCCTTAAAGGTTCATGATTATTTAAGAATTTTTCTGCTATATTGTTATCCTTACTGAGCATCTGAGCTCTCCACTTTCAATGTTTTATTTTTACTAGGATGTGAAGAAGTAATTTATGAATGACCTGTAGGGATAATATAAGGGGATATGAGTGTGGAATATGGAGACTATCTTGTTATAGTTTTCATTATTATGATGTAATGTAATACAGATGAATATATCTAGTGTTTCCAAGGTTACTAAACTAATTGGTCTATCGAGATTTGATCTTTCTTGTGATCATTCCAATGTTATGTAATAATGCACCGACTTTGGATAACTGGGGTCAGGATGTTACAGTTGGTATCAGAGGACATTTATTACAAACCTTGGAATCTTCATTTAGATAAACTCTAATTAGAGCACATAGACCTAAGAAGGAATTTGAGGATTAGTATAGAAGAAATTCCTAGAATTTTGGTACTGTAGAGATTTTTTGAGTTTTCCGAGAAATACATCCATGTCTGGATACGAGCAGGTAGAGGTGGCTCTGGCAATGATGTACCTAGGGGTAAAACCCGAAAACACCACTTTGAGTAAGACTCGAATGGGAACTGGTGCACGACAACGTGTCTTGATGCACTCTTGGTTACGACACTCCCGAGGGATATTCTTAGGATAACTCTCATTTTATTTACAAACCATTATGAAGGGTTTATGAGTATATACATCCTCAAAGAAAACATTTTTATGATTATGGATTATATCCATAAATAGTTCAATTTTTGTTAAGTGTTTTACAAGTATGGAATTGTGTATTTTGATTCATAAACTGATTTAGTTTATGCCATTGTTTAGAAATGGCACCTAGTGGAAGAAATGGAAACCGTATCAATGCATGCACTCCATGTAGTTATTTCCCTCCTACTAAAGATAATTATAGTGGAGTTGGTGATTCAACTAGTTCTGATCAACTAATCACCATACTAGGACAACTCACTCAGGTTATGAATAACAACCTTACCCGTATGGAGAACCCTGATCCACAGTGTGGAGGATCAATGTTATATCACTTAATGAGGAAGAAACCACTAAAATTCAATGAGAGTCCAAATCCATTAGTATCTGAGCAATGGATAAGTTCCCTAGAGAAAATATATCAGGCTTTGGGGAGTAGTGAAAGGGAAAAAGTTGTCATGGCAGTTTATCACCTCACTAGAGATGCTGATCAATGGTGGTCATTGATTCAAAACACAAAGGAAGATGATAGAGTACCAAATATGGAATGGATGGAGTTCAAAGATATTTTCTAAGAAAAATACAATTTTCATGACCATCAAGCAGATATGGAAAGACAATTTCTGAGTCTGAGACAAAATAAGGATGAGAATGTCAAAAAGTATAAGGCTACATTTACAAGGATAGCAAGGTATGCTAGAGATTATATACGTAACCCAAGAAGTAATATTGATCGTTTATTTGATGGGATAAAATAGTTTCTCCGTCAATAATTAGTCTCACAATCCATCTCATCATATGAAGACATTGTCTCTTATGCTATCAAGACAGAAAAGGAATTCTCTAAGTCTTATGACTTTAAAGTAAACCAAGAGAAGAATAGATCTGCTAATAAATCTGGGAATGGAAATAAGGGGAAGAAGGGAAAGTTTGAATATCCATCCTATGGAAAATGCGTGAAGAAACACCCCGATATTTGCTTAAATGGAATGGGAGTCTGTTACAAGTGTGGTGAAAAAGGCCACCAAGCTCGTGATTGTAAAGGGAATAAGGAAGCTACCAATGTCCAATGCTACAATTGCAGGGAGATGAGACATTATGCATATGAATTTCCTAATCATTAGGGGAACTTACCTCGGAAAAGGCCAAGGGATCAAGGCCAAGCTTATACAATCAATAATGCTGAGGTAGATGCTCTGAAAGACGTGGTGGCAGGTAATTTAATGGTTTCTTCAAGTTTAGAAAATTATTATTCGATTTTGGATCATCAAATTGTTTTATATCTTCCTAGTTTGCTAAGAAAATTAGATAATTCCAATTTGATTTAACAAGGGAGTTGTCAGTTAAAACTCCTAAGGGAAGTATTAATGCAACAATGTTTTGTGAATCAGTCCCCATTAGAGCACATAAATGTTCATTATCCACTGATCACATTTTCATACCTACGATTGAGTTTCATATAATCCTCGGTATGGATTGACTTTCGAACCATGATGAGAAGCTTTATTATAAGAAGAAGGAGGTTATTATTTTTGATGATACCATAAGGAACACCTTATCTTTAGAGCAGAATCATCACCACCTAATTCTTATCTAGATCCACACCCAATAGCTCAACTAAATTCAATTAATAGGGAGGAAGAGAATGAAATAACTGTGGGTGAGGAAAGGAATGTTAAAATAGAGTATGTACCTATTGTAAAAGAATATATGGATGTGTTTCCCGAAGATTTACCTGGACATCGTCCAGAACGAGAAGTTGAGTTTTCCATTGATTTAATTCCTGGATCAAGGCCTTTATCAAAGACCCCATATAGAATGGAAAATGTATAATTAGATGAACTAAAGAAACAACTAGAGGAATTGAGTAATAAGGGATTTATTTACACTATTGTTTCTCCATGGGGAGCCCCTATTGTTTTTGTTAAAAAGAAATATGGATCTATGAGGTTATGTCTCAACTACCGGGAGATCAATGCTATAATAATAAAGAACAAGTATCCCCTACCTAGAATTGATGATATATTTGACCAACTGCATGATGCTCAATACTTTTCAAAGATTGAACTTCGATCTGGATACCATCAGTTGTGTGTGAAGAAGGAATACATTCTTAGACAGCATTTCGAACAAGGTACGGGCATTACAAGTTTATGGTAATGCCTTTTGGGCTGACTAATGTGCCCTCTGTATTCATGGATCTAATGAATAGAGTTTTCATGAAATATCAAGATGATTTTGTGGTTTTATTTTTTGATGATATCTTGGTATACTCCAAAATCTACGACGATCATGAAAATAACTTGAAAATTATATTGAAGACTATAAGAAGACATGAATTATATGGGAAGGTTAGCAAGTGTGAATTCTGGCTTCAGGATATTTCTTTTCTTGGCCATATTGTCTCTAAAGATGGAATCTCTATTGATCCTTCTAAGACCAAGGCAATCCAAAAAATTTCCAGCACCGACGAGTATAACTGAGGTACACTGTTTTATTGGTTTAGTAGGTTAATATCGACGTTTCATTAAAAAAATTTCCTGATTGGCTAATCCATTAACGAAGCTCACACACAAAGGGGATAAATTTTTTTGGACAAAAGCTTGTGGAGAATGTTTTGAAGAACTGAAGAGAATATTATTCAATTCTCCTATATTGACTCGACCATCGGGGAATGATGGGTTTGTTATTTATAGTGTCGCATCAATGAAAGGAATAGGTTGTGTCCTTATTCAAAATGATAGGTTTATTTCCTATGCATCACAACAGATAAAATTTCATGAGCATAACTATCCTACTCACGATCTTGAGTTAGATGCTGTAATATTTGCTTTGAAGATAAGGAGACATTATCTATATGGTGAGAAATGTGAGATTTATACTGATCATAAGAGTTTGAAGTATATTTTTTCACAAAAAGAACTCAACATGAGGCAAAATAGATGGCTTGAACTACTCAATGATTATGATTGCACGATACACCACCACCCGGGGAAGGGAAATAAGGTAGAAGATGCTTTGAGAAGAAAAGATCATAGAGTTTTGAACATGATGAAAATTTAAAGGGATCCTATTTTCATGGATCGAGTAATGTTGGATATGGGAATCATCATGGAGGGTGAAACATCAATGATCTTTCAAATGGTTTCCATACCATATTTACTAGAATGTATAAAGAGTTCACAGACTAGTGATGAAGAGTTACAAAGGAAGATTAAAGTTGTGAATGATGGGATGTTGGGTGACTTGGTACATGAAGTTGGAATTTTGAAGTTTGGGAAGAGACATTGTGTTCCCAATATACCTGATCTAATACGAGAATTGTTGGATGATGCTCATAGTTCCAATTTCCCTATACAACCTGGGTGCACCAAAATGTATAGAGATTTGAAGGAACATTTTTGGCGGGATAACATGAACAGGGATATTGCTGATTTTTCTCAAGATGTATGGTTTTTTTACAAGTGAAAGCTGGAAGGAAAAAACTTGGAGGAGTCATGCATCCTTATCCCATACCTGAGTGGAAATGGGATAATATTACGATGGACATTGTCATGGGGCTACCAAAGACTCCTAGAAGGAACAATGCAATATTGGTTATTGTTGATCGTCTTACCATCATAGCACATTTTTTTCCTATAAGAGAAGATCTACCACTGGAACGTCTACAAAGACTATATATTAATGATGTTGTGAGACTTCATGGAGTACCCCTATTGATTGTTTCTGACCGTGATCCCCATTTTACTTCAAGATTTTGGAAAAGCCTTCAGAAATCGTTGGATACTGAACTTCGTTTGAGCACTTCCTACCACCCTAAAAGAGATGGACAATCAGAATGGACTATTCAAACCTTATAATACATGTTGATATCATGATCACTTGACTTTCATGGTATGTGGGATCAATATTTACCTCTGGTAGAATTTTATTATAATAATAGCTTCCATTCAAATATTCGGATGGAACCATATGAAGCATTATACAGAAAGAGATGTCACACACCAACCTTTTGGTATGGTGTTGGTGAACAAAAACTTGTAGGCCCAGAACTGGTGGAGGAAATGATGGAATAGGTGAAGGTAATCCAAAACCACATTAATGAAGCTCAACGTAGGAAAAAGAGCTATGCCAATAAACGAAGGAAGGATTTGGAATTTCTGGTAGGAGATCATGTTTTCATGAAGGTATCTCCATTGATGGGATTTATCTATTTCGGTAAGAAAGGTAAAATGAGTCCTTGGTACATCGGACCATTCGAAATTCTAGAAGGAATTGGGGCTATAGGTTACCGTTTGGAAATGCCACCAAGTCTCTCCAATGTTCATGATGTGTTCCATATATCACTGTTGAGGATATACATGACTATCCCAAGGCATGTACTTATCTATGATGAATTAGAACTGGAACCAGATCTATCTTATTGAAAAGATCCCATCAGGATTCTTGATATGAGAGAACAATTTCTCAGAAATTGAACGACTCGTTTGGTAAAAGTTTTATGGAGAAACCATAAGAAGGAAGAGGCAACGTGGGAACCCGAGAATTTATAATGAAGAACCATCTGAGTCTTTTCATGTGGTAGTATTCTAGAAATTTCGAGGATGAAATTATTTGAAGGAGAGGATAATCTAACACCCCAAGCTTCCATGGTACGCTTCCCTTTGAATAATATAATAGCGTTCGTTGTATGCAACTTCGAGTTCTAACACACACCACAACCAATCTAACTAGCCATTATGAATAGTAATACCCACATTATGAAATTTTATAAATTTTATCTCTCAAAATTGACTTCATTTTTGAATTCAGAATATCAAAATTAGCTTATGGTAAAATTTTGGAACTTTTCGGATAACATTTATATTTTGATAAATAGTGAAAACTACTAAATTTTAATTCAAAACAACTTTTTTAATCAAAATAATTAATAATGATAAATTATGAATTTGAGTGATTTTAAAGTACAGTTAGAATATATTTTTACCATTTAATACAATTTTGGTGATTTGAAATAATTTTACAATTAAACCGAACATGAACAAGGGTCAATCTTTTGATAGTTATTATCTATTAAATACACGCTTTTTGTTTTAACAACGAGAATTATTTTAATTTAATTTATGTCACTTCTGTGTTTTGAATTTGGAAAAATGGATTCCATATTTGGAATTAGGATATCCAAATTGTGTAAATAGGTAACTTTTATTTTTAAACATTTTGAATAATTAATTCGGTATATATTTTATTTACCATGGTTAAAGGGTAAATCTGGTAAATAAGGGTAAAAAAATAATATTATAATAATAATAAATTACCCTAAAAAACATCCTGACCTTATTTGTTGATACATTTCCGACCTTGGTCATATTTGGGTTGATTTTGGAACCCCATGGAGCCACTTGTAAGTGATAATGAGACTTTATATTAATTAAGCTAAAATAAATACAAAAATGACATAAGCATATATCTTTTAGAAAAACAATTTTTACATAGGGTTATATATGTTGGATTTTCGACTATAAAAATTCATTAGAAATATAAACAGATTTCCTACATAATGGTATTTTATTTTTAATTTTTAGACATTTAATAATTAATGTTATTTATGACACAATAATGATGCAGTATTTTAATTATTAATGAAAGAATCAAATAATTGGTATTATAAATGTTAAAATTAATATAATTTGAATGTTTTGATGACATTCATGATTTTTATTGCTTGATATGACATTATAGGATTGCTTAAATTAATTTTTTTTTGAATTAATAATGTTTTTAATACTTTAACTAAAATAAATTATAGAATAGTTTCAAAATTCACATAAATGAGTTTTTAAAACAAATATTATATTATTAATTGATATTAAATTCCTTAAAATCTAATGTTCGGCCAAGGGACTTATAAAATGATAGGTGTATCATTAATAGACCACTTGGGTGTCTCTTGGAGGTATATATTATGTTTATTAACTATATAATATAAAAATACAAAGTGACATTGTAAGTGTAAAACTAATTAACTAAGAGTTAAAACTAAAACATAAGGTTAATATAATGACCCAAACCTGTCGAAATTCTATTGGTTGAGTTGTTTTCGACCCATCCCCACCTTTAACATTAAATAATCCACTTTGGAGGAATTATATACCGAATATGAATTTATTATAAAATAATATTTCTAGTTTTTCCAAAGGTGCCCCTTACCCCTCTTATAAAAGGGCACTCCCCCTTCTCACTAATTCACACATTCAAAGCCTTTTGGTTCAGCCAAACCCTACCCAAATACTCTCTAAACTTTCCTAAATTCAACCTAGAGGACTTATTTTGATCATAAATCAAACTTATAGATCCCTTTTCATCAAATCAAAAGGAAGACCCCGAAGAAGAGGTAATGTTTTCACCACCCTTTTTCAAGTTCATTTCTTCTTCAACTTCTTTTTTCATTGTTATTCCCATTCTAAAATATTAAATCCAGTATCTCATATATAATGTGATATTATTATAAATATGGTACAACCATATTCCGTATTCTTGTAGGATCGAAATAATGTTGTAGATGCTCAATATACAATAGGGGGGGGGGGTGAATTGTACACTTTAAAAATTCCTTTGGAACCTTTAAAGTTGGTTACGATTAACTATGTTTTCCTTAAGCAAATGAAATGGCTAAGTTTATCAAAGTTAAACTAAGAAAATTCAAAACACCTATTAATTCCAATTGAAATCATGGAATAAGGAATGAATTTATAAACTTCAAGTCCTATGTTCTTGCTTAAAACTGGAAAGAGATTTTGAAAGTAGGTTCCAGAAATATGGTTCCGGAATTGAAACCTAATTAAATATTACAATATGAGATTCTACCTTAAAGTGTATATAATCTAAATTAAACAATGTAAAAGTAGGGAAGTACAAGAAAGTTATACTTTCATTTTTATACAGAATTCAGCGGAAACAAACAAGTAGTAAAACTACTAGTAACAAGATATAAGTCTTTTAACCCAAAGAGAAGGGTATCCAACAACCTTGGATAAAGGTCCCTTCATTTATACTTTCAAGCATGTCTGTCTTACCCACACCCGGGTAAGCCCTTGATACGAAGATCAGAGTCTCTGTCTTGCTATCCCTGCAAGCCCTCAACTTCAAGGCAGTTGACAACCTATGTCTTCCTCAGCAAGGAAGCCCTTGAACTTCAAGGTAGTTGGCACCTCTGTCTTCCTATCCCAGGAATTCCTTGAATGTAATCACCCACATTCGGAGTCGCACAAAGCTTTGAGAGTTAATAAGAGCCTCTCTCTCTAGAAATCACTTCAACAGCATGTGTGCACAATATCGAAGAAGTTATCCATCAGCTATCAGTTCTGAGATCTCTCAAATGAGATCCTATTTATAGGCAAGGTCGGCCTCCTTTCAAACGGTCATATTTTCTTCAAAAATTGGAGGGACCTGTACATGTGTAACTTAACCAACGGTTAGTTTATAACAGAATAGATGACATCGTTTTATAACAAAACAAGTGAAACAGAAAATACGACATCATTTAAAGTCTAACTCAAAAGTTCAGAGTGAAGGTTTGGAGTGTAAAAAAAATTTCAAAGAGTAGACAAATTATAAAAGTAAAAGAAAAATGAAAGTTAAGAGTCTAACCAAAAATAATTTTCGGAGTCTAAATAAATTCGGAGTGTATAAAACAAAGATGATCAGATTCTATTTAATAGGTAAATTCGAAATGAGAATTCGGAATGAGAATTCCTCAACAGAATTCATAATGAGAATTCGTATCCAGAATTCGGAGTAGAACTTTATCAGAGTTCGTATCCAGAATTCATAATGAAACTTCATTACAGTTCTCATCCAGAATTCGGAGAGAAACTTCATTACAGTGCTCATCCTGAATTCGGAGTGAAACTTCATTACAGTTCTCATCCAGAATTCATAGTGAAACTTCATTACAGTTCTCATCCAGAATTCGAAGTGAAACTTCATTACAGTTCCCATCCTAAATTCAGAGCCTAAAATAGAATGCTTCGTATCAAAGTTTCAAACGATTCTGAGAATATAGAAATGAATCTGAGTCTTATAATTAAGAAAAATATGAATATAGATAATGAAAATATGGTAAAAATAATTTTCCTTATAAAAGAGATTTTTCTTATAAATGCAATTTTCCTTATAAAAGCAATTTTCATTATAAAAGCAATTTTCCTTATAAAAGAAATTTTCTTATAAAAGCAATTTTCCTTATAATATAAATTTTCCTTATAAAAGAAATTTTCCTTATAAAAGAAATTTTCCTTAAAGATAAGGGGTTTTTGATTTTCAAAACAATAAGGAATGGAAAAGTCATAAGGAAAACCTTATTGACTCAACAATCTCCCCCTTTTGGAAAGCACAAACATCCTTACGAAAAAGAAATTCTAAGAAGAAAGAAAAACATTAAGGCTTATCTCCCTTTTCTTATGAATGTTGATGAATATGAATAACTCCCCCTTAGGATTTGAAACTCTAAGGATCATTTTCTTGGTTTCCGGAATGATATTTCATTAAGAATAAGAAAGTCTTCTTTAATGAAAAATTTCCCCTTAGATGAACCTTATTAGAGTCTGTTTTCTTTCTCACCCTTTTTAAGATTATTTTCCCCCTTTATTATGGTTCTTTTCCTTCTCCCTCTTTGTGATTTTCAAAAAGAATTCAAGGGAATGGAAAATATAACAAGGTACCTGAAAAATTAGTAGCAACAACAAAAGAAACGAGCAAGCGCAATTTTCATTAAGTTTGAAAGCTCAACAACAAAGAAGATAAGATACAACAAAAGATCAGATGTCTATTTTGGATATTTTTCCTTCTCCATGAGACCCTTAAGAATATTCTTTATCTTCTTCAAGTCTTTATGTTCTCCCTTCGCTTTCTTCTCTAACACAAAAATTCGATCATTTTGAGCATCAATATTTTCTTCCTGGGCTTGAAGCTTTTCTTCCTGAGCCTGAATATTTTCTTTCTGAGCAAGAAGCTTTTCTTCCTGAGCCTTCAATATTTGTTCTTGCTTTAACAACTTTTCTTCAAACTAAATCTGATGATCCCTTTCATACTTCTAGTTTTGAGAAACAGAATTCAGCTTCCCATTCAGATCTATGACTTCTTGAATTCGGGAATTCATTTCATCTGTCAAATTTTCTTCAAAGGAAGAATTAAGTTCATTTATCTTCCTGTCTTATGTCTCAAAAGCATCCTTAAAATTATCTTAGAATTCATCAAAGAGCCTCATCTCTTCTACAGTCTTCCTTGACCAACTAGTCATCCTCTTTCATGATCTTTTGTGGGCTACATAGCCAACAAAGGAATTTTGAACTGAGCCTCTATCTCAACACATTTATCCATAACCATTGATACGAAGTCTATTTTCTGATTCAAAGCATGTTGGAGCATCTGGCATCTTGAATCAATACTTGAGAAGGTCGTAATAGTACCTACCAACTTCTTTAATGACTGAACAACAAAGTCATTCCCCAACAAAGATGACTCCGAATCTGAGACTTTGCTTGGAGAATTTTCTTCTTCAAAATGGTCATCCTTATTCTTAGAAGAATCACCAACGAATCTTCTCTTTACAACCACTGAGCTCGGGGTATCAACAAATAGTTACTTTCCCTTGTCCTTTTTCGGAATGGTTTGTTGTTCCGAAGTCTTCTGTTCACTACCAGAAACTTGAACAACATTGTCTTCATCATCAGCAACTTTTTGAGCGCCAACCTCTATGTTCTCCATTTTAGAAACATAATTTAGAAGTTGTTCCTCCTCTGCATAATAGGCTACTTATTGTTCTCTTTCCTCGTCATCCTTCCCTGGAGTGACTAACTTGGATGATTCATCTTCGGATGTTCGGAGCGACAAATGTTCTGATGGTGTCCCCTTGTAATCATCTACTTGCTTCAAAACATCTCCAGTGTCACCACTACCTTCAGCAACTGCCTATTCTTCTTGGACTTTCTCAATCTGCACTACTTTTTCAACATGCTTAGAAACTACCTCTTCCGGGGCGACAAGGTTTCTTCCTGGAGTCTGAGGTAGAGATTCCAAAGAAAAATATCTCAGAATGGGAATGTTTGCTGAAACCATCTCATTAAACTTCAACAATGTCTGAGCTACCTCGGCTTCAGACATCTTCTTCTTAAGCTTCTTTTCATTCACTTGTTTTTCTAGTTCATCTACAGTTCTTTCCTTCAATGCCTTAGCCTCCACAGGATACAAGCCAAACTGAGGCTCCTCTTGCACTCTTTTCTCTTTGATTTCCCTACATTTAGTAACTACTTCATCTGGGTAAGCTTTCTTCTTCTTTGGTTTTGGAGGTGTGGAATGAACTTCCTTAGATTTGGGATTCTCTGCTTCTCCTTCAACTTCTTTCATCTTTCCCTTCCTCACTGGCTTAGAGGATTCAAGTTCAGCAACATTCGGAACCATTTCTTCTTGAGCAGGTAAATCAATAAACTGACCAGTCTTCTTGTCGAAGGCTACATCCATCCTTTTGAGTGTACCATCACTCACCAGCATAATTTTTCAAACTCATGGATTAGATTTTCTAGCCTCCTTGAAAGACTCAAGGCACCGAACTATCGACTTTGAGAGGATTTCTGGATACATTATGATCTGATCTCTCAGATTCCCTTTCTTAAAATTCTAAAGGGTAATAATAATGTGTTTCATCAGGTTAAATTTCCTTAGATTTATCAGAAAATCTAGAATATAAATCTCACTCTTCTTTAGACTATCTTTGTCACCCTTTCTCGGTACGATAGGGCATTGTACCCATAATTCTAGAATCTGGAAATTCATAGATAGAGAAGCATTTTTTGGAGCCTTATCATCTGATAGTCCGAGAGTTTCCAAAGCCTTATCCTTGTCGAAGCTTCCCTTTGAATCTGGAAAAACATGAGAAATGAACTCGGCTTCTCCTTCATTGTTCAGCCTAACCAAGCTGGCTGCCTTGGAATAAGAAAGATTATAAGTCTTTCTATAAGACTTAAACAATAATTTATCCCTTCCATCTTCTTTAAGAAAGGAAACTGTCTCATAGAACTCTACAAGAAAATATGAAAAAAATTAATCTTGATTCCCGGGATTAGACACCGCAACATCTTCCCATCCATTGAGCTTAATATTCTTGGATATAAGAGAATCATAATTGTTGAATAATTCAGGATAAACCAATCTTTCTCTATATACTAACCACTTCGAAATCGGCTTAGAGGAAGGCATGTCTTGAGAAGCTACTTCCACAGACATTCAGATCTGAAGACATCTGAGAAGTTTGGAATGGAGAAAGCTGATGTTCAGAACGACTATAAAATGGAGAGGCAGAGCTTTGGGATGCTGGAGCTTGAAAACTGATGTGGGACAACCATTTTGGGTCCCCGTTATATAGGCAACGAAAAAACGGTTCAACTTCCACGGTTGATCGAATGGTTGTGACAAGATGAGATCAGATCTGACGGTTGAAAACCAATTCTCAAGAAAACTTGAATCCGATCTTTTGAGGATTTTATTAAAAACAAAGTATTAAGAAAACTATAATTTGAAAACAAAATATAGGAAAATTCCATCAAGTAAAGTATGATTACAAAAACTTGAGTAAGGAAATCATACCTTTCGGATTGGCTTAGGAGGATTATTCGTAATCACAAAGTTCGGAATGACAAAGTTCGGAATGACAAAGTTTGGAATGAGAAAATGAGCAAGAAAAACTTATATGTGAGTACAAGTATTCCAGTGACCTGCTCTGATACCAATTTTAGGATCTAAATAATGTTGTAGATGCTCAATATACAGGAGGGGGGGGGGGTGAGTTGTACACTTTAAAAATTCCTTTGGAACCTTTAAATTTAGTTACGATTAACTATGTTTTCTTTAAGCAAAGGAAAGGGCTAAGTTTAACAAAGTTAACCTAAGAAAATTCACAATACCTCTTAACACCAATTGATAACATGGAATAAGGAATGAAGTTATAAACATCAAGTCCTATGTACTTCCTTAAAACAGGAAAGAGATTCTGAAAGTAGGTTCCATAAATATGGTTGTAGAAATTGAAACTTAACTAAAGATTACAATATGAGATTCTAGCTTAAAGCGTATAGAATCTAAATGAAACAAAGTACAAGTAGAGAAGTATAAGAAACTTATTCTTTTCTTATAATACAGAATGCAGTGGAAATAAACAAGTAGTAAAACTATAAGTAACAAGATATATGTCTTTTAACCCAAAGAGAAGGGTATCCAACAACCTTGGATAAAGGTCCCTTGATTTATACTTTCAAGAAAGTCTGTCTTACCCACACAAGGGTAAGCCCTCGATACGAAGATCAGAGTCTCTATCTTGCTATCCCCGCAAGCCCACAACTTCAAGGTAGTTGGCAACATCTGTCTTCCTCAGCAAGGGAGCCCTTGAACATCAAGGTAGTCAGCACCTCTGTCTTCCTATCCTCGGAAGTCCTCGAATGTAATCACCATCATTCGGAGTCGCATGAAGCATTGAGAGTTAATAAGAGCCTCTCTCTCTATAAATCACTTCAACAACATGTGTGCACAATATCGAAGATGTTATAAATCAGTTATCAGTTCTGAGCTCTTTCAAATGATCTCCTATTTATAGGCAAGGTCGGCCTCCTTTCCAACGGTCATATTTTTCTTAAAAATCGGAGGGACCTGTACACGTGTAACTTAACCAACAGTTAGTTTATAATTGAATAGACGACATCATTTTATAACAAAACAAGTGAAACAGAATATACGACATTGTTTAATGTCTAACTCAAAAGTTCACAGTGAAGGTTCAGAGTGTAAACAAAATGTCAAATAGTAGAAAAATTATAAAAGTAAAAGCAAAATGAATGTTCGGAGTCTAACCAAAAATAATTTTCAGAGTCTAAATAAATTCGGAGTGTATAAAATAAAGATGATCATATGGTAAAAATGATCCAGAATTCGGAGTGAAACTTCATTAGAGTTCTCATCCAGAATTCGAAGCCTAAAACAGAATGCTTCATATCAAAGTTTCAAACGATTCAATGAATATAGAAATGAATCTGAATCTTATACTTAAGAAAAATATGAATATATATATAATGAAAATATGGTAAAAATAATTTTCCTTATAAAAGCGATTTTCCTTATAAAATCAATTTTCCTTATAAAATCAATTTTCCTTATAAAAAAAATTTTCCTTATAAAATTAATTTTTCTTATAAAAGAAATTTTCCTTAATGATAAGGTGTTTTTGATTTTCAAAACAAGATGGAATGGAAAAGTCAAAAAGAAAACCTTATTGACTCAACAATATCCCATTTTTGGAAAGCACAAACATCCTTACGGAAAAGAAAGTCTAAGAAGAAAGAAAAGCATTAAGGCTTATCTCCCTTTACTTATGGATGTTGATGAATACAACTAACTCCCCCTTAGGATTTGAAACTCTAAGGATCGTATTGTAGATTTCAGGAATGATATTTCATTAAGAATAAGAATTTCTTCTTTAATGAAAAACTCCCCCTTAGATGAACTCTATTAGAGTTTGTTTTCTTTCTCACCCTTTTTAAGATTATTTTTCCCCCTTTATTAGGGTTCTTTTCCTTCTCCCCCTTTGTTATTTTCAAAAATAAATCAAGGGAATGGAAAATATAACAAGGTACCTAAAAAATTAGTAGCAACATCAAAAGAAACGAGCAAGCACAATTTTCATTAAGTTTTAAAGCTCAACAACAAATAAGATAAGATACAACAAAATATCGGATGAATATTTTGGATATTTTTCCATCACCATGAGACCCTTAAGAATAGTCTTTATCTTCTTCAAGTCATTATGGTCTTCCTCGGCTTGCTTCTCTAAAACAACAATTCTTGCATTTTGAGCTTCAATCTTTTCTTCCTGGGCTTGAAGCTTTTCTTCCTGAGCCTAATGCTTTTCTTCCGGAGCCTGAAACTTTTCTTCCTGAGCCTTCAAGATTTGTTCTTTCTTTAACAACTTTTCTACAAAATCAATCTGATGATCCCTTTCATACTTCCAGTTTTGAGAAACAGAATTCAGCTTCCCATTCAGATCTATGACTTCATGAATCCAGAAATTCTTTTCATCTGTCAAATTTTCTTCAAAGGAAGAAGTATGTTCATTTATCTTCCTGTCTTCTGTCTCAAAAGAATCCTTAACATTATCTTGGAATTCATCAAAGTGCCTCATCTCTTCTACTGTCTCTCTTGACCGACTAGTCATCCTCTTGCAAGATCTTTTGTGGGATTCATAGCTGACAATGAAAGTTTTCAATTGAGCCACTATCTCAACACATTTGTCCATAACCATGGATACAGAGTCTGTTTTCTGATTCAAAGCATGTTGGAGCATCTGGCACCTTGAGTCAATACTTGAGAAGGTCGTAAAAGTACCTACCATCTTCTTTAATGACTAGACAACAAAGTCATTCCCCAACGAAGATGAATCCGATTCCGAGACTTTTCTTGGTGAATTTTCTTCTTCAAAATTATCATCCTTATTCATAGATGAATCACCAACTTCCCTTCTATTTACATCCACTGAGCTCAGGGTATCAACATCAAGTTGCTTTCCCTTGTCCTTTTTTGTAATGGTTTGCTGTTCTGGAGTCTTCTGTTCACTATCAGAAACTTGAACAACATTGTCTTCATCATCAGCAACTTTATGAGCGCCAACCTCTATGTTCTCCATTTGAGAAACATCATGTAGAAGTTGTTCCTCCTCTGCATGATAGGCTACTTCTTGTTCTCCTTCCTCCTCATCTTTCCCTGGAGTGACTAACTTTGATGATTCAGCTTCTGAAGTTCGTAGCGACAAATGTTCCGAAGGTGTCACCATATAATCATCTACTTGGTTTAAAACATTTCCAATGTCACCACTATCTTCAGCAACTGCTTCTTCGTCTTTGACTTGCTCAATATGCTCTACTTCCTCAACATGCTTAGCAACTTCCTCTTCCGGGGTGACAAGATTTCTTCCTGGAGTCTTAGGTAGAGATTCCGAAGAAAAAGATCTCGGAATGGGAATATTCACTGAAACCATCTCATTAAACTTCATCAAAGTCTAAGCTACCTCAGCTTCAGACATCTTCTTAAGCTTCTTTTCTTTCACTTGTTTTTCTAGTTCATCTGCATTTATTTCCTTCAAGGCCTTAGCCTCTGCAGGATCCAATCCAAACTGAGGCTCCCCTTGCACTCTCTTCTCTTTGATTTCCCTCCATTTAGCAACTAATTCATCTGGGTAAGCTTTCTTATTCTTCGATTTTGGAGGTGCGGAATGAACTTCCTTAGATTTGGGATTCTCTTATACTCCTTCAACTTCTTTCATCTTTATCTTCCTCACTGGCTTAGAGGATTCAGGTTTAGAAACTTTCAGAACCGTTTCTTCTTGAGCAGGTAAATCAATAAATAGACCAGTCTTCTTATCGAAGGCTAAAACCATCCATTTGAGTGTACCATCACTCACCAGCATGATTTTGCAAACTATTGGCTTAGACTTTCAAGCCTCCATGAAAGACTCAAGGCACAGAACTATAAACTTTGAGAGGATTGCTGGATACATTATTATCTGAGATTTAGATTCCATTTCTTAACATTCTCAAGGGTAATAAGAATGTGTTTCATCAGGTTAAACTTCCTTAGATTTATCAGAAAATATAGAATATAAATCTCACTCTTCTTCAGACTATCTTTGTCACCCATTCTCGGTACAATAAGGCCTTGTACGCAAAATTCTAGAATCCAAAAATTTGTAGATAGAGAAGCAATTTTCGGAGCCTTATCATCTGACAGTCCGAGAGTTTTAAAAGCCTTTTCCTTGTCGAAGCTTCCCTTTGAATCCGGAAAAACATGAGAAATGAACTCGGCTTCTCCTTCATTGTTCAGCCCTACCAAGCTGGCTGCCTTGGCATAAGAAAGCTTATAAGTCTTTCCATAAGACTTAAACGATAATTTCTCCCTTCCATCTTCCTTAAGGAAGGAAACTGTCTCATAGAACTCTACAAGAAAATCCAAAAAAAACATCATCTTGATTCCTGGGCATAGACAACACAACATCTTCCCATCCATTGAGCTTAATATTCTTGGATATAAGAGAATCATAATTGTTGAAGAGATCAGGATGAACCAACCTTTCTCTATATACTAACCACTTCAAAATTGGCTTAGAGGAATACATTTCTTGAGAAGCTACTTCCACAAACTTTTGGATCTGAAGACCTCTGAGAAGTTCGGAACGGAGAAAGATGAAGTTCGGAATGGCTTTAAAACGGAGAGGCAGAGCTTCGAGACGCTGGAGCTTGAAAAAAAATGTGGGACAACCATTTGGCATCCCCTTTATATAGGCAATGAAAAAACGGTTCAACTTCCATGGTTGATCGATCAGTTGTGATAAGCTGAGATCCAATTTGACGGTTGAAAACCAATTCTCAAGAAAACTTGAATCTGATATTCTGAGGTTTTTATTAAAAACAAAGACTTAAGAAAACAATAATCCGAAAACAAAATATAAGAAAATTCTAGCAAGTAAAGTATGATTACGAAAACATGAGTAAGGAAATCATACCTTTCGGATTGGCTTAGAAGGATTATTCGTAATCACAAAGTTCAGAATGACAAAGTTCGGAATGACAAAGTTCGGAATGAGAAAATGAGCAATAAAAACTTATACGTGAGAAAAAGTATTTCAGAGACCTGCTCTGATACCAATTGTAGGATCATAATAATGTTGTAGGTGCTCAATATACAAGAGGGGGGGTGAATTTTACACTTTAAAAATTCTGTTGGAACCTTTAAAGTTAGTTACGATTAACTATGTTTTTCTTAAGAAAAGGAAAGGGCTATGTTTAACAATGTTAAACTTAGAAAATTCACAACACCTCTTAACACCAATTGAAAAATTGGAATAAAAAATGAAGTTATAAACTTCAAGTCCTATGTACTTGCTTAAAACTGGAAAGAGATTCCGAAAGTAGGGTCCAGAAATATGGTTCCAGAAATTGAAACATAACTAAAGATTACAATATGTGATTCTACCTTAAAGCGTATATAATTTAAATGAAAAAATGTACAAGTAGGGAAGTATAAGAAAGTTATAGTTTCCTTATAATGCAGAATGCAGTGGAAACAAACATGTAGTAAAACTACATGTAACAAGATATAAGTCTTTTAACCCAAAGATAAGGGTATCCAATAACCTTGGATAAAGGTCCCTTGATTAATACTTTCAAGAAATTCTGTCTTACCCACACCAGGGTAATCCCTCTATATGAATATTGGAGTCTCTATCTTGCTATCCCCGCAAGCCCTCAACTTCAAGGTAGTTGGCAACCTCTGTCTTCCTCAGCATGAAAGCCCTCAAACTTCAAGGTAGTCGGCACCTTTGTCTTCCTATCCCCGGAACTCCTTGAATGTAATCACCAACATTCAAAGTCACACGAAGCTTTGAGTGTTAATAAGAGAATCTCTCTCTATATTTCACTTCAACAGCACGTGTGCACAATATCGAAGAAGTTATCCATCAGTTATCAGTTATGAGCTCTTTCAAATGAGCTCTTATTTATAGGCAAGGTCGGCCTCATTTCCAACGGTCATACATTCCTTAAAAATCGGAGGGACCTGTACACGTGTAACTTAACCAATGGTTTGTTTATAACAGAATAGACGACATCGTTATATAACAAAACAAGTGAAACAGAAAATACGACATCATTTAAAGTCTAACTCAAAAGTTCGGAGTGATGGTTCAGAGTGTAAACACAATGTCAAACAGTAGACAAATTATAAAATTAAAAGCAAAATGAATGTTCGGAGTCTAGCAAAAAATAATTTTTGGAGTCTAAATAAATTTGGAGTGTATAAAACAAAGATGATCAGATTCTGTTTAATAGGTAAATTCAGAATGATAATTCATCAATAGAATTATTAATAAGAATTTGTATCCAGAATTCAGAGTAGAACTTTATCAGAGTTCGTATCCAGAATTTGGAATGAAAATTCATTACAGTTCTCATCCAGAATTCGGAGTGAAACTTCATTACAGTTCTCATCCAGAATTCGGAGTGAAACTTCATTACAGTTCTCTTCCAGAATTTGGAGTGAAACTTCATTACAGTTCTCATCCAGAATTCGGAGTGAAACTTTATTACAGTTCTCATCCAGAATTTGAAGCCTAATATAGAATGCTTCATATCAAAGTTTCAAACAATTCCTAGAATATAGAAATGAATACGAATCCTATACTTAAGAAAAATATGAATATAGATAATGAAAATATGGTAAAATTAATTTTCCTTATAAAAGCGATTTTCCTTATAAAAGAAATTTTCCTTATAAAAGCAATTTTCTTTATAAAAGAAATTTTCATTATAAAAGAAATTTTCCTTATAAAATCAATTTTTCTTATAAAAGAAATTTTCCTTATTAAAACAATTTTCCTTAAAGATATGGTGTTCGTGATTTTTAAAACAAGAAGGAATGGAAAAGTTATAAGGAAAACCTTATTTACTCAACAATCTTTCCCTTTTTGGAAAGAACAAACATCCTTATGAAGAAGTAAGCCTAAGAAGAAAGAAAAACATTAAGTCTTATCTCCCTTTGCTTATGGATGTTGATGAATATGACTAACTCCTACTTAGGCTTTGAAACTCAAAGGATCGTATTCTAGATTTCCGGAATGATATTTCATTAAGAATAAGAAAGTCTTATTTAATGAAAAACTCCCCCTTAGATAAACCCTATTAGAATTTGTTTTCTTTCTCACCCTTTTTTAAGATTATTTTCCCCCCTTTATTAGGGTTCTTTTCCTTCTCCCCCTTAGTGATTTTCAAAAATAATTCAAGGGAATGGAAAATATCACAAGGTACCTGAAAAATTAGTAGCAACAATAAAAGAAACGAGAAATCACAATTTTCATTAAGATTGAAAGCTCAACAACAAAGAATATAAGATACAAAAAAAGATCGAATGTCTATTTTGGATCATTTTCCTTCTCCATGAGACACTTATGAATAGTCTTTATCTTCTTCAAGACTTTATGGTCTTCCTCGGCTTGCTTCTCTAACACAACAATTCATGCATTTTGAGCTTCAATCTTTTCTTCCTGGGCATGAATATTTTCTTCCTGAGCCTGAAGATTTTCTTCTTAAGCCTTCAAGATTTGTTCTTGCTTTAATAACTTTTCTTCAAACTCAATATGATGATCCCTTTAATACTTATGGTTTTTAGAAACCGTATTCAGCTTCCCATTCAAATCTTTGACTTCTTGAATCCGGAAATTCTTTTCATCTGTCAACTTTTCTTCAAAGGAAGAAGTAAGTTCATTTATCTTCCTATCTTCTGTCTCAAAAGCATCCATAAAATTATCTTGGAATTCATCAAAGAGCCTCATCTCTTATACAGTATTCCTTGACCAACTAGTCATCCTCTTGCATGATCTTTTGTGGGATTCATTGCCGACAATGAAAGTTTTGAACTGAGACTCTATCTCAACACATTTGTCCATAACCATGGATACAGAGTCTATTTTCTGATTCAAAGAATGTTGGAGCATCTATATTCTTGAATAAATACTTGAGAAGGTCAGAATAGTACCTACCAACTTCATTAATGGCTGAACAACAAAGTCATTCCCCAACAATGATGACTCTGAATCCGAGACTTTTCTTGGAGAATTTTCTTCTTCAAAATGATCAACCTTCTTCTTAGAAGAATCACCAACTTCCCTTCTCTTTACAACCATTGAGCTCAAGGTATCAAAACAAGTTTCTTTCCCTTGTACTTTTTCAGAATGGTTTGAAGTTCTGGAGTCTTCTGTTCACTATCAAAAACTTGAACAACATTGTCTTCATCATCAGCAACTTTTTCAGTGCCAACCTCTATGTTCTCCCTTTGAGAAACATCATGTAGAAGTTGTTTATCCTCTGCATGATAGGCTACTTCTTGTTCTCCTTCCTCCTCATCCTTCCCTGGAGTGACTAACTTTGATGATTCAGCTTCTGAAGTTCGGAGAGACAAATGTTCCGAAGATGTCCCCTTATAATCATCTACTTGCTTCAAAACATCTCCGGCGTCACCAATACCTTCAGCAACTGCATCTTCTTCTTCGACTTGCTCAATCTGCTCTACTTCCTCAACATGCTTAGCAACTACCTCTTCCTGGGCGAAAAGGTTTCTTCCTGGAGTCTCAGGTAGAGATTCCAAAGAAAAAGATCTCAAAATGAGAATGTTCGCTGAAACCATATCATTAAACTTCAACAAAGTCTGAGATACCTCAGCTTCAGACATCTTCTTCTTAAGCTTCTTTTCTTTCACTAGTTTTTCTAGTTCATCTGCAGTTTTTTCTTTCAAGGCCTTATCCTCCGTAGGATCCAAGCCAAACTGAGGCTCCCCTTGCACTCTATTCTCTTTGATTTCCCTCCATTTAGAAACTACTTCATCTGGGTAAGCTTTCTTCTTCTTCGGTTTTGGAGGTGTGGAATGAACTTCCTTAGATTTGGGATTCTCTGCTTCTCCATCAACTTCTTTAATCTTTCTCTTCCTCATTGGCTTAGAGGATTCGGGTTCAGCAACTTTCGGAACCGTTTATTCTTGAGCAGGTAAATCCATAAACTGACCAGTCTTCTTGTCGAAGGCTACATCCATACTTTTGAGTGTACCATCAATCACCAGTATAATTTTGAAAACTCTTGGCTTAGACGTGCAAGCCTCCTTGAAAGAATCAAGGCACCGAACTATCAACTTTGAGAGGATTACTGAATACATTATGATTTGAGCTCTCAGATTCCCTTTCTTAACATTATCAAGGGTAATAAGAATGTGTTTCATCAGGTTAAACTTCCTTAGATTTATCATAAAATATAGAATACAAATCTCATTATTCTTCAGACTATCTTTTTCACCCTTTCTTAGTACGATAAGGCCTTGTACCAATAATTCTAGATTCTAGAAATTCATAGAGAGAGATGCAATTTACGGAGCCTTATCATCTGACAGTCTGAGAGTTTCCAAAGCCTTTTCCTTGTCGAAGCTTCCCTTTGAATCTGGAAAAACATAAGAAATGAACTCAGCTTCTCCTTTATTTTTTAGCCCTACCAAGCTAGCTGCCTTGGCATAAGAAAGATTATAAGTCTTTCTATAAGACTTAAACGATAATTTCTCCCTTCCATCTTTCTTATGGAATGAAACTATCTCATAGAACTCTACAAGAAAATCCGAAAAAACTTCATCATGATTCCCCGGCTTAGACACCGCAACATATTCCCATCCGTTGATCTTAATATTCTTTGATATAAAAGAATCATAATTTTTGAATAAATCAAGATGAACCAACCTTTCTCTATATACTAACCAATTCGAAATCGGCTTAGAGGAAGACATGTCTTGAGAAGCTACTTCCACAGACATTCGTATCTGAAGACCTCTGAGAAGTTTGGAACGGAGAAATCTGAATTTCGAAACGGCATTAAAACGGAGAAGCAGAGCTTCAGGATGCTAGAGCTTGATAACTAATGTGGGATAACCATTTGGGGTCCCCTTTATATAGGAAACGAAAAACGGTTCAACTTCCACAGTTGATCGAACGGTTGTGACAAGATGAGATCAGATCTAACGGTTGAAAACCAATTCTCAAGAAAACTTGAATCCGATCATTTGAGATTTTTATTAAAAACAAAGACTTAAGAAAACTATAATCTGAAAACAAAATATAAGAAAATTCCAGCAAGTAAAGAATTATTACAAAAACTTGAGTAAAGAAGTCATACCTTTCAGATTAGCTTAGGAGGAATATTCGTAATCACAAAGTTCGGAATAACAATGTTCGGAATGACAAAGTTTGGAATGAGAAAATGAGCAAGAAAAATTTATACGTGAGTACAAATATTTCAGAGACCTACTCTGATACCAATTGTAGGATTGAAATAATGTTGTAGATGCTCAATATACAAGAGGGGGGTGAATTGTACACTTTAAAAATTCCTTTAGAACCTTTAAAGTTAGTTACGATTAACTATGTTTTCCTTAACCAAAGGAAAGGGCTAAGTTTAACAAAGTTAAACTAATCAAATTCAAAACACCTATTAACACCAATTGAATTATTGGAATAAGGAATGAAGTTATAAACTTCAATCCCTATGTACTTGCATAAAACTAGAAATAGATTCTGAAAGTAGGTTCTGGAAATATGGTTTCGGAAATTGAAACTTAACTAAAGATTACAATATGAGATTCTACCTTAAAGCGTATATAATCTAAATGAAACAATGTACAATTTGGTAAGTATAAGAAAGTTATACATTCCATATAATACAGAATCCAGTAGAAACAAACAAGTAGTATAACTATAAGTAACAAGATATAAGTCTTTTAACCTAAAGAGAAGGGTATCCAACAACCTTGGATAAAGGTCCCTTGATTTATACTTTCAAGAAATTCAGTCTTACACACACCAGTGTAAGCCCTCGATACGAAGATTGGAGTCTCTGTCTTGTTATTTCCGCAGGCCCTCAACTTTAAGGTTGTTGGAAACCTCTGTCTTCCTCAGCAAGGAAGCCCTTCAACTTAAAGGTAGTCGGCACCTCTGTATTCCTATCTCCGGAAGTCCTCGAATGTAATCACCAACATTCGGAGTCGCACGAAGCTTTGAGAGTTAATAAGAGCCTCTCTCTCTAGAAATCATTTCAACAGCATATGTGCACACTATTGAAGAAGTTATCCATCAGTTATCAGTTTTGAGCTCTTTCAAATGAGCTCCTATTTATAGGCAAGGTCGGCCTCCTTTCCAATGGTCATATTTTCCTTAAAATTCGGAGGGACCTGTACACGTGTAACTTAGCCAATGTTTAGTTTATAACAGAATAGACGACATTGTTTTATAAAAAACAAGTGAAACAGAAAATACGACATTGTTTAAAGTCTAACTCAAAAGTTCAGAGTGAAGGTTCGGAGTGTAAGAAAAATGTCAAAGAGTAGACAAATTATAAAAGTAAATGAAAAATGAACGTTCAGAGTCTAACCAAAAATAATTTTCGGAGTCTAAATAAATTTGGAGTGTATAAAACAAAGATTATCAGATTCTGTTTAATAGGTAAATTCGGAACGAGAATTCAGAATGAGAATTCATCACCAGAATTCGTAATGAGAATTCGTATCCAGAATTCGGAGTAGAACTTTATCAGAGTTCGTATCCAGAATTCAGAATGAAACTTCATTACAGTTTTCATCCAGAATTCGGAGTGAAACTTCATTATAGTTCTCATCCAGAATTCGGAGTGAAACTTCATTACAGTTCTCATCCCGAATTGGGAGTGAAACTTCATTACAGTTCTCATCCAGAATTCAGAGTGAAACTTCATTACAGTTCTAATCCAGAATTTGGAGTCTAAAACAGAATGCTTCATATCAAAGTTTTAAACGATTCTGAGAATATAGAAATGAATCCGAATCTTATACTTATAAAAAATACGAATATAGATAATGAAAATATGGTAAAAATAATTTTCCTTATAAAATAGATTTTCCTTATAAAAGCAATTTTCCTTATAAAAGCAATTTTCCTTATAAAAGCAATTTTTCTTTATAAAAGCAATTTTCCTTATAAAAACAATTTTACTTATAAAAGCAATTTTCCTTATAAAATCAATTTTCCTTATAAAATAAATTTTCCTTAAAGATAAGGTGTTTGTGATTTTCAAAACAAGGAGGAATGTAAAGGTCATAAGGGAAACCTTATTGACTCAACAATATCCCCCTTTTTTGAAAGCACAAAAATCCTTACGAAATAGAAAGTCTAAGAATAAAGAAAAACATTAAGGATTATCTCCCTTTGCTTATGGATTTTTATGAATACGACTAACTCCCCTTTAGGCTTTGAAACTCTAAGGATCATATTCTAGATTTCCTGAATGATATTTCATTAAGAATAACAATGTATTCTTTAATGAAAAACTCCCCCTTAGATGAACTCTATTAGAGTTTGTTTTCTATCTCACCCTTTGTTAAGATTCTTTTCCCCCCTTTATTAGGGTTCTTTTCCTTCTCCCCCATTGTGATTTTCAAAAATAATTCAAGGGAATGGAAAATATAACAAGGTACCTGAAAAATTAGTACAACAACAAAAGAAACGAGCAAGCACAATTTTCATTAAGTTTGAAATCTCAACAACAAAGAAGATAAGATACAACAAATGACCAGATGTCTATTTTGGATCTTTCTTTTTTCTCTATGAGACCCTTAAGAATAGTCTTTATCTTCTTCAAGTCTTTATGGTCTTCCTCAGCTTTCTTCTCTAACACAACAATTCTTGCATTTTGAGCTTCAATCTTTTCTTCCTGGGCTTGAAGCTTTTCTTCATAATCCTGAAGCTTTTCTTCCTAATCCTAAAGCTTTTCTTCCTGAGCCTTCAAGATTTGTTCTTGCTTCAACAAATTTTCTTCAAACTAAATTCTATGATCCCTTTCATACTTCCAGTTTTGAGAAACATAATTCAGCTTCCCATTCAGATCCTTGACTTCATGAATCCGGAAATTCGTTTCATCTGTCAACTTTTCTTCAAAGGAAGAAGTAAGTTCATTTATCTTCCTGTCTTCTGTCTCAAAAGCATCCTTAACATTATCTTCTAATTCATCAAAGAGCCTCATCTCTTCTAAAGTCTTCCTCGACCAATTAGTCATCCTCTTGCAAGATCCTTTGTGGGCTTCATAGCCGACAAAGAAAGTTTTGAACTGAGCCTCTATCTCAACACATTTGTCCATAACCATGGATACAGAGTCTGTTTTCTGATTCAAAGCATGTTGGAGCATCTGGAATCTTGAATCAATACTTGAGAAGGTCAGAATAGTACCTACCAACTTCTTTAATGACTGAACAACAAAGTCATGCCCCAAAAAAGATGACTCCGAATCTGAGACTTTGCTTATAGAATTTTCTTCTTCAAAATGCTCAACCTTCTTCTTAGAAGAATCACCAACTTCCCTTCTCTTTACAACCATTGTGCTTGAGGTATCAACAACAAGTTTCTTTCCCTTTTCCTTTTTTGGAATGGTTCGTTGTTCCGTATTCTTCTGTTCACTATCAGAAACTTGAACAACATTGTCTTCATCATCCGCAACTTTTTGAGTGCCATCCTATATGTTATCTATTTGAGCAACATCATGTAGAAGTTGTTCCTCCTCTGCATGATAGTCTACTTCTTGTTCTCCTTCATCCTCATCCTTGGAGTGACTAACTTCAATGATTCATCTTCAGAAGTTCGGAGCGACAAATGTTTCGAAGGTGTCCCCTTATAATCATCTACTTGCTTCAAAAAATCTCTGGTGTCCCCACTACCTTTAGCAACTACTTCTTCTTCTTCGACTTTCTCAATCTGCTCTACTTCCTCAACATTCTTAGCAACTTCCTCTTCCGGGGCGACAAGGTTTCTTCCTGGAGTCTCAGGTACAGATTCCAAAGAAAAAGATCTCTGAATGTGAATGTTTGCTGAAACAATCTCATTAAACTTCAACAAAGTCTGAGCTATCTCAGCTTCAGACAACTTCTTCTTAAGCTTCTTTTCTTTCACTTGTTTTTCTAGTTCCTCCACAGTTCTTTCCTTCAAGGCCTTACCCTCCATATGATCTAAGAAAAACTAAGGCTCTCCTTGCACTCTCTTCTGTTTTATTTCCCTCCATTTAGGAACTACTTCATCTGGGTAAGCTTTCTTCTTCTTTGGTTTTGGAGGTGCGGAATGAACTTCCTTATATTTGGGATTCAATGATTCTCCTTTAACTTCTTTCATGTTTCTCTTCCTCACTGGCTTAGAGGATTTAGGTTCATCAACTTTCGGAACCGTTTCTTCTTGAGTAGGTAAATCAATAAACTGACCATTCTTCTTGTTGAAGGCTACATCCATCCTTTTGAGTGTACCATCACTCACTAGCATTATTTTTCAAACTCTTGGATTATACAAGCAAGCCTCCTTGATAGAATCAAGGAACCGAACTATCAACTTTGAGAGGAATGCTGGATACATTATGATCTGAGCTCTCAGATTCCCTTTCTTAATATTCTCAAGGGTAATAAGAATGTGTTTCATCAGGTTAAACTTCCTTAGATTTATCAGAAAATCTAGAATAAAAATCTCACTCTTCTTCAGACTATCTTTGTCACCCTTTCTCGATATGATAAGGACTTGTACCCATAATTATTGAATCCAGAAATTCGTAGATATAGAAGAAATTTTCGGAGCCTTATCATCTGATAGTCTGAGAGTTTCCAAAGCCTTTTCCTTGTCGAATCTTCCACTTGAATCCGGAAAAACATGAGACATGAACTGGGCTTCTCCTTCATTGTTCAGACCTACCATGTTGGCTGCCTTGGAATAAGAAAACTTATAAGTCTTGCCATAATACTTAAATGATAATTTCTCCCTTCCATCTTCCTTAAGGAAGGAAACTGTCTCATAGAACTCTTCAAGAAAATCCGAAAAAACTTCATCTTGATTCCAGGTCTTAGACACCATAACATCTTCCCATCCATTGAGCTTAATATTCATAGATATAAGAGAATAATAATTGATGATGAAGTCAGGATGAACCAAAGTTTCTCTATATACTAACCACTTCAGAATCGGCTTAGAGGAAGACTTGTCTTGAGAAGCTACTTCCACAGACATTCGGCTCTGAAGACCCTTGAGAAGTTTGGAATGGAGAAAGCTGAAGTTCAGAATGACTTTAAAACAAAGAGGCAGAGCTTTGGGACGCTGGAGCTTGAAAACCGATGTGGGACAACCATTTGGGGTCCCCTTTATATAGGCAATAAAAAAACGGTTCAACTTCCACGGTTGATCGAACGGCTGTGACATGTTGAGATTAGATCTGACGGTTGAAAAACAATTCTCCAGAAGACTTGAATCCGATATTTTGAGGTTTTTATTGAAAACAATGACTTAAGTAAACTATATTCTGAAAAAAAATATAATAAACTTCCAGCAAGTAAAGTATGATTACAAAAACTTGAGTAAGTAAATCATACCTTTTGAATTAGCTTAGGAGGATTATTCGTAATCAAAAAGTTTGAAATGACATAGTTCGGAATGACAAAGTTCGGAATGAAAAATTGAGCATGAAAAACTTATACGTGAGTAAAATTATTTCAGATACCTACTCTGATACCAATTGTAGGATCGAAATAATGTTATAGATGCTCAATATATAAGAGGGGGTGAATTGTACACTTTAAAAATTCCTTTGGAACCTTTGAAGTTAGTTATGATTAACTATGTTTTCCTTAAGCAATGGAAAGGGCAAGGTTTAACAAAGTTAAAATAAGAAAATTCACAACACCTCTTAACACCAATTGAAAACTTGGAATAAGGAATGAAGTTATAAACATCAAGTCCTATGTACTTGCTTAAAACTGGAAAGAGATTTCAAAAGTAGGTTCCGAAAATATGTTTCCTGAAATTAAAACTTAACTAAAGATTACAATACGAGATTCTACCTTAAAGCGTATATATTCTAAATGAAACAAAGTACAAGTAAGGAAGTATAAGAATGTTATAATTTCCTTATAATACAGAATGCAGCGGAAACAAAAAAGTAGTAAATCTACAAGTAACAAGATATAAGTCTTCTAACCCAAAGAGAAGGGTATCCAACAACCTTGGATAAAGGTCCCTTGATTTATACATTCAAGCATGTCTGTCTTACCCACACCAGGGTAAGCCCTCAATACGAAGATCGGAGTCTCTGTCTTGTTATCCCTGCAAGCCCTCAACTTCAAGGTAGTTGGCAACCTCTGTCTTCCTCATCAAGGAAGCCCTCGAACTTCAAGGTAGTCGGCACCTCTGTCTTCCTATCCCCGGAAGTCCTTGAATGTAATAACCAACATTCATAGTCGCATGAATCTTTGAGAGTTAATAAGATCCTCTCTCTCTAGAAATCACATCAATAGCTTGTGTGAACAATATTGAAGAGGTTATCCATAAGTTATCAGTTCTGAGATCTTTCAAATGAGCTCTTATTTATAGGCAAGGTCAGCCTCCATTCCAACGGTCATATTTTCCTTAAAAATCGGAGGGACCTGTACACGTGTAACATAACCAATGGTTAGTTTATAACAGAATATATGACATCGTTTTATAACAAAACATGTGAAATAGAAAATACGACATCGTTTAATGTCTAACTCAAAAGTTCGGAGTGAAGTTTCAGAGTGTAAACAAAATGTCAATGAGTAGACAAATTATAAAAGTAAAAGCAAAATGAATGTTCGGAGTATAACCAAAAATAATTTTCAAAGTCTAAATAAATTAGGCGTGTATAAAACAAAGATGATCAGATTCTGTTTAAAAGGTAAATTTAGAATGAGAATTCAGAATGAGAATTCGTCAACAGAATTTGTAATGAGAATTTGTATCCAGAATTCAGAGTAAATCATTATCAGAGTTCGTATCCAGAATTCAGAATGAAACTTCATTACAGTTCTCAACCAGAATTCAGAGTGAAACTTCATTATAGTTCTCATCCAAAATTCGGAGTGAAACATCATTACAGTTCTCATTCAAAATTCAGAGTGAAACTCCATTAAAGTTCTCATCTAGAATTCGGAGTGAAACTTCATTACAGTTCTCATCCAGAATTCAGAGCCTAAAATAGAATGCTTCATATCAATGTTTCAAACGATTCCGAGAATATAGAAATGAAACCGAATCTTATACTTATGAAAAATAAGAATATAGATAATGAAAATATGGTAAAAAAATTTTCCTTATAAAAGCGATTTTCCTTATAAAATCAATTTTCCTTATAAAAGCAATTTTCCTTATAAAAGCAATTTTCCTTATAAAAGCAATTTTCCTTATAAAATCAACTTTCCTTGTAAAAGCAATTTTTTTTATAGAAGAAATTTTCCTTATAAAAGAAGTTTTCTATAAAGATAAGGTGTTTGTGATTTTTAAAACAAGAAGGAATAGAAAATTCACAAGGAAAACCTTTTTGACTCATCATTTCTATCCTTCCTTTGAATGACATGTCACCATACGTGCGTACATACGACTTACTGTCTCTACATCCTGGGGTAATTGCTATTCAATATATTATTATTTGGATGAGTATAATAATGATGTTTAATTCATGTAAATAATAAATATAACATGATAATGATTCTTTATATATGATATACAATCAAATTATATATTATTTTAATATCAAAAAGAATGATATTGTCGCTCGTGCGTACGTACAGACTACCTTCTCCACGAACGTGATGAGATTCATTCCCCATCGTATCCATTCAAGACTAATTCTCATTTGATGATTAAAAGTAATGTTTAAGAACATTATATTATTCAGGATATGAATAAGGTAAAACCTATCCATAACAAACACGACTTATGTAACAAAATATATAAAAGAAAATGAGTAAGTTAACACCCGAAACAATGGTAATACTAAGACATTATTAACAAAAAATATTAAAAGATCATATATGATATCATAATTATGTATATGGTTCTTGTATAATTTCATAACAATGTTTTAACTATTATACAGTAGGTTAACATACCATCGACTAAGGAAAAGTCCAAGGTAAGGGTTTATTTCCCAATCTCTTCATTATCCGAGGTTGTTTATACGTAATAATATAATGGGAATTCTTTATCATCCACATCCATGTTTCTTAAAAATGAATTTCAAAACATTTTCACTATTTTCTAGAATATGGGTTAAAGTCATTTATACCCTTTTTTTACTTTTTATAAGAGGTTTATAAAGGAATATTTCCGTCATTTACCAAAAAAGGTCCTTTTTTAACCTTTTTGACAAAATTAATGTAAGAATGTTTTTTTAACTTATACAGTGGGTGTGGCTATTCTTCTCCATTGTAAAATCTTCGAAGATTACCTTACAAGATTATAGGAAAATTTTCAAATTAAATGTTTTTTTATAATAATCTTACTTTTAAATGAAATAAAAAAAGAGATATTTCTCTCAAATAGTTTTGATTTCATCTATGTCAACAACTTTGATGGATTTTAAGCTTATTTGAAGTTGATTTATTATGATATAGAACTTCAATATTGTATTTAAGGTTTTGTGATATGTTTGACTATTGATGTGTTATTTTTATACCATTCATGGTTTAAGGTGAATATATTGACATTTCGTATGCTTGTTTTAATACGAAGGTTTATGTTATGTTGAAACTTGTTCATATGAGGAATGCATTGGACTTAATAAGTGACGGGTGGAGCCCTCTATAGCTCCTCGATGCATCAATAGGTCTCATGAGACAAACTAGTGTCATGGCACGAAGCCTTGAAAAAATCTTATTTGTAGTCTTGGCACGAGGCCTTGGATACGTGGTTATGATAGTATGGAATTATGCATTCCATCATTATGAAAGTTGTTATTGATATTTCATGTGATTATTCGAATAGTAAAATATCCATGGGAATAAGTAAATGACATTATTTCATTTTATCTTTGACATATTATGATGAAGTTCAAGTTTAAAAAGCTTTTCTTTTATCTATTCATTTCCTTAAATGTTTATGCTTATTTATGAATGTTTCCGCAATATTGTTATCCTTACTGAGTATCTTAGCTCACTCCTTTCAATGTTTTATTTTTCCTAGGATGTGAAGAAGTAATTTATGAATGACCTGTAGGGATAATATGAGGGGATATGAGTGTGGACTATGGAGACTATCTTGTTGTAGTTTTCATTTTTATGATGTAATGTAATACTTGTGAATATATCTAGTGTTTCCAAGGCTAATAAACTAATCGGTATTTCGAGATTTGATCTTTCTTGTGATCATGCCAATGTTATGTAATAATGAACCGAATCTGGGAAACTGGGGTTGGGGTGTTACAACTAAAGCTGGTAGATCTCCATTATCAATTAATCATGGAATCACTTAGATATAAAAATACCTTTACGAACATTTTTCTGGGATGGAATGAAAATATATAATGATGAAATTATATTGAATTGTTTGAATATTCAACAGGTTAAATTTGAATGATAATAAATCAAGGGGATTCTATGAAATTATGTAGTTTTAGATTGGAACTGGGAGAATATATCCATGGATATATTGGAGGAATTACGTAATACATCATGAGATAATAATGAAATTTGGGAAATTATTGACTGAAGAAATAAATTTTATCATTTTTCCATTCTAGAGAACATATATTTGGGACAAATTAATTTACATTGCATAGATAACTAGACTTCAAGAAATAAATCATCCCATATAATCTGATAATGTTCCTTGATTAAATATAATTTTTGGAAAGGAATCTAGATTTATTTAGGTGTTGAAATATGTTTTATTACAGGATTTCATTCTCAATATAATGTAAAATAAGATAGAATCATTCCAACCTCTATATATATGATTATTATTTTTTCAATGGATTAAGAGGAATGTTCAGATGAAAATCTATATTTGGTTACATTTTATTATATTAACTATTTTCATTCTGTCATATAGATGGTACCTTTTGTGTCTTTATATGGAATATGGTGTCAAAGCTAGTTTTTTTGGGATGAAGTTAGAGAAATAACATTTTTGGGACTCTAATTAGATGATAAAACAGTTGAGAAGGTGATGATGATTCCACAATATATTAAGAAGACTCAAAATAAGGAAAACAAGTGATATAGATAATTAGGGAAATGATCTAACTTTTGAAGAAGCTACTTATGTTTTTTCATAACATTTATCCATTAGAAGTATTTATCTATCTGGGTAAAAAGAGAAAGAAAAGTTTGTAGTTAATTGGACCACAAGTAATCCTAGATAAATGAAGATAATTTTATAATCAAGTTGTCTATACTACAATTTTATCCAATATCTATGATTTATTTCATATATTAATAATAAGAAAATATATTTGAGATTCATATCATGTTTTCGGCCCAAAATTAGTTTAGATGGGAGAAAACTTTTCTTATGAGAACAAACAATAAAAATTATTGATCTAAGAGATAATGTATTGCCTAATATGGAAAATAATCATGTTATATTCATTTTATAAGAGCCATTATATTTTACTATAAATATGGAAGCCTGAATCTAAATTATGGAAACATCTCCAAATTATTAATTAATGAATAAAATGTAAAGACCCGCAAATTTCAAGGAAATTTTTTTTTTCTTAATTTTCCTTGGAATTTTACAAGAGCACAGCTTCAGACGGCACCTGATTCCGAGGCCCGGTGTGCCCGGAATCAATTTCCGAAGTTTGGCTCGGGTACGTTCAGTGAACGGACGAGCGGGTTTTTCTATCTTTTGAACCGGTGCCCGGAATCAAATTCTGAGGGCACCGGTGAAATCGCAGCGCCGGTATTTGCTTAGAAACGCCTCTTCCGGAGTTGCGTTTGCTCAGACGTGGTTTTTAAATTTTGCGGCTTTAAGTCAGAAATAAAATAAAGTTTGTGCGACAACTTTATTTTATTTCACTTAAGCTGCTTGGAAGCCACTTGAAGCCACTTAAAGACGGCTTGAACTGTGTTGAACTGGATAGGATGCTATCCGGAAATATCCTACCCCCTTGGTAGGATATTTGTGAGGTGGGGCCCGCACGAGCCCCGCCGTTTCATTCGCTAAGTAACGCACCCGCGAAAACCCGTCAAGTAACTGAAAAGTCAACCGACGCGTTTTCTTTAATTCTTAACAGACCATTTAATTGGGCGGTTTATTTCGTGAATTAAATGGGCTGTTTCATTCGTTGAATTAATTCAACGAATTTAATGGGTCGTTACTTACGCGTTTGCGTTCGTTGGCAAAATAATAAAATAAGACCAACTCTTTCTTTTGGAGGATTACTCGTTGTGCGAGATTCTCTGGGCCTCCACCCTCCCCGCGAAGAACGCGAAGAATGCGAAGAACGCGAAGAACGCGAAGAACGCCGGCGACCGGAATTCGACGACGCACACCGTGATCTGCGACGTCGACGAGCTCTACCCGCGACGTTCTTTGGCGACGCCTCTTCTTCCGCGGCCGATCCTCGTTCGGCAATTAAGGTGAGAAATGAATTGTTTATTTCTCCCCTTTTTTATAATTCAATATCAACGGATTTAAATTAATCTGTTTGATCTTGATCCGGAGATTGGCGACGCGACGCCGGATACCGCGACGACGCGACGATCTCCTTCATCTGCGACGAGCGATTCCGCGACGACCTCTCGTCCGACGACGACGACAAGGTAAGGGTTGATTGAAATATTTTCCTTTCCCGTGATTTTATTTCTTTTAAAGTAAAGAACCTGATCTTCGAACAATTTTAATTTATTTAAAATTGTTGTTGATTATTTGCTTTTCCTCCCGATGATGTTTATGACTAACGCGGAGGGTGCGGATCTAACAAACAAGACCCGGCAACCCTCCGCCGATCATCCCTTTTTTGTGCGGATCTGGCGGACGACGATGAACCGTGCGGCAAGGGCGATCCGTTGATCCCGCAGTAAAGATCGGCCCCCGGGAGGAGCAACGGCCCAGACGGGAGGCAAAACGGGCAACCGGAGCAACTCCGGCGGCCCGCGGAAGGGGGCGGCGGCGCGGGTCGCCGGCGCGGCGGCGAACCGCCAGACCGCGTCCGTGGTCCGTCCACCCAGCACGCGGCCCGCGCGGGCCGCGTTTCTCCAAAGCCGCGGGTCAAACCCGCGGCGGCTCACTCGGCCGCTCGGCCGAAGCCGAGTCGGCCGGTCCGGGCGGCCGGGCCGCGCCCAGGCCGGACCGGACCCGGCCTAGCCGGGTCGGGCCGACCCGGTTCGGCCGGCCCAGTGGGGGTTCGGGCCGGGTCGCCCCGGGCCCAGAACCCCCGTTTCGGGCCCTCTTCGGTCTTTCGCCCATATCTTGGGCCTGGGACCTCCGATTGACGAACCGTCAGCGGCTACACGATCCTTGGATCGAGACGGTCGTTTCGGTATATTAAACTCAAGGTTTCAGAAGACTTTGGGTTCGGCCGGGTTGGTTCGTACACGAAACCAACCGGGCCCTCGGAGCGGAAACGCTCATAACTTGAGCTACGGACGTCCGATCGACGTACCGTCAGCTGTGATAGTTTCCTCTAAGTGAGACGGAACTTTTGGCATACTCCGCCCGATGATCGGATACAGGCGGAGTACGGTGGGGTTGGTTTTTTTTCTAAAAACCAACCGGGCCCCTGGGACGAAAATGCCAATAACTCTCAGACCGGGCGTCCGATTGACGCGCCGTCTGTTGCGTTGAGATCCTGTTGTCGATACGGTACTTTTGGATACATCAACTTCGGACTACGTGTCAGTTGATGTATCAGCCTCTCGGCTCATGGAGCGGACCCTCCTAAACGAGCTCGCTATGTGCGGGAACCCTAGCGCTGGCTGTGACTTCGACGACAGAGCAGAGATCCTCCGTGGACTGCGAGGACGGCAGAGGAGAGATCCTCCGTGGACTGCGACGACGGCAGAGCAGAGATCCTCCGTGGACTGCGACGACGGCAGAGCAGAGATCCTCCGTGGACTGCGGCGACGACTGTGCAGAGATCCTCAGTGGACTGCGTCGACTACTGCACTCAGCGATCCTACGTGGATCAGTGCTACAGGTTCTGTGTGAGCCCGATCCTATGTGGGTCCTTACTACCGGTTCTGTGTGAGCCACTGCCTACAGGTTCTGTGTGAGCCCGATCCTACGTGGGTCTTTGCGGGGGTTAGTACCTATCGATCCTTCGTGGGTCCGACGACTTAGATGGATCAATGATCATCTTTGACGTCATCTGAAAAAGTATACCTGGTTGAGCTGAATCTTATGTTACTCTCCTTTGTAGATTGTGTTGAACTATCCTTTGTGGATTTACTGTTTACTCTCCTTGTGGATTTGAGTCTTGCTTTCCTTTGTGGATTGAGTTGTTCTTGAGCTCGTGAGTAGAGCTAGAATTGGGGACTTAGGTATATGTATGGGCATATACCTAAGTCGAGTCAGATGTTACTTCGTGATTGCATCTTTCTTTTGTGCTATATCCTTTGTGGATTTCGGGAGACCTTCGGGGGTCTCGGGGTCCTTACTGAGTAGCTTATACTCACCCCTGCACGGGCTATGCCCGCACTTCACGGTGTTGGTTGCAGACGACGGACAGCGCTGATCGCGGTTGGGGCATGGAGCAGGACGGTACCCGGGAGGTGGACCACTGGGCGGGACATGCTCGGAGCGGACGTGGGACCCGAGGAGCCTGGAGGCTATCTGTACCCACCCTTCAGGTGGGATTGCCAGTGGACGACACGAGGCCGCCGTCTTTTCTTCAGTTGCTGTACTTTACTTTTCAGTTGTACTTTACAGTTGGGCTTGTATTTCCGGCCCCCTTTACTTTTCTGCACTTGTAGTTACTTTCCGCTTGCTGACTCTGTGGTGGTTGTTACTTATAAAGGCAATGCCTTCCCTGTTTACCGGGAATTTACGCCTTGGTGCTAGTCGCCAGCCCCTGGCCTATGGAAGGCGGGCTTGGGGTAGTCACGGCACGGGCCCCGAGGACGGGTCGTGACAAATTGGTATCAGAGGTGGTCTGTTCTACCGCAAACTCTGATCGTCTTTTCTTTCTATATGAAGCAATAGTGTTTAGTGTATTGAGTGTGGTTATCAGTTCAGGGAGCCCAGTGTTGGTGCGGCGGCCGACGTATCCGTACACCAGGACCCTGACTCCTGATTTCCGACTTAATGCATGAAAACATTGATTGCGTGTGTGTTTCAAGTCTTCTTTGTGATTACTTGTGTCAGCTCACCGGGTATACTGATCTGCTTCATGAATGTCTCAAGTTTTCCTTGTGATTACTTGTTCCAGCTCACCAGGTATACTGTTCTGACTGTGGTGCTCTTGTTCTCCTTTTCAGGATGGCCCCGCGACGACAGCCAGCTAGGGTTCCGAGTGTAGGGCGCGACGGCAGCCCACCGAGCGACGAGGCCTCGGTGCAGGGCCCTTTGCCAGCAGCGGCACCGGCGGTAGCCTTACCCGCCGAGCCACCGATGCTTCCAGTACCAGACGCTGACGATGCACGTCGCCTCAGGGCACTGCATGGGTTTCAGAGCCAGCGACCGCCCATGTTTCGCGGTGAGGCGGACCCCCAGGCCGCCGAGGACTGGCTAGAGGCGGTGGTACGGATCTTTAGGCTAGTGAGGACACCAGCGGATCTCATGGTGATTCTCGCGGCGAGCCTCCTGCAGGCGGCAGCCGGACGATGGTGGAGCTTGATGCTCCAGGTTCACGATGAGGCATCCTTGCTCTGGGCGGACTTCGAGAGCCTCTTCCGCTCTGAGTTCGTCCCGGCCACCCTCCGAGCGGTGCGCATCCAGGAGCTTCTCCAGCTGCGCCAGGGCAGCATGACGGTCGCTCAGTACGCGGCGAGGTTCACTGACCTATCTCGCTACTCGACCGACATGGTACGTGACCCCTTCTTCTGGGCCCGGACCTTCGAGCAGGGCTTGCGACAGGAGATTCGGGCGTCGCTGATCTCCCTCAGCATTCCGACCCAGGCGGGAGTGCTGGAGCGAGCCCTCCTGATCGAGAGCTTCCTGGCAGAGCCTTCTTCAGCGGCGAGACCTAGCGCAGGGCGGCAGGTAGCTGAGTCTTCGGCAGCAGGTAGCCGACGGATGACTCTCGGGTCCAGGCAGACCAGACCCCCACGCAGACGGCCTCAGGACACCGGCTCAGCAGTGCGAGGCACACAGCGGAGTTCCAGCCTTCCGAGAGGCAGGCTGTGCTACTCCTGCGGCGGGCAGGGTCACATGGCTTGTGACTGCCCGACTCGCCGATCAGAGGAGCAGCAGACGGTGGAGGGGCCACCCAGGCAGAGGCAGAGGGTCGACCGTGGCGGTCCGCAGGGAGGAGGTGGCCGAGGCAGAGGAGCTGGCCGAGCAGCGGGTTGTGGGCGACGCTTCCAGGCTCTACCCCCCCCACCACCAGAAGGGCCACCTCGACCACAGGGAGCTGGCGGGCAGGGACAGGCCCAGCTCCAGGCAGTGGAGGCCTACGACCCCGACATGCCAGAGATGATTCGAGGTACGATCTGTGTCTATTCCACCCTTGCTGCAGTACTTATAGACACAGGAGCGAGTCACTCTTTCATAGCATCTGCCCTTGTTCGGAGGTCGGAGATTCCGACTGAGCCGTTGGCTCGATCCTTACGGCTAGAGACTCCTACGGGAGCAGACTCGACGATTACGCACGGGTGCCGGCAGTGTGAGCTTACTCTAGGAGGCGAGAGCTTCGGCTGGGATCTCCTTGTAGCGGCGTCGAGGCCTTACGACATCATCTTGGGCATGGATTGGCTATCCACTGTTCATGCCCAGATCGACTGTTTTAGGCGCAAGGTGCGATGTGTTCGCACCGACGGGAGCAGGTTTACCTTCACTGGCGAGAAGGGAACCTTTGCAGCAGAGGATGGACTTCCGCGGAGGAGAGTGCAGCCCATCTCTCATCAGTTGGCTAGCCTCATCCTAGGAGCAGTGGACGTGCGGAGTCCAGTTTTTCCTGCAGTGGTGGACCAGTACGTGGACGTCTTTCCCGACGACGTTCCAGGGCTACCTCCTCGTAGAGAGGTAGACTTTTACATCGACTTGTACCCCGGGACAACCCCGATATCTACTCCAGCATATCGGATGGCCCCCGCCAAGCTTCGGGAGCTGCTGGTACAGTTGGAGGACTTGCAGAGCAAGGGGTTTATCTGACCCAGTGTTTCACCCTGGGCTTCCCCGATTTTGTTCGCCAAGAAGGCGGACGGGAGCATGCGACTGTGTGTCGACTATCATCGCCTAAACCAGGTGACAGTGAGGAACAAGTATCCGCTGCCACGGATTGATGACCTCTTCGATCAGCTCAAGGGAGCGCGGTGGTTCTCGAAGATAGACCTCCGGTCAGGCTATCATCAGCTCAGAGTTCGAGACGAGGACGTGCAGAAGACGACCTTCAGGTGTCGGTATGGCCATTATGAGTTCTTGGTTATGCCGTTCGGCGTAACCAATGCTCCAGTAGTGTTCATGAGCCTCATGAACAGGATCTTCCAGCCATACCTCGACCGATTTGTCGTGGTCTTCATTGACGACATTTTGGTATACTCAACGACTGAGGAGGAGCATGCCTACCACCTGCGAGTTGTGCTAGACACGCTCCGAGAGCACCAGCTTTATGGAAAGCTCTCAAAGTACCAGTTCTGGTTACGTGAGGTCCATTTCTTGGGGCACGTCATCTCTGAGGCGGGAGTTGCAGTGGATCCCGCGAAGATCGAGGCAGTGCTAGCTTGGGAGCCACCCAAGAGCGTGACGGAGGTGCGGAGCTTCTTGGGCCTAGCCGGATACTATCGGAGATTCGTGCCAGACTTCTCCAGAGTTGCGGCACCACTCTCAGCGTTGACGAAGAAGGGGAAACCCTTCGTGTGGTCAGACAGATGTCAGCAGAGCTTCCAGGAGCTGAGACATAGATTGACCAGCGCACCTATCTTGAGGTTTCCTGAGGAGGGAGTTGGATACGTAGTTTACTGCGATGCATCAGGGACTGGACTCGGGTGCGTCCTGATGCAGGAGCGGTCCGTGATCGCCTACGGATCACGTCAGTTGAGGCCGCATGAGCAGAACTACACCACTCATGACCTGGAGTTGGCAGCAGTGGTCTTTGCTCTGAAGACTTGGCGGCACTACCTGATGGGCGAGCGCTTCACAGTCTTTTCTGACCACCAGAGTCTCAGGTATATCTTCTCTCAGAAGGACCTGAACCTGAGACATCGGAGATGGCTTGAGTTCCTCCAGGGCTATGACTTTGAGATAGTCTATACTCCTGGGAAGGGGAACGTGGTAGCCGATGACCTCAGCAGGAGGACGGGCATTCAGCTCCTTGAGGAGACGACGGAGCAGCTAGCCTCCTTACGGATATCCTTCGTGGATAGAGACGGAGCAGCCTTTCTTCAGTCTCTCACAGTCTCTCCTCCACTTCTACAGCGGGTCAGAGAGGCTCAGCGTGGGGACGCTGACTGTGAGACCCGGCGTGCACTGATATCCTCAGGTCAGGTGCCTGATGGTTTCTCCCTTGGAGCAGAGCACGACATCCTTTTCAGAGGACGTGCCTTCGTACCAGTCGCTTTACGAGAGGAGGTGTTGAGAGAGTTTCACACTTCTCCCTTGGAGGTGCATCCCGGAGTGGCGAAGATGTACCAGGATCTCAGGCGACAGCACTGGTGGCCGGGCATGAAGAAAGCTGTGGCAGAGTTCGTTTCACGATGCCTCACCTGCCAGTAGGTGAAGGCAGAGCATCAGGTACCAGCAGGCTTGGTACAGCCCTTGGAGGTCCCGGAGTGGAAGTGGGATGGCATATCTATGGACTTCGTGACTGGACTTCCACGCACTTCCAGAGGTCACGACTCCATTTGGGTGATTGTCGACCGACTCACCAAGTCGGCACACTTCTTACCCATCAGAGAGCATGGCTCAGTGGAGAGCTTGGGACGTCTTTACGTCCAGGAGATCGTACGACTTCACGGTGTGCCATCGTCTATCGTCTCCGATCGAGATGCTCGTTTCACTTCCCGGCTTTGGAAGGGGTTGCAGGAGGCGTTCGGGACGCGGCTCCATCTGAGCACAGCCTTCCACCCTCAGACGGATGGTCAGACGGAGAGGACCATACAGACACTCGAGGACATGCTCCGTGCATGTGTTCTCGACTTTGGTCGCAGTTGGGAGGACCACCTACCCTTGGTGGAGTTCGCGTACAACAACAGCTACCACTCCACCATCGGGATGGCACCATACGAGGCGTTGTACGGCAGACCCTGCAGATCACCGTTGTGCTGGACAGACCCTGGGAAGTCAGCACTCGTGGGACCAGAGATGGTCCGAGCCACGACAATGAAGGTCCAGATCATCCAGGAGAGGATGAGGACAGCTCAGAGCCGGCAAAAGTCATATGCTGACAGGAGGTGGAGGCCACTGAAGTTCGAGGATGGCGACCACGTCTTTTTGTGTGTCTCACCTCGACGTGGTTTACGGAGATTTGGCCGAGGTGGCAAGTTGTCTCCACGCTTCATCGGGCCCTTCTAGGTCCTCAGCAGGATAGGAGAGGTGGCTCATCGCCTGGCTCTACCACCTCAGTTGCACCGGGTGCACGACGTCTTCCACGTGTCTCAGCTGAGGAGATACGTGCACGACCCGACGCACATCATCGACTTTGGGGAGATGGACGTGGACGATGGGGCGACTTTTGCGGAGGTCCCAGTGGAGATCGAGGATTGACAGGAGCGGGTCCTACGTGGGCGGTCGATTCCTCTTGTGCGCGTCAGATGGCAGCACGGGAACCTCCAGGAGAGCACTTGGGAGCGGGAGGCTCAAATGCGTGCTCAGTACCCCCATTTGTTCCCCTAGTTTTTGATGTATCTTTACGGGGACGTAAAGCCCTGAGGTGGGAGTAATGTAAAGACCCGCAAATTTCAAGGAAATTTTTTTTTTCTTAATTTTCCTTGGAATTTTACAAGAGCGCAGCTTCAGACGGCACCTGATTCCGAGGCCCGGTGTGCCCGGAATCAATTTCCGAAGTTTTGCTCGGGTACGTTCAGTGAACGGACGAGCAGGTTTTTCTATCTTTTGAACCGGTGCCCGGAATCAAATTCTGAGGGCACCGGTGAAATCGCAGCGCCGGTATTTTCTTAGAAACGCCTCTTCCGGAGTTGCGTTTGCTCAGACATGGTTTTTAAATTTTGCGGCTTTAAGTCAGAAATAAAATAAAGTTTGTGCGACAACTTTATTTTATTTCACTTAAGCTGCTTGGAAGCCACTTGAAGCCACTTAAAGACAGCTTGAACTGTGTTGAACTGGATAGGATGCTATCCGGAAATATCCTACCCCCTTGGTAGGATATTTGTGAGGTGGGGCCCGCACGAGCCCCGCCGTTTCTTTCGCTATGTAACGCACCCGCGAAAACCCGTCAAGTAACTGAAAAGTCAACCGACGCGTTTTCTTTAATTCTTAACAGACCATTTAATTGGGCGGTTTATTTCGTGAATTAAATGGGCTGTTTCATTCGGTGAATTAATTCAACGAATTTAATGGGTCGTTACTTACGCGTTTGCGTTCGTTGGCAAAATAATAAAATAAGACCAACTCTTTCTTTTGGAGGATTACTCGTTGTGCGAGATTCTCTGGGCCTCCACCCTCCCCGCGAAGAACGCGAAGAACGCGAAGAACGCGAAGAACGCGAAGAACGCGAAGAACGCCGGCGACCGGAATTCGACGACGCACACCGTGATCTGCGACGTCGACGAGCTCTACCCGCGACGTTCTTCGGCGACGCCTCTTCTTCCGCGGCCGATCCTCGTTCGGCAATTAAGGTGAGAAACGAATTGTTTATTTCTCCCCTTTTTTATAATTCAATATCAACGGATTTAAATTAATCCGTTTGATCTTGATCCGGAGATTGGCGACGCGACGCCGGATACCGCGACGACGCGACGATCTCCTTCATCCGCGACGAGCGATTCCGCGACGACCTCTCGTCCGACGACGACGACAAGGTAAGGGTTGATTGAAATATTTTCCTTTCCCGTGATTTTATTTCTTTTAAAGTAAAGAACCTGATCTTCGAACAATTTTAATTTATTTAAAATTGTTGTTGATTATTTGCTTTTCCTCCCGACGATGTTTATGACTAACGCGGAGGGTGCGGATCTAACAAACAAGACCCGGCAACCCTCCGCCGATCTTCCCTTTTTTGTGCGGATCTGGCGGACGACGACGAACCGTGCGGCAAGGGCGATCCGTTGATCCCGCAGTAAAGATCGGCCCCCGGGAGGAGCAACGGCGCAGACGGGAGGCAAAACGGGCCACCGGAGCAACTCCGGCGGCCCGCGGAAGGTGGCGGCGGCGCGGGTCACCGGCGCGGCGGCGCCGGCGACCGGAGGCGGCGGCGCCCGGCACGCCGCCGGAGGAGTCTGCCGCGGCCGAGCCACGGTGGCGGCGAACCGCCGGACCGCGTCCGCGGTCCGGCCACCCAGCACGCGGCCCGCGCGGGCCGCGTTTCTCCAAAGCCGCGGGTCAAACCCGCGGCGGCTCACTCGGCCGCTCGGCCGAAGCCGCGTCGGCCGGTCCGGTCGGCCGGGTCGCCCCGGGCCCAGAACCCCCGTTTCGGGCCCTCTTCGGTCTTTCGCCCATATCTTGGGCCTGGGACCTCCGATTGACGAACCGTCAGCGGCTACGCGATCCTTGGATCGAGACGGTCGTTTCGGTATATTACACTCAAGGTTTCGGAAGACTTTGGGTTCGGCCGGGTTGGTTCGTACACGAAACCAACCGGGCCCTCGGAGCGGAAACGCTCATAACTTGAGCTACGGACGTCCGATCGACATACCGTCAGCTGTGATAGTTTCCTCTAAGTGAGACGGAACTTTTGGCATACTCCGCCCGAGGATCGGATACAGGCGGAGTACGGTCGGGTTGGTTTTTTTCTAAAAACCAACCGGGCCCCTGGGATGAAAATGCCAATAACTCTCAGACCGGGCGTCCGATTGACGCGCCGTCTGTTGCGTTGAGATCCTGTTGTCGATACGTAACTTTTGGATACATCAACTTCGGACTACGTGTCAGTTGATGTATCAGCCTCTCGGCTCGTGGAGCGGACCCTCCTAAACGACCTCGCTATGTGCGGGAACCCTAGCGCTGGCTGTGACTTCGACGACAGAGCAGAGATCCTCCGTGGACTGCGATGACGGCAGAGGAGAGATCCTCCGTGGACTGCGACGACGGCAGAGCAGAGATCCTCCGTGGACTGCGACGACGGCAGAGCCGAGATCCTCCGTGGACTGCGGCGACGACTGTGCAGAGATCCTCAGTGGACTGCATCGACTACTGCACTCAGCGATCCTACGTGGATCAGTGCTACAGGTTCTGTGTGAGCCCAATCCTATGTGGGTCCTTACTACCGGTTCTGTGTGAGCCACTGCCTACAGGTTCTGTGTGAGCCCGATCCTACGTGGGTCTTTGCGGGGGTTAGTACCTATCGATCCTTCGTGGGTCCGACGATTTAGATGGATCAGTGATCATCTTTAACGTCATCTGAAATAGTATACCTGGTTGAGCTGAATCTTATGTTACTCTCCTTTGTGGATTGTGTTGAACTATCCTTTGTGGATTTACTGTTTACTCTCCTTGTGGATTTAAGTCTTGCTTTCCTTTGTGGATTGAGTTGTTCTTGAGCTCGTGAGTAGAGCTAGAATTGGGGACTTAGGTATATGTATGGGCACATACCTATGTCGAGTCAGATGTTACTTCGTGATTGCATCTTTCTTTTGTGCTATATCCTTTGTGGATTTCGGGAGACCTTCGGGGGTCTCGGGGTCCTTACTGAGTAGCTTATACTCACCCCTGCACGGGCTATGCCCGCACTTCGCGGTGTTGGTTGCAGACGACGGACAACGCTGATCGCGGTTGGGGCGTGGAGCAGGACGGGACCCGGGAGGTGGACCACTGGGCGGGACGTGCTCGGAGCGGACGTGGGACCCGAGGAGCCTGGAGGCTATCTGTACCCACCCTTCAGGTGGGATTGCCAGTGGACGACACGAGGCCGCCGTCTTTTCTTCAGTTGCTGTACTTTACATTTCAGTTGTACTTTACAGTTGGGCGTGTATTTCCGGCCCCCTTTACTTTTCTGCACTTGTAGTTACTTTCCGCTTGCTGACTCTATGGTGGTTGTTACTTATAAAGGCAATGCCTTCCCTGTTTACCGGGAATTTACGCCTTGGTGCTAGTCGCCAGCCCCAGGCCTATGGAAGGCGGGCTTGGGGTAGTCACGGCACGGGCCCCGAGGACGGGTCGTGACATAAAATTATAAGGACACAAATTTAAAAAGTGGAAGAATATTAAAACCTAGGTAATGTTAGAATAAATCAAATTCATGTCTTATTAATTTTCTTTATTTATATTTTATAGATAAATATTAACTATATGAATGTTTTGTAATTTATATTTCAAATGAAAACAGTTTTTTTGTTACAAAATTATTTTACCTATATTATGTGTTCTTATTTAAATAAATTATTTAAAAAATCTATAATTTTAATTTTGAAACATAAATTTAATTTTTCAAATATTTGTATAATAATTTAGGGAGGTTGAATTTATGATAAATGTCTAAAATGTATTATTTTTCAATGAATAGGGAAAAATACTAATTTTATTGGAATATATTTATTATTTTAAACTACATAAAAAGTATATTTATATTTTTAATCTATTTTCAATTTTAAGCATTTATTATTGATTAAAAATAATCCAATTTTGATATGTAGAATGAGTTTTATACTATAATTGGGCATAAAATCGTTTTTAAACATAAAATATTATTTCTAAACTAATGTTTTTGATCATGTATTACAGGATTAATTTTATATAAAATTAAACAATTTATCAATATTGAATCTTTAGATACTGATTCCAAATTTGGAATCATGAGTTCAAAATTTGTTAAATAGGCCTCTTTATTTTTACCATTATGAATAGTAAACATATTTAATTTTTTTATGATGGTAAATGAAAAATGAATTAGTTAGGGTTATAACTAAGGTGATAAGGCAAACAGAATAATTCAAAATAATGAATTTATTTCATTAGAAGACTTTTTTTTAATAATCCAAAATTAGAAAATATAACCATCTCTTAGTCTTTAGCATTGATTCATACCATTATATTATTTAAGTAATAGAGAAAGGAAGAGTGTCTATTCTTTGAATATAATAATAAAAATATTTTATGGGATGGATAAAAAATCATATTTTCAATAAAAAAATTTATTTTAAATATTAATAATATTTTTATCATTTTAATTGATTTTTTAATTTATAGTGATCAAATATTTTTCTTAAGTGCTTATAAAATGTTGACTAATTCTTATACTTAGTAGGAAAATATTTTATATGATTTTAAAATGAATAAAAGTAAAAAAAATATAGCTTCATGGTATCCCATGAATTTAATATATTTAAATAAATTATTAGGGATGTTTTAATTTTTTATATTCAAATGTATTTTTTTCTTACTGTTTTCAATGTTAAATTAATTGAATAGTTACAGAAACACCATTTATGGTATTTTATATTAAATTAAATTTTATTAAATGATTTAATATTTATAAAAATCATATATTTATCCTCTTGATTGATGTGTGGTTTAAAATATAAATAATACCTTTTTTTACTTTTTTGTTCATATTAAATTTATTAACCCCTCAAGAGTAAAAAACATTGATATCATTGTAATTTTCAAAAGACTTAATGTAGGTTAAGAAAAGAGATAAGGGTGAATAAATCACATAAACCAATAATTTTTTTTATTTTATGTGGGGATATATACTATCCCTCCTTATATAATCTTAATATATAAATTTCGATCCATTTTAAAATAAAAAAACTTTTATTTAATTTATGACTTTTATAAATTTCATAAGTGCCCCTCCCCTCACTTCTGAATGGGAATCTCAACTCCTCTCTTACACACATGTTTCGAGGGATCTGGTACAGAAAATTCCTACCAAAATACCATCATAGAATCCCTTACCATTTCCCATATTTATTTGGTTGATTGTAAAACCAACCTAGAAAAAAGTAATGTATATATCTAATGAGGTGCCCTGAAGAATTGGTGCAGTTCTTAGCCGATAATTTTTTTTCTATTGTAACTCCTTAGAATCTTATTAAACCATGAGGAAATAATAAAATAAGTACATTATATATATTGATATTTTATAATGATAATTCAATAAACTATATCTATCTCCAATTACTTAAAATTAGAAACAAAATCCCTAATTGTGTGAACGATAGACTACCACTTCTTGAACTGATATAATTATTTTTCAAACATCACCTGTCAAAAAATTTTATAACATTGTATTTAATGTTTATATAAAAAATTAAATAAATATTAATAAATTTTTAATGATCATATATCATCTTATTTATTATATTTTTATAAATTGAAAAATAGTATCATCTTTCCTGCGTATGTGTGGATTTCCACTACCATAACACAATGCAATTTGTTTTTCATGACCAAATTACATAGGTACTATTTATAATAATATTTGAAGAAGTAATATTATATTTATGATTAAATTAACAAAACATATTGATAAAATGAAAATTAATTTCTTTCTATCATGATATTAGAAAAATTGAAATGTTACTCATATGTACGTACAACCTACCGTTTATATGATTGTAGAATATTTCATTTTTCCTAACCTTTATTCCCGATTTTTTTATAAATATAATTAATTTATAAAAATTAATATTATTTAGGGAATATTATTATAGATATTATATAATAACTAAACATTTTACTGTAGTGAACTAACCAATTTTATTTTAACATATAAGATGAATATTCTTTAAACATCAGACATAAACATAATTTTATTTTGATTAGGCCTGACTTAGTAAAAGATAAAAAAAGAAATTAGAAAGAAGAAATTTTTTCTCAAGAATTTAATAATTTACATAGGTTTATTATTCATGATGATAAGGAATGTACATGACAACTTATACCTATAGTAAGGGACACTTCATCATAAAAACCTCATCTTTAAAATTTTAATGGATTATATTATAAATATTTTTATTCTTTTATAACGTTTTTATGTTTTTTTATCGTGAAATGAGTGAATTATAATTGGCATTTCCATTTAAAATTTTATATATTATAATTTTTTTCAAATGAATACTTTTAAGCCATGTTTTGAATTTATTTACAAAAGTTAAAATGATGGTTCAATTTTAATGTCTATGACATCAATGGATAGGGAAAATAATTTTGATATTAAAATATCAATTCCATTTAAATAAATTTTTGAAAATACCCAAAACATTAGAATGTATGGATTTTCATACTGGTATTACCATTAGATAATACATGGATTTATTTACAAGATGTCATGATTTATCTAAATAAAACCATACATTCGAATGTTTTGGGTATTTTCAAAACTAGATTTAAATTGAATTGATATTTTAATATCAAAATTATTTACCCTTATGGTTGGAAAGAATGTTTTTATGCATGATTTTCTTTAATATGATTATAATATATTTCATGGAATTATTTATGATGTTTAGGGGTTATGTTATAAAACATGAATGAGTTTTTATGTAACAAATGAAATATGTATGTTTTTGTTATAGACCAAGGATGGGTGGTTCTCTTATATACCAAGAATGGGTGATCCCGATATAGCTCTCCATTGCATCAAGTATTTTTAAGAGTTATCATAAGAGTGACATGAATGTTATTTAATAAGTTAACTACAAGATTTATTTATTCTTATTATTGGATTTCATGAATATGTTATGACTTCATAAGGTAATATATTGATAATATGTATAATGAAAAGTATATTCAACTTCATAAGTCGAAGATATATAACTATTTTTTTGAGAAATTGTACATAGGGATTTCAGGATTTTTAGGAAATCATAATTATTTTTATTTTTCCATTAATAGTTCTTATTACATGTTTTATTAAAAAATTTGGTATGAAAAATTGATTTCTTAGATAATTATATTTTTTTGAGCTCAATAGTTATTTTGAAAAAAGATTATTTTTACCATTATTCATAGACTAAGGTATTTCCCTCCTAATTTATTTTTTATTTGTCCCATTCTAGTATTTTCCATCTCATATCACATTTTCAAATGTTTTTTATTGGGTATTAAGTATGAGTGGGGATGGTGATATTGTCATGATGAAAATAAGGATGATATATCATGGAAATCGAACTAGTTGTATATTACATGTTTTTTATTATAGAAAAAACATATGCTAATTTATTATTTTCAGTTTTTATATAATATCTATTGATATAATTTTAATAACCTAATTATAATTATATTCTAACATAAAACATCATGAGGAATGAATGAAAATGAAATATTTTAGTAGATTCAATTTACATATTGTTTATGGCCATGTACTTGTAGGGGGGTGGGGAAAAAGAACCCAATATATAAGATCCTTAGTGTCTAATGTGATTGATCTGGAGGGAATCAACACTAGAAAAAGACATATAGTTTTGAGGTAGATAAATAGTACTTGAGTATATGCTAAAGTATTCAACCGCTTATACTTTCTATTCATGATTTTCATCTACCATATTCCCCACATTTTATGTATGAATAATAAAACAAATTGATTTATAAAAAATCTAGACACTCTAATATAGAATATTATGGACCAATTAATTGGTATATGAACTTGAAATAATATGTACACCATTGATGAATAGATGGTGCTTCATATTCAAACAAGGTTTGGTTTTGGAAATGAATTTATCAAAATCATACACTATTGTTACAACCTCCATGTTTAATTTTATATGAGCTTCTTCCAATATATTATTAATATCATCATCCATAGTTGGAGTAATGTCTATAATTTTTATAACTATGAGAATTTCATTGGTCGATAGATGTAGATTACTAACAAGATCTTATAATCTGGTATAACAACTTTCAAATCATATGGTTTGAGATGCAAAATTGATAACATAATATTCCATGTGTTAGCAAGATCATCCTCTTCTTCATGTTTACCAATAGAAATATTAGGATTATTCCATCAAATTGGATTTCTATCATCAGTCACTATATCTTACTATTATAGGTCAGTTTTGATTGATTTAATTAATTTTTATATTTATCTATCATTATATTTCTATCAATAATCAAATCATTATCATCAATCATATTCTGAAATTAAAATCTATAATTTACTTCCATAATAATTAATAACTTCATAGTTAGTATTTGTTTAGGTAGTTCTACTATCATTTTTTTGAATAAAAACCTTTCTTCTTTTTAATTGTATCAACCATGATTTTTGATTATTAAACCTCATCTTTAGATGATATATAAGTTTTATAGGTATTATTTAATGGAAGTACCATCATCTCATCTAATTAGAATAAGGAAGTAAAAGAAATTGTTTTTTTATATTGGGGTATAGATTTAATAAAAGGTCTAATTTTAATCACTTCATTCTTCATTTGTGTAAATTAACTCAAATAATATTTAGTTATAACCCCTATATTATTGAGTGTGTGAAATACTATTTTCCCTATATAAATTATAAATATCCAAATCATAGTAAAATATGAATCATATTTGGTTTTAATTGATATTATATTTCACATCAATTTATTTATCATCTTATCAAAGAAGTCCCTTTGGAAAATTATATGTATTATTTTGTGTCTTTTTTAAATAATTACCTTGATGAGTGGTTGAAGAAAAATTTGCATCCATCTGATATTTTTCAGGGGAAATTATGTTCTAGATTTACCTTCAAGTGTGGTAGGATAGTCTCATGGATTATACTTGTTGAAATGCCCTGTAGATCATCCTTATTGTCATGGGTCCTAGGATCCCATGATAAATATATAGCATACTAAACTATCCTTTTACAAATTATGTTCCCTACCATAGATATATTTTCTTTTATTCTATTCTACTGGTATGTCTACTTTTATTATGAAACTACAAAATGAATATTCCATACAAAAAAGAAACTTTTTCACCTAATTTCTCAAATTAAATTTCATTTATCATTTCCTGCATTATTTTAATATTTTTATTTTTCTCTAATAAAAGTAATTTAATATGTATAAATACTGTCTCATTACATTATAATAGTCTTATAATCTCACTTTAATGGTACATTATATATATTTTTAATAAGAATATATTGTGAATTTTGATGGAACACCCTTTCTTCATTAAAAAATATTTCCCTTCCTATATATTTTCGATTTAGTTACTAAAAAACACATTATTTTGAATAAAAAATTTATATTATTCCAAAATATTTAATGTAATCTATCTTGAATATATCAATAATTACCATCAATGTTAGGTTGTTATCTATAACATTGAATATAAATTCTGTGATAATATAATGAGTTTTTTCAATCAATTTATTATTCATATAGAAATATATAACATCCATTATAAATACCAACTCATTATCAATACAAATTAAAATCCCTATCTAGTTTTTAAATAATAAGATCTATATAAAAAAATTAATTCAAAATTACATAACCATTATAGATTTTTCAACCTTCATAAATAATATTCCATTTTCATGAAACCCATAAAAAATAATAGAATTTTAAATTTATTTTAAAAGATTAGTAATTATTCTCTGTTGATTATTTCTTCATGAAATAAGTAAATATACAATTATCTTTGAATTTACCTTTTAATGTCCATGGGGAATTCCATGATGGGAATCACTTAGGTTCTCAAAGAGTGTTAACCCTTTTTCTTCATGGTTCTATATAAATGGGATTAAAATTAAATTATAATGTATTGTGGAAGACCTACCCTTTACCAACGATGAACTTGAAAAGATTTAATACATCCAAGAATAGAGAGATAAATGACAAAAACAATTATTTTTCCAAACATAACACCATTCGAAGAAATAAGTTGAAACAATGAAGAATGAAATGGATGAAACATAGAAAAATAAACCACATTTTTGTTCCCTAATTGAAAACATATATGAATAATAAAATATCATATTTTGTTTTTGAAATCAAATTTCTCATTAGCATATAGAGCAAGCAATGTTGGGCTTAAAAGAACCACAATAAATAATTACTTAAATATAACCATTCTAAATAAGATATTAAATTAGAAGATATGGATTGAAATTTCCACATTATAAAATATATAAACATTTAATACTCAATAAAAATTTATGGATTAATTCATAGGAATTAAACTCTAAATTTATTAGTAAATAAATATTATTCTTCAAAAAAATATTTTCCTCAAAATCTTAGCTTGTAGATTTCAATGAGAAAATACAATAATTTATATTTTACAATTTTATAAAATTTATTGGGTGAAATAATATAAATATTTGAAATCCATTTATAAAATTTAGATTATGGTTATTTTTAGTGATTTTTATGAAATGTTTAACTCTCTACTGAATAGTGAAAATACTAAATTTTTATTGAAAATTGTAATTTTATTTCAATAATTTGGAAATTTATTTTTTAAAAATGATTTAAAAGAATAATTATACTAATTATATTATTAATAATTAAATTAAGTTTTTTTAATTGGATATTATTTTTGAATTTTTTTAAAACAGTATATATCTAAAAGGCATTTTTCTATAAAACTGTTTTACATTGAATTTTGTGTTTTAATCTTAAATTATATCCAGAAAATTAATGATAACAAATAATTAATGATGTATTCAACATTATAAACTATGTGGTAAAAATTATTTAAATATGTTCATATTATATTTTTCATCGTGATTTGTAATCATATTAAATAATTATCACCACAATAAAAGTAAATTGAGTAATTTGTTATAGAAATATTTTAATAAGGAATATAAAATGACCCTATTAGTAAATTAACTATATTGGTTGAGTAAATATCATCCATAAACATCCAAAATTTTAATATATTTCATTTACACCTTTTTATATTATTTATACCTTTATAAAAATTTCTGTAATGGAACATAGAAAATTTTATTCTCTTTTTCTGTTTAACATTAGAATTTTGGTATAGTGATATATATAACATTGGTTGAATTTGAAATTTTCCATTAAAAGATAAATGAAATATTTGTATCATGATGATTGTGCTTATAATTTTTAATGAAGACATAATTAAATTATATATTTTTGAAACTCCAAATATAATATTTATTTATTTAATAATTATATGAAATAAATTATTTTAAAAATATTAAAGAAATATAATTTGAATGAAATAATTTGTTCAAAATTTTTTATAGGGAAATATAACATATTATTTATATGTGAATGGATTATATTCAAATTATTTTATTCTCATGATTAATTTAAAGAAAAATTAAACGAACAGTGTTAAATCCAGTATTAATGATAACTTCTAAAAAATAATATTTATTGACTAATTTAGAATAATCATAGATTCATCCAAATTATTGGGATTTGGTTTTAAAAATAAAAAATGATCCATTTATAAATCGTTTTTCATTATATGGTATCATTTTTAACATATAAATATAGAAAACATTAATATTGCAATTATTTTTTAAAGTAATAAAAGGGGTTAAAACAAATAGATGAGGGCGAAAAAAGAGAAATGATATCTAAATTTAATTGCTTGAGATTATGTTTACTTAATATCATATCAAATTCTAATTATATCAATTTTGATCCATTTGGAATGAAATATAATTTATATAAATTGAATTCTTTCCGAAATTCCAAGAATGACTTTCCCCTCAATTATAAAAGGAATCCTCTCAATTTTATTCTGTACAATACTCTCTCTAACTTCCCTGAAACCAACATATTCCACTTATAAATACTTGTATCCATGATATAGTGGTTAGGGAAAATATAAAATATTATCTCTAGGTACATTAAAAAGATATCATATAAAATTTTACTGAAGTATTGGTAATCATATTAACCAACTCATTCATGTTTATTTATTATTATAATTATTTTTTATGTGTTTTAATGACTCAGAACTACATAGAGGTTTAGAAATTTATTTTTATTTTAATATAGGAGTGTTGTAGTTATAGTTTCCAAAATCATCACCAATGATCAGTTCATTAATCTAGTTTTTTAAAGGAAATATAAATAACATAGAATAATTTCTATGGCTAACAAACAAGGGAATAAGGGATTAAAAAATAATGAAAAAATTCATGTTATTGGGGGTATTGAGTATATTCTACTTTATAATGATATCATGGTATTTTCAAAATAAATCTCTAGACTTTTAACTGATTAAAATAATGGTTCTAAAAGAAGTTCCTCGTTTTCACCCTTGTGTATGTTTGACTGTGATGAGAGTTAACATCATAATTACCCCCTTTTGGATCATTGTCCCTCTAATGTTTTTAATATATAACTTTACATCCTTAAAATACCTTGTAAATATATAATTAGGTATTATAATTCTCAATAATCCAATATAGATCATGGTTTCCTCCTAACATGTTAAGTAATAAATATACACTCTCTATATTATTCTAAACTAATCAATCAGTGTAGTTTAAAATAAAACATAGGGATAGAATACTCTTTAACTATAGAAGTAATTGAATTATATAATCAAACAAAACCCAAAAACCATTCATAATAAATTCAAAAATAAAATTCTAATAAAATTTGAACATAAAAACAAATCCAAAAATTCAATTATACTTCAGACTCAAACATTACAATCGGGTTACCTCTTCATCATCCAATCACACAATGCTTAAAACCCTCTATTATCAAATAAATAATGGATCCAAGTGTGGTGTATTTCATTATAAAATTATAACAATAATAAAAATGTAATTCTAATTTTACACAGTTGTATCAGGTAGGTATACTCTATCCCTTAGTACTTGTATCCCGATAGGTCACTTCAGTCCCATATCTATTAAAAAAACTATTAGAACAAATGAGTATTCACTAACATCCCATATTTGAATTATATTGCATATTAACCCCAAAAGTTATCTCGTTCATTCCATATTCATATATTTCATTCCTTATGAGTGTTCATATATTTATAAATGTCTCTGGTTTTTATTTGAACTCCATGTATTTGTATGATATCCCATGTTTCCAATTTTATTCTTAAATAATCACTCAAACCTGGGTTGCATCTTATAATAATATGTGGATATTATGATTTTTAAATTTCATTTCATGGTGCACTAAAAAATTGGAAAACAATGGTCTTGTAACAATTGAGGGAAATATTATGGAATTGTGTTCACAAAATTTCTTATCTATGGCCTCTCATATAAAATATTCATAGTCTCTGATTACTATTTTTGAATATAATCCTCATTAATATGGCCGTTTTGTGTTCCATTTTTTAACTCTATAAAATAGAGTTTTCTGATCCTGATGGATTGAAGCATATCCATTCGATATGACCAGTGTGTCAGATAAATGTTTTCATCCCAGGGTTCATATAGTCTTTTTTTCTATACAGATCATATATATATTCCTTCCCATGAGTTCAGATTCTTATTTTTCAACATATCCATTTCTATAGTCTATATATTCAAGTATTCCCAGGTCTCAAATAGTCTTTTTACTCCTTTAGAAGACAATAGAACTCACTACAGTCTAAAAAATAGTGGTTTTTTATGTGGTGTATCTATGGCCAAGGCTCCTTAGTAATGTGATATAGAATTCACATTTCACAGACCGATCATTATTTTTTTCCTGGAATCATCATCTAAAAACATTATTTTTTTTCATCCCTTGAGCATCCAAATTCAATAAAAGGAAATTCTATACCTGAAAACACTCCAATAATAGATCTCGATCATTATATCATTGTCTATAGAGGTACACCATGATGTGGAGTGGATGCCGATAGAGGTTGAGTAGTGGAGGTGGTTGAAAGTGGAAACGACGAAATCTCCAAGCACGGGGTCACGATGCTAAGGTGAGGAAACATTGCTTTTTTAAGTTTTGAATAGGAAAAATTATTAATAAATCCCATATCAATGTCTTTACATTGATTTAGTTGTATATATTACAATCCATGGCTTCTATGGCTCAAAATTCCATGTTATTGAGGTATCAAAACCCTCATACACTTCCATGCACTCATATGGGTAATTCCATGATGTACGGCCCGCACATGCATTATCACAAACATTTTACACACTACATGTCCTTTAATTCTCCCCACTACATTTAAGGCTTTACTATTAGGAATTCATGGATTAATGACCGTTCAGGGAACAAATATGTGAATTTCAAATATTTGGTTGGTGGCTAGCCCACCTGGTTAATATATTTTTACCTGAACCAATTTTGGAACTGTCACGAACTAAATCTGGTCACCGCCAAAACTGGCACCAAACCCAACCTGTGACATGACCCGAAGGGCGTTCCCTATCCCCACGGGCTGGCACAAGTTCCCGGGTATCATTTATTTAGGTTTGGGAACGATTTACCAGAATATGAAGGCATAGACCATTAAAAACAATCAATAAACTGAATCTGAAAAATTTATACCAAATGATGTTTAAACAAAAACCAGAACTGAATACATAGGTTTGGAGTCAATACAAATGGTCCAAAGACACAATGGAACAAAAGAAATCCCCATGGACTCCACATGACAAGGGGTCATCACCCCCAAGTCGTCTCCACTACTCCGCCCCAAGGATGAGGACTAACACCCTAAACCGCCATCACCCTTAGCCTTTCCTTTACCTGGGTCAAAAAAAAGGTCTACTTACACCCAAGGGGTGTAAGTAGGGTGTGAGCCTAAGCCCAATAGGAAACCACCCTATGATTCCAAGGTGCATGCAATACAAGGTGAAAAAGCAAGCAGTTTTAATATGCAATTAAAAGCGGTGACAAATTCCACGAAATGAAACTTTAAATTGAAAACATTTTTCAAGATAAAACTTTCAGAACGTTAACACATTTAAATAGGAATATTAGATACTGCATTATAATTCCAAAGACACCCAAAAACAAGGGCAAATACCACAAATCCACTGAGCAACAAAACCGGGAACACCCCTAGGCACTAGATAGTCTCAGGCCCCATGTACCTCGTACCTCAGTGTAATGTAACCATAGTAAAATCCTTTCTCGTGCACGAGCCACTAGTAGGGAACATACCCATAACCTAGTGGTCCCCAACCATCATCCACATAGTTTTGTTAGAGTTGTCGTTATCCATATGCTAAGTGAAACAGGGTCAAAACCCATCCGGTCCACTAGCCGTACTAGTACAAATCCGCCCCACCTAGGTACCCGGGCTTCACCCTTTGTGCTCAAACAATTTCAGGATTTAACACACAACCATTTTAATGTAAAACACCACTACTGGTCACATACAACAAATAAAGTAGATATCTCATTTTATACCACTTAAAACACACAACAAACTCTTTGAATTTGAATAAATCAATTTCGCAAAATCTCATGTAGTTTTGCACACAAAACCCCTTAAGAAACCCACTTGTACACGATGTTCACAATTTTAAGTTACCAAAACAGTAAAGGCAGCCCAATAAATATCAATTAAAACAAAAAATCAATTTTTGTTCATCCTCATGTTAAACAATAAGTGTTCTCTTTGTAAAACCTTCATTTTCACACAAAAGTGGAACCAAAACTTCACTTTCGTTACAAGCACAATTAAAACTCATTATTTGCAGCAATTACCAAAGGGGATAAACATTATAAACAGTATTTTATGCCTTATTACAGATCAATAAAAACAACTAAGTATTTATAGGGCATCCCCAAATAAACAAACAAAACACTTATTTGGAAAACCCCCAATTTCACACCAAATTGGCATTTTAAATTCAATTGCAATGGAAACATCATTAGAAACAATTTTTGTAGCAATAATAAAATTATATAAATCTGAAAATATGATAAATACAGCATGCTAATACACAAATAATTCATCAACATTGGAATCACCTACCAAATCAAATTAAACCATTGAATCCTTTGTGCGAAAACACAAACGCAGCACCGCCGCACCTCAAGAAGGGTAGATCAAACCTAAAAATAGAAAATTGGACCAAGAAAACCCAAGGTTAAACCTTAGGATGGAACCCCTACCCACTGGTCATTTTTCACTTCAATAAAAAGGGAGGAAACCCTAAAACAATAGAATGAAACCCTAATTAATTTGAGAGGGGAAAAGAAATGGACAAACTTACTTGAGGAATCTAGAATGAATCTCCCCAAAACACTAGTATCTGAAATTTAAAACGGCCAAAACTCAGGGGATGGTCTCACAAGAATTATTAGGTCATTTAGGAATTGTAATGGAGGGAAAAGATTAATAATAGAAGGCGTTATGAAAGGATCAATTTACCTCTCCAAAATCTGGACGATTTCTGAAATCCAGAACGTTTCGATTGTTTTCGCGACTCTATAGAGCTCCAAATTGTGGGAGGAGGGTATGGGGTCGCTCCTGGGATTCTTAGTGTCGATAGGGAGGTGGAATAACCGAAAAATCCATTTTAATGAATAAGCTATTAATAAATTAATGAAATAATTTAAAACTGGAAAATGGGCCTTCGGGTTGGCCCAATTCTCAAATAAAAACAAAAATCCCCCATGCATATGGATTTATAAAGGCCCCAAATTTAAATTTGGGGTTAATATATCAGGGGAGAACAATTAGGAGTTGGAATGAGTCAAAAATATTAAAAATTGAAAATGTTATAAATGAAACAAAATTTATTTTTAAATCTGGAATTGGGCTCGTAGTTTGGCCCAATTCATGAAAACTCACCTATTCTCAATAAAACCTTTGGAAACCACCAAAACAAATCATGAGTGGAAAATAAATTTAAAATAACCCTAAAATAGGTTACGTATGTGACAATTCTTCCCACCTTGAAAACATTCCGCCCCGGAAAGTCACAGCAAGGTCAAAGCAACAACCAAACCCAACTGAGAAACCAATAGGTACACCCTTGCCAGGTTTCACCTCCAAAGGCCCAAACACCTCCAGTGATCAATGAAGGAAGGAATACTCTCACAAATCAAACTTACACCACTTTCCTAAAACCATCAAGAACATTCAGGCTTTATCACAAATAAAAACTTCTCAAACACAATCTGAACAATACTCAAGCAATTCACCCAAACGAACAACAACATTGAACAAGGTTACACTTACCTTACTTTAACTAAACCATTGGGTGCTCTCCAGTACCAATGTTTACTCAAGAATGATGTTGGTAGCTAGATAGATCTGAACGAGACTATCTACACCAAGCCAAGACCATGGAAAAATCTAAGTTACTCGTACGGGGGGACACAAATACGCTCCCCACCATAAGAGACAACCAATTTTTTTTTGAGACATAATCAAGAGACTAACAGGGGGAGGCCTAAATGGACTCACCGGTACAAAGGATATACTTCCATCAGAAATTTACAAAAGAAATTATATAAGACTCATAGTGGGTCTCCCCACCTTAAGAACCAACCATCTTAACCAACCAGCACTGGCCGGTAAAGAAAGACCCCAAAATTAAAAGAGTTGGGGTGACCACATGGTTAGTTTGCACGGTTTGGGAAGCCATACACTAATAGTTGGGATCCTTCTTTCCGCATGGTTTTATGGGGAATGACCACTATTATCCAAGTGAAAACTGTGTTCACAAACAGTGTAGACAAACTTCAAACCTTTATCTAAAGACTCAGTGGAAACCAAAAGGGGGAGGGAATAACATTTTGTGATTACATGGGTACAAGACCGTCCACCTATTTCCACCGAATGGGAACAATAGAAGAAATATGATGACACCATAGGTTTAAACTCTTCCTATCTTTCATACTGCGGATTGGACTTTGTACAAGGGTTTAAATGGCCCTGGGATTTTCCTTGACTACGAGCCAGCTTCTCTCTGAGACCTATGGCTGGAGCTCAAATGATTGAAGCATCTTCGGCCTCGTAGTTAATATTTGGAAACCCACTGAATGAGAATTCTTCTTTTAGGTTCCACCAAAAACTACACCGCAGTCCAAAATAAGTTTTCTAGACATAACACATTCCAAACTCACTTTACCTTATCCCGATATTTCACTGAAACAAGGGCTGAGAAGATACACACACATCACAACTTGTTTCTTCAGGTGAGAAACAATATAAGTAAAGAACACCTACACTCACATTCCTCTAAAATAGAAGATTTTTAAGTTTTTACAAGGGAGACATTTTCCCAACATAACAGGGACTCTCAGAGGATTTCACTACTTTCACCTATACAGTCAATCGAGTACATGACATCATAAGGCATCACCAAACATGACCATTTCAACTGATATAAACAATTCATGGAGAGGGAGCTTATACAACATCCCCAAACAACACACAATTCTAGAAAGTGGCCACAATATCCTATCGTGACCATATTTCCCACACCGGTGGTTTAACATGAATTAATGCATCAAAGAAACTTTGAAGAACCCAAAGGTCCTCTTAGACACCATCGAGACACTCATCCACACTTACAACCAAAGAACACTTCCACCTTCGATGAATCATGAAACATTAGAAACTAAGGTTTCTTTAAACATTCCACAATAACTTTACCACTACAAGAGGATCCAAAAATCAACAAAATGAATGGGTGTAGACTCAATCAACAATGATCGATAAAATATTTCTTATATTGATCAACTAGAGGATTTTCCAATGGCGAAACAATATGGATTGCACTTCAGCTGTGCATTAACCATTAATGGGGGCATACCTTATCCAATGAGAGAACCCAAGGACCCAACCAAGCTGGTCCATTAGTCAAAACATGACTCAAACCAAATCCAAATACATGAAGGGAACCACCGTAAAGGCATCCCAAAACATTTTTCAAAAGAGACCACTAATCGTCCCTACAACACAGCTCACCGACCAAACACAAACCCAAAACACAGTTCAAACAGGAGGGGTTCTTGGACTCAAAACATCCCACAACATCAAAATTATCAAAACCCCATAATTAAAACTATACCAAACTATTCATAAATACATCATGTTTTTCTTTAAAACTATTTCCTTGAAAACAAATGGTTTTGTAGTAAGCGTATCCACCAATGGTACCCCATGAGCCTCACACATGCATGTTTTTGTGTCACACCTGGCACCCTCCTCATAACCATCCCAGCACTCATCCAGTCATGCCATCAACCATCCATCATCCCATATAACCCCATGCATGTGGTCACTCATGGAAATACCAAAGGGTAAAACAAAAATTCCTTCCACTTTTCAAAAACCAAATGCTCAACCAACCCAACCTTTTTCTCAAAACTGTTAACAATGAGATCAAAATCCCAATTCACATCTTACAAAACTCTTCATAAGGACACAAAAATTTAAAAAAAACTCACTTTCAAGTTATTCACATCAATTTCAAAACATCTCATCCCATTAAAACACCCTTTAATCGTTTAGAAAACTATAGTTGAAACACTTTTGAAAACCAACTTCAATATGGTTTCGGCTTTCAAAAGAGGTGTAAGCATACTATTTCCCATTTCAAAAGAATTCTGAAAATTCATTTCCACCATTTCATAAATCAAAACATTCCATATTTTTTTGAAACTCATTTCACAAAAACTTTACAATTCTTAAAACCAAGTCAGTTTAAAACCAAAGTTCCATGATTTCAAAACTAAGGAACACAAGATAATGCGAGAGGAAACTAGTTTTAGTGGGTGACTTGGACATATGGTTGGCGGCCATATTACAATCACTTCACTATCACAGAGAGTGTTCTAGGGTATATCCCCAGCTCCACATGGCTTTCCAGGCCCTGCGAACTTACAGAGACCATTAACCCAACTCTCTTTTCATTTCCCCTAACCATCATTAAAACAAGAAAACCAAAGGACTTAGATAAATCCCGACTTCCCTAGGAAACTTGAATCCTGTCATGAGGTGTGGTGATCAGGCACACTACCCATAACTATAATACCAAGTCCCTACAATCCTAACTCCATGATATCCTGACTCTTCTCGAAATAACATGACCCAAAGAGTTAACATGAACCTCCTTTGATACCATTTTGTCACGAACTGAATCTGGTCACCGCCAAAACCGGCACCAAACCCAGCCCGTGACATGACCCGAAGGGCGTTCCCTATCCCCACGGGCTGGCACAAGTTCCCGGGTATCATTTATTTAGGTTTGGGAACGATTTACCAGAATATAAAGGCATAGACCATTAAAAACAATCAATAAATTGAATCTGAAAAACTTATACCAAACGATGTTTAAACAAAAACCAGAACTGAATACATAAGTTTGGAGTCAATAAAAATGGTCCAAAGACACAATGGAACAAAAAAAACAGCCCCATGGACTCCACATGACAAGGGGTCATCACCCCCAAGTCGTCTCCACTACTCCGCCCCAAGGATGAGGACTAACACCCTGAACCGCCATCACCCTTAGCCTTTCCTTTACCTGGGTCAAAAAAAAAAGTCTATTTACACCCAAGGGGTGTAATTAGGGTGTTATCCTAAGCCCAATAGGATACCACCCTATGATTCCAAGGTGCATGCAATACAAGGTGAAAAAGCAAGCAGTTTTAATATGCAATTAAAAGCGGTGACAAATTCCACGAAATGAAACTTTAAATTGAAAACATTTTTCAAGATAAAACATTCATAATGTTAACACATTTAAATAGGAATATTAGATACTGCATTATAATTCCAAAGACACCCAAAAACAAGGGCAAATACCACAAATCCACTGAGCAACAAAACCGGGAACACCCCTAGGCACTAGATAGTCTCAGGCCCCATTTACCTTGTACCTCAGTGTAATGTAACCATAGTAAAATCCTTTCTCGTGCACGAGCCACTAGTAGGGAACATACCCATAACCTAGTGGTCCCCAACCATCATCCACATAGTTTAGTTAGAGTTGTCGTTATCCAAATGCTAAGTGAAACAGGGACAAAACCTATCCGGTCCACTAGCCATACTAGTACAAATCCGCCCCACCTAGGTACCCGGGCTTCCCACTTTGTGCTCAAAAAAATTCAGGATTTAACACACAAACATTTTAATGTAAAACACCACTACTGGTCACATACACCAAATACAGTAGCTATCTCATTTTATACCACTTAAAACACACAACAAACTCTTTGAATTTGAATAAATCAATTTCACAAAATCTCATGTAGTTTTGCAAACAAAACCCCTTAAGAAACCCACTTGTACACGATGTCCACAATTGTAAGTTACCAAAACAGTAAAGGCAGCCCAATAAATATCAATTAAAACAACAAATCAATTTTTGGTCATCCTCATGTTAAACAAGAAGTGTTCTCTTTGTAAAACCTTCATTTTCACACAAAAGTGGAACCAAAACTTCACTTTCTTTACAAGCACAATTAAAACTCATTATTTGCAGAAATTACTAAAGGGGATAAACATTATAAACACTATTTTATGCCTTATTACAGATCAATAAAAACAACTAAGTATTTATAGGGCATCCCCAAATAAACAAACAAAACACTTCTTTGGAAAACTCCCAATTGCACACCAAATTGGCATTTTAAATTCAATTGCAATGGAAACATCATTAGAACCAATTTTTGTAGCAATAATAAAATTATATAAATCCGAAAATATGATAAATACAGCATGCTAATACACAAATATTGCATCAACATTAGAATCACCTACCAAATCAAATGAAACCATTGATTCCTTTGTGCGAAAACACAAATAAACCACCGCCGCACCTCAAGAAGGGTAGATCAAACCAAAAAATAGAAAATTGGACCAAGAAAACCCAAGGTTAAACCTTAGGTTTGAACCCCTACCCACTGGTCATTGTTTACTTCAATAAAAAGGGAGGAAACCCTAAAAAATAGAATGAAACCCTAATCAATTTGAGAGGGGAAAAGAAATGCAAAAACTTACTTTAGAAATCTAGAATAAATCCCCTCAAAACACTAGTATCTTAAATTTAAAACGGCCAACACTCAGGGTATGGTCTCACAAGAATTATTATGTCATTTAAGAATTGGAATGGAGGGAAGAGATTAAAAATAGAAGGAGTTATGAAAGGATCAATTTACCTCTCCAAAATCTGGACGATTTCTGCCATCCAGAAAGTTTTGATTATTTTAGCGACTCTATCGAGCTCCAAATTGTGGGCGGAGGGTATGGGGTCGCGCCTGGGCTTCTTAGGGTCGATAGGGAGGTGAAATAACCGAAAAATACATTTTAATGAATACGATATTAATAAATTAATGAAACAATTTAAAACTGGAAAATGGGCCTTCGGGTTGGCCCAATTCTCATATAAAAACAAAAATCCCCCATGCATATGGATTTATAAAGGCCCCAAATTTAAATTTGGGGTTAATATATCACGGGAGAACAATTAGGAGTTGGAATGAGTCAAAAATATTAAAAATTGAAAAAGTTATAAATGAAACAAAATTTATTTTTAAATCTGGAATTGGGCTCGCAGTTTGCCCCAATTCATGAAAACTCACCTATTCTCAATAAAACCTTTGGAAACCACCAAAACAAATCATGAGTGGAAAATAAATTTAAAATAACCCTAAAATAGGTTACGTATGTGACAGGAACACTTAATTTAATCTTCAATAATTTCATAAATAAATTCACATTTCTAGAATGAAACAATTTTATTCGTTTTTTTCAAAATAATTTTTTTAAAATTTAATTTCACAATTTTTCAATACATAATTAATCACATCAGAATATATATTAAAACCCTTTAAAGAAATTTAGAATTTTATTGTTTATTATTATTATTTAGTTTGTCAAATACCCACATAGTGGAACTTCTCATATCCCAATGAATTGAATCTATATTTTCAAATAAATAGAAACACCATGATTCCAATTTTTAAATCTCATAGAAATAATATAAAATTATTATAAATGTTGAAAAAAATTCAAAAGTACACAAAAAACACCATATGATTTTCAATTTTTTAAAAATGATTTATCAATCCAATTATTTTACTATATCCTTTTAAATTTTTTGAATATTTACATTTATATAATTTATGTTTTTAGTGAATTTTTATCAAGGATACTAATTCATGATATACCTAGATTTGAATTCATTATTCTAGAATATCATGATATAGATTCAGGTAAATTTATGCTCATATCAAGAGTACAACACCCATTTCCATAGTCAGGTAAGGGAACTAAATTATGTAATTTTTAAATAAAAAAGTAACATAAAATCCTGAGGACAAAAATTATGGTTCTAATGATTCCAATGCTTCAGGTAAGTAGTAGATGATGTGAAAAACGTTAAGGGTAAAAAGTGTAGGTCTATATCTTAATTCAAATTTCATGACATAAACAACAATGTTCAATAGAAATTTCACTTTATTTGAGATAACTCCCCCATCTCATTTTCAAATTAAATTTCATGATCAATATGAAATTAATGAATTAATTTGCCTAATTAAATTTTCTATATCTTTTTACATTATTTTATTTCTTGTAAAACTACTCCTTATTCATATATTTTTTCAACTTTTTTATTTTTTCGAATTTCATTCTTGGAAAAAACATCACACACTTCACTTATCCAAAAATAAAAAGAATTGCCTTAGAAATATTGATTTCTTCCCATGTCACAACCCACTCCCCTTTTTTGTTTCTATTAATATTTTCATCATGAAGGGAAACTAATAACATATAATTAATAACTCTAAAACCTTCCTATATACCCATGATAGCACTGGGACATAGTTTTTTATTACAATATACTTAATCACTTTCCCCGTGAAATCCTTCACCCCCACTTCATCTTTAAAATATCATGAAACTTATTATGAAATTGAGGGGAAATGATATAAATGAATGGGAATGTGGGTTATTTATACCATGTTCCTTTAGGATCTAAATGTGTTAAAAAGGATTGATGTAATAGGTAGTATCAAGGATACAATTTTACAAATAAAAATTATTAAATGATATTAAATGATATTTTTCATAGTTAAATTTTGAGAGGATCAGTGGTAATTACAAGAAGGTTATACACCACAAGATAACCCAATAAATATGCTATAAATAGAAATAATTATGTATATAAATACTTTTGAGTAATGAATCATATAATTTAGTGAAATAAATCATGGATTTAATAATAAATAAATGTAAATAAATAAGTTTTTTTTGAAAATTTAAAATATGAAAAATGGAAGGGAATTTTCCTTTTAATGAATCAACCAACTCCATAAAATTTATATTCATAATATGAAAATCAATTATTCACAGTAATTTATCAATTTTCCACTTTAATTAGTTATTAATATTATTATTTAAATGTAAAACATGGAATTATATGGTCTATAATAAACCAATCTGTCCTTATTGTTAATTAAATCAGATATCCTAAGCGTGGAATGAAATTTCTTGTCAAAAATAGCATCTAGAATTTTTAGTTAAAAATGACTTATTAAAAATATAAAGGTACTTAAAATATATTTGGTTTAAGAAAAAAATTTCATATCCACAAAAAAACCATTTTCACATTCCTTTCATACTTGGATTTCAAATGGATTCTATCTATGATGGCACTATAGAACCTAACTATCCATACAACTTTAAGAACCATACCATTAAAGATCTATGTGGTATAGGGGAGAAGTGAGTTAATCCTAATCTCCTAAATAATAATATAATATTAAGGCTATAGTTTCCTCATAAATATCTTTTGGACAATTGCATTGGAATTAACTAAATAATGAAAAGAAATCTATAAATGGGTATGAGAAGTTTTAGCTCATCCACCGGTTCTTAATGTACATTCCCATGGTAAGTATTCATCATTTTCCCATTTCCAGATAATTCATAAACATCTTCTGCTATCTTAATATGAATGATTCTTACATTATATTAATTATACTATAGAATTATATATAGTAACATGATTTCCAAGTCTTATGGTTTTGATCAACTCATTATGTCGTGTTCAACTTGTGTTCTCTCATTGTAAATTCAACCATTCTGAAACTCTCCTCTTATGATATCTTCCAGGTCCTCTTAAGGAATTTTTGTTTCTTTAATGACAATATCCAAATAATTTTCTTAATTTTTCTAGATAAATAATCATTATGTAATAACTCCCCAAATATATGAATTATTTTAAAAAATCAATCGATATAGGATCATATATATAATGTTCTTGTATGTAGTCCAATATTCCAATAGCGTGTATTTAAGCAATTATATCCAATCCATCCTATTAAATTTAAAATAATTTATAAGATAAAACTAATATTATGGTTGTACAATTAAATATGGAAATTATTTTGGATATTGTAGGGTGAAGATGTATTATGATCTACCATATACTTTTTAAGTATATCTTCTATTCTTCTACTGTTAAAATGATGACCTTGGTTGAGGAGGATGGACATAGAACACCAAACCAAAGAAATAACTTGGACATGAAAAATTCCAATAAATTTTTTTCATCATTATTCCTTGTGACCTTAGCTTCCACCCATTTATAAACATAATCAATAACATTTATATTCTATAATTTTCTTAAATAAATAGAAAAGGAACCATAAAATCAACAATAAAATTCATATATTTCACCACCAAATGTTGGGTTTTGTGGGATCAATTATATTTATGAAATATATTCTGAAAATTTGTTCTTATCAAACTTATTAAAATACCAATTAGATTATTTTTACAAGGTTATCTTTATATTATTAATTCCATAAATTTTCATGTCATTTTTAGATGCCCAAAGTGTCCTCTATAAGTGTTGGTGGGGAAAAACTAAAATATTGACTCAATTTCACATTATAGTTGTCATCGTGTTATGAAATTGATCATTTCAACTTTTCTAATGAAATGGATCCACCAAGATATATAATCCATATTTTAAAATCATCATGTACTTTTTCTATTTTTGAGGTTATAGGGTACTAGAAATATGGCCCAGTAATTTATAATGAGCGCATACTATGGTACTTCATCTTCAATGACATCGAATCACTCGATAAATATGATATCATTGAGTGGGATCACTTTCAGAATATCTAATTTATTAGTTTTTTTACTCAATTAACGTGATTTTCTAGCTAATTTTTTACTCCCTTTTTATCCTTTATTACTTGGTTAAAATCTTGATGGATTAATATCCATCTTACAAACCTTGGCTCTGAATAACCTTTTTTCATTTTGTACATATATTATTTATGATTATAAAAAACAACCACTTAGTTCCAAGAGAATAATATCTAACATTATCTGATGAAAAATATAAAGAGACTCATTTTTAGTATTTGTATAATTGATCTGAGTAGCATCCAAGATTATTGAGTTATTTGTTATTACTTCTAGTCGTCCACAAATTCATTTATAGAGTGATGCTTTCACCTCTTGATTCGATGAATTAAAAGGTACTTCAAATGGGTTCGCCAAATATGGGGGTTGTAATATTGGCAGGTCAATCATTCTTTTCCTATCTCATAGAATGACTTCCTAAAATCATCATTAAAATAAATGTTAGTTTCCTTTAACATAAATAATGGAATATGAAGATAATTTTTATTAAATCCTTGAATGATCTTTTATGGATTACCACATGGAATAATAATTCTATAATATATTTCACACAAATAGGATATATAAAGAATTATTCACCTCAACAATAAAATTATCTATCTCAATTCCTTTTTGTGTCATTATTTCGAATAAAAAATTCATTTATCAATATTTCAATGTATTATTTCAATGTTAATTTTTTTTTCAATGTATGATTAAAAACATTTTATAGATTCCTAAAGAAATGATTGAAACAATTACTAAATAATAATATGTCAGTTAGGAATACCGCTAGGAATTTATAAATATAATCTGAGAATATACTTACCATAATCCCATTAAAATATTCATGTGGTGGTGAATATTCTAAAATGGAATTCTATTAGAGGTGAACGATTCAGCCTTCTTGTCTTCTAGTTTAATGGGTACATAGAAGTATCATGAAAATCCATATAATAAGCATTAATGAGTTTTCCAAACTATACTTTTTAATATTTATATGATGAATTTTATGTGAAATTGGACTTTTTATGTAACTAGATTATGATTTTGGTTATCTATGCACACCCACCAACTATTATTAACAATCATTAGAATTGGTTCAATTTGTTCATTCTGGACAATTGTGAGACATGTTTTCACTTGTAGGATATGGATTTGGATGAACCACTACAAATAATAGATTTGGTAAATGTTGTAATATATTATAATTTTAAAAATCTAAATTTTTAATAATTCAATAATGTTGGGATTAAAACTCATTTAGGATTTCCTAATAGGCATAGAATCCCCCTCCGATAATATTTTATGTGAGAATAATTTTTAGGATAATTATATGTTTGTATCCTAGTATCCAGACTATAGATTGGATGTTTCTTTTCAAAATTTCATTAATTTTTTTCTTGTTTATTGGATAGATTATTACCTATGATTAATATCATGTTTTTTACTTCTATAAGACAAAATTAATTTAAATTATATAGGAGAGGTTTTAATTATATTATTAGGGGTTTACCTATAGATGATACTAAATTCAAATCCCCATTCCATTGCATGAATTTCCTATGTAATGTGAATAATGTCAGCCTCTTATAATAAATCATGAAACAAATAAGAGTTTATATATTCATGAAATTTGAAAATACAATTTATTAATTTTTGAGTATTTAATTTTTCCATTTTATTTCAATTGAAAATTTACCAAAAAAGGATAATAATTCTTTATAGGAACCTGAGTCTCCAACGGGATCAATACCTTCTTCATCATAAATAACAATGTGGGAATGATTTTTTGGAATTTAATTATTGGACTCATGAATATTATAGTATAAATTTATATCTACAAGATCTATGATGTGAATTCCTTAACACACATTGATGGCTGTCTTAGACTTCTTTATGAATATACTATACAATATGATGGGTGAATGGATTGGTTCTTTGTCCTCATACATGGAGAGCACATAGTCGTCATCTGAGAAATTTTTCCTTCCACTCCCACTTGGACATCGTCTAATGATCATATTTGGAAAATAGTTGATCTATTTACCAATTTGAGAACAACTCATGTGGGATTAAAATGAAAATATATACAAATATGTAAAAAAAATAACTAGAAATAGAGTTTATTTAGGAAACATGATCAAAAAAGCATAAGATAATTTTAAAGAACCTAACTTATAGGGAATAACGAATTTATCTTGAACATAAATTTTCTTATAATTATTTTGTGATCATAGATGAGACACTCCTCCCTAGGCTGATTCTTTCATTGTTATTATGCCTTTTCTGTTGATTAAAATAATACTAAGAAAAATAAATTATCTAGTAATTTATTAGATAAATCTTAGAGTCGAATGTTAATTTTAACCAATTAAAAATTCCCTTCGAAATCTCCATGAATTTTTTATTAACATATATTAATTAATTTAGTAAATCTAGAAAGGAATAGATGCCTAATATATTTTTTAATTTTTGTTTAATTTTTAATTGATTTTGGGTTATTTTTTTTCTTAATATTATCTTGACATGTTTTTCAATATTTTTATCTTTTTTTGATGTTCATATATATTATTCCCATATTTTTCTAACCTAAATTCTTAATATTTATCTTGAACTTACATATTATTATGAGGGTTAATCTCATTTAGACTATTTTCTATGATTTTAATAGAACACTTCTTTTGGTTTTGGATAATTTTTTCTGTGTTTTACTAGTTTTGTTTCACACCATTTCCATTGGACACTCAATTATACTTGATAAATCATTCTCTGTGTTTTTTATATATTCAATATTCATTCCTTGAAATTATTCAAATAGTGTATAAATTGAAAATGGTTGTACATAAGACATTTTATTAAATTTATTTTTTTGATAATATTTTTTTTGGAATGATTTCTTAGGCAATTTTTAGAAAGGAGGATGAATGGGGGTTTAGTTAGAAAATGGAGTTCCATCCTAGTTTTATTAAACTCAAAATACCTTATCAGATATACGTTATCTCTTTGGTTTATTTTTTTGAACCTATTTCTTATGGAATATATCTTCATAGCTCTTAATATTTTATACATCAACAAATTAGTCAATTAAATTATAGGGTGATGAACACAATCCACTTAACTGAGGTAGGATATGTTGTTCATTCACCTAAATCTCCACCATCTGTCTCACTGGACGTATTATTTCAGAAATTTTGGATCAAGTAAATTTGATTATTCATATGTTCCAACCTCATGAATAACAATCTTACATATACCACTTATTGGTAACTGTTGTGGGTTCTATGATATTTTCTCAATTTTTTCTCTTAGATTCCATGGGTGATATGTCAATGAAACCCCCCTCGATGATTCACCTAATATATTCCTATCATTTTCTAGAAGTAATTGGTATAATAAGTCTATAATTTTATTCTCTTTCACCACATGATGGGGAAATCGTGTCTTCAACTTCTAAAACAGTTCCCAATACTCATAAAGGGTTTCTAGAGATTCTTGTTTGATGATATTTGATAGATTATTTATTACAATGTGCAGGGAGGTTGGGAAAAATAATCAGATGATATTTATTTGGAGAGCACCACATTAATGGATCTTTCTAGGATTTATGGTTTAAAACCACTCCTATAATCTTAATGTTTGGTTAAATGAAGGTAAAATAATTAATTTTCTAGATTTGATATTCACCTATAAGTTCATGGAATTTAATTAGTACCATAAAAATATTGAAAAATATGTAAACATAATTTTCATGAGATGGAATGGCTAACAATTTTTTATTCCAAAAATGTGGGAAAAAAGGTCCCATCGATTCTATTGCTGGTTTAATTCCAATATAGTGGGATCCGAGTGATCACATGGGTTTTCACATGAGTCTTATAAATATGTATCATAAAAAATTCTAATGTTTATGTCATGTTACAATGGTATTTTTTATCTCCAGGTTATAATGTAATAATCATTCATTTTTGTTACTTTTCAAGAATGTTTTTGGTGTCAAATTATCACTCAGTCCATATAAATTAGGTTATTATTTGATTACAACCTATTGTAGGGTATATATAATTATTTTTATTTCCCCTATTTGTGTAGTAGAAGAAGTAAATAAATTCATCTCCATGGATAAAATATTTAATATAGCATTAACATTGATAAAGTATATTGTATAACAAAATTTATAGGACTGAAAAAAGGGAAAAGGGGAATTACAAATCAATATTAGAGAAAAGTGATTGGGGTTGTTGTTTAGATTATATTTTTAAATCCTATCATGTTTTTTATATATAAATATTATTTATTATTTATTTAATTAAAATATTTGTTCTATATTTTCCCCCGTTTTAAGACATGTTTATGTTTGATGATGAAGCATTGTTTTTTATGAAAATTTATTTTATTGGATTATCCCCTTTCCAATGTGTTGAAGATATAAATATCCTTAATATAAATTCCTATTAAATAACTAATAATGTATAAGAATTATCATTCATCCAAATAATATAATTATTTCTTCCTCACATGTACAGTCATAACTAAATATTATCCAATTGGTTATAAAACAATCAATCAATACAATTTAAAATAAAATAGGGGACAATATGTTTATTATAATCGTGAGAAATTAAAATATATAGGTGATCACAAAAAAAATCACTTTCATATTCAATTCTGATATAAAATAGTAAAACCATTTAACTTGAAAATCAATACACATATTCAATAAATATACTACCTAAAATAATAATATTAGGTCACTATCTCTCTACCCATTAACTCAAGGATTCTAAATCGCTATTAATTATGTTATAAAAGATATTAGTGGGGTATAAAGAATTATATAATTATAAAATAGTAAAATATTCAGGAGTTGTGTAAGGTGGGCCTCCACCTTACTTGTGTACTTCCTACATAATAGGTCTCTCAATCTAAATAATATATTTCTTAAATTAAATGAAAAAATGATTATAATATTACTTTGAAGAATTATATTCTAAAAATATTAATCCCTAAATATATATCTATCTTTGACCATTCATATATGTCTTTCGTTATGAGTAGTCTGTGATTTATCCAACATTTTATGGGTAATTTGAACTCATAATACTTGGATGAGATCCCAAGATTATAGTTTTATTTATAAATATTCCCCAAGACTCGTATAATGACGGTGATTAGGATAATACTTATATCAGCTATGTTCTATTAACATTAGTTGATTAATTAACTTAGTATTCACTGTCATCTATTGCACCATACATTCTCCAACCAAAAAAATGAGAAATATCTAACCAAAAAAATAGATATCCATAAGGCCTGCAAATCGAGGCCTCAAATAGATCCATTATAAATATGGACTTTTAAATATTGTTATAATCATTCCCAACCATCCCCAAATGATCATCCCAAGCTCCACCAATGTTGAGTACACAAGTGTGAAACATATCCTCAATAATCTTTATAGGTCTTCAATCTGGCCATTCGACTACGGATTTTATGCCATACATTAATGGATGTGATATTCCAATGCCTCTTAAAGGTCTATCTAAAAAAGAGTTGTCAACTGCCGATCCATATATGATACTATAGAAGATAAAACTCCCATTAAACCAAAAAATATATTTGACATAGAGATTTCCCAAATCCTCAACATTGGTTGTATAAGGAATGGGTATAAAGTGATCCAATTTCCTAGAAAAACCACTCAAAACCCATATCAAATTATTCATTCTTTGGGTATGTGGAAGCCCAAACTCAATTTCAATAGTCATCTCATCAAAAATCTATGTAGGAACTGATTTTGGCCGAAGAATACCCAATGGTTTATGGTGTTTGACATTAACGCGTTGACACGTATAATAGTGAGAAACAAAATCAACAATGTATCATCTCATTCAGTGCCCCTATAATTGTAGCCACATATCATAAAACATATTAATGGTTTATGGTTGCACAATCAACTTTAAATTATGTATTTCTTTCATCACATCGTTCCATTCTCCTAATGGAAGAACAATACATTAACGAAATCATATAATTCACTATTTGGATAAACACCACTCAAAAACACTATCTCCACCGTAATGTGATTCCATAATTCCGCAGAACACATCATTAAGATATTGATTTTGAATAATCATCTCATGAATAATATATTTCAACAAAACATTGGACAAAGAGACCTCAGAACCTGATTCCTAGACTCTAATATGAAACTGTTCAAATAGATCAATCTAATTAAAATCATTCAAAGATTCTTTCATGGATCACATTGCATGTTTCATAATCAAGTAATTTTTGACGACATTACCTTTATAGAGGGAATAGTCGATGGAAATGTCAAATTACTGATAGTATTCCACCCAATAACTATACCTAAGATTCAAATCATTTTTAGAGAAGATATAACTCAAGATCTTGTAGTCAAAAATCATAGTAATCCATTCTACATAATGGTAATTCTACAAACTCACAAGCATGTAAATCACAATAGTGAGTTAGTGGACATTGGTCAGGTAATATTTCCCATGGGGCCTAAGATAACAAGATCCATAGTTAAATAAATATTCTATTTTTACAAGAATGTATCCCAAAACTAAACTTGATGCATAATGAAAAACTACATAGCCCTACTCGGCCTATAGAAGGGTAAATACTGACATAGTAGTTGAAATTCATTAATACATAACAAATTAACTCCAAAAATTTTCATTCCCAGAAAACATTACTCACTTCTATTTGAGATTAGTAATTAGAGAAGACACCATTATGAATTCATTAATGAACTGTTGATAATTTCCATATATATCAAAGAATATATGAATTTTAAAAACATTGTACAGTCATTTCGGTGTCAGAACTACATTTTCCATATCAGCATCTACTAATATGGGATGTTCTGACACCACATAACCCAATAATTTCACATACCTAATCCATAAATAAAAATCTTTTTTTGGTAAAAATATGATGATTTATTTTAAATTCCAACATTATTCTTTGATGTGGCACATGTTCCACCTAAAACATAGGGTGAACAAGTTTTCCATCATGAAATACTAACACACATGAATCCAGATACTCATTGAAGATTTTTCATTAAATCCATAAAGACTGCAATAGTATTAGTTTGACCAAATTTCATAACATGAAAGATATATTTGTTATACCTTCTCTAAAAGTAATTCATCTGAATGTCGAATTCCTTTATCCTCAGAAGATGGTAACCATATTGTAGTTATATCTTATAGATCCACGTCACCCCCATAAACGGATCAAATATATCATCAATCCATGGAAATGGATACCTATAAATTACCATAAATCTATTGATCTTTTGGAAATAAAAAATAAGAAAAGTGAACCATGAGGTTTCTTACAAAAATGAACTAACATCGCCCAAGGTGACACACTCTATAGTATTAAATCCTATATTTATAAAATCATCCAATTGAGCCTTTAACTAATTCATATTATCTTCGTCCATGTAGTAAGAAAGAGTTAAAACTAGTTGATTACCATGAACTATATTAATATATGACTCTGCCTACCTTACTGAGAAAAACCATAGTGGTCTGAATGAAACATGTTAAAATAATCAATGAAAACTGGAGGGGAAATCACTAATCAAAATTCCCACTACCAATAAAAAGAAAAAAATAATATTACTTCCCCTAACTATAGATAATAAGGTTTGGTACTCCTCAACCATGGGACCCATTCTTATTAAACGACATGGAATTCTCTATTGGGTGTTGTAAAATAGACCCATCGAAGATAAAAATAAATGGCAACTTTATTAAAAAATAAGTCAATCCATTTCAAATATGACGTCAAGTGGTTTCATATCGGGAACTAAAAACAATATGAAATATTGAAATATGATAGAGAGAATACATAAGAGGGACTACAAGGACCCTATTATCTATTCATACCAATGGTTGTATTAATATCCATAACATAAGATAGAAGTTACCTATAATGATTTAACTAGTTAGAAATATGGGTTAAAATAAAAAATGATATGAACCATTATCAAATGATGTAGTCACTAATGATAAATCTATCAGAATGTTACCTCTATTCATCACTCAACTTGTATACGCTTCCTATGGAGACTCTTCCACTATTTAAGGAATATTCATTCCAGATACAAGTGGTTGGAATCCTTTTATTTTCGAAACATCTGATTAACCAAATTCTTTTGGAGGATATTCTGATCCAGTTCGTCGATGTCAAGATGAATGAACATGGTTGAGTTTATGTAGGTGTCTAGAGCACCAATAATAACCACATACCATGGTTTCCTCTTCAAAGTAACTCTTTGAACCTCTTGGATTTCAACACTATTATAATATCAAACGACATATTATTTGTATGTAGGATGTCTAAAATTAACTTACTTTCAAAAAATACAACAAGAATCATCAAATTTAAACATTCCTTCGAAGGAACTCATGCTTCTATAGGGAGAGAATGAAATTTTGATAACCCAACCATTATAGCTCAGTCCATTTCTACAAAGAACACTCTGAAAAAAAATCATAATATGAATGTGTATTCACTAAGAAAACCTGAGAACAAATTTCCAAAATAAGTTCCAACTCAGTCTATCAAGCCTTCATCTCCCCATTCAATACAATCTCTTGTTATAGAAGCATGTTCTTAGTAAAATGTTCAGCCTACTCCTCCATGGTCTTATATGCCTTCACAAGTTTGAAAAAATTTATAACATTGGATATCATAATCTACTATAGATAGAATATGCTGGTGAAAAGAACTTGGATTTGATTCCACTCTAAGACCGAATTATTCTTCTCCTTCACAATAGTGTCCCACTATCTCCTACTCGGTCCTTCTAGTATGAAGCTGGAACACATCACCTTGATTTCATCGAGAGATTATAGGAACCATAAATGGGGTTACATCTTGCTCCACCATTCCTCAGCCTCTTGAGGCTCATTTGAACCCTTAAACGATGATGGGTTATGATGAATTAATTATTCAGAACATTCCCAGAGGACATATATTTGAGGCTCTACAGCTAATGAATGAACTAGAACTTGTGGTTGTTCCAATCCAAGATCTTGGATAGTATGCACAATAACCTCAAATAGGTTTGGGTCTATAAGAGGATTTGTTTGCTGAGCATCGACAACATATTCCTCCGATTTTTTATTCAAACATCTTTTTTGTGGAATGATGATACACAACATCATATGAAAATAAGGAAGACATCATATTAACACTCAAATAAAGAAATGGGGGGAAATAAATCCCAATATATATATTATATGTTTTGGATTTTAATCATATCCAAATAAAAACCATGAAAAAATGATAGAAATATTCCTCAAAATTCATTTCCTAAACCACCCATATTCATTTATGGTTTTGTGTGGATTAAACTAGATAGGAACTTATTTGAGACTACCTCCTATATCGTAACAAGAATACACAACATCATTCCAATTTTATGAAAAAAGCATAAACTAGACCCCAAATACAACATTCTCATGATATAGCTTAGATACCCTAGTATCCTAATAACCAATCTAGTCCTAACATAGCCCAAAGGGCATTCTTGATCCCCATAGGTTAGATAATAGAAAATGATATCATAAAAATTTAATGTGGGAACAATTTTTCCACATAAATTTTAGAAGAAATATAAAAAAATCTCTATGAATATCAAGAAAAATTCACTTCAAGAATTTTACCATATGTAAAATGCATAAAAAAATCAAAAGAACTAAAAAACTACGTGAAAATAAGACAATAAATAGACCAAGTCCCAATGGATGAAACTCTTCATGTCCATAGTTAAATAGATAGAACCACCTCCCTCTGGTGCGTTTTCTCTCCTAGAACCTAGAATGAGATAATATTCAACAATTGAAGGCGCATTTATGACATGAGAAACAATCCTAGTAGGGTCTCAATAAGGATTCCATAACAAGATTCTAGTATCACATTAACTTAGTAAAATGCTTTTATTTTTTCAATGAAATAGTTTTGGTATTTTAAATAATATATAATCAAAACATGATTTTCATTTCAAAAGATATAAATATTTTATAAAATTAAGATTTATATTTCAGAATGATGGAAATACATTAAAATATAGTTCTTTTCAAAAGTTTATGAAATAAAAACTATTATGTTAAACAGTTTATATAAATTCACATGTCATGTACAAATTATTTGAGCAATGGAATAAATTTTTATCTCATATATTAATAGGAAAAAAACATCGTCATATTCTAAGAGGTGTGATAGTTCTAGGTAATGGGATCCCCACACACTCATGTAATAATCAACAATGTGTAAATATGTCCTTTATTAATGGAATGAGTTGAATTATTTATGTCCAAATGTGGGTGAAATATGTGTTTTCAATATTTTTCACTATTGTTATGTGTCAATTCATTTCTAGGGAAACTTCAACCTAGAATTTTTTCCCAATTACTCACTAACTACATAGACTTGCATGTGCTATAGTAATATTCAATAATAGTCTATTTATATTGTGTAACATTAAAATAAAATTAAATAACAATCCCCCATTTCAAAATGCTAATTTAATTTTAAAAACAAAATAGGGTTTTAATCAAAAACATTACTTTTCACTAAGATAAAATCCTGTGGTGTCAATCAAAATCATTTGAAGACACATTAAGGAAATAAAAAATATAATTCAATTCAAAATTCAATTTCATAATTCAAATTCACAATTTAATTTCAAAAAATTTCCAAAAATTTCACAATAAACCCCCAATTCAATGAAATTGGGGGTTTTCACAAGTGTCCCATAAATTTTACAAAAACCCCAATTCAATTGAATTGTTATTTTTTAAAAAAATCCATCAAACCCATTTCACAATGTAAATTTAGAAATTTAAATATCACAGATTTCCCAAAACACTACCCAATTCAATAGAATTTGGTTTTTCCAACAAACCGATTGAAATCAATTTAATATAAGTTAATAAAAAGGATATAATTAAAATAATTGAAATTAAATAAATAAATTTAGGGTAAAAAATTCTGGTTTCATAACAGAAACACATACCTCAGGATCAATAGATCTTATGATGCCAAACCCTAATTAGTATTCGCCAATGAAGAAAAAAATCATGAAATTCAAGATATGATGATCAAAACTAGGTTTGAGATCCAAACAAGAGGGTATTATATAAACAAAGAAAAACATGGATCCACATAACACTGTGGAGTAGAAGAGAGATCACAAGTTTTAGAGAATAATGTCATGAAACTAACTATGAGAAGATCAAAAGGAGTTTCTCAAGCTTCGAATCACTTCGATGAGGATTTTGTGGGGCCAATAATGGATCTTGTATGATCCAAATGAAGAAAAACTCATATGGTTCCATGATAGGTCTGTTCATAACCTACTGTGGGGTTCATGGATTTTTATTTTGGATTCTAAGATTAAAGAAATCATGTGCATGGTTAGCTGGGTAGAGCTGTATGGTTTGAAACACCATGCAGAATAATTATGTTCCTATTTTAAATGTGATGCATAGTTTTTCTTAAGAGGGTGAATGACTTGCGTAAAAATGCACCAACCATGAAAAATTCCCATTTTCTTGTATTTCACGATCTATTAGAAGAGGGTTCATGGTTTTTCCAATCCTTGTGCCAATCATGCAGTAACCCATAATTTTGGAAATTCTTAATATTTCAACCTTAACAACCCCAGCTGAAACCTAAAAAAACGTGAAAAAATGGGATTTAATTAATACATAAAAAATAGTATCATTTTGTTAGAAAAATTTAATCCTTTCATCATGTTAATTTAAAATTAATTTTGTATAATTTTTGAATAAATGTTATAAAATATTTGATTGATTGACCAAAAGAGAATATCATATACATATATATTTTAACTAATAAAATATCATACGAAGATATTTTCTAAAAATTTCTTCTATATTACACCACTTATAAAACCCATTTTTCAATATGAAATAACCCAATAATTCAGATCAAGCCCTGAGTGTTTTTTATGACCATAAAGATCATTAGAATATTTATAAAATAAACTTATAGGATGAGGGTTTTTAAAACCCATATGTTGTACGACACATAATTCATCCACTAAATAACCATTTTAAAATGAATATTTTCTTATTATGGTGTAAAAATTAAAATTCACATGAAAATAATATGGAAACTGGATTATAATGGGTTCTAGAATGAGAAATAAGATAATGATTTCCTCGTAATCCATTCCATCATCCTAATTGTATAAATTATCAACTAGCCTAGGATTATTCATAGAAATTAATCATTGAAAATAATTCTTTTTTTATAAATTCACATTTGTTTCTTAACACTGGATGGTTCGAGGTCCTATAATCTAGTTCCCAAAATCCATTTCCACAAAAATGGTTTATTTATTGTAGCATAGATATAGTATGAATTTTATCTTCTAATGATTCTACTACAATATTATGGTCAATCTATTTTAATAATGAATAGAACTAAACATGTATTATTACAATCCCACTACTCATAACTCCATATTATAGGTATCCTATAATATTCTATAAAATATGTAATTCCAAGGATTTAGGTCTAGGTAAAACACTCTCATGATCCAAAATTTCATGTTTTCATGAACTAGTTTGATTCTAATCATATCCAAATTTATTTTCAAAAACATATTTGATAGTGTAAATTATCATGTTATTAAAATAATTAGCGACTTCATCAATTTTAATTTTTTCTAGGATGAAATGGATGAATTTAAAAAATATATCTTATTGAAAGAATATTCAAGTATCCTTGGATTTTTAGTAAAACTATATTAGAAATATTTTTAATATAATATCTCATAATCATTAAATAATAATCCTTCAGATCAAACAAACCAATGTTTTCTTTAGTGTGCACGATATACACCTTTCATACAAAAATTGTAAAGTATCAAAATTTTGTTTTTGTTTTATTTTTAATATCTAATAAGGTATATTTTTTAGAAAAGTTCTTATTAAAACACTGTTATTTATATTGAAAAATATATTAATAGATTATTCCAAAAAAATAACTTGTAATACTATATTAGATAAAAAATATTGTTTTTGTTTTTTTTTCAATATGAATATTTATTCTTTCTACAATTGATTATTGTTGAGATATTATTTGAGAATAAATAGTTTGTTAAATACTAATGTATGGGTAAATATAATTAAATTCTTTATTCTCAAAGAATCTTATCATATCACTTTCTAATATTATTAACATGAAATATTTTTCCTTTTGAGAAAAATTTGAAAAAAGTTCAAAAAAAGGAATAAATATTTATGTTTTAAAAAATAAACCCAATTAAATATATAATATTCATATGAAAAAAAAATATTCTAAAAATTAATCTTATTACACTAGATTGTCCATAAAAATACATTTACATATGTTCTAAAGGATTTGAATTAGCATGCTTGTTAATGGATTTTCATGATGGCTTATACTTATTATATTGTTAGAATGCATCAAAAATATATCTTGATCAATGGTAAGACTAATAGATCCAAAAATAAATGATTATTAGATTACATTGATAGGGATGATATATTAAAATGTACATGTGCCTTATACCATATATAATAATCATTTTTTTAATAGTTAAAAAATTAATTTTATGTTTACACAAGGAACTAAGTTCCAATGTAAAAAAAAACATTTTTAGTTCTAGGTGCTCACATTTTAATAATATTATCATTAAATACATAACAAGAATTTACTGAAAATTAAAAAAAATCATCATCACATAGTTGTTAAATTATTATTAAATTATTCTTCTATCAATTAACATATTAAAAGTTATATATTAGGATTTATATTGATTTACCATTGATCCAAATCCAATTATGATTCCTTTTGAATTGTCTCCAATGGTAACCAATACTCCATCAACTTTTGATATTGAATGGAAATTTGAGAAATATCCACTCATGTGCCTTGAGTAGCCATTATAATTGTAATACATTTTTATTTTTTTGTTGTCAATTTTCACATAAAAAATCAAGTAAATTATTTTTCTGGGACCCATTCTTTCTTCGGCCCTATAAGGTCTTCCAATAATTATATGAGAAAGAAGATCTATCAAATTTGACCAGAGTTTATAGATATATCAGGAGATAATTTCAATGTAATGAAATATTCCATTACACTATTAATATGTGGGTTCCTCAAAAAATAGTTTTTTGTATAATGTAATTAAATTTCATTTAAAAATAAGAAACACTTGGCATGTTTTGAATAATTTAACCAGGAAAAAAATAGTTTCTATAAAACATAGGTTTTTCTTCCTTACTTCCATGTCTATATTTTTTTGTATTAAGATAAATTTTTCCATGTTTTTTAATGATTCTTTTACCTTAGTTAATATATGAGTATAACATTTAAAGGACTATACTTCAGTCTCCAAATCGTTAATTCTAGTTTCATGTAGAGTGTGGATGAATAATAATTAATTAGTTTTTATTTTATTTTATATTTCTATTTTATCATGGATAATTTTTCAATTAGTACATCATTACAAATAATATTGAATGATTTATGATTTTTCAATTGGGATTCATATTTATTTTCAATTAATGAATAATATTTTTATAATTTATAATTTTACCAACTTTTATAATTAAAATAATATGATTATTATGATTTTACCATTTTTTCTATAAATATCATGTTTTATTTTAGATTAGATTAGTAAATTTTAGAATCCTAACACGAAGAGATGTTAGAGTCCTCAGAAACACACTATGTAGTTTACATTGCCTTCTTTCCTTTTTACTCATAATTAGATTTTATATTGTTATTATACTATTTTTATATCATTATTTGTTTCTCCAATCTCAATCATTGAAAATCAGATGTGATATTCACCATTTTTTCACTCATAACACTGAATCACTTTCAATATATAATTGTTCTTATTGAAATCACTGTAATAATTTTTGAAGCCTTTTCACTTATTATAAAACATACTAAATATTCCAACCATTTGAGTACATTCGTCTCTTTAATTAAAAAATCTTGAAAAATTTGGTGATATAACATTGTCTTTAATAATCATATCACTAATACAAACACAGCCTTTATCAACGCTAAAAATGGCCTTTATCAGCGCTAAAAAAAGCGCTGCTAAAGCTAGCGTAGATAAAGGGGGGTCCCTTATATCAGCACTTTCATTTTAGCGCTGATAAAGGACCATTTTATCAGTGCTTTTAAAAAAGCGCTGATAAAAGTTAAAAAATTTAAAAAATTTTAAAAAATTAAAAATAAAATAAAAAATACTGCGAATCGGGTGGGATTTTATAGCGCTTGATCCCCCCATTTTACAATGATTTTCTACCCCTGTACAGCACCCCACGCACCCCACGCACCCCCTTCACCCTTTAACAGCGCTTGCTGCTATATTCCCCAATGCGCACGTGCCCCTGCGTCCCACCAGATTTGAACTCGAGACCTCCCCCCTGCACGCCTAAGCCTTTACCACTACTCTATTTTGATTTGTCTCCAATTCATGATATCTCTCTCTATATATATATAGTTATATTTATTCGTATAGTAATATATATTTATATTAATATATATATAGTTATTAGATTATAATATATATATATATAATGTTATATAATAATATATATATAGTTATATTATAATATATATATATAGTTATATTAATATATATATAGTAATATTAAAATATATATAGTGATATTAATATATATCTATATCTATATATATATATATTTAGTTATATTTATTCGTATAGTAATATATATTTATATGAATGTATATATAGTTATATTAACATATATATAGTTACACGAATATAAATATATAGTTATATTAATATATATATAGTGATATTAATATATATACTCATAGTAATACTAATATATATATATATGTAGTTATATTAATATATATATAGTTATTGGATTAATATATATATATAGTCAGATTAATATATATATATAGTTAGATTAATATATATATATAGTTAGATTAATATATAGGTATATAAATATTCATATATTTGTATTTTAAATAAAATGTATGTTATTTATTATTTATATAAAGCAAATATATTTTATATGTAAATATATTTTATTATTTATATTTATAATTAAATTTTTAGGTATGAATATATAAAACAATTGTACGTATAGTTATATATTTGATTATAAATAGTAGTGCATTATCAAAAAGGATAAAATTTCAAATAAATAATATCCATATGAATGTAATAACTTGGAATAAATTCAGTCCCCACCAAAAAAAGCCAATAATACCCCCTTAAACGAGGCTGAAAATTCACAAAATGTTAAAAAATTTGGGTACCTCGACAAAAAACTAAGTTTTGGAGACCTTCTGGGCCTCTTTTGGCTTTGAAAAACGCTTTATCGATGTCCCCCCAAGACATAGAGACGTATATCTCGTCACAGGCTTCGATTTGATATGTGGTAGAGCTCAAACGGACACCCGGATCGAAATTTATGGCCGTTTGAAGTTTGAGTTGCATTTTCAACATATTTTGGATCTTTTTTTAATTTTTAATTTTTTTGTCCTCAAATTGTTATTAAATGAATATTACTCCATAACTATTATCTAATTATTAATTAAAGATATTTTTTTAATTTTTTAAGAATCCATTTTCACTAAATATCTTATATATATATTAAGTATAGTAAGTGTAAATGTACATTTATACTTATCTAAAATATATTTAAAAATTATATATTATATTTATATAAAAATATAACTATATTTATATATTAATATATTAATATATTTTTAATTTTTGCTGAAGCCGAAACTTTATCATAGCTTTTAACAAAAGCACTGATAAAGCCCCCCCTTTATTAGCGCTACTAAAATAGCGTTGATAAAGGGGGGCCCTTTACCAGCGCTTTTTTGAGCGCTGATAAAGGGACCCCCCTTTATCAGCGCTTTTTCATTAGCTCTGATAAAGGGGGGCACTGCGAAAAACTGTTTTTGTGGAGGTGTATCTCATTTTATAAAATTAAAATCGAGAGAAGTATTCTCCATTTTTGTATGTATATGATCTTATGCATCACCTCGTATTTTAGCCTCACACATCATCAATGTAATGATCAATTAATTCATTATTAAACTTATAATTATTGTTTTTTATCAGATAGTAGAAGATATTTTATTTAATTTTGGAGTTAAATTTTTATGAATATTTAATTCCTACTCTTGTTCTATAATTGTGCTTCCTAAAGAGTCAACCCCATTGACTATTTCAAGCAATATTCAATTCATTTGAGAAACAATTTCTACATTATGCATCCTAATATTATCAAACACTAATTTAGTAGTGTTGTGCATTATTTTCATTATATTCTTAGTTCCATAATATGTAATAGTTACTATCTATAATATTTCATAGGCAGTTTCACTTTGAGAATGATGATTAAAATCATCAAGAGGATGTCTGCATTTCGTAGCATTAATTTATTTTTTTATTTATATTATAATAATCTTTCATAATTAAATCCCTATTTTATAGATATTAATGAATTTTATATGTCTTAAAAAAATTTATATAAACTTCGAAACCAATAGTCATAAAAAAAAATTCATCCAGGATTTCTAGTATCCTTTGTTTTCTCTACTAAAATATAACAATATGATCATTAGAATTTCAAATTTGAGTTCATCCATAAGTATTTTTTTTTCAAATAACCATTGGCTCAGAAATGTATGGTCTTAATATGATATTTTAAAAACCAATCTTTTATTATATAATATTTGTTAGAATAAAAAAAATACACAATATGGGGGTGAATTATGTCCTTAAAAAACAAATGAATAATTTAAAATTCCCCATACATTTCATTTTAACTGAAACGTGGTTCTATTTTTTCATGTGGATTATTTATAAGAGTAATAAAAAATAAAACATAAATTTTTAAGGTGATTTGAAAAAATATCTTATAGTCCACTCTAATAACACTATCTCTGCGAGCTTTATAATATTCACTAAACATGTCCTTTTAATGAGGACCTCCATAACTGAGTGAGATAGGAGAAACCATAAAATAAGGATTATAATGGTCCTTTTATTTCATTTACAAGTAACCATAAAAACGATATTAGTATGAAAATATGACACTCTATCATATAATATAGGTTGATTATTGAATAATAAGTCAATCTCAAGTTGAATATACCACCTAAAAATGAAGAGATAATTAAAGGAATATTAAATAAACTACAAAATAATTACATCCAAAAGAAGCTCCAAGTTATCATATTAAATAACATAAAATCATAATGTTAAAAAATTATCATTTCAATAGAAGGAAAATATAAATATCAGTAGATTAAAATTTTTATATTTCTAATTTTTAGAGATAAAAATGTTTTTTATGGACATGGAAATATTATCACTACATAGTAACAACAATAGTATTAGAAATAATATTATTTGAATCTCCTAAAAAATAAAAATAGAAATTATACATTTGTAACAACAATGAAATTGTGAGTTTTTTAGAAATATTTGGAACTTATCTCTCTCTAATTTTTTCTAAATAACATTGAAAATAAATAAGAAATATGATTGGATTTCTATTAAGTAGATATGGAAATATATTTAAACAAATCATGATATTCAATACATAAATTAGTTGAATGTTGAATTGAAATACCCACCAAAAATAGATACTTTCCTTATAAATATGAATGAATTAACCAATGTAGATTATCGTTTTATTTTTATTTCAAATTTATTTTAATTTATATATTTAATCACGTGAAACCATTTCAGAATTCTCAGAAAATGTCTAGACATTAAATTCTGTAGATGACTACATCAACGTTGGTATTCCTCTATATATAGAATCTAAAAAATTACAATACACACCATATTTTTTATTCTAAACATTGGAATAACTAACCATATGATATACCCTAAAAATAGGGTTCTTTGCAAATGTTAGGTTCTAAATCCCAATAATCATTCCAAACATATGGAAGCAACATACAGTTGAAAAAGTCAATTTTCCATATCTAACAGTCATCTAAAACATAAGTATATGAAAAATGAATCCATAATTACTTAAAATATCTATAATAGTTATAAAATAAAAACATCATTTAATTACATCAAAAATTAGATAGAAAATCCAAAAATATTACAATTAATATTATCCTAAAATTTAATTAATGTAAAAACATTAGAAAAAATGAGGTTTTTTGTGATCATCAAAATAATTGAAAAATAAAATGAAATTATTAGATCAATTATCATATTCCCAAAAATATTCCCCTTTTTGATGATAAAAACCCATGTAAATATTTATAATAAAATATGTAGGTTTAAAATAACAATCAATAAAATAGATATTAAGTAAATTATATCAAATAATTATGTGATTCTCTAAATTTATCTCCCTTTTTATGAAATAAATAGGAATTTATATTTATATGTTAAAATTTGTTATTGTTTCAAAAATAAGTCATTGAACAAATTTTTAATCAAAAAAATAAATACAAAAAATGGATAGGATTAGAAACATATCATAGTAGTAAACCAAAAAAAATTAAGTATAATAGATAATATATTGAAATAATTAATTTATTTGTATTAATAATATGAAATAAAAAAATGTTCCCCATGATTTAAAATATGGAAAGGTTTATATTGTGGATAAGGATGAGAAAATTTAGAATAATATTCCTTGGTCAGGTAATATTTGATATCCTAATGCACTTACTTCAACTCATTTATAAAAACATTGAAATTACAATTCACTAACATAACCCATTGCATAAAAAAAATTATTTACTTTTGGAAATATTTCGATAATTCTAATAGTTTTTTCATTCTAAAATTATAAACTTCTTCCTAATAATTAATATAGTTACTCATTAGGTCATCTAGTAAGTTATCAAAACTGAAAACTGTTGTATCTGCTATTGAAATCATATGTATATGATCATTCAGATTCGCAATCATTTTGTTAATGGTAAAACTATCAAATTTAAGGACTTGCAACATTTCATTCATATCAAAAATATTTATAGAAGTAAGGTCTATCCTTCACAAAACATCTAGGTGTATTTTCACTCTCGAATTATTTTCAATCTTGAAGTAGAAACCACTTCATGACTAAAGTTGGTTTTTATGTATTCAAACAAAATAAAAAAACCGATTTCAAATATATAAAATGTGTTTTATATAAATATTTACTTTTGATCAATGAAAATTGGTTATCCTCCTCCCTTTTAAAAGAATAAAATTAAAACATTCATTTTTAAAATTCTTTCAACAATTGATAGTTATTCTAAATTGATTCAATATAATTTATAGAAATAGAATAATTCCATAAACTATAATGTTCTTTTATAGAAGTCAAATTTTCTTCATAAAACAGACATAATTCATTCCTTAACTGTAGGAATTTTGAAACCATACCAAAAAAAAGAATCATTACACTCTCTAAAATTCAAATCATCATTAGTAGAAAATGTTGATTGGTTTAGCCTCACTGAAGGATCTTTAACATGAACCATATGAAGTGAATAAAAATTTATATCTTCAATAGAATGAAATTACATATCTCTATGAACATCCATTTCCTAACATATTTTTTCAATTTTATATACAATGGACCTATCAACAAGAGAAACTAACTAATATATGACCATCTCAGTTTTAATAACACCGGGTGTACATGCTTTCACACATATATGAGCTTCATCTATAAGAATTTATTCAGTTCAATGTAAACCCTACGAATGTGAGAATAATTTGACTTGTTTTTTAAACTCTTGTATAATAAGAACACTTCATTCTTCATCAAAAATAACAATATCTATTTCTAAATAACGTTTCTACTATGGACCCAGATAATCATCTTCTTTAACTGTATCAGCTCCAACCTTCTGAACAATATCCTTTATACTTTTTTGAAATGGAACAAAACTGTATTAATTATATTCATTTGTGTATAGTTCATTATAAACCCTTATAATTTGAGGTATTACTCTAACTCTAGATGTAATTTTTTCTTCTATTAACTTTCCTCGATTGGTACTGATTGGTATATTGGTATTGCCAATAGATGTATGTTGTAGATATCAGGATATATAATTTATTCCAACTACTCCATCAACTCAAGGAACCCCAAAATCTTCTACAACATGAATAAAAATACAATACAACATCAAGATCCTATTCTTCCTATGAGAAAAAGGTATATATCATTATTCCTTGTCCAATCCAATAAAAATCCACAAACCCTGGACTATGATCCAAAAAAAATTACATTTTCTAAGAACACCAATAGATAGAAGGTTACTATGATGACATATGATATCTATTTGAATGTCACCAATCATTTCAAACTTTTATATTATAATACAAATAAATATTCAATATTTATTTAAAGAACTTCATTTATCCTTTCGACAACGGTGAGGAATATACCTTTTAATCATCATAACATGTAATTTTTTTTAGGAATGAGAGAACACCAAAAAAGAACATGTCATACCGTAATGTACAAGTGGCCAATGGAGGTTGAAAGTAGTAGAGACTGAGGGAATCCACTCTCACTAGGTTAACCACTTCCAGGATCATGGTGGTAGAATTATGTAAGAATATGGGATCCAGTCTAGAAATATCAATAGAGGAAAGGTGGTTTGCCACTTCATCCCCCTCTCACCATGTATGGACCACCTAGGTGTTGTTGATAGTCATTCCCCTACACTTTATTTTGATGCAATGAACCGACCATGGGATGGGAACATTTCCTTGAATGGAATTCTGAATTATTTTAGAGTTAGTATCCACCTTTTATAAAACGATCCCTTTGAGTTGGAAAATGTTGACGGTATAAAACATCACCTTAGCCTCCGCCTAGAGAGAAGATCCATGACCCATGGGGCTTGAATATTCCATGATGACCGACCCTGTGGAATTTCACACCACCCCTTCCCCATGGAGGATCCCTATGTAAGAGGACCCATCGATATTATGTTTTATAACCCTACTAGGTGTAGGCCAGTAGACCCAATGTTCTCTTGTATCACTACATTGATGAGGATTAGCATTTTCCCGGGTGGGTAGTCGATGAAGGATAAGTGCCTCCTTCCATCTGCTAAGGGAACGAACCATATCGAGGAGAAGAATCATCATGTGGGAGACGATGACCTAGCTAGAGGTAATGGTTCCCTCATGTCTGGCCTTATTCCTCACCTACCAGAGAGACCAAAAGCCTGCATAGAATACCATGGTGTGATCCATTTTCTCAGTGCCTCCCTCCCCCACCCTGTGGAACAACTGATCCAAAAAAGGCATACCATCCATGTTGCTATCTGGAATTGTTGTAAACTCAACAATGATTTCCAAACCTCCGTCCCCCATTCAACTTCGAAGAAAAAGTGCCCTAAACTCTCCTCTATATGAACTGAGAAGAAGTAGAACCTTAATGCCAACATGATTCCGCAGTGCTTAATATTCTTATCCATGGGCAGATACATGTGGTGGAACCTCCATGTGAGAAATTTGTGTTCAGGGGAAATTCCATTTTCCCATAGGATATTATCTCAGGCATCACAATTTTTAGAGATGGACACAGTATTCAATATGTCCCTAGAGAAGAAGTCCCCCAAGGGAGAAGGGTAGATGGAGCACCTATCCATATCCTGGTTGATCATTATGAGGTTTAATGTATCTAGTTATTCCTTTTACAAAACCACCTCAATGAATGTAGGGTGGGAGCTGGTGTCCTTCAAAGAAATCTATGTGTTTGGGCACCTAGGGAACCCAAGGACACTCCCGAGCCACTTATGGATCCAAAAAGAGATATATCCCCTCCCAACGATCTATCTAGAGTGTAGATAAAGATCAAAGATAAGAGAATATATCACTGACTAAAATGGGGAAGTTTTACCTATCACCCGAAGATGTGGGCCTGAGGTGGGATTTGTGCGTGGTGATACCCCATATCATTCATTGTACCATAAAATATTTGGAAATATTTTCATGTATGTAGTGGATGGAGTCATCGATCATGTACATGTTCATGTCTCCATCCAACGTAGGATATACCACCTTTTGTCAGGAAGCCTAATGCCACTAAACTTCTGATCGAGGCTCCCAAATGAACCCTGACAAAATCATCATTATTCTGTTAATGATAATCTTAATAACATAGATTTATGAGAGGAAATGGATGGTAGTAGATTGTAGTATTCTATTAACAAGAATTATCTAACCCCCACACGAGAGATAATTTTTCTTACAATTTAGGATCTTTTATGTTATCATAAAAATAATGGATTTGATGTCCCAAATATGGAGGGATATTGGAGAACATATGTACTCTATTAGGAAGGCCCCTATATTCAGGTTAAGGATGATTTAGATAGTAGGGATCTGAGAGGAGGTTCATTGGTTGGAGATATAGAAGCTTCTTTTGGATTTATTGTTAACCTACCCAATATATTGGAAGTAGTCCTGCAAATCCTATTGAAACCTCAAATGAATTTCAGACTAGTCATCAGTAAAATAAAGGTGTCATACATGAACATCATGTGAGAAACAACAGGGGATATTCTACTTATTCAATAGGCCATCACCTCTCTTAAACTGATACCCATGTGGAGGAGGAGGCGGAAGACATCCTGGGATAGGATAATGATGCTTGGGGAATGTGGGTCCCCTTACCTCAGACCACGACAACTCTGGAAGAACCCATAATATTTACCTATAAATTTGACCATCGACCAAGAGGAGATGAATCATCTAATGATGAGGTTGATGTTACAAGGGGAAAACCCCATTCTTTCAAGATCCTTGTTGATAACACCCCACTCGACCCAGTCATAAGATTTATTCAGGTCATGATTGATCACCAAATTAGAGAAGTGAGCCTATAAGTTTAAATATATGATCATTTCATGGGATATTTAAATGCCCCTTATATCAAGAACCCTATGAAGAAATCTTGTATTCTCATACATACCCACCGAGGAATGTGAGATGGCACACTTACATTGATTATTCTATCTAGAAAATTATATGGGAAATTGCACATACTCTCTAGCCTATACTGTGCTATAGAGGAAATATTCTTGAACATGGGGAGGAAAAAGATGGTATTGGCATATGTGACCCTGGGAAGATAGCCCCCAAAAATGAAGTACTGGATAGCCACTAAGACATCCATCTTCACCAGGTCCACAAGGCCTTGTTAAACAACATTGGGAAGCTTTTGGTTCCCAGGGAACTATCATGGTTGAAGATTTGTATTGGTTCCTTGATATCCTTTTTGTCAAATATGGTAAATAGGACCTCATTGTACAGGGTCGAGTGCTAGTTGGGGATCACATCAAATAGCCCACCTGTCCCCTCCTAAATACCCATTGGTTAAGGGACTAGGGAATGCAAGGAGGTATTTCTGAATTGTGAATATTTTTCCTAATAGATCTTAAACCAATGTGTCATTTGAATATCATAGGTATATTATCCATATAAACATGATATTATTTATCATATAATATTACTTATAAAATATATTTCATACATCAGAAAATAAACTACATAGGCATGTAAAATTATTTTAGGTCATTTTTGAAAACATTCAATATTTTTTTCTCCATAAAAAATATACACCATTCCTTAGAATCGCATATCATTTTTTAACAAAATATTCATTTCGAAGAGACATTTAAAGTCAAAAAAATCTGTTATATAACTTTTCTATCGAAACTAGAAATTAATAACCTATTCGAGCCACTCAACCTAAATTTTTTTGTTCTGTTTTCCGTTTCAACTGTGAGAATATGATGTAATGTGGTTTCAAAAATCTTTGTTTGAGATAGATTGAGGGATAAATTTTTTGTAAGGATTCATGTATTAAGGTAAAAGATAGAATTGTTTTAATTTGATGGTTTTAGGTTAAAATTTATATTTTTGAACCAAATTGTTTGTGTAATAATTTTGAAATTTCAAATTGAAATGGTCATTTCAGAAAATAAAATAAATAAATAAAACATTTAAATATACAGAATTATAAAACTAATTATTATCAGAAATAAATAAGACATTAAAATATAACACTATATATGAAAATTGTTTAATTTCAATGATATTAAAATAATAAGTAAAATATATTCATGAAATTAAACAAAACATAAATTCCCACTAATAAATTCAATAAAATTAGTGGGAAGTATTTCAGTGAAAATATCAGTAATTTGTTATTGGTATCCCCAAATTGTAAAGGTATAACCCATTTGTGGACATTATCCCTTAAAAATGATGTCTAAGATCATTATTTGTAGTAATAAAGTGAATCATAGGATTCTAGAAAATTCTAATAGCATTATCATTATCAAATAAAAATGGAATATGACTAAATTTATGACTTGATCCTAGAAGTGTGTGTTTCAACTGCAATACTTATACACTAAAACATATAAAAGATCTATATAATGAGTCAACTATTGAAAATAAAATTTAAGGATTATATTTTATATACTATGGATCTATGGACATTTTAAAAAAGTGACAAGGAAAAGAGGTACATTTTCTATATAATATAATCCAAAAAAATCATCAGAATTAGAATATAAATGAAACTAGTTATTTTATATACCGTCGGTATATAAAAATCATTCCTTTTAAATATAATGAATACTATTTGATAAAAGTATGATGTTATTCCTTTTGGTATGACATAAATCATTCATTATTTAAATGAAAAAACCTAATCTTTGGCCCACTTGTAGTAAGATATAATAGACTAATAAAATAAACAGCTGTATAACATATCTTCCACTAGGGTTCCAACATTATCGAAGTAAGGTTTTAAATTTTTACACTTGATAATTTCTTATGTCTTATGTTTTTTGAGTACATAAAATTTCTATAAATAAAGGATCTTCCAACCCCACTGAGAAACCTTTTTTCAAAATAAAGGACCATATCCTTCCATAAGAAGTCCTTGATTATACATTATGACCAAACAATTATTTAGTAGGATTATAAATATAATTTTTTAGGTGAGGGTTTTCAAACCATGGAGGATATTAAACATAGACTTACTCCACTAAATAACCATTTAAAGATGAATATTTGAAATCCATATAATATAATATAAAACTCATATGATATGTATTTTCTTACACAATTCTAATAGATTTTAACCTAGAAATAAGTCAATGCTTGTCTCATAATCCATTCCATCCTCATTTTAGTGAAATTTTTTAAATAGAATTTTTATATTCCATGTAATTATATCTTGTTCATTAGAATATTTATAAACCGCCATTTTTTTATCACTAGATGGTTTCAGTCCCATTCAAAAAAAATCGAAAAATTTATTTCACTTAAACTAATTTATGTCATCCTCTAAAGCTATTATCCATCATTAATCATATAAGGATTCTTATTCAATATTATGTTCTATGATAACTCAGTTTCTTTATTACACATTAATTAATAATTTCTTACATATGATTACACATAATAAAATCTATATGATCGAGAAGTCTAGTGTATTTGGGAATTAGGTAAATATCATAACATCATGAACCTTGGATAAATCAAAATTACAGAAATGTTTTAGCATGCTCTTAAAAATCCTTGATCCACTAAAACATCATAGGATAGCCATAACATCATCTTACAAAAGGGGTGAGTGATTATGAATTTAATGGGAATATAAAATAAGATTAAAATCAAGAATATATACATGTTAGAAAATAGGAATTTCAACAAAACATAATCGTTCTTATAATCATAAATCTAAAAAATTACCGAATGACATAACATTATAACATAAAGCTATAAAGTGAATATAAAAACAAATTGAAAAATGAAATCACAAAAATATGTCAATGATAACCACTAAGACATCGTAAAATGATTTAAAAATCCCCTGAAGATATAGGTTCATTATGAAATCCCTTTCATGTATTATAATTAGACTAGAATAGTAACCAATGTAATCGGGTGCCATATAATTCCAGGCACACCAATCACTTTCATATCATACACATGAATAATCTTCAATCATAGATCGCTCACCATATGATCATATTTCCTTATATTAAACTCAGTGATCAATGTATATGGAATACATACATGGAAGTACCCAATAATATTATTATAGTTATATCCATGTGAATACCCTTGAGTTGAAATTGTCATGTTATTCAAAACAAAAATTATTTGTGATGAAAAAATGACATATAAATGACTGAAGCCTAACGACAGTTCATAAGGGTTCATAAATTTGTTTAATGTGAGTGGAATGGGTCTCTCAACATTTGGAGATAAAATGGGTAGTAAGAGGGTGGTTGAAAACATATCCTAGCATTATGAATAGGAAATAAAATTCCATAAAATTAATAATATGCTTGAATTAGGTGGAGTTTGAGATGTTATCTTACTATATTAAGATATACTAACCACTGAGGTAAATGACATAATGAGAGGGGATAAGTGATCACTCATTGTTTGAGAATAAATTATAAATTTTAGGGATATTTATAAATTTCTGAAAACAAAACCTGCTAAAATTTATAATTATAAATATAATGAATGTTATTGAATTGAAAATAATGAGGGAGTGGTCCCACACATTTGTAACAAAAAATCACAATACATTATCGGCAACACAACAAGTGTACATGCTGTTTAATGGGAGCAATTTATGAGGGTGAAAGGGGCCAATTATAACATGGAAACAAAAAATGGAAGTACTAAAAAAATATAAAAACATAAAAAAATAAAATTAAATTTTAATTAAGATGCATATGAGAAAAAATGTGAATTGATAAAATGAAGAGGTGAAAATGGGTTACTAAATTTAAGCATGATAATAATTTTTGTATAGGTAAAAATAAGAGGGGGTAAGTTATATATAATTTAGAGAATATTAATTGTAATTTATTGATATTTTCAAAATTTCATGAAAATATATGAAAATTGTGATTCAAATGGATAATTTCAATGAAATAACGTGAAGTAAAAAGAAGAGGCCAAGGCCTAATGCCTTGAGAAGATGATTCCAAAATATTAGGATGATCTTCATGGGAGATTAGGGGAACTATGGGAGGAATACAGAGAGGGTATGTATGAATAAATAGTTTCTCTTTTGTTTTTGATTAAATATGATTGGGATATTGGTTGAGTGTATACTAGTAAATGATAGGGGAGTTTGTTATTATTTCCCAAACATAGGTTTGGACGCTAAAAAAATAAAAAAATTACAATGGTTTCTGCCAAAGATAATTGGTTTTAATTATTTTAGAAGTTCATGATATGAAATCATTAAATATTTACCTTGTTGTTGTATAAGTGTGTCATTTTTTAAGTAATTGATTTTGAAACTATAAAAAATAGTATATGTTTGGGAGTATTTTTAAAGGATTTAAAAAAATATTTAAATATAAAAAACACATTAATTTATAAGGGAAAAATATATTTGATATTCAACACCATTTATATCAATTATTACAACACTTATTGGTCATTATGATGTCATAATACACAATATATATATATATAATATTTATGTTTTACCAAAAATTTGACTTAATCATAAAATTATAGAAATTATTTGTTTGATAATTTCAGTGTTTTGATTAAAAAAATTGTATTTATCTTATCAGAATAACTCTATAAATTTTTGAAATTAATATTTTAAATCAATAAATATAATTACTAAATAATGATGGTTTTTTAAATATATTGTTTTTAACTCTTATACAAGTTACATTTTAACTTAATAAAAATATATTATGATTTATATTTAATATATAGTATTTAATAATTCCATTTTTTAAATTTAAATTAATTTAAAAAATAATGTTTAAATTAAAAAAAAAATTTCATTAAATATATATTTACCAAAAAAATAATTTATGGTTTAATGTATCAAACATCTATTTTAATCAAAATATTTCACTAATAGATTATAAATTAAAAAATATATAGAAATTTTAATATGAAAATGAATATATATATATATCCATTATACATGGGTTACTTTTATTTTAGAACTTTTGAAATTGTTTTTACTATCAATTAACCTATTTTTTATTTTTCATTTGGGATACATATTTACTAAGATATATATTTATGTTTTCAGAAAATTATTATGGACACATTAATTAATATTATTAATGATTATTACAAATATGGAATCCATTTTATCAAAAATAATTCACAGATTCAGAAGAATCTAATTAAAAATAAATCTTGTAAGCATGATTGAATGTGATTTTCCAAATTCTAAAATTTTCCTGGAAAATATGATTTTTGATAAACTCTATAACAGGTAATATTTATTATTTGAATTTTTGTTCATAAATATTGATACATAATGAAAAAAATTCATTTAAATCATTTCACATTGGGGTTCATTTTACTTAATTTTAACAGAGAAATATTATGCAATTTAAAATAGTTTTATGAAAAATGCGTTTTTAGGCCTAAAAATAATCTTATACTAAATTATGATATAAAGAATAATTAAATGTAATTAATTAAGTTTGATAGAAATAAAAAAAATTCATATGTGACATTTCAATAAAATTAAAAGATTATTTTGACAAATTTATCAAAAATAAATTAATAGTTTTCATAAAAATAATATTTTTCAAAATTAATTAAAAAATATATATATTTCAAAAAATCTTAATATTTATCCCTGAGTTTATATTGATATGATGATATAAAAAATCAATATTATTTTATCAATTAAAATATCCAAATGCCTTGTAAATATTTATAATATTTTCTTCACAAAAATAAATGTTAATCATTTTTGAAGAAAACATATATTAAATTATAATAGGACACTACAAAAAAAGAGTGAGACATTAATTAATACGATTTTATCAATACATTTATTATGAGATTGACATATATATATTTATATATATATATCATAAAATAGTTAATCCTACTCATATTTTCAAATTTAATGGATTGATTAAAACATACATATTTAAATAATCATTGTTTACATGGGTTAATTGTTGGGTATCACATATGATATTTAACATTGTTTTATTTTTTATAAACCTTGTGAATTATATTCTTCTTTAATATAATAAAATGTGTCTTCGCAACTAAAATTTAAATTTTCAATAAATGTCTTGAAACATGATAATATCTTTATTGAAACCCCACATCATAAAACTAGTTAATAATACATCTACTTGAAAAGAGTGAAAGAGAATTGTGAAGGTTATAAAATAACTATGGTTTCACGTATGATATTTTTAGTGGAACGTGAAAAGAGATACATGGATCATAACAATATCACCAATCAACTAATAGAGTATGATAGAGAACATGGTTAGGAGAAATTCAATGGCCACACCACCATAAATTTGTGATCGGAAAAAAGACCTTCAATTCATCTGGAATTATCATAATATGAAAACCTTTGGTTTTTAAGATTCCTTTCCTAGAGTTAAGAAATTAATTTACTTCCTTGGCTGGGAAAATAAATAAATAAATATATATATATATATTTATATATATATATATATAATTTCATCTATTAATAAATTAATACTATAGTATAATATTTTGGACAAATAATAAATATTGAAGATAAATTTTCTTATTCTAATGAAAAAATAAATTCTAATAAATCATATAATCATGAAAATAATAACATGAAATTACTCCTTTATTTTTTAAATCCAATATTTTCATCATAATTTAATATAAAACTTAAAATAAAAAATACCTAATAAACTGATTTAAAAATACAACAAGAAGAGTCCTAAATTCGTAACATAGGATATTCCATAAATAATTACCCCACTGTCAAAAATAAAACTAATAAAATGAATAGTAAATAATGCTTTCACATCAAAGTTTATATCACACCCATTAGAATATAGTTTCAAAAACATAATACCATTCATATCAAATCATCTTATATATTAAACCTAATGGGTAAATATACCTAAAAAATATCTCCCAAAATATCATCGATCACCTAAAATTAAAAAATATTTGATTCTATAATTTTTTTACCAAAATATCCTTAATCATGATTAACATGGATCATATAAATATCCAAATCTGGTTATATTAATTTTAATTAGAAAATTGAAAATAAAAATAACATCCCTAGAATCTTTAAGTTTATTCCACCATAAAACACATTTTAACTGTTTTAAATCCCAAAGTCATCTGTATTCCTAAATTTCACTTAATCACTAAATAAATTTTCTATGTTAATAGTTCTATTCAATATATATTTCAAATCCTTGAAGAAAACTAAAATGGAATAATACATAGAAGTTTCATGATTCTAATATCTTTAATTTATTTAATATACTACTTATACCACATAATTATCATATACTATTACATAAAAATATCAATCCTTCGTCTTAAATGATTTCTATATACATGTCCTTATTCTAGGTTTTAACCCTTGTATAATAGAATTGACTTCGTTAATTCCCATAATATACACACAAAAGGCGTTTAACATCAATGTGGCATCAAATGATATAATCCATTCCCTTCTTTCTTACAATTTATTTTTTAGAAACTATACGTTTGTTATGCTAGTTCTCTTTTACTAAACAAAAATTCATGTTTCGTTGTTGAATTTCACTTAGTACTGATTTCCAAATTTAGGAAAGGTATTAAATTGAATCTTCTCTCCTATATCACCATTATTAGTTGAATTTCTTTAAGGAAGCATCCTCATCTTAGTTTTTAAATTTAGATATTCAACAATGATATAACTGTTAAATATTATTTTTGATAGCTGGACTGGTATCATCATAATATGTTGCACTTGGGTTATCATCATGTTAGGATTCTCATTTGGATAGTCATCACATTTCCCAACACATTGGTTGTTGAATCAATTTTTTCTTTTTCTAGCAATTTACTATAATAAATGAAAAATTCAGGATAAGTAATTTTAAACTACTAAACACATCACCAGGAAAAAAATAACATTAAAGGGATAACTTATAAAGGACATCTGTTTCCTAAACCAATGACTTTCAAGGCTTCAATATATTTTATATACAATCAATTTCATAAGATAGACACTTTTGTGAATTTTTGTCTTCATAATAATGGTTTTTGATGTGTTTCAAAAACCACCAATTTATTTCTCTCAAGAGTGGAAAAACAATTCATTATCAAGGCCCATTATCCTTAAATAGTTCCCAATTGAGTTTAGTTCAATAAATATTTTTTTGGGTTTAACACTAAGTACTTCTATTCTAGATATGCAACCACTACTAGTATCCCGACTAGGATGTATTATATTCTAATATAGTTCTTCTATAATTTATGAAAATTCAGTTTCATATTTATATGTTTAGTTTTATCCTGAATTTTTTCGATATAATTTTTTAATCCTAATCACAAAAAAATAGACATTCCTTTCATAACAAATATGACTACCAATTTCATTATTACACATTAATGCAAGATTTACTACATAATACTATACATAATACATCCTAGAAAATCCTTTAGTTTAGTGACTTTTTTAATTATGTACATAGTATAACATGTTGAACATGGTATATAAAAACGTTATTAAAAAATCCATTAACAATTTATTTGAAATCATCATTCCTATAAAAATTCATGCATAACCTAGGGTTGTATGTTATAATAAGGTAAGAATTATATCCCATTACCGGAATATAAAAATGAATATTTGGAATAATGTATTACCTGTTAGGAAATGTACATTTAAATGGTACATAAATGGGATGAGAACTATAAATTTAAATAATATGGTGTGATATATCATGGTAACATAAATGAATCATGGGAAATGGGGAGAAAAATTTAAACGTGGAATCACATATATAGTTCCAGGATAACATACAATACATCATAACAAAGTGAAAAAAGTCTCATGATGGATTAGGTACATTCTTAATCCCTTGAATGACATCTCATGATACTAAAACATTATTAATTTGATTGTCACTATAAAATTCTGATCACATCCTTCAATTTCCTATCTTGTATATGTGTGTTATAAATCTCATTTAACATAATATCATGTTTCATCAAATTTATTTTTATGATGAAGGAGTGTTGAGTAAATACATGGGAATCCCCAATTAAAGAAGTATAAGTATGTTCAAGTGAATACAAATAAGTGGAAAGGGTCATGATATTCAGAAAAAAGTTTTTTCATGGAAAAATCTCAGGTAAATTTTGGTAGCATAACCATTTTCACAAAGTTTATTAAAATTGTTTAATGAGAGAGAAATTGGTCTATCATCATTTTCACATCAAATGATAAGATACATGGATATCCAAAATCATATCCCAACATTAGTAATTTTAAATAAATTGGAATAAAATGAATGTGATTCTTGAATAAATAGGATAATGATATGATACAATACTAAATTTTAGTAAATTAAATGCATATGTAAATTCATTAATGAGAGGTAATAAATGATCTCTCATTTTTAGGACACAAATTGGAAAAATGGAGAGATCTTTATAAATTCATTAAAACGTAAAATCAAAGATTAAAAAATATTAATATAATGAAGGTGGTTGAATTGAAAATAATATGGAGAGGTCCAACACTTATGGTAAGAAAAATTTCGTGAAACTATTAGTATCATAAAACCTTTATACAAAAGTGGTATGACATAAAACAGACTCTTGAATAAAAATATTTGATAAAAATCCATTACTAAATATCATCTTTTTAATAACTTATGTAATGGTAAAATTATAGTGAATAAGTGATCTCTTATTTAGAGAAAATCAAGTGGATAATAATGATATGTTTTTAAATTCATAAAAATATAACCAATTTGAGATTCAAAAGGTTAATTTCAAAGAAGGATCTTGAATTGAATAGAATAGATTAGGGTCCTTTACACTGAGAAGGGCATTATAAAAGTATGGTGGAGCTTAGTGTGTTCTTAGAGAAACCATGGGAGGATACTATATAGTGAAGTAAATATTATGGATGTTTACTATGGTTTTTTAGTGAATATGAATGGGGTCCTAAGAGGTTTTATATATGAAAAATAGAGGGAAGTTGTTTATTATTTACCAAAAAATGGTTTTGTATTATATATAAGAAAATAATCAAAATCCGAAACTGACCTATTGTTTTTACCATGTTTTCTACCAAAAAAATGTTTTTTTTCATTTTTTATAAGTCCAATAGTGGAACTCATTATAATATTGACCTTACTGTTGTGGAAGTGGGAAATATTTATAAATTATTTATCATAAATACTAAAAATATAGTATTTGTTTTTGATTACTTGTAATGGATTTTTAAAAAGATTGAAATAAAATAAAAATATATTATTTTAAAGGGTATGCATATATCCTCTCTTCTATAAACATTACAAAAAATATTTGATAACTTTTTGGTCATTGGGATATCACAATAGACACAGTATATTTTTACCGTGTTTAACATCTACTAGAATATTTCATTATCTTGAAAATTGATGAAGGATTCACCATTAGAAAATTTATTTGCTCTAATTTGAAAAATTATATTTATTTAATCTAAATAATTATAAAAAAATGTGAAATTTAACATTTATGTAAAATTTTCACTTTATTAAAAAATACTATTTTATTGAAAATAAATGTTTTCCCATCCTTATAAAAATTAAATTATCACATAAAAAAATTATTTTACCCCAAATATATTTTATGATTTAATGTATGGAAAATCAATTTTTTATTTAAATAATTATTAATTCATTTATAATGTAAAATAAAAATTATAAAAAATGTTATATCTAAATGAAATGTATATATATTCCTACTATTATTTTTATTGTATTCCTAGACCTTGTTAAATTATTGTAACCCTTAATTGACTTATTTATTTCTTTTTACCTTTATAATATAGATTTTCTACAGTTACTAATGATATTATAAAAATAAAATCTTAAACCAATTAACTATTATTAAATATTATTATTAAAAATATGGAATAATTTTTATCCAAATACATTTATAATTTATGGGGACATTAACTTAAAATAAAACCCTCAAGCTTTATCGAAAGCAGTTTTCCAACAAAATATTTTTCTTGGAAAAGATTATTTTTTTAAAGAAAAGATCGTTTTTTATTTATAATATATTTAGTATTAATTAATAAGTAAATATAAATTCATAAATATAGATAGTTAATTTAAATAATTCCTCATTAGATTTAAATGTAATGAATTATAATTAAGAAATATTATTTATTTTAAAATAGTTTTGAGAAAAACGTTTACAGGCCTAATAATTAACTTATACAGACATTTAGCATATAAATTATTTAAATTTAATTAAATGAATTAAAAATATCTTACAAATATTTATGTTACTATTAAATAAAATTATATGAATATTGAGGCTAATTTATCAAAATAAATTACTATTTTTCAAAAAAAAAGTATTTTTGATATCCAATGAAAAATCTATAAATATAACCCGGTTTTAATTCTTATATGAGGAAATAAAAAATATCACTCATTTTATCAAATAAATTTTCAAAAATTTCTATAAAATAAGGAAATTATTTTTTTCACAAAAATTAAAAATAATTTTTTAAGAAAATGTATTTTAGATAAAAAAATAAAATTACCAAAAAAAATTGATAGATTATTTACTGAATATTTATATTAAATTACTTATGAGTACAATATATATAAATAATATTGATATATATTTCAAAATTTAGTCATTCATATTCTTATACTCAAATTTAATGCAAGGTTTTAATTGGTTATATTTAATATTCATTATTTTTTTCTTTTTCAGTGTTGTGTATCGTGTACTGTTTCCAAAAATGTTTTCTCTTTTAAAAACTCAGGGACTTATAGGTTCAGACAGTGATAGAATGGTAGGGAACTCATTTTGGTTTCTTACAGTTCCTTCATCCATTAATCCACCATCTAGGTAACCATTAATATTCTCTATATGAGCGTGTTGTAGGGTTCTAGGCTGTTTGGGTAAGACATATTTAGTTTCAACAGATTGATGATATTATAAACTAGATTTCTTTTGATCATATTATCATATAATTTTTAAAAATTATTTATATTAGTCATGCCCAATGTAATTAAAAAATTAATTACATAATATATGTGAATTATGTTATGATCAAATGGAAGACATATAAAAAAATCACATGTAAATATATTTCAACTATCAATAAATATTTATTATAGATTATATAATATTTTGAAGTACTATAATATCTTTGATTGTTTCCTTCATCATAATTTGGATCAAACTTAACTTGGTTTTTGTTAGAGATTAATATATACACTATTCATCCAAATATTTAATAGATCAGTAGTCACATTTTCCGTTATTACATAAATTATATTCTTTATTTTTAAGAAAATTACTATTTAAAAAAACTTCCTTGAATGGAATTATATATTAAAAACAACCTCCCTAGTATATATTGCAAGACTCTATTCATTAAATATATTTTTTCCATTTCAAGAATGGTTCCACCTCATATTTTTGCAAATCTATTCCTTTAAGGGGTTGTTGTAGTATAAAATGTATGTTTAAAATAATAATTTGAGAAAATAACAATTAAATTAAAAATTATCAAACTCTCCCACACTATATCATATCAATAAAATCACTTTAAAATATCTTTCATTTTAATCATCATTTAAAAATTTCATAAAAATACTTTTATGTTTTAGGAAATAAATCTAGGTAAATTGAGAAAAATATTTTTTTAAAAAAAATCTTCCAACCAGTACCACAACTCTAAATGCTTAACAAAAATTCGATGTGGATATTTTCTAATTATTTAGATGTAGACTCCCAGTTAATTGATTTCAAATATTAGTTATTCTGCTACCTTTTTTCATGTATCACAATGTCAATTATAAAAAATAGAAAATTTTGGTAGATTTGAAACAAAATGGATTTAAGATAAATTAGTTAGGAAAGATATATAACTATGTCCATATATCCAATACCATATATATGATTCATTTATTTAAACTACTAAATAATTCAAATTTTATTAAAAAATGAACTAACGTATAATGTATAATTTTTTTTTACTTTTGGGTTGTCTTAGTATAAACTGTTTATCCTTAAATACAAAAATTAATTGTTAGATAAATAAATTGAAATTAAATCATTATAATGTTTATAAATTATTATTAGAATGTGTTTTAGTCATTCAAGGTGGTGTAATTTACTAATCAGTATTATTATAGGAACTCCCAATGATCCAATTCTAATTATCATTCCATTATAATTATCCCTGAAGTTAATAATGAATTCATATACTTTTTATTATGCATGGACATCTGAAAAGAATCCAATCATGTATTTTTAGTGGTCACTATCCATGTACCATATTAAGATTATTTATTTTTTGATTTTTCCATTCTAAAATATCAAAAAAATTATTTTTTGGTACAAAAATGGTTATGGTTCTTACAATTCCATATAATAAATATTTGGGGGAATGATCTATCTTTATTTTCAATAGTTTTTATAAATTTATTCATGTAATTTTATGTTAGTAATATTTTTAATTAAATCACTAATATAATGATTTCTTAGATAATATCCTTCTTAATAATTTCATTTACTTCCATAGTGATAACAAGTAACCATATTCAAGTTGTGGTTATTGAAAGATGAAAGAAAATAGTTTTTATATAACTTTGGGTTATCACCATTACTACTAATTACACATTTTGTAAAGAACAATATTTCCATGTACCTTGTTTTGATATTCTTATCCATTAGCTAACGTACTAGAGGTTATTTTAATGGATATCACTTCTTTAAGCAAATTATTAATTCTAGTATCATATATAATTCATCAAAAAAAATTAATAATATAAATTTTATTTTTGTTCCTGGAATTATTTTAACAAAAATAATTTTCACTAAATACAGAATTATGTACATTATTCAATGATTTATATATTAATATAGGTATTAATATTTTTCATCTAGTGTATAATAATATTAATATAATTTAGATCTTTTAATACATTCATAATAAGAAACATAAGAGAAATATTATTGTACATCAACTCCCTTTTCTATAAAGATCGTGTCTTGTTTAAGATTTTATTTTCAATTTGTGAATCAGAACATGAAAAGATCTTGGAAAATTAAGGACTAATATATATATAATTCACAAGGCCTTTTCCTATTTTCTCATAATTATATTTTATAGTATAATTATTCTATTTATATTCTATTTTTATTTAGAAAATATATGATACAAGAAATTAGATCTGATATACCCCACTTTAAAACATTCACAACATTAAACCTCTTCCAATTCCTGATCATTCTATCTAGAGTCATTTGAATACTTATGAATCATATTTTAATCTAATAGAACAAACAGATTCATCTATCTATTCATGCCAGTCAATATTTATAATTTGAGAAACTAGAATATTTTGAAGTTATAATGTGCCCGACAATCTTTATTTATCCTTTTAGAGTAGAAATATTAGGATATTTATTCTCCCTTATGATACTTTTCTGATATTATTAATTATATTTAATTTCAACCTTCATAAATAATTAATATATTAAAAGATTACATAGATTACAATATTTAAAATGGTTTTTATTGTTTTATAGTAGTAGAGACTTCACTATAAAAGTAAATGTTTTTTAATGATTGGTCTTGTTTTAAAAAAAGTGTACCCAAGGAAGAACCACTATTGACTATTTCTGTCAATATTATATTTATTTGAGTAATAATTTCTACATTAGATGGCCAAAAAGTATAAATTTTTATATAAGGGTTTTACCTTTATTTCTAGACATTTTTATTCCCTCAGTAAGAAGCAACTATAGTTTTACACATCAAATATGTAATATCACATTGGGAAAAAAATTAGAATAACCAGGTCTATGTCTTCATATAATTTAAGTAATATCTCATAAATTGACAACATATTTATCGTATTTCATAGAATAAATCTTTTCTAGTTCTTATTTATTAATTTCATAAGGTATAAAATGTTTCATATTATTTTTCAATATAAGACTCTTCAATAATATGACAACTCAGGATTTCCAATATCCACAGTGTTCTTCACTAAAATATGGCAATATGAGCATTAAAATTCATTATTATCGTTATTCCATAGACATATTCATTTCATATAATCCTTTGTCTTATGATTATAATAGATTAATAATGTTATTAAATTTTCACTCATGCAATACCAATTGATGGTTGGAATAATCATGAAGATAATAAAGGGTGTCCAATTGTTTCCAATTAAAAATTATTGGATAATTTAAAAATTTTCCCCCATTATGATTTTGAATAAGATATAGTTAAATTATCTTTAAGAATATTATTATGTGTAATAAGTTAGAAAGTAAAACATAATTTTTATATAATTTTTAGGATTAAAGATATATATATCCACTCCACTCATGATATCTATTTGTTCTTTGTAATTTTAACTAACGCTACAGTTTATTGTATAATGTTGACACTTATTAAAAGGATTTTATTGGTCAGTCTTTTTAATTTATAATGAACATTGATATTTAATTATTCGTACGAGAAGTGAACACTCTAAAAAATTATATATTGATTTATGAAAAGTAGGTTCACCTAAATGTTTCCTCCAAAACAAAGAGATCCATATATATTTAATGATGTATTAGATAATGATAAATGTATATTACTATTAAGGAAACTATGAGTTCTTATATTAAATAGCAAGATAGTACCCAATAAAAAAATATTTTTTTATACAGTAGGAAAGATACACAACATTAGGTTTAAACATAAATGTATCCAAATTTTAGGACATAAACATTTTCTAATTAATAATATAAGATAATTAATAGATACAAATATAATAAATAACAACCATAATTATATCAGAATATCCCATTTTAATAAATAATAGATATCCTTATTTTATAAAAGCGTAGAAAAAAATAGTTTTTGGAATGATTTGACTCTTAGAACATTCTCTTTTGATAATAAAAAACATTGAAAATCAGTATGAAATTATATTTGATTCTAGTAAAGATGATCCAAAAATATCACTAGATAAATCATGACATTGATCACATACACCACATGATTTTTTTAACTTTAATTCCCAATATACATTATAACATAGCTTTGAAACATGAAGGATTAATTCTATTATAGAAGATATTTTGAGTTGGTACACAATCAAATTTTAATGACATTTCTACTCCAATGTATATATATATGAAATATAATAAACTATATATAATTAAAATTCAATAGAATAATGCTTCATTCTATGGATTTTTAAACATATGGAATCTCAATAATTATGGTGCCAAAAATACTATTTATTCAAAATATTGGGTTAACTAACTATACATTATATCCTTAAACATAGGATTTATAATAAAACATATGTTACCATTCATAATTCCTAGTCTAAATAGAATGTAGAAAAAGTATTGTTCCGTATCAAAAGTATGTTTACAAAATACAACATTCACCTTATATATATATGGATATGAATTGTGAGACAACAAATCTTTTAAACAGCCATAATGAGTAAAAAATAAAAAACATTAGTTGAATTACTTCTATAATTATAGAGAGAATACAATTAATATTTCAATAAATATATCCAAAAATAAAATTCAAAATTATTCATTAATAATATAAATGAGGTATTTTTTAACATTATATTCAATGAGAAATTAAATAACCTTTTTTCATAAACATTCATTTTCCTGAAAAAGGATTCCATGTGATGATTTCCATTCTATTAGTGAACATAAAATTGATTCCTATGAACCATTAAGTGAAGACGATGTACTGTATTTATGTGCCTATAAAACATGGATATTAATTTGAAATTGTACTGATATAGGATTCAATGGTATAAGAATCCATTATTCTATGTAGTATTCAATGGTTTTAAATTTTTCTAGGTTATACTGTTAATATTAATAGTAAAACCTTAAATTTTTGGTTATCCGTAAACAAGGGGAATCATGCTTTAAAACAAGACATGTATTATTCTTAAAATTAAAAAATAAACCATCATCACATAACTGAGAAATTATAATTAAATTATGTTAAAAAATATAATAATAAGAACCTTTCAAATAATATTAGAATTAGAAAAATCCAAACACACTGAATCCTATGATCTTTCTGTTATTATTATCTTTAAATGGGATTCAAAACATTAGTAAAATTTTATATTAATTTATGGATCCATTATCATGTTCCAAGATTATCTACAATCTATGGAACAAATTTTATTCCTGATACATCCTAAGAACTTATTAAAAAAATAAAAACAAAACATACAATGTTTTGGTACCCATGAAAAGTTGTGTCCGACTAGATTAGTTACCAAGACCTTTTGTACCATTACTGATTTAATAGTATAATGATAATTTGAATTACTAGATAATGATTCATACATAATGTCCTGAGTGAAACCTAGTGAATGATTATGAATTAAATAATATTCACTACAATCATGGATTCCCATATAAAAATTGAAATGGTAATGAAGAGAAAATTCCAAATGTTATATTAATTAAAAGGATAAAAATTCATATTTATAAACAAACCACTATAACCAATACCATTACTTTTCTTAGACATAATTTATAGATATAACAACATATCATCATTTAGACTATCATTACGGAATTTATATAGGGAATGTCTCAACAATCCTATTTTTTCCGAAACCATCTCAACTATAATTGATTTTGAAGCTTCGATTATAATAGATGGATTTTTAAAAAAATTAACTCCCTAAGTCAAACATTTATTCTTATTAATCAATTTTTATATTCTCTATCAATATATTATAAAAACATGTAATGTGATCAACTAGTTCATTCATGTTTTGACATAATTTATTTAATTCAGCAATAATTGGTTTTAAAATTATAATTATAATTATAATAACAAACAGATTAAATTCTATTCATGAAGAACAAGATTTGATAATTTCATCTATAATTTAGATTCCTCAATTGAGGTGTTATCCACACTATAAATCCAAATTGATTTCATATAAATTTTCACATTACTTTTTTAGTTTTATATTTCATTATTCTTATAACAATGGATAATTTTTTATAATGTTAACATTCCCTATATATTTGCAACCTAAGACATTTTTTGAATTCAACTAACTATTAGATTTATATTTCCTCTAATTAAATTTTTCACTATTTTTATAGCATCTCACTATCAATTTATAGATATATTTTACCTCTCATAAAATGGCCATAATTTATTTTTTTTAGTTTTTTCTAATTCATGAGCACTTATTTAAACTTCAACATTGAAAAATTAATAAGTTAAAATAAAATAAAATCAAAAAGATATCGCCTTATTTTTGTTGGGTTTTTCATCTTCCAATTTATTCAATACATATTTATACTATTAAAATGAAAAAATAGGATCATCCATTGATTATTATTTGATTTTAATTTTTTCATTAATAAAAACCTATTTAGTATTCCATTTATTAGATAATATTCAAACTATCTTGAACACCCTAGGGAATATTTCTTGAATGGTACCTTAGCCAGATCACCAAAATACCTCAAGAATGTCTCCCCATACACTCAATTCTGTCAGTAAGTGAGATTCAATATCAACTCTGGGGATATTATACTTTCAGTACCATATCAAAAAAATTAATGAAATATATACAATTTTATAGTAAATGAGTAGATCTATTTATAAAATATAACTAAAAGTGAAATGTTGATACAACATGGTATAAAAATATTTACACATTTTAATCACGCAATCATTCAACATGGATCATCCACGATGATAATCATGTATATAATAGACAAAAGAAAAAATATATTAGGGAAATTATCGTAAAACTTGATTTGTTCCTTGGACTTGTCTTTCAAAATTCATCAAGCCTCTCCATCCAGATGACCCATTCAACCTATTATGTAGGGAAAAACAGGATTCATAATAAGATTCCCATTAAATTTGGATTATATAAAATAATTAGGAACAATAATGCATGCTCCATATTTTACATCATATATACAGTGCATGCATGTATAGGATAAATTTGGGAAAGAACATATAATGTGCATGAAACAACATCAGGTTATCATGTTCTTACCTTGTCATCACGAAACCTAAACCAACATTGTTTAGCTATTTTCAATATCTTATCCATCATATTGACTAAAATAATGAATCCCATGATGAAAGGAATGAATACCTTTTCCAATAGCCAATCACCAGTATAAATCTCTCAATACACTATCACACAGGTTTATGTCTACAGCCAATTCTCATACCAATGCCCGATAACTCTAATAATGGTATTGTAATGGTGTCCCATACAAATAACATATCACATCAGATAAGGCTCACAAAATCTCTCATACCAATAACCTATCACTCATGATGAGGTCTCATAACATTGTTTTGAATAATACCCTATAACTCAGGTTAAGGTCAATGACTAAGTCTCTGCCACTTCCCACTCAATTAGGGTAGAGTACCATTTTTTGATCCTAATACCCCCAACATACCACATAGGGTATGTACACATGGATAACACATATAAATAATTCATTATAGACATATAACATAACATACATCGTTATAATATATGGTCCTATAACTGGCACTCAGTTACATGATTTCACATCTAAACCCACACTCCCTTCCATGGACATCTCAAGAATATAAAACTATATGAGACCTAAACTAAAGCCATATAACAAAAATGATTATTCCAGATCTTTAGAAAATAATCAACCCATAAAATGACCTATACGTCACAATAGTCTACCAAAAAAAGACTCTCATAATCCATTAAATTACACCCAATTCCTCAAGGAAACATGTGATATTCCATACCACTACAAATGACACATCTTTTACCCCAAATAGTAATTTGGGGTGTCTAAATAGACACTTGGTGTCCTATCAAATGACACTCTTTCACTATGTTATCACAACCTCTAAGAATAACCCAACATGGTAGGCACATAGGAATATCCCTTTTATCATCATCTAATCCTCACATACCTACCAATATTGCATCTATACATGTCTCATATTCCATACCAACTACCTCAAGATTCCAAATCTATAGAGATATCATTCATACACATTTGGATCACCATGTTCCACTTGGTGATCTTAAAGAGAGTTAATAACCTCTTCCATGGCACAGTAAAAAATATAAATCAATTTTGGAAATTTATAATGGTTCCCTCAGCCCATTAAGAATATATTAATCCATTCCTAAAAGGAATCTCTTAGTTCTAAGGTTATTCCCATAACCTTAAAATTTCATTTCTTGATCCCCAACCATAACTAATTGATTCCTTAAGTGAAAAACACTTGGAACTCATTAAACCATCCCACCAAGGATTACCTCATTCAAAATACTCATCATATAATTCCTGACCCCATAGGCTTCTGTAAAGCAGTAAAATTTTCTATTACACTTGGTAAAATAACCACATAGTATTTATAAATGTCCATGATCATATATGAAGAATGTATCTCAGAAATATAAGGCTATACCCATTCCCCTCTGAGAAGACACTTCCCAAAAATTCACCATACACATTCATATACATAAATATATAGTTTTCACACAAAGGAAAATGTATGAATTTATATGGTTAAGTATTAAATGGAAAATATACATTAATATAATGGTTTTACTCCCAATATATCTTTGAACAACCTCAAACCATTCCTAATCTGAGAAACACCAAACATATATTCCCTTATTCCACACAACAATACTCCAATAATTAATTTGAAAAAATTATAATTAATCATTTTTATTTGATTAGTTTTTCATATTCCATGAAGTATAATCATGTTAGATCATATGGTTGGATTCATTGACAACAAGACAAGAACATCCTATGAAATTCCCATGACACTTCATTAAATAAATGATTCATTATTCTATGATTAATCAACTTCCAATAAAAAATTAAATTGGTGACATACATAGTAAATCTCATTAGGAAACATACATCAATATAAATATAGAGAAATGATTTATGTTCCACCCATCTAGGAATCCAAAATCAACTACGCAATAAAGCCCTGAGATTCAGATATTATTCCACCATCCTATAGTAGAATATTCCTCAAAATACAATATAGAAATAATGCATATAGAGGGGAGTGAAGGACATGTAATAAAGTGGAAGATAATGGGATTTAACAAGACCTGTCCTAGTGAAACAATATTCAATCATCCATGAACCAAGGGGTATAATAAGGCAGAAATCGAGGGGGGAGGCTTTCTAATTGACCTATATTGTGTAATTTTTTAGTTAATGTAGACATCTTTCCAAACCTACAATTATGGGTCTACTTCTGATTAATGAAGAAGGACCTACAACCCTACCAGGTAGCTATTTAAAAAGTATTATAAATGTTAGTGGACTAACATGGGAATAGATTTAATAAAAAAATAATATTTCAGTTGTAGGGATAAATATGTCTTATTCAAATAAATATAAAGTGAAAATAATTTTCTATATTTTTAATTAATTTCACATAAAGATTCACACACACCATATTCTATACCACTCTATAATAATATATTATCATAGTTCTCAATACTCTTTTATCTTCCCCCCATTTTAGTCAACAGGTTGGCCGATGGGGATCCATGGGGCACTATCTCCCCAAGAATGGACACTAGGTAACATATATCCTAAAACTAGGTACCTAGTGGATTCTGGTTATAAATTTTATAGTAGTCACACCGCATCCCTACTTCACCTTCCTTAAACATATGAAAAATACATTTTAGTGGTTCCAAAACACATGAAACAACAATCGAGAATATAATTTTCAAAATTATTATACTTCAAAACTCTACATTTAATTATACCAAAAATTTATGAGTCTATTATGATATGGACCATTACCAACCCTACACTATGGGTATTATATTCAACATTAAAAGACTTATTTCATCCCATAACAATCAATGCATCCATCAAGATCCACTTCCATGGGTTTTCCACAATTCGAAATAGTGATGGATCCACCACAAAAAATCTTGACATTGAACAAATTTTATTTTACCAAAAACTCTTATTATGAAAACCAACCACCAAGAATCATCTTGAAAAAATATGATTCTAATTCCAAGAATACATTACCATAGACAATTATGCACAATATCTCCATTCATATTATCCATCCATTAAATTATTCAAATAAGACACAAGAACATCATGGTATCAACTTCTAATACACAATGTGATGTTTCCACCATAGGACATAATGGATGACAGGAAATCCTCTTGACACACTCAAAGAAACACACACCCTATCAGATACTGAATGAACTTATTGTACCAAATACTATAAATGAATCTAGTAATTGTTTATGATCCTAAATCTAGATATGATTCATCATACCTCTATCTCGAGAGTCAATTAATTAATATTCTTTCATATTTCACAAGATATTAGTCTAACCTCAATAATAATCATCTCTCACAGGAAATTTAGGTTACAGTCTAAAGGAATGGTATGATTCCACAGAAAAAATTATTATACATACCATCATCCGACAAAAACATCTGCAAGTAGGAACTAGAATAAAAAACCTTGGAACATAGACCCAAATCAATGAATCCTTAAAACCACAACCCATTATTCCTACTTCAGGGTCTTCTAGAATCAAACAAGGCTAAATTAATCTCCCTTCATCGATTCAACCCTCAATAACCACCACCATCAATCATTTTATTAAATCCCCTCAGGGAATGCATCCAAGATCAATAGAACCAAAATAATGTAATTATAGCGGCCCCAAATATAATAATTCATTTCTATTGAACAATTTACATTATACAATCTCCCATATAGAGATACCTGAAAGAATAATCAAAATTTTAACTCCCTTTAGCCATGAATTCGTTTTATCCATTACAATCTAGTGGTACTCTATGTCATGAAGCCATACTTCCCCCTTTGACAAAACAATGTTGGTACCACGAGTCCCTCTTTATTATTCCAACAATAATATCAATAAATATTCAAAATATGATGGATATTATAGTATATTTTCTAAAAAAACCCATTAGGGTCCTTCATTAACGTCACTAAATATTTTATGAGAAATTAAAATTATGTATTAGTTATTGATTCCAAGCTACCAATATAATTATCTTACTATAGTAACCCAAATATGAATCACTAAAACACTTTCCATACTTGGCATCAATTTTCCTGAAGCCTCTTATATAAAAAACCAATCATAATTATGAAACAAGTTCTCTTGAGAATGTTTCAAAACTAAAAACCATAAATCAACCATGCCACACGTGTATTTTGTGAACATTAGTCATAACCACAGTCCCCTAATCCTATATAAAACTCATCATTGGATTCTCAAATTATCCTAAAACCCAAATTTTACACTTTACCCCTTCAAAGGAGGAAAACATTTCACTCTTGACGTAATTATGTAGATTTTAACCCATGAATAACCTAATAAAGTCCTAAACAAAATCCAACACATGATTCCATAGTACATTCGTGTCTATCTAACACCAAAAGAATATATCATTTCTTCTCTCATCCTCGGTATCATCCTCCCACACATTGAAAAAAATAATAATATTCAATCAATTTCTCCTTAATATTGGACAAATTACCAATTCTTACACCCCTGAAGGTATGTAATGGTCCTTATTTCCATACTAGAGACACATAATAAAACATATAACTAATATAGATACAATCCTAACCTCAATCCCAACAATGGATCATACATCATGATTTGTATCTGATCACTCAAAGGAAACATCGTCTCATTACCCAACATGCTTGAGGGTCACTACAAAATACCCCACCCTACTAGAAAAGTATCTAGAGGTTATATAAGTAAACCAACATCTCATATCTATACCAACAACATCCCAAAAAACCATTTCCCAATGTTGATATTTGGGATCAATTGATGTTTCTCAATAAGGATTCAAGTATCATGTAGAGGTGGAGCGGTGAATCAGTGATGTGTTTTTCATTTATGTTTCCTTATGGGTGAAACAACCTTTTCCACCTATTAAATATTTAATTCCCTACTGAACAAAATTCAATCAATCAACCACAAGAACATACGAATTTACTAGGTTCACTACTCATCAAGAGTAGCTACATCCATGGTATTGTTTGGAAAAAATAAAAGCGAACACAATCCACATTATAATAACCCTTTTTATGGAATAAATTTAGTATTATATTCCATACACTCTTGTTTATATATGAAAATAATCTAATAGTGTCTGTACTTCTTCTAGCACAGAATGATTCAATACAATGTTATGATTCTTCTTGAACCACTTTCAAATATATGATCTTTAAAAAAAAATATTTCCTCCCTAGAAGCTAGTTAGAACTTCATGAAGACCTCCATGAATTATCTTTCTACCTCCATGAACTACCCGAATCATTCACAAATTGAGATGCATCATTTGGTGTGAGTGATTCATATACCACCTATCATTCCTCAAACTGTATTTTCTCAATAGATTGCTAATGAATTGCGAACCACCATTCCAACATGGTACTCTATCCTTTGTGATAAACAGATCCTCAAAACATATTCAGCATACTATCCTCATTAACTCTATCTTTCAAAAAAATTCCATCGCAAACTCCTCTTTTTCAAGGAAATATTTTGGTTACGATCTCTTCTCCTTTGTAGACCACTCCTTTGAGAAATACTTCTTACTTCCACAAATCCTTTCCCCATCAATAATTACATCATTAAAAAATAATATCTTTCTAATTTATCAGATCAGGGTACCCTATATATGAAAATAAATATTTAATACAAATAATCTCATATAGAAGATTTTTCAATGTGGTATAACCTTAACCACAAATTCTCTCCTTCCACGAACAATATTTTCCATCCATGATCCATGTACTTCCTTTCTTCCGTAATGGTGGACACTTCCATCCACATATAGATTGCTAACTCTAACCTACAAAACACAACCTACCCACGTAAATAATCCACCCACAAATTATTTTTCCACGTAGTCCACGTACTATGTTTTAGGGTTAATAGAGTGGTACACTATAGAATCATTCCTTTACTGATTTTACTTATATTTTTAGCATACCTAATATAATGTCTATGAATAGTTATTCTTGGTTCATATACTAATCATTTTAGATTCCTTTAAAAAAATATTTTTCCAAAATTTATACTACCAATTTTGATGCCCAAAAATTTGGAAAAAACTAAGACAGAACGTTACCTTAAAATTTTAATTTTGAACCCCAAACATATTTATTTGTGATCATATAATTTTATCATGAACCTTATTTTTTTTATTTAAAAAATTTTATTGAAAATATTGAGCATAATTATTTTTTCAATGTAAATTACAATAACTTTTCTATATTCCAGCATCATTATTTCTAATCATATAGGATTATGATGGGAAACACCATTTCTCCATGTTTCATTCCCAAGTCTTGCATCACAAGTCATTCAAACAACATAAGATAATTTATTAAAAAAATAAAATATTAAAAAAAATATTTTCCAAGAATTTTAAAAAGTGAATTAATTTATCCTTTTTGAGAAAAACATAATAATCTTTAAAATAAATATTATTCATTCTTCCAAAAACCATCTTCAGCTAACATGGCCAAAATATAAACAACCATATAGACATTTTATATTCTATCATAGACTTTATGAGGTTCTATTTTCAACCAAAATATACATCCCTAAAATGATCAAATCCTTATAAACACACCACTAATACCGTCGATACCAAGTAATCCACTACCAGAGCCTACCCACTATGAGATATTCATCTACATTATTCATTACAATGTATAAATATAATGTTATAATATAAATTACTCTTTATGTGCAAAAGGATAATTAAATGGGTTTAAAATACATCTTATATAGCTTCTAAGATTCGTACCATTACCATAGAAAGTCATTCAATGATTCTAGATCTTGAGTCCCACTTGAGGTGAGGGGAGATACATGCTATTATATATAAACTATATTATAACTCAACCATTATGAGATAATGTTTTCAATGATGGGTAGTGAGACCTCGGGAAAAAAGATATATTTAGTATTGAGATATAACTAATAATATATTTTATGAAGTGATTTATAGACTTGCATGATGGTATCAGAGCCCATGGTGTAGGTTCAAGATACTCAGGTAATATCAAGGATGAAGATTATTTGATATATGAGGCCTGTTATCTCTAAGGATCATGAAATGGATTTAACAAACCTACTATTTATATTCCAAATTTGACTCTATAATCCAAATATTTTATTCATTAATGAAATAATTCGAGTCCCACATGTGGTGTGGGGGTTTTCCATGCTCGCATATGTATACCATATGCAAATCCTTCTATCTTTGAGGCCTTCTATTAGGATGGGTCGTTACCCCAGTGGAATAAAAACCAATAAGGTAGTGAGATAGAGGAACCAAAATCATATATGGAGGAATGTTAAAACAAATAAAAATATTATATAAACCTTAATTTATAAGTTTTAATTGTACCTTTATTTTATCAACAATATGATTATCAATTATTTGGATTTTAATGTGGATATAAAGCTACAAGTTTCAAATGTCTCAATATGAAATATATAAATTTATTTCCTTATATTGTCTTTAATAAATTTAACATTCTATATATTATTAAATAATATGCCCAAAAAGTTGATAAAACCAAATGACACAATCCCAAGGAGAAGACTATTATAATGTTCAACATCAGATGAGTGAAAATGTTCATAAGTTGAAGGGTTTGAAAATTAATAACGATAATGTGTTTATACTAGAAATATAAAACTTTTATAATATATTTGTATATTTTAATAGTTCCAAAAATTAAATTTTTATCCCATTTAAGATTTATTCTTATTAGTGACTCAACAGTTGGAAAATTATCAATTTGATTGGATTCTTTTTTTTATCATAAAATTATATTCTGAATCTCAACTTGGAGAATATAAGTAACATCATAAATTTCATAATAACATAATATGGTGAAATTTATGAAGACCAATGTATTCTATGAGATATATCATAAGTAATTAAATAAATTTTATGATATTTTTTATAGTAACAAACATCAATGTGTTTTGGAAATTTAGTATCATTCATGGTCAGATATATTATCAAATTCAATAGTGGTGGTTACATGGATGATTAAGTACATTAAATATTAAATGGATGATCAATTAGGAATGTTTTTGACAGTAAAAACTAATCCACATAAGATTAAATATTTCTTATATAAGAGTCTTAAATTATGATGATGAATATTTGAAAATGGTAGATAATTCAGAAGACTAATCATTATAACCTAGAGAATATGGAAAGGAGGTGATGTAATGGATGTTAAGAAAGATGGTGTAGATAATCAGATGTTATTACATCTATTTTTTATGATGATAAAAAACTAGAGATAATCCCCTTTTATACAATAATATAAGAGAAACTAGGAAATTTCATAGTTGTAGAAGATAGATCTTGTACAGAACCAAATATGTGTTTCATCTAGTTAAATTATCTATATACAAAATTTCACGTGTTATATTTATTATATGGTAATAAGATAAGATTATCCTAAGATATGGAAATTAGATGTTGGGGTGATGTGATGGAATAAATGAAGATGTACACTAGAAGACTGGGTGGAATGTTATAATTAGTTTCAAGATATTAAATACATGGATAACTCAGTTTCCATAAGATAAAATCTTGTCTATAAAGTAGAGTGGAGTTTATAATAGTTACACAACTAGACGAAACTAATTATATTTCATATAAAATTAATTGGAAGTTAAATACTTTTTTATGGTGTTTAGTTGGATGTGAAAGTTAAAAATTCATGAAAAAGAAATTTTGATTCGAGGAATGACACGATGAATCTATAAAGATTGTTTATGATGATATCTATGGCGGATTTTATATATAATTAATATGATATATTCAGAGTTGTTGAAGGAGAATAATGGCGGATCAAAATGGGTTAATGATATTAATATTGAAGAATAATATTATTAGTATAAGGTGTCTTATATAAAGATGAGATAAATTTGATAAATTTTATTTGGTATTATTTTATGAGGATGAAAATTAAAAATAGATAGATTTGGTAGTTCTAAAAGATCCTTGAGATCAATGAATAAGTGAAAATATTTTTATGAATTACATAGGATTAGAGATGAGCCAGATTATTTGATGATCATAATGTTTTGAGGTTAAACGTTTAAGCTTTATGAGATGGAGTCTTTTATTACTAATTTATAGAAATTTGGTTTTGTGATAATGTAGTGAATTAGAACATTTTGAAGGCTTATATGTAGTTAAAATATTTATCACTAATGAAGCATGGATTTATTGTGATATTTCTAACTATATTTTTTTACTTCTATAATCTGGTGGGATCCAGTTAAAATATCATATTTGGAGAAAGTGATACATTTTAATATATATATCAATTTTATTTACCCTCATCATATTGTGAAAATATATTACATTGTATAATAACCAAACATAGAAAATATTTATGTTCCTATATTTGGAAACGACCTCATAAAAATACATATACACCTTCGATTTATCTTCATTACTACCAAATCTGAGTAAGGGTGACATATAAGGTTGAGAGGATCTAAAATATTAGAATTTATAAAGGTTTGTTTCAAGTAAAATGAAATAGTAAAACAAAAACACTGATTTAATCCTCTATATATTTCATATATCATATTCTTGGGAACATCAATTGGTATCAAAGAAATGGTTCCATTGGTTAGATTCTCACACGGTTAGAGAAACAAAATCCAAATTCAGTTTACAATGGAGATATTCATATATTTGATGGAAACAATTATCATGAATAAAATAACCTGATGATAAAATATATTCATTCACTTTGGTTGGATTATATATATACTCTTACTATTGTAATTCCACCAAATGAGAATGATGACACCATGAAGATCACTTATGAAGGGATAATAGAAATTGAATGAATGGAAATAAATTCCATCATCATGAATATATTAGAAATATTTTATACAAAGGTTTTGGGTATTCAAAATTTTTAAGAGAATTGGAATAGACGTGATAAAATATTTTAAGGTAATTTAAAAACAATGGAAGCTATGGATTTATGAATTTGAATGTGTTTTGAAGACCAAAACCGAAACTATTAAGGAACACTTCAAAAGAGTAAATGAGATTGTTAGTAATTTTGTTGGAATCAGTTATACATTAGATAATTCCAATATCGTAATGAATTTAATGAGAAAATTCCCTAACATAAAGGAATGTAATACAGTTTTATTTAATGAAATGTGTTTTTTGAAAAATTTTAATTTTTTCGATAGCATGAATTACATATAATGCTGAGTTTTAAGGAACTGTGATATAATATTAATATTTATATTTATATATATATAATAAAACCTCCACATTGTAAATTATGTTATTAATAAGAATAGTTTTTTAAAAAAAAATTATTATAATTTTTTATATAAATAAATCAAATTGGTAAAAATGTAGTTAATTTTTTAGTATTGTCTTTATATGTTATAAAATTAAAATTTTTGAAAAAAATTTTATCCATTTTGTGAACAAATATTATAATTAATATTTGAAAATTTTATAAAATTTATTTGATATATTTTTTTGGATCAAAATGTGAAGATTATATATGCAGAAAAATTTTAGATATTTCTGAGAAAATTATTTTTATGATGAATAATAAAAAAGTGCTATTTTTTCATTGAAAATTTCATTTTCATTTAAAATATATATAATACTACATTTATTTTAGGAAGTTTTGAAACATTCAATTAGTTCAATAATATTTTTTAATTCAATTCATACTGTTGGAATCAATTTCATATTGAAATTTTATATTATTAATTTTTGATCTTTTGAACATTTTCTCCCTAGAAATATAACTTTTCCTTTTATAGGTGGCATTACATTTAAATTAAAATTTTCCAATTATGTGATCTAAAGATTATAAAATGAAAAATATATTTGAAATATTTATAATTGATAATATATATTAATTTTATATTAATTTATATTTATAATGTTTAATAAATATTAATGAAATTTATTATTGTTATTAAGTTTATAACGAGGATTCGTTCATTACATGTGCTTATGTTAAAATTAATTTTACACAAAATAAGGAGTTTTATTTAATATAATGGTTTTTATATTTATAATAAGTGGTTTCAAAAAATATTAAAAATATAATTTTAAATTTATTCCCAAAACGTAAATTACCTAGGTAATTAAAAAGATAAAAATTAGTGTTACGAAAAATAAAATGTGAAAATTAAATATATTGAAAGGTTTAAGAATAACATATTTAAAATATGAATTTTAATTTTAGGATTTTTTTTCTATCCTTATAATATATAAAATTAATTTTTTTCAATTTTGGAGGCACTTGGTCTGATAGTGAAATCCCATTATTTAATAGTTTTTAGTATCTCTAAAACCAACAGTCCTCAATTATAAAAGGGAACATCCTCCCCTCATTTTTTCACACCTATTAATTCCTTTGTATCAACCAAACCATAAATAATACCACCCTAAAGTCAATATATATTATATATATATTATTTAATTCCGAAAATACATACCCTACTTCCCTTAGTATGATATCCAGAAGAGGTTGTTCTTTGTGAAGCTAATTGTCTTTATTAAAATATTTCTTTTTTCTACTTATTCTATTAAAATATTTATTCATGTATAAATAATTAAAATATAAAATAAAATGTATCTAAAATATAATGATATATTATTATGTTTATGTAATTACTTATATCCATCTAATCATTCATCAAATTGAAAATGAAACAGTCGATCATCTGTTTCGCATACTACCACCTCGCAAACCGATATAATTTATTTTCCATTATCACCTATCATAGATAGATATAATGATTTATTTATTATATTTATATAATAATAATGAAATATTTATATTTATGGAATTTTAATATCACATATACATTATTACATTTATTTTGATGGGAATACAATAGTGCCTCCTCTGTGTACAGTGGACTATCGCCTCGCGATGGGATGCAATTCCTTCTATAATTATGATATACATGGAAGGTAATACTAATAGGTTTAGTAAAAATATGATATATAGATATGAAATAAAAATTATTTTATAATGGTAATATATTATTTGAATTATTTGTTTTAATCCAACATGAAAATGGAAATAGTGTTCAAGCGTACATATAACTTTTCATCTCAATGAATGGTGTAATTAGTTTCATATCTATAAATTTCATTTATTAATTTAATGAAATAAAAAATAAATTTATTTGGTTTTTATATCATAGTTAAAAGTTTTAATTTTATCGATCCATGATAAAAATAATATTATTGAAGATGCCAATCAAAAACATACACAAAAAAATGAATCAATTATTACTTGAAAAGTGATTTTTACAAGTAATTATTAACGAGCTGATTGTAAACATTAATTTTTAATTAATATAGGGACTTATAAATATTATTATTGTTATGAAACTGATTTATAAAATAATTATATCTAATATAATGGATTTTCAAAATTTTATTAAATAATTGGATACATTAGGTAAGAGATTTCTAGTCTCCTTTTTTTCAGGAGACACTTGACATATTCACTACTAGTTTCTATTGTGTGGTGTATATAATACTAGTTTTAAATTTTATATTAATAATATACTACTTTTAAATATATTTAATGTTTAATATTATATTATCATGTACTTGTAATTATAATTCAAAATATTACAAAATCAGAGGGATAATTACATCTCAATTTATCTTTTTCCGGGATTATGTTATGATATTCACCTTTCTTATTGTAAGATGTGTTAATATAGAACATTTTAAATTTCATTTCATGAATTTTAAAATTTACTATGATATTTAATTATCCATTTAATTTTATTTTATCATGGGGTTCATGACTCAAAAGATACTCACTTGGTAAAATATTTATGTTGAAATATCATTATTTATTTGGATATTTTATGAATACCATTATGATGATGAAATAATTTCATATACCTCTAAATAAACAAATTTAATTTATTCTTCTCTCATTATTTCAATAAAACTTAATTTTTTTCTATTAATTTTATTCCCTTTATATACTCCAAGAGTCCAAATTAATGTTTTATTAAAAAATTAGTCTTCATTTATATCATTGGATGAAAACCCATTTAATTCCATGTACATGTATTCTAAACATGATTAAAATAATGTTTTACTCTTTTCAAAATATTCGTATAATCATTTTCCCATGAGTTGTATTTAAAAAATGGTTGAAATGGAATATTCATTTTATTTTCCAATGATGGTTTAATTATATTTTAATGAAAATATAAAAGGAATAATTTTATTAAAATGTATAAAATTAATGGAATTATCCACCATCATGAAAAAACAATATTTTGAAGAATAATTTATATGTTTTGAATTTTATTTTAAATTAAAATTATTTGGAAACCATTTTATGACTTTTAATTTAACAATGTGATTTTAATGTGAAAATGTTATTTTCCACAAGAAATTTTCAATGTGATTTTTAAAAATTATTTTCCATGTATAATGGAATTGGTTGATGTTATTTATAATTTAATGGGGATTTGATAATGTTGTAGCTTCCTTCACTTTTCTCTAAATTGATTACATTTATGATGAAAATATATTTATGAACCCCATTCCTTTCCCATTGATTTTGATATGAAAATATAATTAAAGTTTTATGAAAAACATTTCATTTCCATGAGTTATGGTATGATGGAATGTTTATGAAACAAATTTAATTTCAAAATCTATCATAAAGTGAATTTCTTTTGATCTATTGGAAAAAAATCCGGGTTTATGTTGCCTTTTAGACCTATATCTACCTACAATAAAGTGGTTAATGATTAATGTTATATGAGATCAAACGATGCACATAACTTTATTCCATGACCAAAATAGGGTTCAATAAAGGTTATCCTAACTCCGAATAGTGTATTTAAGAGGTTATTCCAAACCCTAAAGAGGGTACAAGAGATGATATCCCAATATTAAAGTGGTTGCGTTTTTTTGTCCTAAGACTTACATTTTATGAATGTGTTGGCGGGGAAAGTTGACATAAGGTTTTATATTATTATGTTTATTGAAAAATCTATATCATAGGACCATGTAATTCTCTCATAGATTAATTACATTAATTTCTTTATAATTCAGTTCTTACGAACTCCAATGATTTATTCCATGACTCTTATTTATGATCTATGATATGGGGCTATGGTTTCAAAATGGTAAAATCATGTTCACATACACATATTATCATGATATGCTTATGTTTTCACTCTTATATCCCTTGTTAAACCTTACATAGAATATTAACTCAACCTATATTATACTTCCATTCCCCTGATTGTGATGAAATGTTTTAACTTGGTATTTATAAGAATAATACTATTTCGGAATATCAATGTAGGAGATATGAATATATATCATGAAATTAGATAGTTATGTATCTTTTTTATAAATAAACTAAATATTTATTGCCATAATAAAGGTTTTTGTCACATGTAATGAATATTCATCAAAATGATATAATTTTTATGAAAATTATGGTTTTCTAAAGTTAGTATTATTGAAAATGAAGGAATCTGAACATTGGGTACTATCATGTCTGATCACTGGACAAAGAATTTATCTACACCGAAGGGATTCACGAGAAAAGGGTCTATACTAAGAATAGTGTTAAGAGTCCACACAAGAGGTATAGATAAAAATGAAGTGATGTGTTAAGTATTAATTATAGTCAACTAGAAATAATTCCAAACTCTTATAGTTAGTATGAGATCAATGGTTTAGTTATCTTTTTTAATTAAGGATGAGAAAAAATTATTGATATACATAGGGATATAAGTACATATAACTCTATGTATATGACTAAGGATAACTAAAAGGATGATTCAATGTATTTGAAGGTATATATGATTTTTTAAAGGATATAGTGATTTGATTCCATGAAATTACACCCCTTTCAGGAAAATGCATATAGATGTGTCTCTAGAACAACATATTCAATAGGTAATAAATTAGAAATGAGTTAATTGGGGTTGAATCGATTATCATATGGTTATTGAAAAAAGGAATTACAACACACCTTGTTAGACAGTCATGGGGGAGATTCTATATGAATTCAAAAACACATAGAAAATCATAATTAATAATTTAAATAGATTATGATTATTAAGGACTAAGGATAAACCAAGTTATTCATAAATTGAAATGAATTTGTTATGACTTATTTATTAATAAATCATTTTTCAGGGATATGTCTTATACGTTATGATTATATATTCTCACAGAATGTTTTTCGTGTTTTAGTCAATGGATAGAAAGAGAAGGAATCTTGTTAATATTGAATGGAATGGACAGTGAAATGATTTTCCACTTTAGTGACCAAATACAATGAGACTTGAAATTACAAATATTATTGACATTATCCAATATATTCTCAACGTATGAATCATTATGAAATAAAAAAATATAAAAGGAGGGAATAATGTTCTATATATTTCTTAATAAGTATACATCCCCTTTTTATAGTGGGTTCACTAATCCACTAGTAACTAAGTAATGGATTGGTACTACTGAAAATAAATATTCCTTTATATAGTTTTCACAATAGGAAGTCTTCATTTTAGTGGGATATCATTTGGAAAGTGTATTAGATAAATAGTGGAACCTTATGAAAAACATGATTCAAGAAGAGGAAATTGAATCCATTTAAATGGATTAGTTTATGAGTATGTTCTTCATTAAGTAAATTTATCATATTATATGAATCATGATGGGGACATAACTTCTAATGCTCAATTAGAAAGATAATGAATCTATTGGTACCTATGTAGATAATTTTATAACAATTTTCAAGTATTTTTCTCATTTAATAATCATCCCTAAAATAGAAATTTATCTATAATTTGGTGGTATAAAAAATTGTTTGAAAGGACTTGTATATTAGTGAATTTTTTATCCATGATAAATCTTTCCATTGTACATAGCAGGTCGAAATGGAAATTGGATAATTAGCGGATTTTTAAAGTAATGATAAAAAATGAAGATATAGTATGAGGAGAAAAAATAAATCACTAGGTAGAATTAAATCTGAGTCACATAGAGACCATAAATGTGGGAATAAGCACCCAAGGGAATGAATGGAAGGATTAAAAGTGTTATAAAAGTGTAGAAATCCTGACCATCGATAAAAACAATCTAGAAGTTATAAGAATAGGTCATTCATTGAATTATAGAGAGAGAGAGAGAGATCTCAATGGAATATTCCACAACACTATAGATTTTTAAATCTTATGTGTCTGGGAATTACAGAAATCAATTTCCTAATCGATGAGCTAGTGAGGCTGATAAAAAACAACAACCATTTTTTAAAAAGGGAATAAGGAATGATTATAAAATAAAAAAATTAAATGAATCACGATAATTAGAGAACTCTACTGTGGAAAACATAATATTGAATTTTGTATAAATAATATAAGGCCCCAGCCTTAAACCTTACTTAATCTTGAGTTATTACAAGATTACACGTTGAGGATCTTTTCGGGTTTAGAGTTTTAGAGAATTAGATCATAAAACTTGCATTACATTCCACATATAAACAAAGTGGTTACATAAAGATAGTATTCTTCATTCCCATCAATGGAAACACATTTAAAATAAAACATGGATTATTTCTTGACACATTCTTGACTCTATCATCTTATCATGTACCTTTCCCTTGACCTGTGAAAAACATTTCAAAAACTTGGGATGAGCGTAAAAACTCAGTATGGGTTATAAAAACATGGAAAGGTAACATGAGTTCATATATACATAAGAATGAAATCATACTTTACCCATAAAACATAGGCACTTTAACATACCTCATAAAAACATGAATAAATCATATAAATCATAATACGTAAAGGTAACTTGAGGCATTCATAACATTCTTACGTAGGGGGTAACCCTCTTGGTTACGTTTGGAATACCCATCACAGTATATTCCCTAAAATCTCTTCGGAGAAACCTTAACGTTTCACTCCTTCGCGTTACCCAATGCATTGGAGAGCTATAACGGGCTCACCCGCCCTTAGTTTATCACGGAACCACCCGTTCTTCATAATAATGCCCAAGAACCTCAACATAATCGTATCACATAAAACATGAATAAAGGAAACATAAAATTTCCACCATTCAATCACAAGATATCAATACCACACATTGATATAAAAAATATTGTGAAAACCATTTTCAATACCAAAATAAAGGAAAAGTAAAACATGGTATTTATTTTTCTTTTAAAAAGAAGGAATGGCTTGTAGAAGAAGCCGAAACTGAAATAACGGTTACGACGACGGAGAAGTCGTTGTCGCCGCATACGTACGACAAAAACATTCCCTTTTGTCGTTTAGTAAACTTTTCGTATAAAAAAGATTCCTTTTGAATAAACGTAAAAGTCAAAGGGGTTTATACACCGTATAAAAGAAAGTTGTGTATACAATAAAATATGCCTCAATGAAAGGAGATTGAGACGAAGTCCCATACAAAGATAATTTTTAAAATAAAATAGATACATTATGTGTATTCACTATAAGTACACATAAATAAAGTACAAATACAAGATACGACATAATAATATAATGACATAATTTGAAAGTAGGAGATTAACCCAAAGAATGGAAATTGGGTTAAGAAGTTCCCATACCTCGTATCTGACTTGACCCGACCGTTCTTTAAACTCCTGAATAATAAACTTTAGTTAATCTCTACTTGCTTAAGAACCTTTTTCAAGTTCATTATTCCTTTTATACCATGTTATTAACATCATGTAATTATTTAAGTTAATAATGTTTATTTTGTCGGTATTTGGTTCTTAAGTCAAAAATAGACTTCTTACACTTACATGTTGTTAATTTGGTCAAAGGTTCATTATATTCAGAATATTATTCATGATGTAGATATAATATATGTCATATATATCCAGTACATTCATGCATTTATAATATTACATAATCATTTAGAGGTAAGAAATGAAACGCACCGTTCATGGAGACGGTAAGCCGTACGTACGCATGAACGCTACTTTCATTTCTTTGTCATATTAATGGAATTAAAACTAAATGAGAGGTATGTATATTTTAATTCCAGAATTATATTAATCATTTAGATATATCATTAATTATGTATATCCATTATATACATGTACTTTTAATAATAAATTACATTTGGGGAAAAGAAATGAAATGCACCGTTCATGGAGACGGTAGTCCGTACGTACGCATGAACGCTACTTTCATTTCTATCTCATACTTTAATGGAAATAAATGATAATTATATATAGTTATATTATAATTCCAGTATAATAACATATATAATATCATTAACGTTATCCTTTACACATCCCACATATGGTATTAACGAATCAAATCACTTTTAGGGGGCGGTAGTCCGCACTTCCTAAAATGAAGATATCGTGTTTTACCCATAATGGAAACCATAAAGTTATGACAAAAATGAAAAAACAGAAGCTTAAAGAAAACATAAACATATTATATATCATATATAAAAATAGTGACATCATAATGGCCACCTTTGAAGGTGTTAAATGAGTATTGAACAATCATCGTTTCGGGAGGCAGAATTTCGCCATCCACGGAAACCGTATGTTCTTAAACCATTTGATGTAGTTGTGTGAGAGTGTAGCTCAAATAAATCTTATAACAATATCCTAGTATATTGAAGATACTGGTGATGTTATAAAAGAAGTAAATAAAAAGAGTTTAGGGGGTTGGAGAAGCAAAATAAAACAAATGAACATGAGAGAATGAAATACCTTAAAAAGTGTAACTTCTTTTGGTTTGAGCCTAAAGGCTTCCTTTGAAAGGATTCTGCCCAAAGGGAATCCTCTAGGATGAGGAGAGGGATGTGGAAAGAGCAAATGGTCAGGGGTTGGCCGAGCCAATGGCTTGAAGAGTGTGTGAAATGAGGTAGAGGTGGGGGCCTTTTATAAGGGGAGAGGAGGGGCACTTTTGGAAAGTAAAGAAACATTACATTATTTGAAAATGTGTTTCGGTTTTAAAAGGTCCCACATTGATGGAATTCGTGGATAAGGTGATAAGGCATCGAAATCCATTCATCCAATTGGTTTTGGACATGTGTAGTTCATAGATTTTATTTTATCTTTCCATTTTATTTAAATCGTCAAATAATGATGTCATCGCTGCATCATTATTATGTCATAAATAATTAAATTTATTTAATGTCTAAAAATTATAAACAAATTACTATGATGTAGGAAATCTTTTTAGCTTTCCATTGAATATTTATAATCAAAATTTGGACTTGTATAACCCCACTTAAAAATTGTTTTCGCAAAACATATTATGTTTGTGTCATTTTCACTTTAACATTTAATAAAAAGTAATTTATGTTATTTCCCAACAAAAGTGGATACATGGGGTCCCCAAGTTAGGCCATGACTTGTCTTGGTCGGCCATGACACAACCAATGAGGTTGGGACATGTGTCTAGGTCATTTTATATTATTAAAGCATTATTTATACATTAAACTACCCTAATTACCACTAATCGCGATTAAGAACTTAATAAGTTACTATTCACCAAAAAATTATTTTAATCTCATTGAACCACATTTTACTTCTTAATGACAACCATGTATGTCGGATTTTCAAAATTCAATACACATTAGTGGTAAACTTTAATTTAACTGAAAAAAACAGTTTGCTTGATTACCACTTAGTGGTTTCACTATTCATCAAAAATTGAAGTTTTTCAGAAAATTACCAAAAATTTACTTTAAGCTATATTTGATATTCCGAATTCAAAAATGAAGTTCATTTTACAAAATTCAAATCATATAATTCACATTAATTAATTCAATAATTAATTCCCGCTGCCAGAGCAAATAGCGTGTTTTTACAAAACAATAAGTATCAAAAGATTGACACCAGTTTAAGTCTAATTTCAAAGTGAAATTGATTCCAATGACCACCATTGGATAAAATGGTAAAAATATATTCTAATTTTACTTCAAAACCAATTCAAAACATAATCTAATCATATAAAAAAATTAGATTAAAAAGTAGTTTTGATGTAAAATGCAGTATTTTTCACTATTCATTAAAAAAATGAACATTGTCAGAAAATTACCAAAAATTCACACAACATAAATTTTGATGTCCCAATCATAAAGGATAAGTTTATTTTGACAAACATAGTTTATAAAATTGTCAAAATATAGATTCAAAAATGGTTTTCCATCAAAAGGCACTAAAACAATCTTTTAAGAATATTAGTGTATTCCATGCATAAGATAGTATTTATTTTCATTTTAAGCCTCTAAAACACTATCTTTATCATTAATAGACATAGACAAAAATATCTATTATTCATTACTTACTTGGGATGTTACATCCTTCCCCCCTTTAGAAAATTTCGTCCCCGCAATTTATTTACTTATCAAATAAATTGGGGTACTTATCCCTCATTGCATTTTCGGATTCCCATGTTGCCTCTTCAATCATGTGGTTTTTCCACAAAACCTTTACCTGCTTAATCACCTTATTCCGTAACACTTGCTCCCTGTGGTCAAGAATCTGGACCGGTTGTTCCTCATAAGATAGGTTTTCTTCCAGCTGAACTACCTCTGGACTCAAAACATGAGATGGATTCTGGCATATACTTTCTCAACATCGAAACGTGAAAAACATTGTGTACCTGAGATAAACTCGGAGGTAAAGCCACTCGGTATGCAACTGATCCAACTCTCTCTAGAACTTCGTATGGTCCAATGATCCTTGGACTCAACTTTCCTTTCTTACCAAATCTCATCACACTTTTCCAAGGAGAAACCTTGAGAAAAACATGATCACCTACCTCGAAAGATAGATCCTTCCTCCGGTTATCCGCATAACTCTTCTGCCTGCTCTGAGCTGTTCTCATGTGTTTCTGAATCAGCTGAACTTTTTCTGCCATCTCTTCTACCAATTCTGGTCCCATCAACTTTCTTTCACCCACTTCATCCCAGAAAGTTGGAGTTCGACACCGCTTCCCATATAATGCCTGAAATGGTGCCATCTGTATACTGGAATGAAAACTGTTATTATATGAAAACTCAACCAAAGAAAGATGCTGGTCCCAACTCCCCTGATAATCCATAGAACAAGCTCGTAGCATATCCTCCAATGTCTGAATTGTTCGTTCTGACTGACCATCTGATTGAGGATGAAAAGATGTACTAAAATTTAACTCAGTACCCAAAGACTTCTGAAGGCCTTTCCAAAAGTTAGAAGTAAACCTGGGATCACGATCTGATACAATGGAGAGGGGAACTCCATGTAACCTGACTATCTCTTTAAGATACAAACGGGAAAGTTGATCAAGAGAGAAAGTATCTCGTATAGCAAGGAAATGAGCAGATTTGGTCAAGCGATCAACAATAACCCAGATTGCATTATTACCTCGAGATGTCTTCGGTAATCCAACAACAAAGTCCATGGATATATTCTCCCATTTCCACTCTGGCACTGGTAAAGGCTGAAGCATCCCTTTCGGTAACTGCCGCTCTGCTTTAACCTGTTGACAAGTCAAACACTTCACAGTAAAATCAGCAATATCTCTTTTCATTCCATCCCACCAGTAATACTCCCGCAAATCTCTATACATCTTAGTACTGCCCGGATGAACTGAAAACGGAGAACTATGAGCTTCACATAACAACTCTCTCTCTTCAACTGTGAATCACAAGGCACACATAACCTCTTCACAAACCTCAAAACACAAACACAAACTTATCCAAGAACTCATGGAAAATTTTATTCATAAGGTCCATGAATACAGCAGGTGCATTGGTTAACCCAAAAGGCATAACTACAAATTCATAATGGACATATCTAGTACGGAACACAGTCTTCGGAACATCTGCTTCTTTTACTTTCAACTGATGGTACCCCGACCTCAAGTCAATCTTCGAAAAATACTGAGCTCCCTGGAGCTGACACCACTTCATTCGATGGCCCAACATCTGCTGAAGTAGTTGCAAAGGATTTCACCACCCCTTTCTGCTTGTAGTCTAACTGCTTCCCATCACTCAAGCTCCTTGTCGGACACTCGTTTGCATAGTGACCCATCTCATTGCACTTATAACATTTCACTAACTGTAAATCAAATTTGTTTTTACCTTCACCTTGATCCTTTTCAGTGCAATCACGAGCCTTATGTCCCATCTTACCACATCGGTAGCACTTCCCAGAATTCAGAAGACATTCCCCAGCATGTCTTTTTCCACATTTATCACAAACTGGAAACTTAGTTCTCTTACCATCAGACTTTTTTGAAGAATTCTTACCTTTCTCCTGCCACCTCGGTCTCTTCTTCTGCTGGTTGTTATAGAACACTTGGTCATCGGCAAACTCCATTTCCACCTTCTCAGCACATCGAACAAGCTTTTCATAACTTTTAAACTCTCGAGAAGCTAATGCCCTTCGATACTTTGGCTTTAATCCTGAGTAAAAACGATTGATTTTACTATCAAGGTCCCGGATAAAATTGGGAGCATACCTTGCCAATCGAGTGAACCTTTCTTCATAGGCAGCCACTGAGTCTTCCTCTTGCCTCAATTCCAAGAATTGCTTTTCCATCCTAAGTCGAACAGCCTTAGGAAAATACTTCTCAAGAAACATACCTTTGAAATCATCCCAGTCAAGAGCATCAATCTCATCGGCATCCCTGATATTTTTAACCATAGACCACCACTGATCTGCTTCACCCTCCAAACGGTAAATAGCAAGACTAACCTTTTGATTGTCTGAACACCCCATGACATCAAAAATCTTCTCCAGTGCTTTAATCCACCCTTCAGCTTGCACAGGGTCAGATGATCCTCTGAATGATGGGGGATGTTGCCTCATGAAATGTTCCACCACTGACATGTTCCTCTGCGGTTGATCTGGCTGATCTCGTGCATGGATACCACCACCATTTATCGCCTGAGTCAACTGCGCCATTACTGCAACAAACTGTTCAGTTCCGATTCCGACCATCTCAGGTTGCTGATTTGGAAGGTTGTCTTCCTCCTGATGTCGTCCCAACATAGCTGCTTTGTTTCCTCTGCAGAAAACCATTCTGAACACCGAAATATCTTAGGCGAAGCAACATGGTAATCCGTAAATGCTATATCATTTCAATCATATTATAATTTAACACTTTTCTAACTCCTAAAGTTGTCTAAACCGACCTCTGATACCAACTATAAGGCCCCAGCCTTAAACCTTACTTAATCTTGAGTTATTACAAGATTACACGTTGAGGATCTTTTCGGGTTTAGAGTTTTAGAGAATTAGATCATAAAACTTGCATTACATTCCACATATAAACAAAGTGGTTACATAAAGATAGTATTCTTCATTCCCATCAATGGAAACACATTTAAAATAAAACATGGATTATTTCTTGACACATTCTTGACTCTATCATCTTATCATGTACCTTTCCCTTGACCTGTGAAAAACATTTCAAAAACTTGGGATGAGCGTAAAAACTCAGTATGGGTTATAAAAACATGGAATGGTAACATGAGTTCATATATACATAAGAATGAAATCATACTTTACCCATAAAACATAGGCACTTTAACATACCTCATAAAAACATGAATAAATCATATAAATCATAATACGTAAAGGTAACTTGAGGCATTCATAACATTCTTACGTAGGGGGTAACCCTCTTGGTTACGTTTGGAATACCCATCACAGTATATTCCCTAAAATTTCTTCGGAGAAACCTTAACGTTTCACTCCTTCGCGTTACCCAATGCATTGGAGAGCTATAACGGGCTCACCCGCCCTTAGTTTATCACGGAACCACCCGTTCTTCATAATAATGCCCAAGAACCTCAACATAATCGTATCACATAAAACATGAATAAAGGAAACATAAAATTTCCACCATTCAATCACAAGATATCAATACCACACATTGATATAAAAAATATTGTGAAAACCATTTTCAATACCAAAATAAAGGAAAAGTAAAACATGGTATTTATTTTTCTTTTAAAAAGAAGGAATGGCTTGTAGAAGAAGCCGAAACTGAAATAACGGTTACGACGACGGAGAAGTCGTTGTCGCCGCATACGTACGACAAAAACATTCCCTTTTGTCGTTTAGTAAACGTTTCGTATAAAAAAGATTCCTTTTGAATAAACGTAAAAGTCAAAGGGGTTTATACACCGTATAAAAGAAAGTTGTGTATACAATAAAATATGCCTCAATGAAAGGAGATTGAGACGAAGTCCCATACAAAGATAATTTTTAAAATAAAATAGATACATTATGTGTATTCACTATAAGTACACATAAATAAAGTACAAATACAAGATACGACATAATAATATAATGACATAATTTGAAAGTAGGAGATTAACCCAAAGAATGGAAATTGGGTTAAGAAGTTCCCATACCTCGTATCTGACTTGACCCGACCGTTCTTTAAACTCCTGAATAATAAACTTTAGTTAATCTCTACTTGCTTAAGAACCTTTTTCAAGTTCATTATTCCTTTTATACCATGTTATTAACATCATGTAATTATTTAAGTTAATAATGTTTATTTTGTCGGTATTTGGTTCTTAAGTCAAAAATAGACTTCTTACACTTACATGTTGTTAATTTGGTCAAAGGTTCATTATATTCAGAATATTATTCATGATGTAGATATAATATATGTCATATATATCCAGTAAATTCATGCATTTATAATATTACATAATCATTTAGAGGTAAGAAATGAAACGCACCGTTCATGGAGACGGTAAGCCGTACGTACGCATGAACGCTACTTTCATTTCTTTTTCATATTAATGGAATTAAAACTAAATGAGAGGTATGTATATTTTAATTCCAGAATTATATTCATCATTTAGATATATCATTAATTATATATATCCATTATATACATGTACTTTTAATAATAAATTACATTTGGGGAAAAGAAATGAAATGCACCGTTCATGGAGACGGTAGTCCGTACGTACGCATGAACGCTACTTTCATTTCTATCTCATACTTTAATGGAAATAAATGATAATTATATATAGTTATATTATAATTCCAGTATAATAACATATATAATATCATTAACGTTATCCTTTACACATCCCACATATGGTATTAACGAATCAAATCACTTTTAGGGGGCGGTAGTCCGCACTTCCTAAAATGAAGATATCGTGTTTTACCCATAATGGAAACCATAAAGGTATGACAAAAATGAAAAAACAGAAGCTTAAAGAAAACATAAACATATTATATATCATATATAAAAATAGTGACATCATAATGGCCACCTTTGAAGGTGTTAAATGAGTATTGAACAATCATCGTTTCGGGAGGCAGAATTTCGCCATCCACGGAAACCGTATGTTCTTAAACCATTTGATGTAGTTGTGTGAGAGTGTAGCTCAAATAAATCTTATAACAACATCCTAGTATATTGAAGATACTGGTGATGTTATAAAAGAAGTAAATAAAAAGAGTTTAGGGGGTTGGAGAAGCAAAATAAAACAAATGAACATGAGAGAATGAAATACCTTAAAAAGTGTAACTTCTTTTGGTTTGAGCCTAAAGGCTTCCTTTGAAAGGATTCTGCCCAAAGGGAATCCTCTAGGATGAGGAGAGGGATGTGGAAAGAGCAAATGGTCAGGGGTTGGCCGAGCCAATGGCTTGAAGAGTGTGTGAAATGAGGTAGAGGTGGGGGCCTTTTATAAGGGGAGAGGAGGGGCACTTTTGGAAAGTAAAGAAACATTACATTATTTGAAAATGTGTTTCGGTTTTAAAAGGTCCCACATTGATGGAATTCGTGGATAAGGTGATAAGGCATCGAAATCCATTCATCCAATTGGTTTTGGACATGTGTAGTTCATAGATTTTATTTTATCTTTCCATTTTATTTAAATCGTCAAATAATGATGTCATCGCTGCATCATTATTATGTCATAAATAATTAAATTTATTTAATGTCTAAAAATTATAAACAAATTACTATGATGTAGGAAATCTTTTTAGCTTTCCATTGAATATTTATAATCAAAATTTGGACTTGTATAACCCCACTTAAAAATTGTTTTCGCAAAACATATTATGTTTGTGTCATTTTCACTTTAACATTTAATAAAAAGTAATTTATGTTATTTCCCAACAAAAGTGGATACATGGGGTCCCCAAGTTAGGCCATGACTTGTCTTGGTCGGCCATGACACAACCAATGAGGTTGGGACATGTGTCTAGGTCATTTTATATTATTAAAGCATTATTTATACATTAAACTACCCTAATTACCACTAATCGCGATTAAGAACTTAATAAGTTACTATTCACCAAAAAATTATTTTAATCTCATTGAACCACATTTTACTTCTTAATGACAACCATGTATGTCGGATTTTCAAAATTCAATACACATTAGTGGTAAACTTTAATTTAACTGAAAAAAACAGTTTGCTTGATTACCACTTAGTGGTTTCACTATTCATCAAAAATTGAAGTTTTTCAGAAAATTACCAAAAATTTACTTTAAGCTATATTTGATATTCCGAATTCAAAAATGAAGTTCATTTTACAAAATTCAAATCATATAATTCACATTAATTAATTCAATAATTAATTCCCGCTGCCAGAGCAAATAGCGTGTTTTTACAAAACAATAAGTATCAAAAGATTGACACCAGTTTAAGTCTAATTTCAAAGTGAAATTGATTCCAATGACCACCATTGGATAAAATGGTAAAAATATATTCTAATTTTACTTCAAAACCAATTCAAAACATAATCTAATCATATAAAAAAATTAGATTAAAAAGTAGTTTTGATGTAAAATGCAGTATTTTTCACTATTCATTAAAAAAATGAACATTGTCAGAAAATTACCAAAAATTCACACAACATAAATTTTGATGTCCCAATCATAAAGGATAAGTTTATTTTGACAAACATAGTTTATAAAATTGTCAAAATATAGATTCAAAAATGGTTTTCCATCAAAAGGCACTAAAACAATCTTTTAAGAATATTAGTGTATTCCATGCATAAGATAGTATTTATTTTCATTTTAAGCCTCTAAAACACTATCTTTATCATTAATAGACATAGACAAAAATATCTATTATTCATTACTTACTTGGGATGTTACAAATAATCTCATTGAAAATATTATTAGTCATCCTTTGGATAAATTTGATGTTGTTATGAGAATTGATTATCTATATCTATATGAAGATTTACGAAAAAGTAAATCACATGTGATATTATAATTATATTATCAATATCTATTGGTGCAATATAAAACCATATTTATTATCTAGAGGGTTTTTTTGATAATTTAATATCTTAATTAAGGAATAAAAGGTGATTTAACTTCTATAACAATATATGGATTTACTTTGAATTTTTTAATGATATTATGGTTTATACATTTTGTAATAAGAATTAATTATTTCTAGGTTGATCATTGAACGATATAAAATAATTCATTCTAATATTTGGGATTTTTTTTTTTCAGACATATTTTTAGGGCCCATATAATAAAATATTTATAAAATGAAAAAATAAAGCAGTTGATGTTATTGGATAACTTTTACAAAAAATATCAGATTTGATAATTTTTTAAAGACTGAATGAATAAGTTATAGATCTTATGTTGATTTTTATGTATACAAAATCCCATAAAATTCATCATGAATATTAATTTTTTATAGTAAGGTATTCAGTAGAAAATGAAAAAACAATAGAAAAAGTATGAAATTATTCTTACGATATAAAGTAATATTGAGAACTAGATATATTTTCCCTTTTAGATGCTTTATCGTATCAGGAGAATAGCTTATCATTTTTTTCTTCCACCGAATCTCACTTAAGTTTATATTGTGTTCCATGTATATATCCTATGGATTTAAATACATCATCTCATATATTTGATGTACCCATTGGTCATACCACAGAAGGATGATATTTATTACTTGGATTAGTAAGTGGAGATATGAGATCATAGGGAAAAATTTCTATGAAACCACACCACTCCCCAAATGAATTTTTTTAGCAGAACAACCGTTAAAATTAATCCCCATGGGAACCGAGGGATAGGATGAGGAAAAATTATGAAAAATTATTTTTATTAGAGGTAAAAAATCAAGAGATAAACTCATTTAATGTAGGTGTAAAATCAAACACAATGTATTTTAATGAAATATTTTTTCCTTATATATTTAATATTTTCATTAACTTTCCTTATACCCAATACTGAGTTTTAATTAACTGGGATATATAATTAACATAACTATTTAAAGATAAACATTATAAAAAATAAAATAAACATGATCATATGAATATGAATATAAATATTTGAAAAAATATGTATAATGGTTTTTTATACAGAAAACATATTGTTAAAAAAGTGTATAATTTTTTTTGAAGTCATTATATATTTTGAAAATACTATTTTATAAAAAAAGAATTTTTTTTATTTTGATGAAAAAATATTTAAATTAATTTATCATCCATTTGAAATAATTTTATTGATATTTTTATATGCATTTAAATAGTAACTTTTATTAAATATTGTATAATATTCTAAAATGATCAATTTATAGATGACTAGTAAAAATTACTGTTTTTTATTGTACGCTTCTATTTTTGTTTAATGAATTTAAAAGATCCATTTTATTTTAAAATTGTTTTAAAAGTATATTTAGGTAAATTTTATATTAGTTAATGTAATTTATTTCATTTAATTTAATTTAATATTTAGTTTTGATGTTAAATCCTTCCAAACATTTATAAATTCAATCATCAAGAACCACCTTTTCGTCATGTTTGCGAGACTAATCTTCAAATATATTCTTCCACATATATAATTGTAAATTGAATAATGTTATAATAAATTTGGAATAAAATAATTAATATTATATAATAATTTAACAATAGTTAATTTTTATAAATACTAATAAAAACAATAAAAATCAATTAGCACGATTATTGTTAAAATGAGGTTTTTCACATCACATGTGTTTCAGTATTATTAATTTTACACACTAATAGAAAGTTTATTTTATAAATTTCATATAATATTAAGAATAAATTGGCCCAAATTATATAATCATTAAAATTATAATTTTATTAATAATTTATAAATTATCGACGTAAATAAAAAGAGTCGAGTAACTGTGGTGAAACCTATAATGGTAAAATTTTGTAAACATAAAGTCTAAATAATAACATGATTAAAAAAATGTTTTTTGGAGGATTTTCATGACTGTATATCCAATAAAAACATTATTTATAAATATTGGGGTCAGTTGGGGTGATATTGGCCTCCAATTTTTGAATAGTTACGGGTATTTACAAAAAATACAGTTCTCCTCAATTATAAAATAGAAGATCTTCTCCTCACTTATTCACATCAATGAATCCATTAGGATTGACCACAACTTGAGAAAATACTTAGAAAAAATATTTATACATGTTCTATGGATAATTATATGCCGAAATACCCACTCACCTTTCCTTAAAAAGAGATCCAAAGGAGTTTGTTCTTGGTGAAGGTAATTGTCTTCAATAAAATCATTTTTTTTCTGTATAATATTAACTGATTAATTAAAATATTATGTATTTATATATATTAACAAAATATATACAATATACTGAGATATTTTCAGGTCTATGGAATTAACTTTTTGAATATTCATTTTAATCAAATGGAAAATGAAACTGTTAATGATCTGTACGGTGGACTACATCCTTACGAACGGATGCAATTCATTTTCCATCACCAAATCTCAATAATGAATATAATGACTGATTGAAAATATTTAAATGATATTTTGACATAATCATACTTATGTATTTATAATATCACATATACCTTATTATATTTCATTCAATGGGAATACAATAGAGTCGCTTCGGTGTGTGATGAAATACCTCCTCACGAAGATATGTGATTTGTTTTAAACATAGAGTTTTTATTGAAATTAATATGGATAGGTTTAATGACAATATGTGACATATATGAAATATTAATGATTCTATAAGGGTAATATATTATTATTTTTCATTCATAACATCATTCAAGAAAATGGAAACATCGATCATGCAAACATACGACCTCCCTTCTCCACGAGTCATGTAATTAATTTTCTATCTCTAAAATTGATTAAATACTATAAATACATATATCATTAATATATATGATATTTATATCATTTTAAAATTATATATATTATGAAATAACATTAAAAATATTTAGAAAAAATTACCAGACCAAAATAGACACTAAAATGAAGTAGTTATCAACAAAACTGCGATTTTAAAAAATAATTTTTAATTAACAAATAATAAAGGTCATAATTAAATGATATATTTGATGATAATTATTATCATGGTTATATAATTAATTTATGATAAACTTATATATATTATACTATTTGATTGTAAATGTATTTAAGAAGTCGATACTTAAGGTAGTGGATTTCTCATTCCTGTTATATTTCTGAGAGACATATGCTATATTCACCACTAATTTCATTTTTGTTATGTATATACATCCAATTTTAAATTTTATATAATTAATAAATATAAATTCATGATATTTAAGGTTTTAGTTTATTTATCTCTTAATCAGGATTTAAGATTAAAAATATTACATAATCGAGAATGGAATTTCAACACGAACTATCTTCATTGGGACATAAGATATGTTATGTACTTATGTTATGTTATAAGGTGTATATAAAAACTTATTACATGTTATATTGGGAATTTATCCATTATAATGATATTTAATATTTCATTTAATGCTACTTTTTCTTTGGGCATGTGAATCATAAGATTCCAAAGTGGATAATTTTTTTAATTGTCGTAACATTATTTAACGAGATTTTTTATGATTATGTTTTTGATGATGAGACTTTATAATATTAAAAAATAGAATCCAATTTATCTTCATATACTCTAGTTATTTAAAGAAAATACATGTTTATATTTTTTTTCTCCCATTATGCACTCAAAAGTCCACAATAATTTTCTTATGGAAAAAATATCTCTATTCCTCTAATTGAATACCCATTTTCATTCATCTCCATGATTAATAAAAAAAATTTAAAGGCATATTTATGATTATTTAAAATATTTTTAATGTAATTTTACCAATTATTTAATCTTTATAATATTTTTTTAACGGAATATTATAGTTTATTTCCAAATACAGATAGTTTTTATTTTAACAAAAATATGAAAGGAATCACTGTTTTAATGTTTATGACAAGAAAAAAATTTATGAATTTCATGACCCAGTAGTGTTTTAAATATTAATTTATAATATTCAAATAATATTTTCAATGAAAAGTGTTTTTAAAGTGATGTATATTTTTTTTATTCTTGAAAATTTTATTTTTTAAAATTAAATGGGATATTCCTTATGATGTTTTCCAAGTGATATTTCAAAATAATATTAAATATGAGTTGAAATCCTTTGATGTTACTTAATATTTACATCAGATATAATGAACTTATACTATCAAAATTTTTATCTTGATAATTTAATTATATTTTAAAAAAATATTTATGAAACTCCTTCCTTTTCCATGGGTTATGCTATGATGAAATTTTGAAATTTCTATGAAAATCATTTCCTTTCCACTAGTTACACTATGATGAAATATTTATGAAACCCATTTCATTTCAAGTGTTAAGATTTGATTATATTTTTTTGAACTTATGGAATAAACATTTATGTTTTACATGATTGGTGGGACATATATTTCCCTCTAATGCATTGGGTATTGATTAATGGTATTTGAGCTCAAATGGTACATGAGAGGTTATCCCAAGATCCAAATAGTGTACATTAGAGGTTATACAAAGAATAAACAAGGTACATAATAGGTCATGAAATTCCAAAAAGATGGTTCATGAAAGTTTTTACCAATCATGAAGTAGGTATACTGGTGATTAGCATAAACATAACACGTTATGAATTTATTTGTTCGTATCCTTGAAAATTGGATTTATATACTTCAGTGTATTCCACAAAACATTGCATTATACATGTTTTATGATCTAATAGATTATGCAGATTGATTTATTTATGACTAATTTATTATTAAATAACATGATTTATAACAGGAATCATTTTTATGGTTTATGATATAGTGTGTTTGGTTTTGAAATTTCATGATCTTTTTCTCATATCATTATGCTCATTTAATGCTTATATGATCATTGATATCTCCCTTTTTTACCCTTATTGAGAATTTGATTCACCCTATATTATGTTTCCTTTCCCCATGTTATGAATAATGATTTGAATTAGGGTATGTCTACTAAAAATACTATATGAGAAGATATTTTTTTTGAGATTTTGAGGATATTTCATGAAATCATAACATCATGTATCTTTTTACAAAGATACTAAACATTCATAGTCCAATGGTGATTTTTTGTGACATGTATTGAATATTAATATAAATCGATGTTATATTTAGTTATAGAAATATTAGGTTACAATAATGGTCTATGTATATAAATTAGATTATAAATATGACTTATCTTTTGAAAAAATGTATAATATAATTATTTTTTATGAGATGATAAAAGATTAAGAATTTAAATTAGAGAGAAATTAAGAGATAAAAATTGAATCTACATTGAAGCTTAAAATACATGAACTGGAGATAAGGACTCTAATGAATAATAATATTAGGAGGAGAAGTATTATGAAAATAAAAATTGTACCTATGATCTCAAATTACATTCAAAATGGAAAAGGAATATGAAAACAATAATATCACATTAGATAATTTTAGTGTTGACGAATTGGGAAATTTTTCATAAACTTTAGAAAGAGAAGGATTTCTGATTACAAGGATGATTATACAGAAGAAAAATATTAAAGAAAATAAATGGTGTGAAAATTTAATTATTGTTATAAAATAATCTAAAGGAAATTATCTCATTATATAGAAAATTGATGGTGAAAAGAAAAACGGAGTAAAACATGAGTAGAACAATCACAAATCCAAGAAATTAATAATATAATGATGAGTGTTTTCAATCAAGGTAAAATTGATAGTGACCTTGAGTAAAAAACTATTTATAAAAATAAGAGTTTAGTAAGACACAACATATTGTCTTAAAGTAGAAAATATGTTAAATAATATGGGTACTATTTTTACAATTCCATAGATGTTAAAAATGAGTAATAAATAGATAGTAAGATTGTTCATCAAAAAATTTATGTTAAATATTTTCCTCATAAATAGGAATGTGTTTATACTTTTACTAACAATTAACGATTATAAACAAAATAGGGAAAACTATAGTCTTAAATTAAACAAGATAAATCTTCAATATAAATTATAGTTAAGGGTAACATTTATTAAAACGACTCCCTATGTTAGGGTATAGGAGGTTGAATGTATAAATATAAATGAATTATCACTTCCAAAAAAACTTCTATCATTAATAAAGATAAATGTTTATAGGGTACTATTGAAATACTATATTATATAGGTATAAAGTTTATATCACCTTCCATAATAGACCACTCCTGGATTATATGATTGAATCAAGGGGGGTCTAAGAAAAAATGACAAATCATGTGGAATATAATGAAATAATTTAAAGAAAAAAATTGGTGGCCTAAAATATATATTAAATATTCAGTAAGTAAAAAAAATATGACATCCTAGTGGAAATTAGGGAAATATGTGATAAATAATGTCACTTTTAAAATTTTTTGTTAAATTTATTATATGGAAATGTCATTATGATCAAAATCACAAGGGATTTATAAGAGAGAAGATGAATAAATGTGTGTTTATGATGAGGTTTATCAAAGATCATATAGAAATAAAAATCAATGGATACTAGATAGAATATTTTACCCTCATATGAAATATTATAAGAGAATATTAAAAAACATTTATGTACAAGAAGGAGGATCAGTTATCGTTGGGAATGATAAATCCTTATAAATAAGAGGAATCAATATAGAACATATAAAATTATTAAATTGTATGCTTCAATTTTTTTTGATAATAAAAATAATCACACCTTATATATTTTTTTGGAAAAATTTTATTTTTTTGGAATATAAAAATATTTTAGAAATATTCTTGTATGATTAAATGATTAAAAAGAAGAAATTTTATATGGGAGAAAGAACTACTCATAATTTCTTCCAAATTAGAGACATTATTAGTTATTTATACTTGCATGATATAGATAAATATATCTGTGACATTGAATATATGGTCGTGATTCCCATTAGTAATATGAAAAATATCTTAAAAAGAAGTAATGGTGGTAGATTTACCATAGTTGAATACAAAAGAATATGCGTTTTTTGATACATTCTTGAGATGAAGAATGGTTCTTGGCTATCATTTGAGAGTAGAGATTCAATCCACTAGACCACCTGATCTTATAAATTTTGATAAATGTGGATCAATGTGATATTAGTCCATAAAAAGGTTTCTTTACATTATAACCATTATTGATTATTTAACTTTTAATATCAATGTAATTTATATGAAACCTAAATATATAGTTTTTGAGATGTTCAAATTATTCTAAAGATAAGTTTAAGGGAGAATGGGAATATATGTTTTAATGTTGAGAAAAGACGATAGAAAGGAGTTTAATAGTAAATCATTTAACTACTATCATTTTAAGAAGTGTATAAACAACAATATATTAATAATTATATTCCCCATATATAATGGATTCATAAAAATTAAATACTAGAATTTTAGTTAAGGAGATATAAACCATTCTTTTGTAATAAAAAAATATAAAACATATTCTTAATAGTGGTTATGATTAAAATAATTAGTATTCAAAGAATAGGTGTGTTGAGGTCTGAATAAAAAATAACACATTTTGAGATATTTAATAAAAAGTAAATTTGAAAAGAAATATTCTAGGGTGATTGGGATTGACTTCATAATGAATGATATGATCATGATTTATGGGAGTCATAATAAAAATGTTGAGTAATTCGTATTCCAAGGATATTCACCCAATAAAAGGGTTTTGAAATACATGAATAAAAATATCCAAAATATGTTATATTCATATTATTTGAATATACATTAATATATTTTAATCATGAAAGGGATAATTAATGGTGAGCTTGAAAAAATAATGGAATCCATCCATTAAATTACGCAAACAATAGATAAAATAATGATTTTCCTAAACCTAACAAGGTAGGGGTAAGTTTTGTTCATTCAATTAGAGATGAAATAAATATTTAATGGAAATATTAATGTTTCATAATTTAGGAAAAAATATTTAATTAGAAAATAATATTGTAATGTTGAAATCCATATCGTGTATGAGGGGATTGTTGGGCATTGATAATCAGACCACTCAAATTTCAAACATTCAGCCTTAATTAATTTAATATACTATTTTTAAAACATTTGTGGCTGGATGTGGTGAATGATAAGTATATCATATTGAGAATTTAAACATGCATGATATTGTTCCTTTACCAGAAGGAATGAATGTAATTGGAACCAAATGGTTGTTAAAACATAAAATCAATAAAAATGAGTAGATCTCAACAAATAAGAAAAAATTAGTTTTAATGGATATTCATAAGTAGATGGTATGGAATTTATAAATAACAACCAATTACAAGACATGAAACTATCATTTTATATTTTCCCATTGAAGCACACATGAATCATAATTTTTCTTATATGGATGAAAAATAATTCTTAAAAAAATTATTTGGATGAAAAAAAGTTTATTAAGAAACATAAAGTGTGTATGAATGATTATAATGGAACTATGGTTTGTATGTTAAGAAAATAATTTTATCTATTTAAATATACCCTATATCCATGTAATCCAAACAAGAATGTTTCATCAAATAATCAATCGTTTCTAATTGGAAAATAGATAACATCTTATACGTAAAGGATATAAGAATATGTATCCCATTTTTTCATCATTTACGTTGAGTATATAATTTCATAGTGCTACTGATCTTAGATTTGTCGATTTTAGAGAATATATGGATATGAAATTTTAGAATCGATATGTGAGAGATATTGATTTCATTATTGGTTTAAAAAATCAATAAAAATAATATTATAAATTATATTCTAGGTGAAATAATCCATGAATTGTTTGAGAAATTTTTCATTGAATATTAAATGGAAGACACCCTACCCATTATATTTGGTGTATAACCAAGCCAAGATAAAGTTGAAAGAAGTGTAAATGAAAAGGTCATAGAAAATTCAATCAAAATCATAATGTATCTTAAAATATTGTGGCCATGTATTGTATATGTTCTAGACTTGTGTGTTTCATATCAATGTAAAAAGATAGAATCACACATTCTTGCTGCTAAAATAATATTGAGTTATATGAAATAATGATAAAATAAATTTTTTAATATAAAAGAAGTGAAATAATTATCTTACATGGTTTCATGGGAACTTATTATGAGGGAGATTATAATGATGAAAAATCATTATCAAGAAGAACATTGTATTTCTATGAATTTTGTATGATATATAATATTAAGAAAACACTTTTTGTTAAATTAAGTAAAACTGAAACTAAATATGTTTCTTCTATATATCTATATAGTCAAATGATGTGGATGATAGAGATATCGAAGTATGTGTAGGTTAATTATATTAAATCATTAAAAAATAAATGTAACAATCATAGTGAAATTTATATATATTAAAATAATATTAAACATTATAAATATAAAAAATTGATATCAAATATTTTTTCACTATGTAAAATGTTTAAAATAGAGATATAATGATGGTTTATATCTCAATAAAATTTTAGATTATGAATATGTTCACAAAATCTATTCAGAACGAATGGTTCTAGTATTTCATTATAGAACGTAATGTTCAACCTATCCTCTGAACATAAGGAAGTTGTGGTGAAACCTCACATGAAATTGAATTTCAATTTCAAAATGTGAGATTTATAAAAAAACTATTTACTATACCTTTTTTAAAACTAAAGATATTTCTTCAATGAAAATTGTAGAAATAATATTTTGTGTTGATTGGGGGGAATATCAAAATTTGGGATATAGAATTTCATAGAACCAAGGGATGAAAGACTATAAAAAATATTTTATTTATTAATGTGGTTTAAATAATCTACACACTAATAAAGTATATGGTTTGGGTAGAATTTATATTTTGTGTAGATAAAATTGAAATTGTTGGATTATAGAAACCTTGAGTTTTAATTTCGAAAGACGTTGTTTTCTTGCTAACCCAATGTTTAATATTGTTTTTGTAGTTTAATGTGAAGATGAAGATATATGTTTTAAATTTATAAATTGGAAATTTTTATTATTTAGTGATCTGTGTATTTTTCATAATGTTATCATGTTGAATAAGAGTAAGTAAACTGATCATAAATGAGATAGATTTAGAAGATCGATTCATGGGGAGAAATACATTTATATGCACAAGTTCTAATGAGTGATAATTTTCGAAAATAGATTTGATTAGAAATTTGAAAATATGACTGTCTATATTGTAAAAATATAATTAACTAATAAATCATTATAAATATGAAAAAATATAAGATTCATCTACATTCTCCATTATAGTAACATTGATTAGTGATTAAAAAACTGACCTGGTATCCATTGTGTCATATTTATTTTATTTTATCACAAATGTAAATTTTAATGAACCTGATAGAGGGTATTATTATATTCTTAAGTATTAAAAAATTAAATAGTTGGAGAATTTTTTTAAGAAAATTAAATTATAGAAGATAATTTGGAATTTATATCATATTATTCAATGAAGTATTTTCTTTGTGAAAAAATATCACAGTAGTGCAGTATTCAGTTATTATTCAAGACTATCTGAATTTACAAAACTAATGGTATAGTGGTAATGATGCTTCTAAAATGTATAATTGAATAATTATAAAAGTTCCCAAGTTTTCACATTTGGCATAATATTAATTAATTTTATAATATATTTTTTATTAGTAATGGAGTTAAATAATCAACAATGAAAAAAGATTCTAAAGACCAATCTGTTTGGGGTCGTAAACATAATGTGATTATATGAATAAATTTAAGTTAAGAATAATTTATTATATAATTATAATATATTGAATTAGTTATTGATGAATTTTGAAAGATAAAGAACATATAGATGGGTTCACTATGAAATTTATAACAATGATTCTCCACAATTTTGGATTCTTAATCTTGAGATAAACATGGAAGGTGTTTCATGAAGTGATATTTTGTATGTATTGGAATTTAGATGTCATAAAGACAAGATAAGTATAATATATACTAATCAAAAGTAATAAATTTTGTATTCCATGATCCAATGTTAATATGATATGTCATTGAAATGAGATATGAACACCAAAAACATATATAGAGGGAATATTAGACTTAGTTCAAATATACAAAGGCATCAGATGACAGAGTTGTTGAGAGAAAATGGGGTATTAATTACGAGAAGCATAATTAAGTCTATATAAGTTCAAAAATTTGAATATAAAATAGATAGTTGACATAACATTCATGTGATGTAAAATTTAATGGGATGATATTGAAATACACATCAAAGATGAAAATCAAAAAATATTAAAACCTGATTCAAGAAATGATTGGATGAATCCAATGAGAATGTTAATTTCCTTATTCATGGATTATTTTATGATTAATAACTTATATATCAATATATATATTAGAAGAAATTTGGTGAACTTCAAAAATGGTAGATGATAAAAACCATTAAGATTAATTTTTTAATTAAAAATTAGGTTATATAAAGAATAAAATCAGTCATAGATTGATTATGTTGATATTTTTTGAGATAAATAATAGAGAAAGCTTGTCATATATCTTTTATTAGATATTTCAGTTAGAAAGATATGATTCAATATTACAATTAATTTTATATCATTGGGAATAATACATAAACTATGGAATCTTGCTATGTTTTGAGTCAGGATATCCGTGTTTTTGGTATTTTGATTTCTAGACAACAAGTTTATGACGGTTTTAGTCTCCATTAATGTTCCAATTTTTATTATTCTAATTTCTCAGGGGATGGTAAATTATAGAATCATCCTAGATTTAAATTGATCTTTTTTATGGTTATGTAACAGTTATATACTGGTGGGAGACAATATACTGATTATATTGGTATACAGTTAGGGTTTTTTGGAAGATTACATAGTTTTTTCAACATGCATCGTATAAGTAATTTATTTTTGAAAATATATATTTTTTAAAATACTGAATAAATTATTATCATTCATTTAGTTTTCTAGAACCCATATATTAATCAATTCGTAATAATTTGGTTTTTTAAATATTTTTTAAAAACCATTTTATATTTTTAATAACTATTTCATAAACACATGTAGTCAGGAATATATATAGGTATACCTATATTCCTATATTTATGCATTAATACTTTATTTCATGTAAACATAAGACAATATTAATTCAATAAATAATAATACAACAATAGAAAATAATTTTAATAAGTACTTCATTTATAAAAGTGAATACAATTAAAAATATAATCCTTGGTATCTTAGACATATTATAGGACTAAATTAGCTATCCTATTGAATAAATTCCATCTCAAACTAAAACATTTATACCACTAATTATCATACTTTAAATATTAAATCAATTAAAAAAATTATTTTACAAATTTTAAAAATCCCTAGAAAATTTTACCTGAATTAAAACCCTTCCATATCCCTAAAAAGATATTATGAATGCCTCTACATATTCAATAGTCTACCAAAATTTTATTAGAGTATATAAGAAATATTTTGAGACTATACTATTAGTTTAATAACATAATACCTAAAATAAATAAAAATAGCATATTGAACATCTAAATTAAAGAATAGAAGTATTGATAATGTCTTTAAAATTATAAAAAATTGACACCAAATGTTATAAAATCTAACACCTCATGACTATACATTATATTCATCTACAATAAAAAAACTTACAAGATTCATAAAAATAAACACACGTCCTTCCTTACAATTATCTCCATAATTATGTCCAAAAAATCTATCTAGATCTCCCACAAACCGAGATACCAAAAAACAAAACATAAGTTTTTCATTCACATTAAGGTCGCTTTATTGGGTGTGGGAATATAATATCCTAGGTATCCATTTATGAATCTAACAAAATTATCTAATGTTGTCCAATAAATATAAATACAAACCCAAGTAAAATGTTGTAGAGTGGTATGAATTTTTTAGTCACCTGAAGAGGAGTAATCCTCAGTGATTCTTTGTTTTTGTGTTGGGGGTGGGTTAGGTCATGGATAAAAACTAAGAACCATGTGTGTGAATCATAATGTTTTTTTAAATATTGATCATAATTACTTTTGAGATAGTGGGATCACTTCAGATACCCCATATACCTTACATTCTAAATCATTATTCACAAAAATGAATCTCTCGCTATCTCTCTCTCGCTAATTGTCCAAAAAACGACTGATTACCATCATAAGATGTATTATGATAAACAAATAAAATATTAAAAGTATTCTCTAATATTTCATGGAAACATGATGAGAGACATATTATAACTCTTGAGAAAATTGACACTTCCCTTCATGATATGGGAAAGGAAGATGGTCTGGGTATGGTGCAGGAAAACATAAAAAAATTAAAGGAAGAAAAATTAAAAAGTAATAATAAAATTAAATATTATATTTCCAAAAGTAAATAATCTAATTAAGTAATATTGTGAATGATAAAAATGAAAACAACGGTATTGAAATTCCAAAGTATGCGGTGGGGGTAAATCTACATTGCACTCCAAAAAGAGATGCAGTGTTCCATTATAGGAGAAAATTCATAAATAAATAATAAGAAAATAAATAAAACCTATTATAGTGAGTTTCATTACCTCTTATATGTGAAGCATGAATGTTTAATTAAACTTTTAATAATGAGATGTTCTTCACACAATCTATAATAATATATCTACACCACATGGATGACATGAATATCATTTTATTTCATGAGTGAATTATAAATTCCATTTAATGTTTATGGAATATGTCACCCTCTATTAAATCACATTCCATCTACGATTTTAAAAATTTCCCTTGCCTAATTTATCTAGGAAATGAGAATCATATATTTTTAGGGTATATAATTCATTTTATAGAATTCATGTGGCCTCTTACATGACCCATTTATATGAGAAGAATATCTAAAACTTGGGAGATTATTTTTTCATAAGACACCAGTAAATATATTTCTTGTAGCTATGGAATATTATTCCATTTATGAAACAATTATTGACATACATTATATGGGAAAAAATAATTCAATAAAGTTAAAATCCTTATAGGATCACAACAAACACTATTGTATGAATCTAGATAAAAAACCATATTAATTTTTTGTTTTATCAATGTACTAAAGGTAATACCCTTACATATCACTTGGTCCATGGAGTATTGTATAAAAAATTCCCAATATATCTTATATATGCATAGATCTACTATTACCTCTGCTAACATGACACATGTGTTCCTAGTGTGTTCTTAATTCTTCTAATCAAGAGATAAATCCATTGATTTTTTATATCACCCAATGATTACTTTTGTATTATCCAATAACTATTGTATATCCCAGTTCTTTGAAATTTATAATATGAAAATGTCAAATACTCAAAAATATCTACTATAATATATATATATATGATTTTCCATTACATTGATTGACATTTCTTCTCAGTAATAATGTGTTATTCTTTAAAAATAAACCAGTGACTAATGTATGGTCTGACCCATATATAATACTATCGACCAATCCAAAAATTCATGAATAACATAGATTTAGTGTCGAATTAATTAAAATTTATTCCAGAATTAAACAATCAATAAAAAATCATGAATATTATCTCTATATATAATAAATCAAAAAATTAATGAAAATCCAAGAGTATTCCATTTATATATAATTAAAGGAAACCAAAGATAAAAAATATATAAAATCCTAAAACAAAAATAACAAAAGTGTGGATTTATTACTCCCCTTGCCAAGAAATTTTGTTTCTCATGTTCACATATTTCCCATTTCCCATTAAGTTAATTTTCCAGTTCCATTATTTGAAATATAATATAAATTAATGGACTAAAATCATTAAAAATTAGAAACATCATTAATCTATCTCTTTATGGACCCTTATTCTACTAATCCTTTTTAAAATTACTTGATACATCATATTTTAGAATTTGATATTTCATTTACCCATTATTCTTCCATGATAAGAATTACCCAAATCCATTCATTCAATTTATCAATAAATGATTTTTTGAATTTTTCCCTACCATGTTTTAGGAATCCAAATTATTATATATTTATAAATTAACATAAAACAAAGATATACCGTGAGAAAATACCTCCCATGATATTGAGTTTAATTTTTAAATAATGAATGATATACATAGGATTCTTATATTATTATAGAAATAATATTATTTAATGGTTTAAAGATATACAGACTCATGAGTATTGTGGACATTAGAAATTTTAAAAATAGTTCCCAATATCTTTTTTTACACTAATTAATGTTGCCAGAAAAATCATTTAGGGAGGATCCTTAAGGTGTTAATTATTCACATTAGATATTTTACCAATGTTCCAATTCAAAAATAAAATTTCATAACATTTCATTATTGATTGCATTATTTTCTTATCAAAACCTATTCATTTCCTTATTTTAAAAAGAGAATACATTATCTGATGTTGAATTTTATTTTAATGTGATGGGAATGAAACTATTTTTAAATTGTATTTTAATAAAATTCAATTATATGAACACATAAGAAAAATTGAGCCCAAGTAGTCAATTGACATTCTAATATAAATTTTCCTCTCCCCCATAGTTATTTCTTGAGACATCCATAGATAAGTTTTAATTCAATAATCAATTAAATAGAGACATAAGTTTTGAGCTTGTAAATAAGTAAAAAATTAATTAAGTAACATAGTGTGATTTAAACATAAATATTAGGGAGGTTATCGAAAAACTATAGGTTTTCTTCTAAAAATCATCTTAATACTTTTTTACTTACAACCCATTAACCATGATTTGATTCTATAAATCTTATCATTTTTTCGCAACGATAAAAAATGTATTATATGTAATGTAGTGAATAGACCAATCCATGTGTGACTAATATTTCCAAAAATTGGTTTTAATCTGGATAAGATGTGTATTACATTATCAACAACTTGGACGTCCTCCCTCTAGATGATTTTCTGGGTCATATCATTTTTTCCCTTACACAATAATGATGTTTTATATATTCTCTCTTATTCTCTTCAAGATACACAATTTTTATCTTCCCATGATCCCCTTATTTTTTAAATTCTATGCCCACATAGTTCACATCCTAGTATGCCTTGTATTTTCTCTCTATATATAGTTTAAAATTCTTTCCAAAAACTATTTTACCAAGAGATATACATAGAAGAATTAAAGGTAGTTTTGTATGAAAAAAATGAATCCTTAAAATTTTTTCTCCATTAAATTAGTTTGGAACACCATTTCTTATATTATATTAACATTCCAATATTATACCTATTTCTATCCATTCATTTATAAGTGGTATACAATAAAATTATAGTGTTATACATTATATCGTCTCATTAATTCTCATATACTTCGATTTCAAAATTTCCCTTGACCACTAATTATTTATAGATGTACTATATACATGAAAAAATGGTTGATCTATGAAAATAAATTTAAACTCATGATTCATTATTTCTAGTAGATTGACCCTAATTCCATTTATAGACATGGTTTACATCAAATATAATATAAATATATTGAACAATAATTATGTAATGGCCCCATAAAATATTCTCCCTGAACATTAAATTTTTCTAAAAATGTAAAAGGGTGTTTGGGTAATTTTTTATATTGAAAATATCTCAAGTAAACAAGCTATTTTACATGATTTGATTTTTTTTGGAATATTTCAAAATATTAGGGAAATATAGTGGAGTAACTAAAAATTTACTTGTTATTCCCTAATGCCCATAATGGTCTACATATGAGATAATGTGACAAACATTTAAGAATATGATGTTCTCTCTCATCTAGTATACAAAAATTTATTACTATATATCTTCCATAGTAATTATCCTCTCAAAAACTGATCTTTGAACTAAATGTCGATTTTAGTAATTTAATCATAAAAAATATTAAATGTGGATTTGAGATGATAAAGTGGCTAACCAGTTAAACTTACTATCGAACCAAAACATTGATGTCTTTAAGAATATCAATATAGAGTAAATCATCTAGTGGTTTTTCTAAAAGTCTACAATGTTTAATTGAAAGGGGGAACCTTCTAATATGGTCTTTAACTAGATTATCATAAATATTTTTATATTTATTTTATGCATTTAATTCTTATTAGAAACAAATCAACCACACTATCCATGGTTTTGATATATATTTATTTAAAATGTTCCAAGGATATTAATGGTTAGAGTAAACTTTACATCACTATACGTAAAATAAGAAAACAACATTTCATGTGGAAAATATAAATAGTTTCTCGTAAATTATGTTTGAGTTTTTAAATTAAGGTGAATATAGAGTTTTTAAATTGTATGATATATCATGTGGGTATCCATTAGTCTTCTAGGTTTTTTTCTTAATTATTCCTTTGGAGAAAAACACAACACCTCAATAGGAATATCCTAGGTTGGTTTCTTTATTGTAGAAGCTATTTTCAAGATCTCATTGAAGTATTCAAAATTTCTCCTTAATTATTTAGTAAAAAGTTAAAATAATAATATGAATGTTACTTAGAAGAAATTATGTTTTCATAATGTCCTTAATAAACCACATATAGGACAAAACATTTCTAAGAAACAATCTATCAGGTTTTACCATTATACGGTACAATAGGTTATAGATTTTACTGAAAATGAACTTATCAACATCAATATATAATTTTGAAATGATATGGACTAGAATAATACATCCTTCATCCAAATGGTCATATTTCTAAAAATCTAGAATGAAATTATTTCAAATTTATATTTTTAAAACAATTTGAAAATTCTAAAGAAGACATATAAAAGTGGTTCCAAAAACATAAAATTCATCTATAAATACTTCAAATTACCTATCAATGAGGTTTGTAATGATACCTACCTTGTAGTTTTGGAATGTACTAGGAAATTTCATAAACAAAAAACGAATACTATGGATTAAAAAAATATCATAGGGACTAGTGAATTTCGTTTTAACTAGATCCTCTCGTGGGATATGAAAAACATAGATAGGGAAACTTGTTAAATCATAAGTCTCTTTAACATACATTATTTTGAGTAACACAATATAGTGTATTCTAAATGTTCATAAACATGATGTTTTTTTATAATTATTTAGAACTAAACTCATTATTTTCTATGTTATCATGATTCATGGTGATGAATCTATCTTACAGAGCATTTAGAATATGTATTAAAGCATTTAATGAAAGATAATACTAATTTTGATAACGTAAAAAATTAAACTATAAGTTCTTATATATAAATAATAGACTTTTTTTGCGAATGGTAATTTTTGTTTGTATTTTTTTTATTTTTTGGTTAAATTGAAATATCTTCCTTTATAAATTTAAAATTTACAATTCTCTTTTATTTTATATTTTTCTAATTTTTAAATATTATAATCTTTTATTATTTTTATTTCATTATTATTTTATTATTATTTTTATTCATTGTTAATAATTTCTTAATACATATATTTATGAAATTAATTTGTTTCATAAATTTTAAATTTTAAATTTTATTTTACTATTGAAATTATTTCTATTTTTGAAAGGACCAAGATTTCCCTGGGCCTATCCTTTGTTAAAATCTAGTGGTTGAAGTGTTTATAGTGATCAAAGTGTCCTGCTCTTGGATTTTTCCTAAAAAAATTAGTTCCACCAAACGGTTTCACTGACACGGTGGCACCATTATGATGGAACTGATTACAGTCACACTGTCATGTTTGCACCATCACTGTGGCACCATATATGGTGGAACCATTACAAAGTCTCACTAAACGGTGTCACACCCCATTTCCCTGTTTTCCGAGATTTCTTAGATTCACCCTAATTACCTGATTTTCTCTGTTTAAAGTTAATCTATCAACTCACAACCATCTTATGGTCTATATCAACCATTTTTAGGGGAATAATTAAATCACAATTAATTTCAAAATGTGAAACCACTAGGCCATGTTGTCAAGCCACGATATGAAATTATAGTACTTTGAAATTGCCTCCCCATTTTTTGGATATTGAATGTTCTTAATCAAAGATCCTCTATTCCTTCTACCTTTTTGTTTCTCTTAGTGCACATAGAGGCTTCCTCCTGAGACGAGTCATGTGCACGTGTTGGAGCCCTTCCAGCTATGCAATTGTTGTGTTCTTCCTCCAAGTCGTGTTATCCCATATTCTCCAGGTGAGAATGAACATTCATATTTAATCATCCAACTAGTGATTATATTTTTCTTCAATTTAATTGGGCATTATGAAGGGTGGGAATATTAATGATTTCACGTAAGGTCGGAATGGATACTATTTCTGAAATGGGAATTAAACAAGAATTTATTATGATCAAAGGGGAAATATAACAATGTCTAAGGAGTGGCTTGATGTCGATCTCTTATTTTATTTTTATGTTATCTTTGATTTCTCTTATAGCTATTTTGGTTGTATCCCTTCTAAAAATCATGACTGTTGGTGGAATTTGCTTGTGAACTGGTGTTCAGTTTATTTTTGATATTTTGATGCATATATAACATAAAATATGATTAATCACGTACAATTCATTATATATTGATATGTACTTGGATCAAAATGGTTTTTTGATCACCTCGATTGTATTCAAGTGGAAATTAATGAACCCATGTGAGTTAAATTAGAACACACTTGGTTTGATGGTGGTGGTTATGTGATGTGTGTTCTAGTATAGGTTATTTGGTATTCATATGGGTGGTGGTATTGGGACGGTGTGTTGGTGTCTCCATCTAATTGAATGATTTATTCTGGAATTGATGAAATTGTAGGAATCTGAACTACTTTTTAGTTGTGTTGTGGTCATGAAGTTACGTCGAGCATTGGGACTGCGGTGTGGTAATTGATGTGTAATGTAGTGGGACTAAAATTGGAAATTGTTTGGGCTGTGAGCCTGATATTATGGGTTGTTAGAGAAAGAATGAGAGATATTACTTCAAGTAATGATATTTGGTAGTAGTTTAAAGGGTATGTGTAGTGGGAATGAAATTCTAGATTTGTGTTATTGTGTAGTGGGACTATATTTTGTTTTTTGACTTTTTTTAGGGTTATGGTTATTAGTTGTCCCTAAGTGTTAGAAAAATTTAAATTTAATCCCCTTAAATAAATAAAAACCAATTGAATAAATATGGGGTTGAGTTATGATTTGGCAGTGGATGTTGTGTGGTTGTTCGTGAAAGAGTACAACAAATGAATTATTGTTGTGGGCTTGTTTTATGTTCATGTGAAACTTGTAGCGTATGGATGAGAATTTGATGATATATATATATATAGATATATATATTAGTTCCTTTTGATTTACATAAGAACCCCTTGTTAAGCACTATATGCCGAAAACCTATATTTCATAGGGGAGGGTGTCCTGCCCAACATATTAGTGGGATGATGGATGGATGGTTACTGATTTTCAACATTTATCCCTCTTCCAAATCTTTTTTCTCGGGCATATCCAGGAAGGTTATGATGGCTCGAGGGTTACCATATCCAATATTCTATTTTCAAGGGTTTTTTGGACTAGTGGATCAGGTAATTAAAGTTCAAGTATTTTTTCCCATGTATCATTGGGATGAGGCCCATGTGTCTTCAAGAGTGGCACTGGTTGTCCTAGAAAAGGTGTCTTCTGGCATGTCGGTGGCTATTTGGGCAAATTTTTCATCGGGCGTGGTGGTGGTTTTTCTTACCCAGGTGTCTAAGAGAGTGGTTGTGTGCAGTATTATACCCTGATGTGTGCGAGCAGTTTGTGGTCGTTGGATTGGGTGTGGGAAATTGGTAGTTTCAAGATGTATGATTTTTAGGAATGAGCAGTTAACTAGTGAAAAAGTGGTTAGGGGTACCAAAATTTTGATGTTTTTATATTATTACTTTACATGAATTGATTTACATGAGTGAGTGTGCCTTGGTGAGGTTGTGTTGTTTAGTGTTCCTTAGTCTGTGCTTGATGTTCTAATGTTTTCTAACATGGGAATTAATATGTCCCTGAACTTTTTCTTGAGTATTTTTACATTCCCTTCTGATTATATATGTATTCTCATCCTACGTATATAAAACTATTTTTAGGTTTCCAAGATAAATTTGAGAACCGTGCTGGACATTACTAGCTTGGGTGTTAGGATAGTTGTTGTTGTAGATTACATTCATTTATTTGGTATTTTGTTTGGATTTTTTTCCTTAATTTTTATTAGTTTTACTTTTGAACATGCATGTGGAAATGGATTCTTGGATTTACTTTTAACTTTATTATTTGTTGTTTTTGGGATTTAAAAACTTATCTCTAGATCTTTTTCTGTAAAATGGAAATCTCATCCATTTATTTGTTATTCTATACCCTTGGTGATATTTTCCTCTACCGATTTTACTAAAGGTAGGACATGGTGGTTATTATCTCTCCTTTACATTAAATAAGTAAGGGTACAACACTTTTCCATCCCTTCCCTCATCTTGGAGAAGTTGGGTAGTGATAGTTTTAGTTTTGAATTATAAATCATTATGATTTTTTTTGAAAAAAAAATATATTTTTGAAAAATGTATTTTTTAATTTTTATAAGTTAATATATATATATATAGTTATATAAAGTATTTATGTATATATTTATACATATATATCTAAGTCTTCTTGTCTTCAAAACCACCATCTATACCATCTCTGAGAAATTGGTGCAATTACAATTTTCATGTGTCGTCTCACAAGGAAGATAACCATCCTCACACACCACATTGTAGAAGGATCGTTCCCCATTACTTATTTGATCAATGAAAAAACATAATAATATCCATCCATCATAGAACAAACTACCTCCCCGCTCATCCAATATGAACCCCCACATGTATTTTCTGTCATTTCTCCATACTCTAATATGATTCGTCGATGCTAAACATCGTGATCATGTTCAATGTAGTCTGGAATCTACAATTATTTAGTACAACTCCTAATATATTCTTAGAAACCTGTGAATCATCAAAATCCGATTGAAAAATACCATTCTATATATAACCTTTATCCTCTCAAGATAACGACATCCTTGTGTGCTACCTCATCTAGTTCTACCTTCACATATCACCCAATAGTGCACTAGCACCAGCCACAGATCTCTATCACTAATCCACAATGGTGTCACATCAATGTCACCTCTCATGGATTGATGACATCGACGTGCGTGGTCAGGCTTTAGTCCACCCCAATTTTTGGGACTATGATATAGCAGTGACGATATAGTTGGTGGTATGTTTAGATACCATGGGGAAACATCAAACCAATGGGGACATTCAAAGATTACATATCATGGATATGAATGGGATCCATCTATTGATATACCATGAGACACGTATGTTACCATGAATCTTGATGATTATATCCCACCATTAAGTGTTTGAACTAACTGTGAGTATCTCTCTCCACCTACTATAATGCTTATTGCAAGTTTAGTACTTACTGAAAGGTATTATATTTTTTTATAGAAAACATAAAAATATTTTTTACATCATGAAATTTTATTTTCAAATATATCTCAAATTTATATTTAAAAAAATCCTATGGAACAATCATACATATAAACCACAAGATTTGTTTTCTTATTCTGAACATCATTAGTGTACCGACAATTGGCCAAAGACATCTAAGAGGCATCATACTAACCTCACGAGTAATTCATCACAAAATTATTATATTAAATTTATTATTTTTATAGAATTATATTTTGATGTATGTGATATATTAATTAGGTTTTATACATTTAATATTAAATTTTTATAAAAAATTTATCATTGTTTTTATTTTAAAATTAAATTTAAATCATGAATACTATGTGAAGACTATTTGTTTACAAAAATATTATGGAAATAATTATGTAAATAATTATTTCCAATATATTTATGTCAAATATATTATTATGTATCTTTTGGAATATAATATTTCTCCATGATTGTAAAAAAAATTAAATTATTATTCCCTCAAATAACTATATTTTATCTTAATGATCTTTTTTTGAAGTGTTGTGACCTTATTTCATGTGGCATTAAAAGATCGTAAATATTGAGTTCGCTAATTCAAAAATATAAGAAATAGATATATTTATATGTTTTTTGTTTTTTATTTCATTGAATTATGTGATTATATAACAAGATTCTCCTTGATCATAGAGTCAATGACATGAAATTATCCATTTCAATAGAATCAACTAAAGTGATAAAATAAATTGGATACCGTTTATTCAAGGACACAATATGATATATGTGATTATTGTGAGATAAAAATGGAACGTTAATTATAAAATTTTGATCTCATAAAATTATTCTAGGACTATTTTTTCATATAATTCGTAAAAAAGGTAACTGTAAAATTATCCATTCATTATTGCAGTTTTCAAAAATCATGTGTCACATCAACCAGCATCATAATCTTATACAATGTTTTCAAATTTGATTGTTTTTTCGTCATTGTATTTCTCTGTATCCACTTTTTTCATCTATATTAGGTTTAACATTTTCCCATCAAAAATATGTCTAACGGGTTATTTGTCCCATCTAAAAGTAATCAAGAGTTTTTTCTTCTACAAATATGTATGGTGGGTTTTGGCTCATATTAAGTGTCATAAGGGGATATTCTACTATGTGAGGAAAAGTTGTGTACATATATAATATGGTTATCACTACTTATATAAAGTGATAAGTTAGTGAATAATAATCTTATCACTATGTATTGAATATTTAAGAGGGTTCTAGGATCTTGGTGATCCGAACCACTAGAAAAACATAATATATGGCTTTTTTTATTTCCACTAAACATTTGACATTCTTTAATCACTCTAAGGAATATATCATCATGGTTTTATTGTCATTGTGATGTACCATTATCCTAAACGTAATAGTTTAAGGAAAAGATTAACCCTTTGTTATAATGGGTATGAAATTTGAAATGTTAGATCCCATCAGACCACCACACATCAATGTTAATGATTATGATTAATAGAATTATCATACTAAGATATTTATTAAAACTATAGGTCTTTAATTTTAGGCCATTATGTTAAATCATTTTAAGGCTATTGATGTATATTTAGAAAAATTAACTACTAAATATTCTACAAAATGTGATCTAAAAAAAATATTTATAAATCATATATATTTTTCAGTAATTAGAAAAATTCATATCTATATTTTATCTTTTAATACTACTTCTTCCATCTAGATATCTTTAACAGTCTGTCATCAAGGAACTAATTTGTTTCTGAGAAAAGAAAGTTGTATTCATAGACTAAATTTTCTTCAATTTAGAATAAGAAATAAAAATAAATCAATGTTATGTATAATATTTTCAATACAATTTTAAAAAGAGAGTCTTCATGTAGGGAGGCCATAAAGAATTATTCTGTTATTGAATGATTACTTCAAGCTCTGCTAAAATGTGGTACTCAATTATTTTTTCAATTGAAGATATAAAGGATGTAAATTAATATTCAATGGAATATATGATAAGATCATTTCTTCAGCATAAGATAAAAATGAGGAATGAAAATACTGATTATCTGGAAAAATGGAAATTAATATCATTTAATGGAAATGTTATTATTATTTTTAAATTGTTTAACTATGAGTTGTGAAAAAATTTTATGGATGATATTTTTTTCAAATATTGTCTATAAATACATGAATGGAATGAATAACATTAATAATCCACCAAGAAGATATTATCAAAACTATATAATAAAGGGATGGAAAAAATATAATAGTAGTAAATATTTTTCTTTTTTGAATTAAAATTCGATGAGTTCAGGAAAAGAGGGAATATAAAATAATATTTTCTGAAATGAAATCAAGAATGAAAAGACAACCAATAAAGGAAGGATATAAAAAGAGAATACCATACTGGATGGAGCTATATAAATCTGTAAGAGGATACTAATGATGGTTTTGAGTATGAAAAAGAATCATCCAATTATATATTAATAGTAAAAATAATGAGGCAATAATTGATTATTTTTACATTTCTTATATTGAGTATGATTTTTTAATAGAAGTTAAATGATTACCTAAACAGAAATAAAATTATTCAATGTGATATTTTGATAATGGAAAAAATATATAGGGAATAGAAAAGAAAAAATGATAAATTTTTATATTGAAATATATTATGGGTTCTAAAAAAATAAGTGAAATGATGATAGTGAAAGAAGGAATGATTTCATGTCTAGAATTTATAACGACCAAAACAAAAGATCTATATGAGTTTTTTATGACATATACAAAACTAAATTAGAATGTAAGAAGCTAGAAAAATAAAATAAAAAATTTAAAAACATAGGATCATGTTCAATTATAAAAATATTTGATAAATAGAATTTTATTAAAAAAATAATAAAAGTCTATAAATTGAAATAAATTTATTTAAAGAAAATGTACTACTTTTAAAAAAAATGATAATACTATGTATTTGAATAAAATAGGTATTTAAAAGACTTTGTATTATTATAATAGAATATTTCAAGAAATGTGTTGAACTATTTTTTTCTAAAATAATTAATTTTAATTTCCAAAATGTTACATGATTTCGATTTAATATCAAAGTTAATAGTGATAAAAAATGTACTTTATGGTTCTTCCTTAAACATTACACAAAATGAATTTTTTTTATGAATACATCGTCTATATTAACTTATAAAAAATTTACTAAATATATATGGGTTCATAATAGTTTTATAAATTATCCATTTGGACATAAAATAGACTCTATAACAAAACAATTATCTATATAATTTATTTTGTAGGAAAAATTAAAAAAGAGTTATAATAGTAAATGGTATATAGATAGTAGTTGATAGATTCACATGAATGGTGAAATCTATTAAATTTTATCATTTAAATATTTTTATGTGGGTACTTTCACTTTTTGTTACAACTCTCAAGGTATATTCAAATATTTTTTATATGTAGTTACATTATAATCAACTATAAAATCTAAAATACAATATGTATAAGAATAATGAAAATTTAATTATCATGTCACTACTTTATGATGGTGGTATAAGTGTGATGTATAAATGTATATATTTCTTTTTAATAAAGATAATACTTTTTTAATTTGATTCTAACAAAAATGAAAATATAGATTCTATTGATTTTTAGATGCAACCAATAAAATGAAATGTTATTAAATTTGGAAGAAATATACCACCTTAATTGGAACTAAATTTTAGTACATATTCATCTTTGAAGATTTTTCATGTTGTCAAAACATGGGAATATTCTAGATCTTCCATAATTTAATTCTATTAGGTTTTTGTATGTGAATCTTGACTAAATTATGACCAACATAAATAGTCTTTTTTATATTTTAAATTCTTAAGACCTATAGATTATTAAAAGTTAATCATATTGATTTATTTAGAATCATTACAAATGAAATTCAATATATTAATTGATATGTGATATTAATTTTAGATGATTTAAGTAGATTCACATGAACACTTTTCTTATCGCATGAATGTGAAAAGTTATTCCTGTTTATTTTATTCTATAAACAAATTCAACAAGAAAGGTTATTTAATACCCTATATATGAATTGAAAATGGATGATATTTTATTAACATAGACATTATGAAATTTTCTGAAGGTAATGGATATTTTTTTAAATTTTCCACTCCTAAAACACCATAAAAAATAGTGTTTTAGAGAAGAAAAATAGACATATTCAAGAAATTTGAAGGATTATTATTAATGAATTCAACCTATGAATATATTTTTGGTATCAATCATTTAACACTGATTATTATATCTTTAATATACTTTACAATAGAGACTTAATAAATAAAACACATTCTGTACTATTTCTCTAAATGAAACGTACTATTTGTTACATTAATATTTTTTATATAGATTTTATATTATTAATGCTAAAGATAATTTCGAAAATTATACTGAAAAATGTTATGAGGGAATAATTCTAGGATATTAAAATAATATTGAATAATACATACAATATAATATGAGGACTATGTCAATTGATATCCATTTACATGTTAATTTAATTGAAATTAATAGAAGAAAAAAATATATTTTTTATAATTTTGTTAAATAATTTTAAAAACTAAATTCTGATTAAGGTAACCCTGAAAATGATAATTTATTAATTATGGGGGAACATATATATTGTCAATATGATCCTATTATTTTTTTAAAATAAATATCATTCATTAATTCTTTTAAATGGAAATGTTATGTATTGAAAAAAATGAGAAAAATAGTTGGGATTTTTTTTTCTAATTATGAATTTGTAGATAAAATATTACATTTTAATTTTTAAGACACCATAAAATATTATAATTTTATAATATATATACATGATGAACATAAAAATTTTGAAAGTCATAATGTTAAGAATCTAGTTGAGTTAAATAAATATTAACATTTTATAGGAACCAAATGGATTTTTTGATATAAAATGAATGATTATGGTGACAAATATTGAAAAAATTCTATATTAGATACCCAAAGTTATTTATATCGACAATTTATTGATTTTTAATATTATTTTTTCTTGATTAAATAATATAAATCATTTATATATTTTAAACATTTTCTTGTTATAAAAATTTTCACCTATTTAATATATATATATATATAATGTTCCTTTTTAAAGGGAATATTTTTAGATGATGTATATGTTAATCAACCACATAGTTTGGAAAATGATGATTTCAAAAATTATTTTTTCAAACTATCTAAAGACTTATATTGTATAAATCACAATTTGAGAGCATTATATGGCATAATAATAATGTTTTTACTAGAAAATGTTTTTTATAAAAGAAAGGATAATCCAACCATACTTATAAGTAAAATATATATAGGTAAATTAATTAATCAAATATAAATTGATGCTATTAAAGACTGTATGATTCTAGTTGTTTATGTTAATAAACAAATAATTTTATATGGGTATAATGGGAGAATAAAAATTTTCCTTTGATATAAAATTTTATAAAGAAAAGACTGTATTATTCTATATAAATGAATATCTGAAAAATATTTTGTTACAAAATAAATAAAAGTAAATATACTAAATATATGGTTAAAAAAATCAACATTTCTTCAATTAAAACAATCATAACCCAAATCATAACTAATTGAAAACTGAATGTTGATTAATATGAATTTTATGTAAATGAAAAAATTTATAGAGGAATGATAAGAAGCGTACAATTTTTAACTATACCAGGGACTGATATTATGTTTTCTATATTAATGCTTATTAGATATCAATATAATCTAAAGTAATTTCATTTAAATTCTATCAGTATAATAAATAGATATGTTAAAGAAACAATCCACACTATTTTATTTTACTACAATAATAATTGTTTTAATCAGTTATCATTTTTTTAATATGGATTTTTGATTTCATAGGCTTGATAAGAAAATATCATCGATTATGTTTCATCAAATAGTTAAATGTTTTATTTCACATAGTTACATAATGTAATTTTCATATTCTTTTTTTACAGTTGAGGTTGAGTACATTATTGCTACAAATTGTAGTGATCCAATCCTTTGGGTAAAAAACATTATGTGATTTTAATGTTTAAATATATAAAAAGTTAATATTTTATCACATTACATATTCCATTTTTTCAACGAATCCCCTTAAAAAATTTTGGGATTGAGAACATAGATTTCATATGTCATTTTTTAATAGATCATGCTAACAAATGAGAAATTTTTTGGAGTTCATTTGAAAAAGAAACTGAATATCATATATATTTACCAAATCTATAAATTCTATGACATTTGAGAAATTAAAACAAGAAATGTTCATGATGTAAATTTAGTTTTTAAATCATGTTACTCTACATCTTATTTTATTACGTATCTTCTATTAATATTCCATGAATATAAGGGGATTTTCCTCTGTTTAATATTTTTCATTAGTAAAATTCACAATATTTTTTTCTTTCTTATATTAGGTAAATTTAAAAAAGGGGGATAAAATTAGATATTTCCTAAAATTAATGTTTTTGTTTGATTTGAAAATACACAAAAGGGGATATTTTTTTAACTAACTTTTTATGTTTATAATTATTTTATTTTATATTGGTGAAATTTTAATATCAACTTTTGAGAATATATTATTTTAGTTATATTATTTTAATATTTTATTTCATTTTTTAAATGTCTAATCTTATATTATTTTAATTTATATTCATATTTTTAAATTTATTTAAACAATTTCTAAAAAAATTATTTTTCAAATTAATTTTTAAAAAATAATTAAAATTTAAAAATTGGGATTGTAAGGAAAAATTTAATTATTTTAGTTATAAAATATATATGTTGTTACTATTTTAAAAAAATAAAATTTTTATTATTTTTATCAGCTCATAAATATAATTATATACACTATTTAAATGTGTGTTTCTATATATATATGTATATATTTGAGTTATCTTATTCACATAACCACTGTTGTTGTGAGCCTTTGAGAAACTAGTTCAGATGAAATCTACATACATGCTCTCACAAGGCATCCCATTATCCTCACATGCCACAATGTAGCTCAAGAATCCTCATATCCTCATCTGTTTGAGGACGGTTCTCATGAAACATCATCCAATGTAATAAAACTAGAATAAGGATTGAATAAATTGAAACTCCCCAGTTAGTTCTCTAACATCTCCATGTTTCAATGTGATCCATTGTATCTTGACAATATAAGCAAGTGCATGAATGTTCAGAGACACCTAGTTTGTATCATGACTACCACTCTATTTGTATCGCCCAATGCATCTCCTCTATAAAATTGATGAAACAAGTATTCTATATGTATCCTTGATCTAACCAATACAAAAACATACATGTGTACTACCGTTTCTAGTTAGACCGTCACACATCATTCCACATTGCACCAGAACCTGCCTTAGATCTCCATCACAGATGCATCGGGGCAACACTTGAGCGACATCTATCATGGTTTGATGAAATAATCTTAGGTCATTCACCTTTAGTGCACCCCTAGTTTGCAAAAAACTCTATAGCGGTGAATATATAGTGGAAGGTAAGTGTATATACCATGGGGTGGAACCAAATCTACTAGCCTATGATAATTCTACATATTTTTAATTTGAATAGGATATATAGGTCTACTTACTATGCATTATGTAAGATAAATATTCCACATGAAATGATGACCCTAAAACTAATTGATTGAAACTACCATGAGCATATCTCTCTCAATACCATAAAACGTACCTTGTGTTTTATTTTTAAAATAATTTTTAAAAATATTTTTTATTTTTTGAAATCTTATTTTAAAATTGATCACTATTATATTTTATAATTACTCTGCAAGAATTATTTACTCTTACAGACTACATCAATTTATTTTCTAAGTGTTTACATAGTTTGGTTACTGACTACATGAATATATGTCTCATGGTCATCATATTGACCACATGACTAATTCATCACTAGGTTAACATGATAATTTTCTTATTTTTCAAAAATTGATGTATTGTAGTTTTCTCTATTTATCAAGGTTTTGATATATTTAATTACAATAGTTTAAAAAAACTATTTATCATCATTCTTCATAGAAAATTAAATATATATTATATCAAATTTGTAATAATAATGTATTATATTAAATTTTTTGAAAAGAATTACAAAAAAATCACTATAATTATTTGGTACACTTTTTTATATATTTTTTGAAATACCAAATTAATGCAGAATTGAAAAAAAAAATTATTTTTTTTAATTTAAAAAATAATGTTTTACATTAATTAAAATTATTTAAATTGATTCGATGTTATTTCATAACTAAATAAAATAGAACAAATATTGAGATGTATAATTAAACATTCATGCAATAGATATATTTCCATGATTTGTTATTTTTATGACATAACTTTATGTGATTAACTAATAAGATTCTCCGAGATCTTAGAGTTCATGACATTCCATAACCCATTTCAAGGACTTCAAATAATGTAATAAAATTAACTATAAAATGTTTATTCAAAGACACATGATGACATATATGATCATTTTGATAGAAAAATAAAACATTATTTAGAGAAGTAGGATTTAATTAAATTAATCTATGACTACTAATACATTAATTCAATCATTTAGGAATTCATCATTTTGATCATAAAATACTAATAGCATCAAATACATGAGCTTAATTTACATTCAATATAATTTTATTGTCTTTTTTCAATTATGTTTTTTTAATTTTCATATTTAAATTTATCCATTATTTTATCTCTAATGATTCTTTAAGATATTATAATACAAAATAATTCCTAATAGGTATGTCGTGATGTGACTCCCATATAATATTTTGGTGGGTTTTGACTCATAATAAATGTATTTTAGGGTTATAACACCACACTACTAAAAAACTAGGTTTATTCAGAACTGTGGCATTAACAACACTAGCTATATACAATTTTAAAGACCCCATTGTCAGTGATAAACAATAACTATTAAGGGGGGTATATCATTTCTTTTTTACAATTATTGATAAAGTCCCACCCTCTATTAGTGCTTTTAAAAAGTCACTACTAAATAGGGTCTTTTCTCAGCTCTTATAAAAAAGTGAAGATATGGGGTGGGGAAATTTTTGTCCGCAGTTTTTCTGAATTGCTGATAAATGAACCCCATTTATCAACACATTTTTACAAACACTAATAAAAGTATACTTAAAAATTTAAATTTAATTAAAATAATATAAAAATATAAAAATATATTTATAATAGTATAAATATACAATATATATATTTAGAATATGTTTATTCATGTTAAATTTCCATTTACACTTAATCTGCATGATATTTAGTGGAAATAACTAATAAAACAATTCTAAAAATATTTTTAATTAATAATTTTCTTATTATTATCAAATAATAATAATTTATTAAACAATTTGAAGATAAAAAATAAAAAAACTTAATAAATAATCTAAAAAATGTTGAAACATCACTCAAACTTCAAATGACCGTATCTTTTGTTCCCAGTGTTTGTTTAAGATTTACCATATATCAAATCGAACCACGCAAATAGATGTAAAAACTTCATAACATATGTAAAACCATATAACATATTTAAGAAAAAAAATTGCCCAAAAGGCCTCCGAAATGAAGTTTTTTTCAGTATACCCCTATTTTTTAAAATTTGATGGATGTTAAGCTTTTTTGTGGGTTTCATATTCCCATTTTTTGATAGGGATTGAATTTATTACTATGTGTTAAACTCATATTGATATTATCTTTTAATATTTTATTATTTTTCAAAATTTTCTGTACATCATACTCAATTATTTAATGATATATTATTTTTTATATATATTTCAACATAAAAATTTAATTTTATAAATAAATAAGTTTACATATTTGAATATAAAATATGTTTATTAATATATATACACATATATAAAAATATATATAAAAATATGGTTAAAAAGGTGACACAATATATATATAAATATATATATATATATATATCAAAAAAGGGGAAACAAAATAGTGCAGGGGAGTTGGAAAGGCATTGATATACAAGATTAAGTTCTAGGGTTTGAAACTTGTTGGGGGAAGGGGCACTCGTGGGAGGGTGGTACTATCTAAAGCGCCGATAAAGGGGTAGGGGAAGCACTGATAGAGGGATGGGCTAGCAGTGGGGGTGGAAGTGATGATGAAGGGGGTGGGTGTGGTGTGGAAAAAATTACATACCCTTTACTAGAGAGAACCTTATCATTATATATTTATCACTTTTAAAAGCCCCCTTTCACAGTTCTAAAAAATGTGGACAAAATAAATCTTTAACAATTATTTTTTAGAACTATTAAAATCTTCAGTCCATTAAACGTGCACAAAATATCATTTATTTTTTGAGAAGACAAATTCAAATTCTAGCGTTGTTAAATTCCATTTTTTAATAGTTACATCTATGAAAATTGTATGTACATATTTGATCATATTATCACTCCCTATCGAAAGTTATGAATTATTGAATACTGATCATCACACTAATTATAGAATATTTAATAGTGTAATATTATCATAGTGAACTAAACCACTCTATAACATTGTGTTTTTATATTTTTTTTATGGAAATATAACACAATTTAGTAAATTATATAATCATATTTGATAAAATAATTTTAAAATGGTTGTTCACCGCCACATCTAGTATCTATTTCCATATATAGGGAACAAATTGTTTTTATGATAATGTCTATAAGTATACTAATATTGAAAATATAGATGATACTATAACTATTGAAACTAAAAAGTTTTGAATCATATTGATGCTTTTAGTAATAATGGTTTTAGTGATTTTGTGTGATTACTAAGACATTTCATGTTAGATGATGTATTTTAAAATCTCATTGTTTTTTATTTTATAATAATTAAAATATGGATTACTATGATCTATGAGATTTAGGGTAACAAAACTATTGCTTCTGATAATGGTGATCAATGTGGTTTTGGGGATAAGAACCTATTTTCTTCTTAATGGTTTGTTTAACAAAGTAGGGATGTGGATTTTTTTTGATCATAAATATCAATGAAAATATCAAGGATAGATCTTACTTCTATAGATATTCATTTCAAGATGTTTCAACTTAATAAAATGTACCTTCATGTGGATTTTTTAGAACAATATACTAGTGAATACTTGTATAAATTGTATTTTTCTATAGATTCTCTTTCTGGGTTTGGATAAAAGATAAGATTTAAATAGATAAGAATTACTTTGGAGAGAATATTTTTTAGCAGTTTTTAGGATGTTATCAAATTCCTCATAAACTCGTTTTATTTTCAATATTATTAAATTTTTATTGGTCTTTTTTACCATGTATTACTTAAATGATAATATATAGAATAATTTTCATTTAATTTGTATTTTTTTTACATTGAATATGCTTATTAATTGGATATTATAACTTATAAAAAACATACATTCTATGTATGGGAAAATTAAATGTTTTTTAAATCAATTTATCCTCCCTATTAAAGAATCCAAATATTTTTTTATCATTATAAAATTTTAGTATAAAATTCTATATCTTTTTCCTTTGACTCATATGTATAATATATAATATATATCTGTTATTGTAGATATTCTAGTTGGAACATAGGGAAATTTAAAATTGAACTAACCACCTATTTTGAGGGGAAATATAATGAATGTTATCATGTTCTGATAGTATCTTGTGTTATTAACACAAGATTTGATAACTTTTGGATGTTATTATGAAATTATATGAATATAGATAATGAGATTTTGAATATTATTTTATAATAAAAATATAAATTTCAGTTATCTAAAAGTGTAAGGAATAATCAACATTGGTAAATCCAATGCAAAATATACAACCATGCTTTGGCTTATACATCTGTGTGTGGAATATAAAAGATAGATGAAGTTACATACTTCAGAACATCAATGCTAATTATAATGAAAAATTTCTATTAAAATGATATAATTTCATTGATTTGATTTTCTACACAAAAAATTAGTTGCAAAAATTAATTCATGATTCAAGACTATTTTAAATATCTCATTTTCATATGGAGAGAACTAAAACACAGATGAATAAATAGTAAATAATGTGATCAATATTTTTTCAAAACAATTAGAATATAAAATTTTTTTTCGGAGAAAAAATAATAATATAATTATTTTTATTATGGATTACTTAATTAGAAATCTTATGTAGTATGATAATATATTGAAGTGAAATATTTGGAATGAAGTAAATAAAAAGGGTGTTGGAATTACCAATAAAATAAGGGGGTTAAATATTAGATGAAATACTTTGAATATGAGTAAATATAGGAAAATTTTTTAATTAAATTTAGATATTAGTTGTTTTGAACATATATTGGGTGATATTTCTTAGTTTTCTAAGTGAATAAACAAGTTTATAAGAAATAGGGACTTTCAAGAAGTATATGGGAATGATAGGGCATGGAGGTATGAGAAGTAGATTTATAAAATTGCTAACTTATACGAATATAAAAAATGGGGGAATATAAAAATAGATTCTCCAGGATTAAGAACTAATAAGAATAATTTTTTTTGTATTTTTCCTAAAATCATAAATTATAATTGTTGGGGAGACAGTAGTTTGTTTAAATAAAATAGAAACTCAAATGGATCACCTTGTTCCACACAAAATTATCATTTTTTAGTGGGTAAAAGGATTCATACGTATGATAAAAGGATATAATGACATGGCTATAATTAAATATAACTATGTTTTTGACATTATCATAAAAGAATTTATAAATAATAGTGTAAAATTCCATTGGGACAATATTCATTCCATTTATAAAATCACAATTAAACGGAGTATGCTTCCATAATAAATGATTTTGAGATAGATTTAACATAGACAATAGAGAATTAATGTATTCTATATATTGGATTTATAAAAAGGTAGGTAAAATATCTCCATAATGATGAATAAATATCTTGTAATGGATGATAATATTTTGGAATCAGTTAATAAGAAGAAGATAAAGTTGGAAAAAAAATATTTCTAAGAATGTGATGAAATAGAAGTAATTTAAATAACTTTGGGTAGGAATATTGTAAAAGCATATGAAAAACTTAAATAAAAAGGAAATGTTAGACATGAAAGGGAATAATCCTAACAAACCCATGGTTGAGGATGAAACAAATTTATATTTTATGGTAAATTTCTTTTTTAAGAAATCTTTATATAATTTGTGATATACACGACCCTAAAAATAAATGGATCGGAATATATTATTCTATTATAAAAATAGATTCAATTGGTGGATCCAATGAGAATTACCATATTTTGAATATTATGAATAATTTTTATAGAGAAATAAAATATTTTGATAAATAAGTTATTATTTATAATTAAATGATTCAAAAATACATTTTTTCATAAAAAATGTTTATTATTTATTTTTTTGATCAAATAATATAAATAATTTTTTTCACAATTATAAATATTATTTTAAAAATGTACATAATTTTTGAGATCAACATTAGAAAATTATAATAGTGAATATTATTAATAATTTTATATAAATATTAATTTTTCAATTAATATGGAAAAATAATGATTTCTAATAATAATAGTCTTTGTACTTAAAGAATATGAAACGTTCGATTTTTTAAATTGGTTTTAAAAAAATTAGGTTAATTATATAATTATTAATCCAATTTATGTTAATTGAATTAATTTTCTATTAACATTTTTAATATAAATAATATATATATAAGATAACATTTTCATTTGAAAAATGATTTTTCCTTGTGATTATTGGATTATTGTAAAATTATATTCTCCCACTTCTATGAATTAATGTACAAAAAATGAATTCAATATATTTAAAAAACATAATTAATAGTATTAAACATGGTAAACATCATATTTTCTTAAAATGGATGGTAAAAATGCAAAGAATTTTTTATCACTTTTATGGTTAAAATTTGTTTATTGAGGGATAATCATAAAATATAAGGGTTGAAATGGCCTAAAACGTATTTATGTTCTATTATATCTAAATATTAACCTTATTTTTTCTAACATTCATTAATTGTATATGTTTTTACAATTGTTATTACAAAGTGATAAGATATTATTTTAAAACCTTGATGAATTACAAGTGTTTCAGTAACCTCAACTATAAAAAGTAGCATACTTCTCTCATTTCATCTAAATACTTAATCAATTTTTGAAACCTATACCACCAAATATATCATCCCAACATCCTTATCAATGATCTATATTTGTTTTCCCTTAAAATACCAACACTAGGGATTTTAATAAAGATACCAAAGGAGGTTTATATATGCGATGATAATTATCTTCACAAATATCTTCCATTTTTTATCTTCCTATTTAAATAAAATAAATAGTTTATTAAAAATACCAACATAATAACACTATTATATAACAAACTATTGATTTTTTATAATGTTTATTTAATAACGATAAACATATTCATTTCCATTAAATGGAAAATGAATCCATCGATGTTGTGTTTGGTGGATTATATTCTCACAACCTGATGTAATTTGTTTTCAATCACTACCACTCAAGACCATATTAAATGATTGATTTAAGGAATATAAAAAACATTTATGAAATAATTATACATAAATTATTTTAATCTATCATTTATTTTTTTACCTTCCAATCCTTGAAAAAATGGTAACATCGATCATGCTTATATGTGGACTACCACCTCAATAAAGTCAAGTTATCCATTATTTATTTATGGATTAAATGGAAAAACATGGGAAATTTTAATGAATATATTTTAAATACATGAAATATTCATGATTATTTTATGGTGGATTAATATATACCTTTCGTTCCTTCCATCTGTCATAATGTTATAACATTTTTCCATCATAAAAATGTCTTATCATCACAATAAAACGTGTCATTATTTTTTCTATCTTTATCCATATTTTATGTATATAAATTTATATATATATATACCAAACAAATATGATATATATATATATATAATTCTTAAATGATTGGATATAATATAACCATAATCAATGAACAAAGACATAAACTGCTTAACCAAAATACTTAGGAATAATAAAATAGTTTACCCCAGAAAAACAAATTTAAAAGGAATTATTATTAAATGGGTGTTAAAAGGTAATATGTGTATAATTTAGGATATTATATATATATTATATAAAATAATTATTAATTTGTATTTATTATATAGGGGGTTAGATTTCCTTCGATGTAAGTGTAACTCAAGGAAATAGGTTTTCGTATCACATTTTATTTTGAGAGACACATGAAATATTCCTCACATTTTTATTTCATGTTTTCTACATAATTTCCATTTATTTATTTTATGAAAATCCACATGAAAATTATAGAAATATATCTACATAAAATTTATAAGTATTTATATATATATCCATATAATGTTCTCTATTTCTTGAAGATTTTATATTAATGTTACCAAAGTGGTATATTCCTTATGTTATAATATCATTATTTAATGGGAATTTTTATAAACAAGTGTATATTAATTAAATATTATGATTTAACACTAAATAAAAACCTGAATTTTTTATCATCAGAATATTTCACAAAAATACAAACATTCATTTCAATTCCCTCTCTCTATGTACTTAATTTACCAAAAAGACATTTTTAAGGAAAACTAAAAGTTTATCCCTTTGGTAAAACATCATTTTTATTTCATACCCATGTCCTCTTAAATTAATTTAAATAATGTTTTTAATACTATGAAATTATATTTAATTTCATATTTAACAATTATTTAATTTTTATTAATTTTATCAATGAATATTTTTTTTGTTTTCCAAATTATGTGTGTATTCAATTTTTCAAATGTGGTAAAATGAGTGTTTTTTAATATATACGACATGAATATAATTTAGTTCTATCATGATCACTAAATTATTCAAAAATCATGTTACTAATTTCCATGTTTTTTTAAAAAAAATTATTCTTTAATCTTTTAAATATTTTTTATTTTTAATAATTTCATTCAAAATGAAAAAAAAAATTCCAAATAAATATTTCAAGTGATATTATAAAAAAATGTAATATATGATGATGGGCTTGTATTTTACTTATGATTTACTATTGATATGATCTTGTAATACCATCCTTATTATTTTTCAATATGGTTTATTATTATGTGGAAAATATTTTTATGAAACCATTTCTTTCTACAAGTTATGATATGAGTAAATATTTATGAATCCAATTTATTTTCAAGGGTTATGATATGATGAATGTTTTATGATCTTATAGAAAAATTATATAAACCAATAAATAATTTTACAATGTATTTTATATCTTGATATACATATTAAAAACAAGTCAATGTACTTGATACAATATGGGAATTAAGTCAATTTGTTTGATACTCTATAGGAAACAAGTTGATATGATTGATACACTATATTAAACATGTGATTATGCCATATCTATTTGGATTTTGGGGATTAAATAGTTAAAAATGAATATGAAGTGGTTTCTCTACTTTGGATGGTGCCACACATTTATGACATGAACATGTTGATCATGATTTATTTATAACGATTTCTCATTATTATGATTAATGTATATTGAGATGATAATGATTTCTTCCAGGATAATTGTTTATGATCATTGAAATACTGGATAGGAAAATAAGAAGTTATTATCATAATCTCATACCCTATTTCTTATCTTATGCATTCATGTGGTCATTGATTGATATATCACTTGATTTCCCACACTAGGAAGCTAAGATCATCCTTTATTGTGGTTCCTTTCCATAGGTTAGGGTGAATGGATTTTGTAGGGAATTTATATATAGAGTATAACATGTTATGATATTTATGGGAGATATTGATGTTTTTAAGAACGATAATATTATTATGGACCTATTCTACAAAAAATTATAAATTTACTATATTCTTGTGTTTATTTGTGAAATTTATTGAATATTAATATAATAATATTTAGTATTTAAGAAAGAAAATTTTGGGTTTCAATCATTGGTATCAGAGTATAGGTTTAGTCAATCATAAGATATTATTATTATAAAACATTGGTTTAAACCATATGGATAAGAATAAGTGTAGGACAACATCCTAAAATTTTATTAATAACCATTAATAACATTGTTTAATCATATTTTTTCATTGTATGTACGTTCAGTTTTAGGATTTAGACATCCTATGAATAAATTTTCATGATTGAACACTCTAATCAATGATTGGTGATGGTTAGGCTCACCATTTTCATTTTACAATTATAGTTTATATGGAATGAGATAGTTGAGGTGGTTACAAATATTCCCAAACATTGAAGTACATTGATTAATAATAGTAATATGAATTAATTTATACCATCCAAAATATATAAAAATTGAATTTCATATCTAAAATGATTATATATTTAGTGGTCAGTAAAATATTTTAATGGTGGGATGTAAATATTTGATGTTTATTTTTCCCCTATGATTGTTGTTTTTGGGAGCACACATCCTGAAAATACTATTATTATCCCATTAGTTGAACAAAATATGATTCTAGATATAGACTATAATTCCTTATATTGTTCCCATATTAATTTCCAAGGTTTTAGGTAACATTATTTATTTTAAATGAACCAATTAACATTTATCAATGTAAGCATGGATACGAACATCAAATGGAAAATTCCGTTATAATATGAATCTTATTCCTTATCAGGAAATACTATTTGTATTATATGATGTGGGAGAAATTCAACATTGAAAAGTTTCCAATTATTCAATATCTTCTTAATTTATTTGAACATTTTCCTAGTATTTTATGAAATTTCAAATATTATTTCTCAAAAGAACAAATATATGGTTTGGCATATATTTGAAAAATCCATATATAATGGTCCCAATTGAGTTATAAGATGTTAATAAGTAGTTCAAGGATATTATTTATAAGATATTTATTCATAAAATTGTGTCACCTTTGGGTTCACTAGTTCTTTTTCTCAAGAAGAAACTATGGATCAATGATACTCTTCATTGATTGTTTAGAACATAAAAAGATCACTATAAATAACGAGTATCCTCTATAATTAGTCAATGATTATTTTGCATATTTACAATTACTTTTGTACCTATCAGTGATGTAAATTTAATTAGGGTATTATCATTTTAGAGTAAAAATTGAATAAATAATCAGGATATCCTTTAGTATTAGTTATGGTCACTTTGAATTTATAGTGATGCTATTTTTTCATACAAATTCCTCTATTACCTTTAGGGAATTAATGAATAGGGAATTTAAAAATTAACATTATCAGTTTATGGTGGTCTTTATAGATGATATTATAATATATTAAAAGTGTATGCATGAATGTACATATAACATGCGAATCATACAGAAAACCCAGAGAAATGTGATGTTGAATGAAAAATTTACCAAGTGCAATTTTTGGATTCATAATGTTTCATTCATGGGCTCTATAATCTCATATGAAGGCATTAGGATGGATTCTTAAATGAAAAAATTATTTGAGAAAGGGATCATACCATCCATGGTTACTGAGATATGTATTTTTATTGGTTAGGATGGATAATAATCAGTCATTATTGAGAGTTTCAATTGGTTCTCTAATTCAATAATATGTTACCTTTAAAGAGAACTAAGTTCCTTTGGATTAATGAATGTGAGGGAAATTTTTATCATGTAAGTAGATGGTTATCCAGATAACTTGTTCTTATAATACTGTATAACGGATAAGTATTAGTGGAAATTATATATACAATAAATATGGGGTATGGATGAGTTCATATGAAAAAGATCATAGTTATATCTTATAACTCCTGAAAATTGATTGTTTTGAGAAACATTTACAAATCATGATTTGGAGTTACTTGTATTAATGTTTTCATTAGATATATGAATGAATTATCATTATAATGAATTATGAGATATATATCTTTATCATACATGTTTATATTATATATACATTAAAAATAGTTGAAAATATTCTCGAGAGTACTGTTGGAGATGTTTAAATATTATTTCTTCTAAATTCATTTCCACCCTTGGAAAGAAAATAAGGTGAATGATTATTTGTGTTAAATAAACCATGATAACTTATCAATGATGAGGATCAAATATGATTTCATATTTCATGATTTTAATATAATGTCTCTTGAAATTTTGAAGTAATGGAGTAAATGTTATCTCACTCAAATATGTGTTACAACACATGCATATATATGTGTGTGTGTCTGTGTGTGTGTGTGTTTATTACGAAGGAATAGAAGGAATATATAGGGATACATAAAAATTTGATAAATTTTCTATATATTAAAATTTATTTTGTTTGAATGAAAATGTTTGAAAATCATATATTTATTTTGTTCATACCAAATTTGAAGAATGGGTTATTTGATGAGACACAAAGTTCATCAGTATTTAATCATCATCGATGTAAAAAAGATATATATATATATATATAAGATTATTTTAAGATGGATAACATGGAGGGAGATATTTGAGAATATTTATTAGGGTTCTTAGTATTATATTATGTTATTTTTTAGAGAAAAACAATTTAGGTGATATTCTAACCATTACCCACACCAAAATGGAAATGTGAAAACATCTCTATAAATTTTGTTCATTGACTACCCAAAATTATAAAGAAAATGATTCTATTTGGGTTATATTCAATCAACTCTATATGTTTTCAAACTTAATTTCTATCATATATTATTTATCTCTTTATCACCCAGAAGTAACTTATATTTAATAGGATGTAAGCCTTTATGGAGTAACACATTCCATTGAATCTGATTGTGATCTATGGTTTACCTTATTTTTCATACTGATTTTCATTAGGATCTGGATACATTACTGGGTTTCATCACTGTATATCATAATTATATATTTTTTTTAGTCTTATTGGACCAATCAAACCCTTCAAGATATATTGAGATATTATTCTATTGTTTTGAAAGTTGGTTTGGATAAATACCTTTATCTAATTGATTTTTATTACAACAGTAGTTTTCACACAAGAATTTAGATGGGTCCTTTTGAATACCATTATGGAAATAAGGGTATAAATATAATATAATGGGTTTAATTTCAATGGATAAATATACTAGGACCTGATGTAATTATTGAAATGGTAGAGAAATTTTTAAATATCCAATAACACATCAAGGAAACTAAAAGATGAAAGAAAATTTATACTAATAATCATAGATGAGATTTGGAGATTGAAGTTGGTGAAGAAATTTTTATTTAAATTTATCTATAGAATAAGGTTTTGAGATTTTGAAATAATGTAAAGATGATCAATAGGTATATTTTCTCATTTGAGATTTTTGGTCGAGTGGTGATAGTAGCTTACAACTTGGCACTTTAACCAATGCTCTATGAAGATCGAGATGTGTTACCAAAATATATCATAATAAAGTACATACAAGATCCTTATAATGAACTAAAATTTGTGGTTTTACCCATGTGCTATGATTTTTCATATATTGAAAAAACAGTAGAAATAATAGATCATCGATATTATTTTCTAAGGTACACCACTACCCACCTGGTTAAAGATTTCTAAAGGAATAAAAAATTCTAGGATGCTACATAGATCCCATAGATATGATTAAATTGATATATACTCAATTTTTTAACAAAATAATTGAATTTAAATGTTGAAATTAATTTTTGGAGGTTGGGTTTTCAAATGTATCATTCTATGGTTTTATGAAATAGTTATTTTTAAATAATTTTATTCGATAGTTTATGATAAAAATACCTCTTACTATAAATGAATCACAACATAGTATACCATCATAACATAGCTATTAAATTGTTGTTGTTAATAAGAATAAATAAGTTATAAAAATAATTTATAAACTATTTAGAAAAAAATATATTTTTAACCAAGTATTTAATTTTAAGCAAATGATTCAAGAATACATATCTCTTCAAATATGATATTTATTGTAGTTTTCAAGAAATATTATAAATGATTATCTAAATTTTGATATTTTTTTGAAAATATGAAATTAAATTTTAAAATAAATATATTAAAATTATCTTAGAGTAAATTTTTATGACCTTTTTTAAAAGATATATTTTTTGATCAATATTGAAAAACTATTTTTTATTAAAAAAATTATTTAGGTTGAATTATTTTAAAAATAATATTGTTTTCAAAAAAACATTCATTTTAAATTTAGTTAAATAATACTATTATTAATACAATTTAGTTCATTGGAATAATTTTTATAATGGAATTTTTTATCTAAAATTTTATTTTTATGATAATTTTTTATTTAGAAAACTACATTTTCATCGGGATAATGAGTTTAATATTAAATTAAATTCAAAAGAATATATGGATTTAATTTGATCAAATGTATTCTTTATTTTCAATTTTATTAAATAATATTATGTGATAAGTTAAAAATATTTCTTTTCATAATGATTAGATAAAACATGAAATATATTCTATAATGGTTAAGCTTAAAGTTGGTTTACTTGGGGTTAAAAATAGAGAAAAGGTTAAAATGTTATAATAAAAAGTATAATATTGATCAGATGGCCATATTAGGAAATTATAACATCTTCTATTTTAAAATTTCCCATTTTGGATACATTTTGCAAAAAAAATTAAGTTGCTATTATTTTTATACTTTCATAATTTAAAAGTGTGACACTCTCCTCTATTATGAACGATAACATTATCCCCTAACATATTCAAAACCCTTAAACCATTTATCTCAAAAAACATAAACCAATAACATCAAAACTTTTTATAAATAATATATAACTTCTTTTTCTCCCAAATGAAAACATTGTTTTCATTTAAAAGATATCTAAAGGTGGTTTTTCTTTGTAAATGTAACATTATTCACCAAGATCTTTCTTTTTAATTTTTCATTTATGAGGTTAAATTGTTTATTAATTATTAAAATGTATCAAAAAATATCTAAAATATAATAATATTTTATTATGTTGATGAAATAACATATATCCATCTCCTCTTTGTTCAAATGGGAAACAAAATGGTCGATCGTGTGTACGACATACTATGATCTCATGAACCGATGTAATTTGTTTTCCATAACAACTCTGCAATAAATTATTTAATTTTTTATTTAATGTATATATATATTATAATTATTACATAATTTTTATTTTATAATTATAATATCCCATCTACATTTTTACCTTCAAATCGGTTGGAAAACGATAACGTCACCTGTGCATACGTGTGGGATTTTATGGCCAAGAAGCTATATTTTTTTATTTTATCATTACTTTGTTGATATTAAAGATATATATAAATAATAATAATATATAATATAGAAAAATTATTTTAAAAAATTAGAATTAATGTTTACTGTTATTTCATTCTATCCTTTTAAGAGAAAACAATTCTCATGTGTACGTATAACTCACCATCCCCAGAACGATGCAATTTATTTTTATATATAAAACCTTAATGGATGACTATATATATATATATTTAAAATGAATATAAATGTTATTTATATGCTTATTAACATTATTTAGATAATTTAACCATGTTCACTATACAAGGACCATAACTACTGAATAATAACTCTCATGAAAAATGAAATGGTTAACCCAAAAAGATAATGTTAATAAATAATAATTATTAATTAATGTAGGTTGAAATAAAATATATGGATATTTTATGATATAAAATTTGTGTAAATTATTATTTAATATAAATATAATAAATGTAAATTAATTATATGTTAGTTTAGAAATATTTATAAGAACGAATAACTCGATGTAAGATATTTTTATCTTTCTTTAACTTCTATGAGACAGATTTCATTTTCACTAATTTTTTCCATTATGTGGTGAATATAATTCCAATTAGTGCATTTTATTATAATTCTTGTTGAGAATTATCCAAATATAATTATCCATATGTGGTTCTTTATTTCCATAATTTATTTAAAGTAAAAAATTTGTAAGGGTTTTATGTAACAATATCACTATTCATCAGGATTGTTAATGATCATATTTCTCATAATGAAATATTCTGAAATACCTCTAAATAAATTCAATAGTTATTATTTTTATCGTGTTAATTATTTATAATACATATTTTCCTTTCATTTTACTCTATCTAGTTATAGAATATAATGAAATACTATTTTTTATGGGAAAACAAATTTTATTTCACCCTTTAGAAAATATCAATTTTCGTCTATATATATGTTTTCTTAAAAAAAATAATGAATTTTTTTAATATTATACTATGATTTTTTAAAATAATTTCTACCCATCATTATTTTTTGAAAATTTGTTTAAAATTTCATTTATATTGTGTGATGACCCAGACTCTCCTGGTCCTTCCCTTTTCCAAAATATAGATCCTAAAGGGGTAGCATCTCGGCACGACCGATCGAAGAGACCGATCGGTGCGACCGATCGGTGAGACTGATCTGGGTGACCGATTGGTGCGACCGATCGGTATGACCTATAGGTGAGACCGATAGGTGTCACCCGGCATTATCCGAGTTTTTCTAGTGACGTGCGCAAATTGAGTTTTAAACCCTTCTTTGATCCCCTTTAATCTTGTTTTAAAGCCCTGTAGCGCCCATAAATGTTATAATTAAATATTCAATGAATTAACCTGGTGTGTGCATCTGTTTAAACCACCCGACCCCTTTAATAACGTGTGGGGCCGCGTGGTCAACCCACAACCGTCGCTCGTTATGCGGTTTGGCGTTCTTATCTCAATCATCTGCGGCTCTTATAAACTAAGGGTTAGGAGTTGTTTCTTCTTTTCTCATTCTCCCTATGTAAAGAGTACCCTTTGTCCAGATGAGAAGCTTTTCGTTTAGGCGAACCACATTGCTATCCGTGAAGTTCCGCCCCCGTCCATAGCGTCTATCGATGATCAAAAAGTAGGGAATTTCTTTCTCTCTCGCTTTTGTGTATCATGTGTGGTGGGTGTGCTTTTGATTTTGTAGAATTTTTTAAACCAGACCTAAATAATGATAGTGAACTGATTATATGAAGAAAGACAGGGGGGGCTATGATCATTGTTGCTGTTTCAGGTTATGATCATATTTCTGAATTGTGTTGGCTTACGCCTACTGAAAATCATGGCCGTTGGTGGTCTTTCTCTATGCACTAATGAACCCCTGGGGATGTTTGAAATGACTTGTTTGTGGTTTTGAACTCCTTATATAAAAAGGGTAATTGGTTAATCAGGTACACCTGGATAAATTAATTGAAAGCACCAGGATCAACCCTTTTGTGATAACCCCTGGTTAAAGCACACGAAATTGAAATCATGGAGTGTGTTAAATCTTATAAATATGAAAATACCGGCATGGACTTGCTTTTTGTTGGTGGTAGTGGTTTGATTGTTTCCTTTTATGGCCTGATTACTGGAGATGTGGGAGGAGATAGGATCCCCTGTTGATATGGATTCCGTGGTTGTGAGTTTTAAGATTAAGTGGTTACCTTGTTTATATCACGAATTGGGGTGGGATCCTCTATTGATGAGAAACCATTTTGGGGGACACATGGTAGTGTCTCGAGGGTTTCTTTGGTTCTAGTACTTCGAGGGATCTCACTTATCCTCTTCTTTTTGTAACATTACAATAGAACCGGGTGTGAATGTTTAATTTGACGTTTGGATGAATTCTTTCCTTGGTTATGCTTATGGTGTTAGTTTCCCAAGTAGGTGCATGAACTTATTCAAAAATTATTACTGAACATGAATACAAGAATGGGACAAATGAGTTTTGTTGGCGATAGTCGTGACTCAGACTTGAGTGTTGTTATGACCTGTAGGTTTTCTGAAGAAAAAACTAACTTTGGGTGAGTGCTTATTACCTATGAATATACTTGTAGTTTTGTGTTTGTTATTCTCACCCCACCCATGTTGAGCACTTAGTGTCGAACACCCCTATTTCATGGGGGAGGTTGTTTTTTCCAACTCAATTCTTAGTGGCTGGTTATCAGCTCCTTTTCTCCACCCTTTTCGGAATATCCCAAGTACCTTCAGGCAGGTTGTGATGGCCTGAGGTCCATTATTATCCCAAGAATATTCGGGAGGGGTAGTGTGGTGGTTATGGCCCAGGTGTGTGCGGGTAGGTAGTTTCCCAAGTATCTTCGGGATGAGGCCCAGGTGTCTTTAGGCGTGGATGTGGATCTTCTATCCCAGGTGACTTCGGGCGTGGTGGTGGTTGTTCTAGCATAGGTGTTTGCAGGCATGGCATGTGTGATAGTTTTGGCCCAGGTGTTTGTGGGCGGGATTCGGCAATGGGACTGCGTGCGGTTGTGGCCCAAGTGAGTACGGGCAGATGTGCCAGTGGGACTGCGTTGAGAATGGCGGGATTGGTTCGATGTGTAGGATGTCTCAATAACCAGTGGGAATGTGGTGCAGGGTACCCAAACATCGATGTGATCTTATTATATATTACTTGGTTTGCGTTACTTGGTTAGTGTATCCGGTGAGTTGGATGGGTGAACTCCTTCATAATAATGGTTGTCTGCTTCTCACTGGACATTAGTACGTTCCCCCACTTGTGCATGAGAGTCTTTGGTTTTCCCTACTGAGTGTACTTTTATGCTAAGCCTATGTATATAAACCTTCTTTTAGGTTTCCAGGAGGACTTCCGGGATCGCGCAGGGCCGTACTAGCTCCGATCATTGGGGCAGTCACAGTTGCTGTTTTCATTCTTTGGTACTTACCCTTGTATTCACTTTTGTACCCTGTGGCTTTTACTTTTGGAACATGCATGTTGGAATGGTTTAATTTTGGCATTACTTTTCTTTTACTCTTGCTATTGTTGGGTTTTATCATCATATCTCCTGATCCAATAAAACAAAAAGGGTAATGCCGTCCACTTGTGTGTAACTTCCATACCCTTGGTGATAGTCGCCACTTCGGGACCTATAGAAGGCGGGTTTCGGGGGTCATTATCTCTCATTCAACTTAAATAAGGAAGGGCTTGGCTACCTGCTGACCCTTCCCTCCTTTTGGTGAAGGCGGGTCATGATAGAATGAGTTCAGAGGCGAGGTTGAGAGATATGATGGAGTCTGGAGTTAGGCATAGTGAGGATTGCATGGGATGGTAAGGAAACAGTGTTGGGTGACCTTGGTGTATGAATTTGGCCAGGGAATACCAGCTAGGACACGAGATTTTAGCCCCCCCCCCCCCCCCCCGTGATCCGATGCAAGGACTCTGGACCTACCGAACGTCCAAGTGAGGCCACGCTGATTGCAGGGTAGAGTCCCTAGGAAAGGTATATGCATCATAATGACTTGTTTTATTTTGTTTCAGGGATGTCTTGGGGATTAAGAATAAATGAAAATTTAAGAAATTTTAAGAACAATATTATGCACTACGTGGGCTTAGGCATTCATTGTTTACCTTGCAACTATGGAAACTGGAAGGAGACCATGTGTGGTATAGGAGATCGAGGCCCTGAAGACTACTTTGGCTGATCGGCAGAGAGCTAATAAAGTGTAAGAGGATGACCAGTGGAAGAAGACTCTTCGGGCCTTCCATCGACAGACCCTCGAGAAGTAAGAGGGTGGAACCTCTGACATGAATACGGAAGGCTGGATAGAACAGCTAGTGATAGCCTTCGGCCATATTCGATCCCCGACTGAGTACTGGGTTCCTCTATCCATCAGCCAGATGTGGGGAGCAGTGCGTCAGTGGTGGACTCATTACCTAGGGGAGAGGAGAGAGGCTGAGGTGCCATGAGCCAATTTTGATAAGGATTTCCTAGCGGAATTCCTCTCATCGACGATGAAGGAGGAATAGAGACTGGAACTACTATACCTCCAATAGGGGAGTATGTTAGTGAGGGAGCTAGGAATCAAGTTCAAGGACCTCCTATGTTTTTTTCCGGACCACTTTCTCGAGGAGTATTCTTTGGAAAGATGTTTAGAGGAGGCGCTCCGACCCTCCCCCAGTATGCTATTACCCCCTTTAACCTGTCAACGTACATGGAGGTCAAAAAGAAGGCCGAAGTGGGGGATAGGATCCACGCTCTAGGAGGTGTGTCATGAGAGGGGATCTAGCTGGGACCATCGAAGGGGAAGGTCGTCAGCACTAGGCCTCTAGTGTAAGGACCCTCCAGGTTCCGACCCGCAGGGAGGAGGCCGCATCAGTTTCAGTTTTGATCCCCATGTCCTCGCCGATTTCCTTTGGGCTCGGGACTGCGATGCTTTGTCTGTGGGAGCCATGGACATCTTCGGAGTCAGTTCCTGGACCGAGTACAGTACGGCGGTGCTGGATAGCCCCATCACCCGCCCCAGAAGCAGCTTCCAACCGGGCATTTCCAGCAACAGCAGCAGGGACAGCGAGCTCCCGATCCTCCGAGGGAAGACGTAGGAGGAGGGGGCTGGCCTCAGGGTGCTCCTCAGTGACCTCGATCATGCTTTGGTCAGAGAGGTGGCTGATAGCCGAGGGGCAGAGGAGCCGGGTGTGGATAGATACACGTTGCGGAGGCAGCAGTTCCAACTGGGCCGGAGGTTGTTCTAGGTACGATCAGTTTGTTTAGCACTCTTGCTTATGCCTTGTTCGATACCGGAGCTTTACACTCTTTTGTTGCACCCAGTCTAGCCCGTTCCTTGAGCCTATATTGCAATAGACTTCCAGTTCCCCTGGTGTTGAGAACACAAGTCGGAGGTTAGACCGACTTGTTATTTGTTTTTCGGGGATGCAGATTAATGATATGGACACATCCGTCAGTTAGGGATCTTCGTCTACTACAGATACAACCATACGATGTCGTCCTAGGAATCGACTGGATATTTTTTGTGTGTGTCGTCATCGACTGTTTCCGAGGAAGGGTTGTGTTCTCGGACTTGGGTGGCCAGTGTGTTACCTTCACTGGTGACCGGAGCAGTCAGAAGGGCAGCAGGCGAGAGGAACCCCTCATCTCCTTGTTGGTCGATCTGTCAGTGGAATCATTAGATGTTGAGATAGTGGAAGTGCCAGAGGTTGTCTGTGAATTTATGGATGGCTTTCCTGAGGAGGTAATGACTCTACCCACACAACGGGATATCGAGTTTGGGATAGACCTGCAGACCGGCGCTCGTCTGATCTCGATGTCTCCTTACTATATGGAAACTTCAGAGCTACGGGATTTGCGGATCCAGATTGATGATCTAATGAATAGGGGTTATGTTCGGCTGAGTGCGTGAACGTGGGGTGCTCTAGTCCTATTCTCAAAGAAGGAAGATGGTGGTCTCAGGTTGTGCATAGACTACAGGAGGATGAATCAGGTGACAATCAAGAATCGGTACCCTCTTCAGAGGATAAACGATCTTTTCGACCAGCTGAAAGGGGAAGGATGGTTCTTGAAGATCGACCTGCGGTCGGGGTACCACCAGCTAAGAGTGAAGGAGAGCGACATCATGAAGACGACTTTCAGGTGCAGATAAGGTCACTTCGAGTTCGTATTCATGCCCTTCTGTGTTACGAATGCCTGGGCTCTGTTCTTGGGGCTTATGAACTCCATCTTCCGGGAGTACCTATATCGGTTCATATTTGTGTTCATCGACGACATCCTGGTAAACTCAAGATCAGAGGATGACCATGCAGAGCACCTGTGGATGGTTCTGGAGGTCCTCTGACATCATCATATCTATGGGAATTTTTCAAAATGCATGTTCTGGACATGAGAAGTGCACTTCTTCGGGCACGTGGGGTCCGAGCAGGGGGTAGCGGTGGACCCGTCAAAGGTTGAGGTAGTTGTTTCTTGGGTAGCACCCAAGAGTGTGGAAGAAGTCCATAGTTTCCTCGGGCTGGTAGGTTACTATCAGTGTTTCATACCCAAATTCTCCCAAGTTGTAGCCCCTTTGATAGCCCTGACCAAGAAAGACTAGGTTTTCGTGTGGAGTGAGCTGTGCGAGTCAGCCTTCAGCAATCTGAAGGAGATGTTGGTCGGTGCCCCAGTGCTAAGATTTTCAGAAGAAGGGGTGGCGTATGAGGTTTTCTGCGATGCTTTAGGACAGGGCATGGGATGTGTGTTGATGCAGCAACAAGGGGTGATCTCCTATGGGTCCAGGAAGCTACGCCCTCATGAGCGTAATTACTCCACCCACGACCTGGAACTTATAGCGATCGTTTTTGCGCTAAACTAATGGCTGCACTACCCCATCAGATAATGATTTTTGGTCTTCATATATCACAAAAGCATGAGTTATATCTTCTCCAAGAGACACCTAAACTAGTGACAGCGGAGATGGGTGGAGTTACTCTAGGATTACGACTTCGAGATCTTTTATACTGAGGGAAAGGGAAATGTAGTAGCCGATGCCTTGAGCATGAGGATGCAGAAGGATGCGGTCCGAGAGTCGGCGGACGCCTGGAAGGAGATTGAGGAGTTTTCTTCCTTACACCTGGATGTGAGGATGGATGGTGGTAGAGGTTGCCTATATCAGATGGTAGTGCAGTCGTCTCTGTTGCTGCACGTGGAGGAGTCTCAATGGGGAGACCCAGAGTGTGAAGTGATGCATGACCGATTTGACTAGGGCAATGCTCCGGAAGGATGGACAGAGGATGGTCCAAACCAGATGCTTTTCCATGGAAGGTTGTTTTTTCCAGGATTGATGCATGGTAATGTTCTCAGTGAGTTCCACAACTCACCCTTGGTGGTACACCCAGGTGTTTCCAAGATGTACCAGGGACTGAAGAGACATTTTTGGTGGCCCGGAGTGAAGCGAGCAGTGGAAGAGTTTGTGGCCAAGTGATTAGTGTGTCAGCAAGTGAAGGTTGTACACCAAGTTCCAGGAAGCCTACTGTAGTCTCTAAAATTCTCTTAGTGGAAGTGGGATGACATCTCAATGGATTTCATCACGGGACATCCCAAGGTCCAAGGGGCATACGATGCCATCTGGGTGGTAGTGGACTGGTTGACGAAATCGTCCCACTTTCTGGCGATCATGGAGTCAAGTAATGTGGTTGCTTTAGCACGAATGTACGTGGATGAGTTGGTGTAGTTGCATGGAGTTCTGAGGACTATAGTCTCGAATAGGGATGCACGGTTTACCTCACATGTCTAGAAAGGATTGCATCATTCCTTTGGAACACGGTTATTCCCTAGCACAACTTTCCACCCTCAGACAGATGAAAAAATAGAGCGCACCATCCAGACCTTGAAGGATATGTTGCAGGCATGTGTTCTGGACTCAGGAGGATCATGGGTGTGACACTTTCCCCTGGTAGAGTTTTCCTACAATAATAGCTATCATTATACCATTGGTATGGACCCGTTTGAAGCCTTGTACGGGAGGCCATGTCGTTCACATGCGTGTTGGGCCGAAGTAGGAGAGGCCGACATCCTTGGCCCGGAGGTGGTGCAGAGCACGACAGAGAAGGTTCATCTCATACGGGAAAGGATGAAGGCGTCCTAGGACCTGCAGAAGTCATACACTGATACCAGGAGGAGGACCTTGGAATTTGAGGTTGGATACCACGTGTTCTTAAGGGTCTCCCCTCGGTGCGGACAAAGGAGGTTCGTCAAGGGGTGTAAGGTTTCTCCTAGGTTTATCGTGCCCTTCGAAGTGTTACAGCGGATTAGTGAAGTGGTATCTGATGTGATGACCCAGACTCACTTGTTTGTGGTTGTGAACTCCTGCTGTAAAAATGGGAAATTGGTTAGTCACGTACAACTGGATAAGTGAATGGAAAGCACCAGGATCAACCCTTCTTTGATAACCCCCGGGTAAAAGCACACAAAATTGAAATCATGGAGTGTGTTAAATCTTATAAATCAGAAAATACCGGCATCGACCTGATTTGTGTTGGAGGTAGTGGTTTGGTTGTTTCTATTTATGGGCCGATTGCTAGAGATGTGGGAAGGAATGGGATCCCCTATTGATATGGATTTGGTGGTTGTGAGATTTAAGTCTGGGTGGTTACCTTTTTTATATCACGAATTGGGGTGGGATCATCTGTTGATGAGAAACCATTTTGGGGGACATGAGGTAGTGTCTTGAAGGTTTCAATGGTTCTAGTACTTGGAGGGATCTCACTTATCCCCTTGTTGTTGTAACATTACAAGAGAACTGGGTGTTAATGTTTAAATTGATGTTTGGATGCATTCATTCCTTGTTTATGCTTATGGTGTTTGTTGCCCAAGTAGGTGCATGAACTTATTTAAACATTTTTACTGAACATGAAAACAAGAATGGGAAAAACGAGTTTTGTTGGCGAGAGTCGTGACTCGGACTTGAGTGTTGTTATGATATGTAGGTTGTCTGAATAAAAACCTAACTTTGGGTGAGTGATTATTACATATGTATATACTTGTAGTTTAGTGTTTTTTATTCGTGCCCCACCCATGTTAATCACAAAGTGCCGAACACCCCCATTTCATGGGGGAGGGTGTTTTTCCCAACACTATTCTTAGTGGCTGGTAATCATCTCATTTTCTGCTCCCTTTCCCGGATAGCCCAAGCACCTTCGGGCATGATGTGATAGCCTGAGGTCCATTATTAGCCCAAGAATCTTCGAGCGGGGTAGTGTGGTGGTTATGGCCCAAGTGTGTGTGGGCAGGTAGTTTACCAAGTATCGTTGGGATGACGCCCAGGTGTCTTCGGGCGTGGCAGTGGATCTTCTAGCACAGGTGTCTTCGGGAGTGGTGGTGGTTGTTCTGGACTATGTGTTTACAGGCGTGGTACGTGTGACAGTTGTGGCCCAGGTGTTTGCGCGCGGGATTCGGTAGTGGGACTGCATGCGGTTGTGGCCCAGGTGTGTGCGGGTGGATGTGGCAGGGGGACTGTGGTGAAAATGGTGGGATTGGTTCGATGTGTAGGATATCTCAACTACAAGTGGGAATGCGGCGCGAGGTAACCAAACATCGATGTGATATTATTATATATTACTTGTTTTGTGTTACTTGGTGAGTGTATCTGGTGAGTTGGATGGGTGAACTCCTTCATAGTAATTATTGTCTACTTCTCACAGGACTTTAGTATATTCCCCCACTTATGCACAAAAGTCTTTGGTTTTCCCTACTAATTGTACTTGTTTGCTAACCCTATGTATATACAACTGCATTCAGGTTTCCAAGAGGACATTGGGGATCGCGCGTGGCCATAATAGCTCGGATCATTGGGGCAGTCATGGTTTCTATTTTGTTTCTTTGGTACTTACCATTGTAATCACTTTTTTACCCTATGGCTTTTACTTTTGTAACATGCATGTGGGATTGGTTTACTTTTGGCTGTAATTTTCTTTTACTCTTGGTGTTGTTGGGTTTTATAATCTTATCTCCCGATCCTATAAAACAAAAAGTGTAATGCCTTCCACTTGTGTGTAACTTCCATACCCATGGTGCTAGTCGCCACTCCGGGACCTATAGAAGGTGGGTTTCGGGGGACATTATCACTCCTTCAACTTAAAGAAGGAAGGGCTTGGCAACCTGATGATCCTTCCCTCCTTTTGGTGAAGGCGGGTCGTGACATATTGCTTTTTAAATGTAGTGCTTGTTTACTGTCCAGGTCACACTTGACCTCTTCAACAACTCATAGTGGGATACAATAATGCGTATATAGTTTTTTGTGAGGATTTAATATCCTCCAATTCAGCTCATGAGACAATGTGTATCTAGAGTAGACAGATGTACACACACACTGATCAGAATGTTAAGAAAAGGGATACGACAGAGGAAATAATAGATTTTAGAATGCTCTGTGTAATTGAAGATATGCTCTGGACTCATTTTGATATTGCATAGGGATGTCAAGTCATTTCTAGTGAGGATGACCCAAAACGGAGTATCATTGTTCTTCTCAGCTACAACTATTTAGACTTGTGCATATGATTTCCAATAAGGCCCAACTACTAGTCTTTGTGTATTCTAGGTTAAGGATTTGCTTCAGGCTCTCTGATATTTACAGGTGTACTTCAAGTTCATCTTATGATTCGTGGGACTTCATACACGTGAACCTTCTTTCGTGTGTTTTTCTCTTTTCATTTTCCGCTTGTTCTTTTAACTGAAGATCGTTCTTTTTATTCCTTGAGATCTGGGAAAAAGAATGATTACCTTTTTACAGGTACGAGGTATGGTTTCCTGACATCCAACAACCAACATTAATTAATAGTAGGTGCATTAAACTGAGAAAATATGACAGTTGGAATTAAAAAGGGTTAGTAGAAATCTCAAACTGTTTTCCTAACTATCGGTGAGTGATGAGATCAGTGATTCACTTGAATTTGCATTGGTTTAGGTAGGTCTTTTGATCATCATCAGTTTTGGTGGGTCATTTGATATGCATCAGTTTTGGTAGGTCATTTGATAAGCATCAGTTTCGGTAAGTCATTTTATCAGCATCAGTTTCGGTTGGTCATTTGATCAGAATCGGTTTTGATAGGTCATTTGATCATCATTGGATTCGGTAGGTTATTTGATCAGCATCGGTTTGGGTAGGTCATTTGATCAGCATCGATTTCGGTAGGTCATCATGAGTGCAACCATTCTTCATCTGTGTGACTGTTCTTCATTGGTGTGACCGTTCTCATCGGTGTGACCGTTCTCATCGGTGCGACTGTTCTCATCGGTGTGACCAATCATCATCTGTGCGACCGTTATTCATTGGTGCAACCGTTCCTCATCAGTGACTCAATAAGGTAACTAATGGTGAGTCAAAGACATGAAATACACACCGATTTTAAGTTCAATACAGAACACTTCCAGGTCAATAGAAAACCATAAATAATCATAGGTAAACATATGTAGACATGATTAAACATATATAAACCCATTTAGAACAGAATTATTAGTTGAATAAATTTTCTTATAAACAGAAATACCAATGATTTTTTATTATTAAAATAACCATTTCACAGAGGGTTCCAAAAAATTATAATAAACGTATGTATGAATACATAAATAAAAATTTCCAAATGTATAGTTGTAATGTCTTAGAATTTTTGTAGAATTTTTTTCAAATATTTGGAATTATTTCGAGAACACGAAATCTAACAGAACATGATTCTGAGGCCCATAAAGCACAAAATGATCCGTCAAACTTTTTTTAAACTTTAATTAGTGCACATAATCAATTTTCCTAAACAAGTAGAATTACTCTTAAATAGTTTCTTGGATTAGAAATCTGATGGTATTGTTGTGTTTAGGATGGCAGGTTTACCCTAGGCATAATATATGTTTAGTCAAGGAATTCCACTAGTTGGAAAATCCAAATATCGCATAACCATAAATAAAATAATTAAATAGAATTATTTTGTTTTCCAAATGCTTATAACTCATGAACGGTGACTCAGATTAAAAATCTGAGACCATTACTGAACTCGTGAGGGTATGCTCTCTTTAGGATGATACAAATATTGGTCGGTGTGGGAAACCAGTGAAAGTTAGTTTTTGGTCGTAAATAAAATAATTAACTGAAAATTATTTTATTAAAAATTCCATACCTTCTAAAAAATAACACAAATTTGAAATACAAGAGTACCGTTGATTTTTTTTGGGAGTGTTCTCCTTAGGTATGGCCTATCCTTGTCTGACGCAGGTTGAGGGTGAACGTAATTAATTTTTTGACATTTTTTAAGTTATATTTAGTAAACGTGTGAGTGGAGTTTTCTATCTTTTGAGTTGGTGCTCGGATAAAAAAAATGAGGGCACCATTGAATCCGCAGCATCATGATTCTCTTAAGGGAGAAATTTCATTTACTATAGTAGGTATGTAGAAATAGTTGTATTTTGTGACTTTTTAAAATAAATAAAATAACCTTATTATTTTATTCTCATTCATATCCTCCAACGGACAAGATGATTATGGGACCTTTGATCTATCAAGCCAATAAGTGGCTTGACCTATCAATATTAAGTAACGATGTCATAAGGGAGTTAAGACGGTTTCTAATCGATGAGCCCCCATTAATTATCCATATTGTTACTTACACTCCAGCTCTTGTATTTATCTAGAGATTGGGGAGGGGTATCAACATAGCTTCATGAAGAAGCGATGTGCTGAAGAAGCACTGCGAGCTGGACCCTTAAAAGACAGAGCTGATCCCAATGATAGGTGATGGGTGAAACCGAACCACGAACTAGAGGACGACGTATGAGCGGCATCATTGGATGCCTGTTGCGGGGACAAAAGACACCAACCCACATTCAATCACAAACGTTTTTCCTATTAAACTACGTAGGTTTTTTATTTATTTAAACATTTTAAATGATTTTCCTCTTCCCTATTCTTGAATAATACGAGGAACGTGGACCAACCAACTAACAGGTTGATCTGTGATTCATTCATTTTTGCGGGAGGTTGTTGCAGGGTATCATTGTAGGGTTTTGTTTTTTGTTTAATTCAATTGATTATTAATCCCGTATTCCCCATCATGTTTACGAGCTAATATGGATGGTGTGATCCTAATGAACCAGGTCCGAACCCTTAACTATCTTGCTATTATTGCGTCTCTATGGAAGACCGCCAGCATGGTGACACTGACCGGCTACGAGGATGGCATGCACCAATGCACGCCACAAGTGGATGTCACGTCACAAAGCTGCGGTGGTCATCGGAAAGGCCGACACCAGTCGGTTGTAGAAGAGTCTGTGCATGCCATCGCGTGCCACCGACGTGCAAGGGGTTTTGGCTCGTTAGCCGCAACAGTCAGAGATGGTGGTCGGCTCATTGGCAGGCCGCAGAAGGGAAGGGTGGCGCACCGTTGCATACTGCCGGTGAGCAGGAGGCCATGGTGAAAGAGGCCAAACCTGTGCCTCTGGAAAGTTTAACGGCAAACGGGTGGCTCCCACGTGGGGACGCTGCTTCAAATACCGAACGAACTTTGGCCTTTCGAGATTCCTGGTTAGCGGCTCTCCCGATCCGCCTAGCCGATGCCCCGTGGGCCACGCCCTATGTGGTCAGGCTGCCCTCTAGTAGGCAACACCCTACCCGGTCAAGCCACCCTGTAGCGGGCTCCCGCCAGCGGACCGGGTCGTGCCCTGCAACGGGTTGGGTTGTGCCCCGCCACCAGTCGGGCCGCCACATTGCGGGTCGGGCCGCCCTTTCGAGGCCCCTATACGGGTCAGGCTGCCCCTAATGGGCACCCTTTGCAGGCCGCCGCCATTACAAGCCCATCCAAACTACGGCTTAGCGGGTCAAGTCTTCCATAGCCCAGCGTAGACCAGGTTGGGCGGGTCAGTCTGACCGGGTCGGACTGGACCGAGGCCTAACAATGTCCAAAAAGGGCCTTATCTTGAGAACCAGACGTCCACTTGAAAAACCGTCGGTGAAATTGGGATCCTTTGAGTGATTAGATCATTTGGAAATACTATAAGAGATTTTTGGTGAAACATGGATTATGGCTAGGTTAGATCGCATCTGAATCCAACCGGGCCCTTGGTATTGAAATACTAATAACACACATACTGGTCATCTTATTGACACACTGTTTAGTGCATTAGAACCCTTATGACATGTAGAATCCTCGGGTTACTCATTTGTGAGACTTTTTACTAGTTTTAATATGACTTATGGCTTGAGGATCCTTTCTCCAATGTGTGCTACAAACGAAACCCTAGGACTGATTGAGACTTGAAAACTACTAATTTTTGGACTCTCTGTGACTCAACGGCCTAGTGGGGAAAACCTTTGTGTGATGTGAGAGACCATGGTACTCGAAAGGATGATTGCATCCACAAGACATGATGGGGAGCTCCTCTGTGTGATATGACAGACCCACGGTACTCGACCGGAGAAGTACCTCAGTAGGCCATTGTGGGGAGTGCCTCTGTGTGACTTGGTAGACCCACGGTACTTGACAGGAGGAGTAACTCAGCAGGGCATGGTGGGGAGTGCTTCGGGCTGATGCAGTAGACCAACGGTTCTTGATAGGTGGAGTATCTCAACTGTCCATGGTTAGTGGGAAGTGCCATTGTGTGATGCGTTAGGCCCACTATACTCGATAGAGGAGATGTTCTCTAATAGGTGAGGTGTTTGACGTTGTGAATGGGGATGTTACTCATTACTATACATCGAAAATCTCATGGCTGGCTATTAGCAATCATAGTGATCCTGTGTGGATCAACATCATAATCCAGTTTCTCTTTGTTGTATAACTGGTAGAGTTATGTTTTACCTATGTGGTGCTTCTATTTTTGTGGTGTCACATGTGTGGTATTTCTACCTTCATGTAATTACCTCTATGGTATACATCCCACATGTATGAGATGAGTATATCTCAATAACTTAGGTATATTTATGGGAATATACCTAAGTATAGTTGATGTCTTGCTTTGTGGTTTCTCCTTTTCAAAACATTAGAAGACCTATGAGGTCTTGGGGTCCCTAATGAGTATCATTATACTCACCCCTACATGGGCTTAGCCCGCACCTTGTTTTGTGTTTTCGCATGTTTAAAGGAAATGCCTTGCCAATAGAGAGATATGCCTTTCTGGTGCTACCCACCAGCCCCTGGACTATGGAATGCAGGCTTGGGGTAGTCACAACATGGGCCATGGGGATGGGTCATGAAAAAGTGGTATCATAAAAGTCAGTTCTTCCGAAGAACTAGGGATCTAATCTTTTCAGTGTGGCAACAGTGTTAAGTGTTATGAGTGTGGTTTTCAGTTTGGGGAATCCAGTGTTGCTGCAGTAGAAAATATATCCATACACCAGGACCATGAATTCTGATTTCTGACTCGGTGCATGAAAACACTAATTGCTAGTGTTTTTAATGATTTTTCTTATGATTTCTTTGAGTCATCTCACCAGGTATAACTTAATAACTGTGGAACACCTGTTCCTTATGGGGATTTTGCTATATAGACAACTAGCTAGGAATCCTAAGAGAGTACATGATGACTGCCCAATGAGAAATGAGGTCGCGGTGAAGGGCCCTCTTATGGTGTTAACACATTCTAGTGGTGCACCAGCAGTACCAAAACCCATTGGGAAGTCGTTACCACATGCCGCACTGGAAGATGGTGCCTGCTGACTGAGTGTGTTGCATGAGTTCCGGTGGTAGAAGTCTCTAAGGCTTCGAGGCAAGACAAATTCCTAAGCAGGTGAGGACTAGTTGGAAGTTGTGGCTAGAGTTTTCTGCCTAGTTGAGACACCAGTAGAGAAGATGGGGATCTTAGCGGCTTGTATTTTTAAGTGAGTGACAATGAGGATGGTTTGCATAGTGATGATACTTCAGTATGTGGACCATTTCTTAAGATGGTACCTTAGGATAGTGTGCAAGCTATATAACTACCGGTTGGTTAGCAGTTACAACTGGCATTACTGGTAGAGGACACATGTAGGATTAGTTCCTTTCACAATTTTTCTGCATCAGATATCCCTCAGGTTTCAAGATGATCCCAACTCATAATAGGCTTAGAACTTTCTTGAGGATGTGGTCCAGTTTCTATCTAGCCAGGGCACCATTCGATCAAATGGGAATCCTAGTAAAGAGCCTTCTACATGGCTCAGAAGGATGATGACAGGGTTTATATTACCTCGATCTAGTGAAAAAGTGACTTATTTGTGGACAAACATGAAAAACTTCCCCAATTAAGGGGAACTTTTTCCATAAAGAGCTATGGGATGAGTTTTCCCTAGATGTTCTCTAGCATCAGTAGAATGACATGTCGGTGGATAGGTATTCATCGAGGCATACCGACCATCTCAGGAACTCGATGAATACAGTATGGTCACTACTTCAAGGTTTGGACCTATTAGTGAGGTGTGTATAGGGACATCTGAGCCAGACCTATTCTTCAAGGCATTAATACTTAAGTTAGGGTGATAGATGGAACCTTTGTGGTTGATTGTTCTTTGGTTGAGTGGATGTATCCAGTGAATGTTAATAGTGGGAAAGTAGGAAACTAACGCCAATATCAAATACCTGGTTGTGTAAAATGTTTCAGAAGAGTAATAGATAGGGACAAATTAATCTACAGGGTAGTAGACATAGAAGTGGAGCTAGGAGAGCGGCATGAGGTGGTATACAATTTGACATGTTCCAACCACCAACCCAATGTGGTCCCCACAAGGCTTAGGGATCTAGAGGACATGGGAAGGGTGTAACACCCCAAGATTTCATAGTATGTTATTTCTTCAATGGAACGCAATAACTTTCACTACACGCATCACTGAGTTCAGGCGCATCATGACTTACCAAACTAGCTGTTCAAAGGCGGTTATGAATAGTATTAACTAAATTTTGAACATTATATAATCTTCATAATTTTACAATCCATATTATGAGTTTCTTAGATATAATGTAAGAACAAATTCATTTTTATCATATAAAACAATTATTTTTCAAAAAATGAAAATTTTCCTCCTTTTAATGGTGAACCCTTTTCTTAAATCCAATATTTGAAACTTTTATATATTAAATTTTACAAAACAAAAATTTCTTTAGAAATGGTACATAACAATTTAGTTTCAATAAATGTTTTTTTTTCTGATAACTTTCATATTTGGGTGAATAGTGAAAAGTTTATATTTTAACAGAAAACAACTTTTTTAATCAAAATAAATTATAGTGTTGAATTATACATTTTAATGTTTTGGAACTATAATTAGATTATATTTTTACCCTTTAATCCAATTTTGGTCATTCTAATTAATTTCACATTGAAAGTATACATAACCAAGTGCCAATCTATTGATAGTTATTGTTTCTTAAAAACACTCTATTTGTTTTGACAACGAGAATTAATTTTAAATTAATAAATGAAACTTATATGTTTTGAATTTGGTAAAATAGACTTTATTTTTGGATTTTGAATATCTAAATAAGCCTCGAGTGATTTTTTTGTATTTTTATGAAAACAATCAATTTTTGATTAATAGTGAAAAAACAACGAGTTATCGTTTAAAACCGAATTTTTTATTAAATAATTATTTATTTTATTTAAATTTATTTCAGGTAAAAATATATACATAATATCTATATATGTTCAATTTAATTCATTGGATTCAATTTATAATAATTTAAAATATATAAATTTATTTATCGAACTTTTCACCATCTTTTAATCACCTCCTAGAAGAATTTGGGAATTCACATAAAACTTAATTTTATCGCTTCTGTGAGTGTAATTTAAAAAATCTGAGAGTCATAGTTGATATTAGTAAGTAAAATGAGGTTCAATAAGATAAAAATAATTTTTTCTGAATAGTAACTTTTTACTTTTATTTAGCACGGTTAAAAGTGAATAGGGTATGTAAGGGTAAAAATGATATTATTATTACCCTAAAACATGTCCTAATTCTATTTGATAAATGTAATTCCTCCATAAAAAACCTTAGGAATACAATATGACCATTTAGGTCCACTTGGATTAGATTAAGCCATTTATTATTATTTTATTTAATGAATAGTTAAAAAAGTTAAAATTAATGTTTAATAACTATACCATTTTAAATATTGGGTTATACATAAGATAAATTAAACTATAAATATTAATTATAAAGATAAAATGATTTCCTAAATAATGGTATTTTATATATAATTTTTAGAGATTAAATAATTAAATTTATTAATCAGACCATGATGATGCAGTAATTACCTTATTAATGAATGAATCAAATAAATGGTATTATAAATATTAAAATTAATACAATTTCAACATTTTTATAACATCAACGATTTTTTAGGTGAATAGGACATTTTTGGATTGATTCAATGTATTCTTTATGAAGTAATCATGTTGTTATTAGTTTAAGAAAAAACAAATACCAAATAGTGTCAAAATAGAAATAACATAGTTTTTACAACAAATATTATATTATTAATCGATATAATGGTCCTAAAAATCTAATGTTATAGCATCCCGCCATTTTATAACATAAAATTTCATTACATTACACAAAACTGAGGATCTTTAAGGTCTAGTGTCTTGGAAACCAGGAACATAATACATGAAAACAACATAAAACATTCCTCTAAAACACTTGAAAGGCATCTCCTTAAGTTCATTCTAGGTTCATTACTGCATCTCATAACCTGGGGACATACATCAAAAGAAAGGTTGAGTAGAAGGCCCAGTAAGGGAAACAAGAGGAACATTTTACATGTGAACTTGAGATACTTCAATAAGGACATGAAAAGAACTATAAGGCATGAGAAAGAAATCATGAGGCATTTCATAAAAAAAATAACATTTTCCATAACATGAAGATGTGGCTACATCATTTAACATAGACAATCATGAACATATCACCAAGGTCAATCCCCAAGGTGTCATTTGAAAATTACCAAGGTTATTCACCAAGGTATCGTGAAAATTGTAATCTCTAGTGGTTACATCATTACCCAATGCATTGGAGCGCTATCAGGGCGCACCCTTAAATTTGCATTTATTGTCATGTGATCCACATATATCATCATAAAAACATTCATAAATAACCCATACAGCATAAAATAAATGGGTTTCATTTCATAATCATAACGTTTTAAAAACTGCTTTAAAGACATGATCTTTACGTCACTTTAAAACCCACGAAAAGGGAAAGTGGGTCTCATGTATGTTAATCACAGAATTTAAAATAGAAAATTTTGATATATATGAGAATAACCTTTTAGAAATAAAAGCTTTGAGTATTCACTTTATAACATAAAATAATTTTGAGAAAAGAGAGAGGCATTTTGAGACGAAAATTCTGCAGCATAACGGCTATGTTTCGGGGTTTTAGAAAACATTGAAAAGAGAGGGGACATGGGTCACCCACTCATAAATGATCCATAAAGAAGTAGGGGGACAGAATATGAGGGATTTAATAACATGGTAATAAAATTTGAAAGATAGACCATATGAAATGAAAAACATGGAAGTGAGACAAAAATAAGATTTCTCTTATGAAAATTCGGCAGCCTAACGACGTCACTTAACTTCAAAAAAAAATGATTTGACAAGATCAAATAGGGTCCCTCATCATATGATCATAAGATATCAGTATGATAGATATAGAGATCATACCCCAACAAAATAAAAAGGAACTTGAAAGACTTGAAATGAAAATCAAAATTGAAACATGAGAAGGGTGAAAGAATCCCTTAAAAATTCGGCAGCCTAACAGCGTCACTTAAACATTCATAAAACGAAATGATGAGAGTAAGAGGGGATATCTCATCATATAAACATGAAAAGGGAAGTAAGAGGAATATAAAAGAACATCCTCTCACATAAGAACATGGAGCATAAAAGGAATTACATAAAAAGGATTACATGAAAAGAAATAGAGAGGTCGGATCCCTTACCTTAAAATGTGACTCTTGAAACTCAATGGTTTGGACCTTGAGGGCATGGGGGCACCTTGGGAGGACTCCTTGGAAGGTAAGGAGACCATAACTTCGTTGGGGGAGAGTTGGGAGTGAAAACTAAAGGAGGAGAGGGTGGGTATTTATAGGGAAAGTGAGGGGACAAGGCATTAATGGCCAAGGGACACCTCACAAGTGTTTTTCTCAAACCCATGTGCTCTCTCATGATATGTTTCATAAAGTTAGGCCACATGGGGCCCCCAAAACAATAATTCATCACCCTTGGCCGGCCAACCCTTGAAATATCTCATGACATCATCATGACACAGTTATGATGTCATTAAACATACTGAAACCCTAAAACTGTATTTTTACTATTCACTGAAAATTCAACTTTCTCAGAATAATCCCAAAATTTAACCTTAACCAAATATCAATGCTCTGATTTCAAAAATGAAATCCATTTTATAAAAATAATTTTCTAAATATTTTTAATTTAATTTTTAAATAAAAACACTATTCATCGAAAATTCATTTTTTTCAGAAAAAACCCCAAAAATTACCTTCACATAATATCGAGGCTCTGAGTTCAAAAATAAATTCCTTCTTATAAAAACAATTTTCTAATTATTTTTAATTAAATTTTTAATTAAAAAACACTATTCATCTGAAAAAACTAATACTTGACTAATAATTTATGAAACCGTTATTTACCCATTTTATTGAATCACATTACTGAATCTAGGTGTCTAAATTATATTAAAACTTTCTTTGAGTAAAATTACTAATCCATTTGGTCACATTACTAATCCTAAGCGTAAAATAACTATTCATAATTTACTATTCATAAAAAATTATGTTGATCTTATTAGACTCCAAATTCCTTACTGAACACTTTTGTAGAAGACCATTTTTTGAAAATCATTACACATCATTAGTTATTTAGGGTTTACATAAATGTTTTAAAATATCCCTTTTCCAAAAATTCATCAATAAAATATATCCTAAAATTATCCAGACAAAAGAAAAACCAAAAACATCACTAAAGGAAGATATCTCAATTTATTCACCCGAAAATATTACACAAGGAATCTAGGGTCTCGTCACATAGCCCCTTATAACACCGGCATACGACCGAAGTGTAAGGTGTGCTATGGTGAGAGAATCTGAGGGAGGCTCAGATAACATTGCCCTAGTAGTAATCTCTACTAACTTGAACTTCTCCCGTAGGCGTTTTCGTTCAAGCTTGACACGCTGGAGTTAGGGTTGGGCTTGGTCCAAAGCGAAGCCCACAGATGCTACCACCTTCCCAAGCTCTGATAAGTGGGCTTCATAAGGGTCGAGTCTACTGGATGAAGCCATCCACTCCTCTTTCTGCATTGATCATTAACATCTTATTAAATCATTAAGAGTAATTTAATATACTACTAAAAAGGATTGGGTCGTTACATTCTTCCCCCCTTAAGAAATTTCGTCCCCGAAATTTACAGTTGAGGCCTAGTCGAAAAGGTGAGGGTACTTTTGCTTCATTATTTCCTCAGTCTCCCAAGTCGCTTCTTCATATTTATGATTCCTCCACAACACTTTCACAAGGTGGGTAGTCTTGTTTCGTAGGACCTTGTCTCTACGGTCCAAGATCTCCATTGGCTGCTCCTCATAAGAGAGGTCATGTTCCAGTTGTACCACCTCTGGGTTCAGTACATGCGAAGGGCCGGGTATGTACTTCCTCAAGAGAGATACATGGAAGACATCATGAACTTGAGCTAGGTTCGGTGGAAGTTCTAGACGATAGGCCACTGCTCCTATGTGATCAAGGATTTCATAGGGGCTAATGTACCTAGGGCTGAGCTTCCCTTTCTTCCCAAACCGCATGACTCTCTTCCATGGAGAAATTCGAAGGAAGACTTTGTCGCCAACACCAAACTCCAAGTCCCTTCGACGATTGTCAGCATAGCTCTTCTGCCGACTTTGAGAAGCTTTTATGTGTTGTTGGATGCCATGAACATGTTCCGTCATCTCTTGCACGAGATCAGGCCCAAGAAGCTTCCTCTCACCAGTTTCATCCCAACAAGTAGGAGTTCTACATCGCTTTCCATACAGAGCTTCATAGGGTGCCATCTGAATACTCACATGGAAGATGTTGTTATAGGAGAACTCCACTAATGGGAGGTGTTGATCCCATCCACCTTTAAATTCCATTGAGCACTATCTCAACATGTCTTCGAGTGTCTGAATATTCCTTTCAGATTGGCCATCTGTTTGAGGATGATAGGCCGTACTAAAATTCAATTCAGTATTCAGAGCATGTTGAAGACTTATCTAGAATTTTGATGTGAATCTTGGGTCACGATCAGATACGATGGATAGTGGTACCCCATGCAGCCTTACCACGTCCTTCACATATATCTTGGCAAGCTGATCCAGAGAGAAATCTTCCCGAGTAGAGAAAAAATGGGATGTCTTGGTGAGACGGTCCACAATAACCAATATCGCATTGTTTCCTTTGGATGTTTTCGGGAGACCAGTTTCAAAGTCCATAGTGATATTATCCCACTTCCATACTGGTATGGGTAGCGGTTGTAATACCCCCTTAGGAAGTTTTCGTTCTGCCTTTACTTGCTGACACAACAGGCACCATGTAGTGTAATCAGCAATCTCCCTCTTCATGTTATCACACCAATAATGATCACGAATGTGTCTATACATCTTAGTGCTTCCTGGATGTATAGATAAAGTAGATCTATGAGCTTCATCCATCAGTTCATTCTTTATCTCCGGAATATATGGAACACATAGTCTTGTACGAAATTTCAATACACCTTCTTGATCAACATTGAAATCAGGGAACTTACCATCCTTTATAGCCTCGAACTTCTCCTGCAGCAAGGGATCTTCTTTTTTATCCTTCTTGATCTTCTCTAGTAATGAAGGTTGAAAAATCATTTGGGATAGGGTTGATGATGTCCCTTTCCTTATAATTCCCATGTCCAGTTTTACTAGATCTTTAATCAAGGGATCCCCTAGGATCCTCATTATTTCCAGAACAACAGGATCTTTCTTGCTTAACGCATCTGTGACTTTGTTTGCTCTTCCAGGGTGATAATGAATTGAACAATCATAGTCCTTAATAAGCTCCAACCATCTCCTTTGTCTCATGTTCAATTATTTCTGTGTGAAAATATACTTTAGACTTTGGTGTTCAGTGTATATATCACATTTCTCCCCATAAAGATAGTGCCTCCATATCTTTAGAGCAAAAACAACTACTGCCAGCTCTAGATCATGCGTAGGATAATTCTGCTCATGAATCTTCAACTGTCGAGATGCATAAGCAATTAGCTTGTCATTTTGCATGAGGATGCACCCAAGCCATTTCAGAGATGCATCGCTAAAAATAACTAATCCTTCTCCGATAGAGGGTAGTGTTAACACAGGTGTAGTAACCAATCTCTTCTTCAGCTCTTGGAAACTTTCCTCGCATTCCTTTGTCCAGATGAACTTAACCCCTTTTTGAGTCAACTTGGTTAGTGGATTAGAAAGCCGTGAAAAGTTTTTCACAAACCTCCTATAATATCCCGCTAAACCAAGGAAACTAAGAATCTCAATTATTTTTGTGGGTTGAGGCCACTCCTCCACAACCATTGTCTTTACAGGGTCAACCGAGTTTCCTTCATTGATTACGATGTGCCCCAAGAAAGCCACTTGTTGTAACCAAAACTCACACTTGCTGAACTTCCCAAAGAGCCTCTCCTTCCGTAGAGTGTTAAAAATAACCCTTAGATGATCTTCATTCTCCTCACGACTTTTTTAATATATCAAAATATCATCATTAAAGACTACCCCAATGTTATCAAGGAAGTCCTTAACGACTCTATTCATCAAATCCATGAAAGTAGAAGGAGCATTAGTCAAGCCGAAAGGCATAACAGTAAACTCATAATGCCCATATCTTGATCGGAAGGCAGTCTTTGGAATATCTTCCTTCTTCACCCTCAGCTGATGATAACCAGATCGAAGGTCAATCTTAGAGAAGAATTGAGCCCCGCGAAGTTGGTCAAATAAATCATCAATTCTTGGAAGAGGATATCTGTTCTTCACTGTGATCCCGTTCAGTTCTCTATAATCAATGCATAGCCGCATTGATCCATCCTTCTTCTTCACAAAGATAACTGGTGCTCCCCAAGGAGACACACTCGGTCGGATAAACCCCTTCTCCAACAAGTCTTGGAGTTGTTTCTTTAACTCTTCTAGCTCCACATTTTCCATTCTATATGGAGTCTTTGATATTGGTTGGGACCCAGGTACGAGTTCAATGGAGAACTCTACCTCTCTTTCTGGGGGAGGTCCAGGTAACTCCTCAGGAAATACATCCATGTACTCCTGAACAATTGGAACATCTTTAATTTGTATTCTCCCTTTCCCTTCTCCATCATCACCGATTAACTCCATAAAGAAAGCTATAGGAGGTGCTTCTAGATAGGGATCAGTTCGGGATATCTCTCCTTGGAAGATAACTGTAGGACGTTTATTCAAGACTACTGAGATTTCCTTACTTCTGCATTTGATCATAGCATTATACTTTGAGAGCCAGTCCATCCCTAGTATAACGTCGAATTCCAACATGGGAATGACTACTAGATTTGCGATAAGATTGTGCTCACTAAAGTAAACACTAGAGTCTCTAAATACTTTTGTTGCAAGGATAATCCCACTTGGAGTCTTGACTGACAACTCTACCTCTAGCAGTTCGGGGATTGATTCTATATTCTTTGCAAACTTGGAGGAAATAAAGGAATGCGTAGAACCAGAATCAAATAAAGTACTTGCTAGTTTTGAGAGGACAATAAGAGTACCTGCTACCATATCGTTCAGAACTTCAACTTCAGTTGTTGTGATAGCGAAAGCACGACCTTGCTCCCTTGGCCTCTGCTGAGGTTGATGGTGATTCCCCTCCACCGCCCTCAGATTTGGACATTGATTAGCAAAGTGCCCAAGCTGTCCACACTTGAAGCATGTGACTTCGGGTTGGGCCAGAACCATCTTTCCTCTGTCGTTAGTGTTGGGAAGTTGAGGCTTCACATCACAAAGACAATTCCGAGAAATATGGCCTTATTTTACACACCTATAGCACTTACCACTTCCGATCAAGCAGTTCCCCGAATGCTTCTTCCCACATTTATTGCACGTGGCATGTTGCATATGCTTTCCACCTCTTTCCTGATCAAAACTTCTTCCCAAGCTTGGTTCTAGAGTTCTCTTCTTCTCATTAGATTTGTGAGACCACTGTGTCTCCCCAAACTCTAGTTCAACATTCATAGCACTTCAAACAATTTCTTCATAGCTATCATAGTCCCTGTTGGATATATTCTTCCGTATATGAGGTCATAGTCCACCAAAGAATCTATCAACCTTCCCATTAGGGTCCATGACGAAGCTTGAGGTATAACGGGAAAGCCTTGTGAAGTTCATCTCGTAGGTTCCAACTGATTCATTCTCCTTTTTCTTTAGCTCGAGAAATTCTTTCTCCATTCTCGTTCTCATCGAACGAGGGAAATACTTATTAAAGAATATTCCCCGGAACTCTTCCCACTCCATAGCTTCCATCTCTCCTCGTGGCTTCGTGTTTTTGATCAGTGACCACCACTGATCAGCTTCTCCCTCTAGGCGGTAAACAGCAAGGGTGTCTTTTTCTTGTTCCGAACAATGAAGTACAGAAAAGATCTTTTCAATGAAGCTTATCCATTGTTCCGCAACCAATGGGTCAGTAGATCCACTGAATGTTGGTGGTAGTTGATGCATGAAGGACTCAACAGAAAGTTGTTCCCTTCATGGTGAGGTCGGCCTCTCATCTTGATTCAAGTTATTACTCATAACTTGAGTCAGTTGGTTCATCATTCGCATGAATGTTTCCATTCCGGCTTCCATCAGAGGGCCGTCAGCACATGGTGCATTGCGGTCACCATCGGCACGGTTCCTCCTATTGCCAGCCATTTTCTAAAAGAATAAAACCTTAGTGAGAAACTTGTTTCATTTATGGATCTTTTAACAAAGACTTCATGCTTAGACAATTACACTTTTCTATAATTCCTTCATAATGATTCATAAAAAGCTTGTGATTAACCGAACATATCCCCCGGGAGTGTCGTAACCAAGAGTGCAGCAAGGCCCGTTATCGTGCACCAGTTCCCGTTCGAGTATAGATCAAAGCGGTGTTTTCAGGTTTTACCCCTATGTACATTTGTGCCAGAGCTGCCTCTACCTGCTCGTATCCAGATAGGGATGTATCTGTTTGATAAACCACTTACTCAATACTTACCAAAATACCAGGAAGTTTTCCTATTTTTAAACTTTTCTATAGGGCTCTTCCTAAAGTTTTTATATCCTAATTTCCACAAATAACTAAACCATCCTTTGATACCAACTATAGCATCCCGCTATTTTATATCATAAACTTTCATTACATTACACAAAACTGAGGATCTTTAAGGTCTAGTGTCTTGGAAACCAGGAACAAAATACATGAAAACAACAAAAAACATTCTTCTTAAACACTTGAAAGGCATCTCCTTAAGTTCATTCTAGGTTCATTACTGCATCTCATAACCTGGGGACATACATCAAAAGAAAGGGTGAGCAGAAGGCCCAGTAAGGGAAACAAGAGGAACCTTTTACATGTGAACTTGAGATACTTCAATAAGGACATGAAAAAAACTTTAAGGCATGAGAAAGAAATCATGAGGCATTTCATAATAAAAAAACATTTTCCATAACTTGAAGATGTGGCTACATCATTTAACATAGACAATCATGAACATATCACCAAGGTCCATCCCCAAGGTGTCATTTGAAAATTACCAAGGTTATTCACCAAGGTATCGTGAAAATTGTAATCTCTAGTGGTTACATCATTACCCAATGCATTGGAGCGATATCAGGGCGCACCCTTAAATTTTCCATTATTATCATGTGAGACACATATATCATCATCAAAACTTTCATAAATAACCCATATAGCATAAAATAAATGGGTTTCATTTCATAATCATAACGTTTTAAAAACTGCTTTAAAGACATGATCTTTACGTCACTTTAAAACCCACGAAAAGGGAAAGTGGGTCTCATGTATGTTAATCCCAGAATTTAAAATAGAACATTTTGATATATATGTTAATACCCTTGTAGAAATAAGAGCTTTGAGTATTCACTTTATAACATAAAATAATTTTGAGAAAAGAGAGAGGCATTTTGAGACGAAAATTCTACAGCATAACGGCTATGTTTCGGGGTTTTAGAAAACATTGAAAAGAGAGGGGACATGGGTCACCCACTCATAAATGATCCATAAAACAGTAGGGGGACAGAATATGAGGAATTTAAGAACATGGAAATAAAATTTGAAAGATATAACATATGAAATGAAAAACATGGAAGTGAGACAAAAATAAGATTTCTCTTATGAAAATTCGGCAGCCTAACGACGTCACTTAACTTCAATAAAAAAATGATTTGACAAGATCAAATAGGGTCCCTCATCATATGATCATAAGAGATCAGTATGAGAGATATAGAGATCATACCCCAACAAAATAAAAAGGTACATGAAAGACTTGAAATGAAAATTGAACTTGAAAAATGAGAAGGGTGAAAGAATCCCTTAAAAATTCGGCAGCCTAACGGCGTCACTTAAACATTCATAAAACGAAATGATGAGAGTAAGAGGGGATCTCTCATCATATAAACATGAAAAGGGAAGTAAGAGGAATATAAAAGAACATCCTCTCACATAAGAACATGGAGCATAAAAGGAATGACATAAAAAGGATTACATGAAAAGAAATAGAGAGGTCGGATCCCTTACCTTAAAACGTGACTCTTGAAACTCAATGGTTTGGACCTTGAGGGCTTGGGGGCACCTTGGGAGGACTCCTTGGAAGGTAAGGAGACCAGAACTTCGTTGGGGGAGAGTTGGGAGTGAAAACTAAAGGAGGAGAGGGTGGGTATTTATAGGGAAAGTGAGGGGACAAGGCATTAATGGCCAAGGGATACCTCACAAGTGTTTTTCTCAAACCCATGTGCTCTCTCATGATATTTTTCATAAAGTTAGGCCACATGGGGCCCCCAAAACAATAATTCATCACCCTTGGGCGGCCAAACCTTGAAATATTTCATGACATCATCATGAAACAGTTATGATGTCATTAAACATACCGAAACCCTAAAACTGTATTTTTACTATTCACTGAAAATTCAACTTTCTCTGAATAATCCCAAAATTTCACCTTAACCAAATATCAGTGCTCTGATTTCAAAAATGAAATCCAATTTATAAAAATAATTTTCTAAATATTTTTAATTTAATTTTTAAATAAAAACACTATAGATCGAAAATTCATTTTTTTTAGAAAAAATCCCAAAAATTAGCTTAACATAATATCAATGCTCTGAGTTCAAAAATAAAGACCTTTTTATAAAAATAATTTTCTAATTATTTTTAATTAAATTTTTAATTAAAAAACACTATTCATCCGAAAAAACTAATACTTGACTAATAATTTATGAACCCGTTATTTACCCATTTTATTGAATCACATTAATTAATCTTGGTGTCTAAATTATATTAAAACTTTCTTTGAGTGAAATTACTAATCCATTTGGTCACATTACTAATCCTAAGCGTAAAATCACTATTCATAATTTACTATTCATCAAAAATTAAGTTGATCTTATTAGACTCCAAATTCCTTACTGAACACTTTTGTAGAAGACCATTTTTTGAAAATCATTACACATCATTAGTTATTTAGGGTTTACATAAATGTTTTAAAATATCCCTTTTTCAAAAATTCATCAATAAAATATATCCTAAAATTATCCAGACAAAATGAAATCCACAAACATCACTCAAGGAAGATATCTCAATTTATTCACCCAAAAGGATTACACAAGGAAGCTAGGGTCTCGTCACATAGCCCCTTATAACACCGGCATACAACCGAAGTGTAAGGTGTGCTATGGTGAGAGAATCTGAGGGAGGCTCAGATAACATTGCCCTAGTAGTGATCTCTACTAACTTGAACTTCTCCCGTAGGTGTTTCCATTCAAGCTTGACACGCTGGAGTTCAACTTGGGATTGGTCCAAAGCGAAGCCCACAGATGCTACCTTTTTCCCAAGCTCTGATAAGTGGGCTTCATAAGGGTCGAGTCTACTGGATGAAGCCATCCACTCCTCTTTCTGCATTGATCATTAACATCTTATTAAATCATTAAGAGTAAGTTAATATACTACTAAAAAAGATTGGGTTGTTACAAATGTTCTGCCAAAATACTTATATAATAATATATATTACACTAATTATCCAATTGGGGTTCTATTGGTAGCTTATAGTATGTTTATTAACCATATTGTGTAAGAATAAAAGAGGACACTGTAAAAGTTAAATTATGTAACTTAGAGTTAAATCTAAATGATAAGGTTAAAATGATAACCTAAACTTATCTAACACCTATTGGTTGTGCCTTTTTCGACCCATAACCACCCTATCCTCGACATAACTAACTTTGGAGCCATTGTTAATATAATATTAAATTATTATAAAATACTTTTTTCAGTTTTTTCGAAGGATCCCCACACCCCTCTTATAAAAGGGAACTTCCCCTTATCTCTAATTCACACCTCCAATGAAATTTTTATCGACCAAACCCTGACCTAATATCCCCAAAACTATCCTAAATTAATCCTAGAGGCCTTCCATTGGTCATAAAACCAACCTATTGATCCCTTTTGATCAAATCAAAAGGAAGAACCTGAAGAAGAGGTAATGATTTCACCTCCATCTTTCCAGTTCTCTTGTTCTTCCACTTACTCATTCTTTGTTGTATCAATTAAAAAATAATAACTATAGTATCTTATATATATTTTTATGGTATTATAAATATGGAATAAATATATTCATTATTCTGTCCATTTATGAATGATAATGTCACCATGCGTGCGTACATACGACTTACCGTCTCCACTCCCTGGTGTAATTTTTTATTCAACACCATGTTATTTGGATGGATATAATGATGAATAATATGTATATAAATAATTAAAATAAATTTCTAATGTATCTGTAAAATTAATATACCATCCAATTCCACACCTTTAAGGAAATTATATTGTCGCCTGTGCATACGTACAGATTACCGTCTCCATGACGCGATGAGATTCATTACAACATTCACCATTCATAGACGATTTTAAAAATATATATTACTAATAAATATGTAATATATGAAATATTAATGATAATAGAGAAAGCTATATTATATATATATATGTACTTACATATATCCTATTCACTTAGTTCCGTTCAATACGATATGAAAATAGAAACAACGTTTATGCATACGTACGGACTACCGTCTCCATAAACGGTGTTTTTCATTTTATATATATGTCTATTTTACATATTTATATTCTATATATATATGATATATAAATCATGTTTTATATTCTAGAAGTATTTAAATCTTAATCTATGTGATACAATCAAGAGTAACAAGTTAAAACACGTACGATAATGAAAGCGATTATTACCCGAAATATTAATTTAACATGGATAGTATTATTAAATGGTTAGTATAAATTCATAAATGAATCATGTATGATATCATAAATATTAATATTGTTCTGGTATAGTTTAATAACATACTACTATCTTCATACAGGAGGATAAACTTACCCTCGACTAAAGGAAAGTGCAAGGTAATGGGGTTTTCATCTCACTCTATATTCCGATGAGATTCTTGCCATATTGTCACTGTTATGTTTTGTGTGGTGTATGTACTGCCCATAATTATATTCTTTGTGTAATATAGTTTAATTTATGTGTATTTACATATTCATTGTAGGATACCTCTTTCATGGGGTGTATGTTTCGTAAGTTACCAAATTGGTAAGGGTCAATTTTACAATCTCTTTATTATCCAAGGTTGTTTTTACGTAAGAATCTACTGGGACATATTTATTAACCATGTCCATGTATCAGGAATGAGTTTTCAAAGGGATTATTTTAAGGGACTTTTTTGTACTAAAACATCATTTTACATGTTTTAAATATTTATTCCTCTAAATCATTCTCATTAATGTCCATGTTTTCAAAAGGGTTTTGAAGGGTTTATTTATATAGACAAAAATGTTTTTAAAATATTAATTCCTTTAAAAACTTTCAAAGTGTTATGGGACACATTGATTCAAAAATGTCTTTAAATGTCTTCCTTTCTAAATTTTTTGACTTTTAAATTTTTTCATGAAAAAGAGATATTTCTCTCAAAGAGTTTTACAAATCATTTTCATCTATGTCAACATCCTTTGATGGATTTTAAACTTGTTTGAAGATGATTTATTATGATAAAAACATTCCATATTGTATTGAAGATATTTTATACTATAGATATGTTATTTTTATAACATTCATGGTTTATTGATAAAGTATTGAAATTTTGTATGCTAGTTTTAATAGGAATGTTTATGTTATGGTTAGGCCTTTTCATATGAGAAATGTATTGGACTTAGTAAGTGACGGGTGGCGCCCGCTATATCTGCTAGATGCATCATTAGGTCTCATGAGGAAAACTAGTGTCTTGGAACAAGGCCTTGAAAAAATCTTATTTATAGTCTTGGCACAAAGCCATGACTATGTGGTTGTGATAGTCTGGCATTATGCATTCCATAATTATGAATCTAGCTATTGATATTGCATGTGATTATTCGACTAGTAGAGTATCCATGTGAGTTAGTAAATGGAATTATATCATTTTTTCCATATTATGATGAAGTTTATGTTGAAAAGGAAGTTGTTTTAGTTATATGCAATGCCTTAAATGTTTATTCTTATTTATGAAAGTTTCTGATGTATTTGTTATCATTACTGAGCATTTGAGCTCACCCATTTCTATGTTTTATTTTTCCAAGGATTCCAAGAAGTGTGTTGTGATTGATATACATGGGTAATCCAAGGAAATAATGGCATTCATAAATAATTATTTATGTTCTCTTTTTTTATAATGTTTAATGTAACAATCATGTTTGTAATATATTTTCCAAGACTGCTAAATAGATATTTCCTCCGGGACATGATTCCTTGTAATTATTCCAATTTATTAAAATAATGCACCGACTCTGGGTAACTGGAGTCGAGGCGTTACAGTTGGTATTAGAGGAAGTTTAGAAATAAAATTGGAAGCTATATTTAAAACAAATCTGAATAGAGCACATAGACCTAAGATATACTTTGAGGATTACTGTAGAATAACTTCCTATAATTTTTCTAATGTAGATATTTATGAGTTTTCTAAGAAAATACATCCCTATCTAGATACGATCAGGAAGAGGTGGCTCTGGCACAGATGTATCTAGGGGTAAAACCCAAAAACACTACTTTGAGCTAGACTCAAATGGGAACTGCTGCACGACAATGGGCTTTACTGCACTCTTGGTTATGACACTCTTGGAGGATATGATTAGGATAATTCTTGTTTCCTGTACAAACAACTATGGAGGGTTTATGAGTATATACCTCATAAACGATAACATTATTGTTTTTATGGATTATATCCACCAACTGTTCAATTTACATTAAGTATTTTACATGTTTGGAATTATGAATTGCGATTTATACACTGACCTAGTGTATGGAATTGTTTAGAAATGGTGCACAGTAGAAGGAATGAGAACTCCAACAATACGTATGATCCATATAGTAAGAAGGGTCATATAATTCATGGTATTAAGCAAACATATAGAAACTAAATATCCTCCCATGTATTATCATCATATGAATAAATAGTATCATGCGTTAATAAGATCAATAACGAATTCTCTGAATCCTATGGCATTGAAGTAAATCCCGAGAAGAAAAGGATGGTAGAAAGAAATATGGATAAAGGGAATAAGGGAATAGAGGATTTTCAAATATTTGATAAATGTAGAATGAATTACCTAGGTAAATTCTTTATGGGATTCAGAGTTTGTTATAAGTTTGAAGAAAATAGACACCAATTACGTGATTTCATGGGTAAGAAAAAGTTCTCAAATGTAAAATGCTTCATCTTCACGGTGTTGACACACTACGCGAATCAATATCCCATTCATAAGAGTATACCGCAAATGATGTTATTGGATAACAATCATGTTATGATACTACCTTAGATGAAGAATAATGAATAGTGTTATTATCTTGTTATTATAGAATTATTTCATCTGAGTGTTGTATCAATAGTATACCGGTTACATGAATTATAGAGATAAATAAGGATTGTACTGCAGTACTATTTTATTTAGGAGTTGAGATTATATGGTTTTATGAAAAGCAACTTAATAGTAAGCTACACATTTTAGAAGATAAATGGTTGAAGGAAAGGTAGTTCTTAATATGGACATAGTAATGAGGTAGTGATTTTGGAATAAGAGATTGTTGATTTTGTTAATTCAGGATGTTGTGGTGTTGTAATAGAATACACGATGAAGGCGTTCACATGTTATTACCTGGAAAAAAGGATCATCATTATGTTTAAATTCCATATAAACTTTGCATTGAGAGTTTGGATATGTGTATTTTTGATAATTCTAATGGTTGTAATGGATTAAGTTTGAAATTGGATACTATTGTTAAGGTTATTTTTGGATTTCCATAAAAATGACAACACGGAGGTCGGGCAGCAACCCATCACGTCCAGCAAGGCCGCAAGACTTTAATCTACAACCGAAGGGAGGAAAGGGTGTATCACCTATCACTGACCCATGTGATGTCTTTTAATTAATAATGTAGTTTTTTAAAGGATTTGATATGCGAATTATAAATACATTATTTTTGGAACCATATATGATTAGGATAAATAGATTATTATTTTTTGAAATATTTTAGATTAAAAGATGAATTTTTGGTAGGAATTAGTTAAAAGATGAAACTATACTTTTCAATCATATATATATATATATCCTCTTATTTTATGGACAAATTAATTATTATACTTTATGGTATGGATCTTAAAACCAAAAATTTTTCATCCTATTACCTTACGTTTTGTTGACTTGATGGTATTTTAAATCATCATAGATTGGTGGCTTTAAGGACCACAATTATAAAATTGATTATGATTGATAACCTCAATCACTCACTATTAATATTTACATTTTTCTCTAATTATGTACCTCTTATTTCCACCAATGTTCTTCTAATAGAGATCATAATTTGGTGATGACTTTTTCATTCCCCTTTTCCTCTTACTAAGACTAAATTTAATTTTCCCAATTTCTGATGTGGGTTTTCTCACAATGGGTTTTTCTATTTTCAACCTTTTATTTTCAAATTTTTTTCCAAATTGCGAGGATGAAAGTTATTGAAAGAGGGAAGAATGTAACACCCCAAGATTTTATAGCATGTTATTTCTTCAATGTAATGCGATAACTTGCACTACACGCAACACTGAGTTCAAGCGCATCACGAATTACCAAACTAACTGTTCAAAAGCGGTTATGAATAGTATTAACTGAATTTTGAACATTATATAAACCTTATAATTTTAGAATCTTTATTATTAGGTTCTTAGAAATAATGTAAGAACAAAGTCATTTTTTCAGATAAAAGAATTATTTTTCAAAAAATGCAATTTTACAGCCTTTTAATGGATAACCCTTTATTAAATCCTATATTTGAGACTTTTATATATTTAATTTGACACAATAAACTTTTTCTGTAGAATAGAGACATTAGAATTTAGTTTCAATAAATTTCTGGTGTTTTTCTGATAACAATAATATTTAGGTGAATAGTGAAAAATACTATATTTTAACTGAAAACAACTCTTTTAATAAAAATAATTTATAGTTTTGAATTTTAGAATTTAATGTTCTTGAAGTATAATTAGTTATATTTTTACCCTTTAATCCAATTTTGGTCATTTTTATTAATTTCACATTGAAATTATATATAAACAAGTGTCAATATTTTGATAGTTAGTGTTTCTCAAAAACACGTTATTTTTTTGACAAAGATAATTAATTTTGAATTAATAAATGAAACTTATATATTTTGAATTTGGTAAAATAGACATTATTTTTTGATCCTGAATATTTAAATTAGCATAGGGGGATTTTCTGGTATTTTTCTGAAAACGTTCAATTTTTTATGAATAGTGAAAAAATGAGTTATCCTTTAAAACCAAATTTTATTTAAATAATTTAATATTTTATTTAAATTTATTTTAGGTAAAAATAGATATATAATATCTATATAAGTTCAATTTAATTCATTATAGTCAATTTATAATAATTTTAGATATATAAAAAATTTATAGAACTTTTCACCGTCTTTTACCCACCTCCTAGAAGAATTTCTGAATTCACATAAAACATAAATTTACCGCTTATGTTAGTATAATTTTAAGAATCTGAGAGACATAGTTGATATTATTAAGTAATATTTGGTTCAATATGTTAAAAATAATTTTTAGAGATTAGTAACATTTTAGTTTTATTTACCACGATTAAAAGTAAATAGGGTAATAAAGGGTAAATGATATTATTATTACCCTAACACATGTAATAATTCGATTGGATAAGTGTAATTTGACCATAAAACCCCTTAAGAGTAAAATATGACCATTTAGATCCACTTGGTTTAGATTAAGACATTTATTATTATTTTATTTAAGGAAGAGTTAAAAGAGATAAAATCAATGTTTAATAACTAAATAATTTTTAATATAGGGTTATATATAAGATAAATTTTACTATAAATTATAATTATAAAGATAAAATTATTTCCTAAATAATTGAATATTATTTATAATTATTAGATATTAAAAAATTAAATTTATTAAATACACGATGATGATGAAGTAATTACATTATTAATTAAAGAATGAAATAAATGGTATTATAAATATTAAAATAAACAAAATATCAAAGTTTATATGACATAAACGAATTTTTTAGGTGAAAATGACATGTAAGGATTGATTCAATATATATGTTTTTGAAGTAATCATGCAGTAATTAGTTTAACAAAAAACAAATACCAAATAGTGTCAAAATTGACATAAAATAGTTTTTTAAAAAAATATTATATTATTAATTGATATAACGGTCCTAAAAATATAAGGATTGGCCAGAATACTTATATAATAATATATATTACAGTAATGAACCAATTGGGGTTCTATTAGTAGTGTATATTATGTTTATTAACCATATAGTGTAAGAATACAAGAATACACGGTAAAAGTTAAATTATTTAACTTAGAGTTAAATCTATATGATAAGGATTAAATGGTAACCTAAACATATATAAAACCTATTGGTTGAGAGAATTGCGACCCATACCCACCCGAGTCTTAACATAAGTCACTTTTGAGCCATTATAAACTGAATATTAATTTATTATAAAAAAAATATTTCGTTTTTTCAAAGGAGCTCCTCACCCTTCTTATAAAAGAGAACTTCCACTTCACTCAAATTCACACCTCCAATGCCATTTTTCTCGGCCAATACCTTCCAAAATATCTTCCTAACTATAATAAATTAATCCTAGAGGCCTTAAATTTATCAAAAATCCATCCTAAGGATCCATTTGTATCAAATCAAAAGGAAAAACATGAAGAAGAGGTAATGATTTCACCACCCACTTTCATGTTCTCTTATTCTTCCACTTACTATTTATTTATTGTTTCCATTCTAAAATAATATCTCAACTATCATATATATACTCTGATGTTATTATAAATATGGAATAACTATATTAATTATTCTATCCATCTTATGAATGAAAATTTCACCATGAGTGTGTGTATACGGCATACCTTCTCCACGTCGTGGTGTAATTTGTTAGTCAACACTATATTACTTGGATGTATATAATGATCGGTAATATGTATATAAATAATCAAAATAACATGCTAATGTATCTGTAAAATTAATATATCATCAAATTCCACACCATTTAGGAAATGATATTGTCGCTCGTGCGTACGTACGGATTACCGTCTCCATGACGCGATGAGATTAATTTCCACGTTCCCCATTAATCAACGATTATAATAATATATATTACTGATAAGTATGTAATATATGACATAATATGCTAATAAATAAATAAATATATATATATATATATTTATATATATGTATGTATTAAATATATCTTATTCACTTAGTTCTGTTTAATACGATACGAAAACAGAGACAACGTTTATGCGTACGTACGGACTACCGTCTCCATAAACTATATTTTTAATTTCATATATATATCTATTTTACATATTTATATTTTAAATATATATGATATATAAATCATGTTTTATATTCTGGATGTATTTAAATCTTGATCTAAGTCATACAATCATGATTAACAAGTTAAAATGCATACGATAAAGAAAGCGATTATTACCTGAAATTTTTACTTATCATGGAAGTTTTTATTAAATGGGTAGTATAAAGTCATAAATGAATCATTTACAATATTGTAAATATTAATATGGTTCTGGTATAATTTAATAACATACTACGATCTTCATACAGGAGGTTAATCGTACCCTCGACTAAAGAAAAGTGAAAGGTAAGGGGTTTTCATCTCATTCCTTATTCCCATGAGATTCATGCCATATTGCCACTATTACCTTTTGTATGGTCTATTTACTACCCATAATTGTATTCATTGTGTAATAAAATTTAATTTATGAGTATTTACATATTTATTGTAGAATACCTCTTTCATGGGGTGTTTGTTTCATAAGTTTCCAAATTGGTAAGGGTTAATTTCACAATCTCTTTACTATCCGAGGTTGTTTTTACGTAAGAATATACTATTACATATTTATTACCTATGTTCATGTATCACGGAAGAGTTTTCTAAGGGATTCTTTTAAGGTAATTTTTTGTACTAAAACAACATTTTAAATGTTTTAAATATTTATTCCTCTAAACCATTCTCATTAATTTCCATGTTTTCAAAATAGTTTTTAAGGATTTATTTATATGGACATGAATGTTTTTAAAATGTTAATTCCTTTAAAACGTTTCAAAGTGGTATGGGACACTTTTATCCAAAAAATGTCTTTAAATATCTTCCTTTATAAATTGTGTGACTTTTAATGTTTTCATGAAAAATAGATATTTCTCTCAAGAGTTTCAGAAATCATTTTCATATATGTCAACATCATTTGATGGATTTTAAACTTCTTTGAAGATGATTTATTATGATAAAAATATTCCATATTGTATTGAATATATGATAGACTTAGGATGTGTTATATTTATACCATTCATGGTTTATGGATAAAGTATTGACATTTCGTTTTATAGTTTTAATATGAATGTTTATGTTATGTTTAAACCATTTCATATGAGGAATGCATTGGACTTAGTAAGTGATAGGTGGAGCCTGGTATAGCTGCTCAATGCATCGATAGGTCTCATGAGACGAACTAGTGTCTTAGAACAAGGAGTAGAGAAAATCTTATATGTAGTGTTGGAACAAAGCCTTGACTATGTGGTTATGATAGTCTGGAATTATGCATTCCATCATTATGAAAGTAGCTATTCATATTGCATGTGATTATTCGAATAGTAGAGTATGCATGTGAGTAAGTACGTTGCATTATTTCATGTTTTCCATATTATGATGATGTTTATGTTGAAAAGTCATTTGTTTTAGTTTTATACATTGCCTTAAATGTTTATGCTTATTTATGAATATTTTTTTATTTCTTACCCTTACTGAGCATTTGAGATCACCTCTTTCTATATTTTATTTTTCCCAGGATTCCAAGAAGTTTATTGTGATTGATATGCTAGGTTAATACAATGGAATAATGGCATTCATAAATGATTATTTATGTTTTTTGTTAATATGTGTAATTTAATATTCATGTATGTAATATATTTTCCAAGACTGCAAAACTGATTTGTCCATCAGGACATGTTTCCTTATAATCATTTCAATGTATTAAAATAATGCACCGACTCTCGGTAACTAGGGTTGGGGCGTTATAGATGGTATTAGAGGAAGTTTAGAAGTAAACATTGAATCTAAATTTAGATAAACTCTGATTAGAGAACCTAGACATAAGATTGAATTTAAGGATTAGTCTAGAATAAGTTCCTAGAATTTTGGTAATGTATAGATTTTGTGAGTTTTCTATGAAAATACACCCCTGTCTGAATACGAGCAAGAAGAGGTGGCTCTGGCACAGATGTATCTAGGGGTAAAACCCGAAAACACCGCTATGAGCTAGACTCGAATGGGTACTAGTGCACGACAATGGGCCTTCCTACACTCTTGGTTTTAACACTCCTGGGGGATATACTTAGGATAATTCTTGTTTTCCTTACAAACCACTATGAAGGGTTTTTGAGTATATACCTCCTCAAATAAAACATTTTTGTAATTATGGGTTATATCCATAAACTGTTTAATTTATGTTATATATTTTACATGTTTGGAATTATGAATTGTGATTCATAAACTGACCTTGTGTATGCCATTGTTTAGAAATGGCGTGCATTAGAAGGAATGAGCACTCCATCAATATGTATGGTCCTAAGAGTAAGAAGGTTCATATCTTTCATGGTATTAAGCCAACATTTAGAAAGGAAATATCCTCCCGTGTATTATCATCATATGAATAAATAGTATCATGTGTTAATAAGATCAATAATGAATTCCCTGAATCCTATGGATTTGAAGGGAAGCCAGAGAAGAAAAGAATGGTAGAAAGAAATATGGATAAATGAAATAAGGGAAAGAAGGATTTTCCAATATGTGATAAGTGTGGAATGAATCACCTGGGTAAATTCTTGAAGGGAATGAGTGTTTTTAATAATTGTGGATAAAAAGGACACTAAGTACGTGATTTCAAGGGTAAGAAAACGTTTTCAAATGTAAAATGCTTCATCAACAAAGCGTTGAGACACTACTTGAATCAATGTCCCATTCATAAGTGTATACCACACATGATGTTATTGGATAATAATAAAGTTATGATACTACCTTAGATGAAGAAGAATGACTAGTGTTATTATGTTGTTATTATATAATTATTTCATTTGAGTGTTGTATCAACAGTATACTGGTTACGTGAATTATGGAGATAAATAAGGATTGTACTATAGTACTATTTTATTTAGGAGTTGAGATTATATGGTTTTAAAAAAAGTGACTTAATAGTAAGATACACTTTTTAAAAGATAAATGGTTGAAGGAAAGATAATCCTTAATATGGTCCTGATAATGAGGAAGTGATTTTGGAATAAGAGATGGTTGATTTTGTTAATTTAGGATGTTGTGGTGTTGTAAAAGAATACACGATGAAGGCATTCACATGTTATTACATGGAAAAAAGGATCCTCATTATGTTTAACTTCCTTATAAACATTGTATTGAGCGTTTGGATAGAATTATTTTGGATAATTCTAAAGGTTTTAATGGATTACGTTTGAAATTGGATACTATTGTTAAGGTTATTTTTGGATTTCCATAAAAAGAACAACACAGACGTCAGGAGGCAACCCATCTTGTCCGGTAAGGCCATGAGACTTGAACCTACAACCAAAGGGAGGCAAGGGTGTATCACCTATCACTGACCCACGGGATGTCCAGGATTGAATATCATAGTTTTTTTAAAGGGTTTGAGATGTCAATTATAAATTCATTATTTTTTGAACCCTATACGATTAGGATAAATATAAAAAAAAATTTCAAATATTTTAGAGTGAAAGATGAATTTGTGGTCAGAATTAGTTGAAGGATGAAACTCTACTTTTCAAGTATGTATATATATATATATATATCCTCCTATCTTATGGATAAATTAATTATTATACATTAGGGTAGGGATCTTGAAACAAAAACTTTCTTATCCTAATACCTTACATTTTGTTGAACCGATAGTATTTTAAATCATAATATATTTGTGGGTTTGAGGCCAACAATTCTACAATTGTTTGTGATTGATAACAGCAAACACTCCCTATTAATATTTACAATATTCCTCTAATTATGTGTCTCTAATTTACACCAATCTTCTCTTAATCGAGATCATAATTTGGTGATGACTTTTTTATTCCCCCATTCCACATATTAAGTCTAAATTTGTTTAACCCAATTTATGATGTATGTTTTCCCACATAGGTATTTTCTATTTTCAGCATTTATTTTCGAAAAATAATTTCAAATTGCGGGGAAGTAATTTATTGAAGGAGGGAAGAAGGTAACACCCCAAGATTTCATAGTACGTTATTTCATCAATGTAATTCAACAACTTTCACTACATGCAACATTGAGTTCAAGAGCATCACGACTTACCAAACTAGTTGTTCAAAAGCAGTTATGAATAGTATTAACTGAATTTTGAAGATTATATAATCATTATAATTTTTGTATCTATATTGTTATTTTCATAGGAATAATGTAATAACAAATTCATTTTTTCAGATAAAATAAATATTTTTCAAAAAATGGAATTTTAAAACCTTTTAATGGCGAACCCTTTTAATATCCAATATTTTCTTACCCTTATAGAGCATTTGAGCTCACCCCTCCTATGTTTTATTTTTTCCAGGATTCCAAGAAGTGTATTGTGATTGATATATAGGGTTAATCGAAGAAAATAATGGTGTTCATAAAGGATTATTTATGTTGTTTTGTATATTATAAAGTGCAATGTAACATTCATGTATGTAATCTATTTTCCAAAACTGCTAAACTGATCTGTCCTTTGGGATCTGATTCCCTATAATCATGCAAATGTATTAAAATAATGCACCGACTCTGGGAAACTGGGGTTGGGGCGTTACAAAGGGAGTAGATTCATGTGGTCAAAGAGTGTGACCCAAGGGCTCTATGATTGATTATATGTATGGTATGTGTCTATTACATGCTGCTATATTAATAAACATAGGATGTAATCATTCATTATTTCCATGAATCTTGATCAAGGCCTAGAGATTCTAGTTAAACTATTGACTTGAACCTTGTTTCTAGAGACACCATTGGGAGGGGACTCAATAATCACAATTACGAAGATAGTGTGATTTGACCCTTGATGAGAGCATCTTGGGTGGTAACTCTTAGTGGCATCATTGAGGCCTTACGACATTAGTTTGGTTATGGATTGAATATCCACAGTTCATACTCAGATTGATTTTATACAGGAAAAATGTTGTTGTTTATCATCAACACTGGAATGGGGGTTTTCTTCGTTGATAAAAAAGGAAACCTAGGAATCACAGGATAAACTCATGCATAGGAGGGTGTAGTCTATCAAACTTGATTCGGCAAACCTTACCCTCGTGGAAGCAGGAGTATTGGGTTTTCACTTCCCAGCAGGAGTGGAAGAGTGTGGGGACATATTTTCCAAAAACAATCTGGGATTACCTCTCCTATGGGATAGGGACATGTCCTTTGGATCTGTACTACCAGATTTTTGAACCAGATATCTCCAGAGTAGTGGAACCCTATCCATATTTGAGGAATAAGGGGGATCCTTTCCTATGAATGGTGAATTTCAAACAGAGATTTTAAAAGATGAGACAGTGATGCTGGCTAGATTTCCTCTCGGACTATGACATTGAGATTGTCTATACTCCTAGGAAGGGAAACATTGTAGTAGACACACTCAGCTGGAGCTCTGGTATACAACTATTGAGTGAGGCATCAGAGTAGATAGTTGCGCTATGGATATCCTCCATGGATAATGACGGATCATCTTACCTCTAGTCTATGACTATCACACCCCCCCAAATTATACCCCTAATTCAGATGGCATAGCTTGAGATGATGACTGTGAGGCCTGACATGCTCAAATATCCTCAGGACGGTCTCCTGAAGGATTTTTTGAAGGTGGGGAGCACATCATCCCCTTCATAGGATGCAATATAGTACTAGAGATTCTACGGAAGGTGATGTTGAGGGAGATCCATACATCCCCTTTAATGGTACATCCTGGGTTGGCAATGATGTACCTGGACCTCTGGCATCAATACTGATTGCTAGGTATGAAGGAATTAGTGGATGATTTTGTATCATGATTCCTCACTTGTTAGCAGGTGAAACTTCTCAGATCAGGAAGATGTATTATACCGAAAAGAGGAGGGAGACCGTGTCTTCCTACAGTTCTCACCTCGATAAGGTTTGTGGATATTTGTTTGGGGAAGTAAGTTATATCTAGGTTCATCGGACCTTTTTAGGTTCCCAGAATAATGATTGAGGTGGTTTACCATCTATCTCTTTCCCCACAAATAAACCGAGTGCAAAATTATTTCCACGTTTTGCAATTGTGTAGATGCGTGCATGATCCATTGGATGTTATCAACTAGGGTGAGTTGAGCTTTGATGATGGGGTGACTTCTACGGAGTTCCTAGTGGTGATATAGGATCGATTGGATAGAGTCCTTAGTGGATGTTTGATCCCTCTTGGGAATGTTCGGTAGTAGTATGAGGACCTCCAGGAGAGAACATGGTAGTGAGAGGCTCAGATTCAAGCTCAGTACCCTCATTTATTTGATTTTCCTTTCTTTTTGATTTTTGGGACCTAAAGTCCTAAGTTGGGGAGAATGTAATGGCCCAGAATATCCATATAATTTTTTTATATAGAATTATTTAGAGACATAAAAATCTAACAGCATATGAATCTGAGGCTTTGAGTTCCAGAAATGATCCGTCGAAGTTTTGTAAATCATTAATTATCACATGTAAGCATTTTTCCTAAAAACGTGGAATTAATCATAAACAGTTTCCCAGAATAGAAATCTGAAGGTAGCCTTTCATTTAGGATGGTAGTTTTACCATAGGAAATACATAAGATTAGTCGGTGCAGGCCTCCAATGGGAAAACCCAAAAATTGAATAATCATAAATAAAATTATTAAATAAAATTATTTTATTTTTCAAATGCTTATTACTCACGAGAAGTTACTCAGATTAAAAATATGAGACTAATTCTAAACTCATGAGTGTATACTCTCTTTAGGAAGATACTAATATTGGACGGCTCATGCCACCAGTGAAAGTTAGTTTCTAGCCGTAAATAAAATAATTAAGTGACAATTATTTTATTATAATATCCATCACTTCTAAATGGTAACTCAGATGGGAAATTCGAGAGTAATGTCGATTTTTTTGGGGAATGATATCCTTATGTAGAGCATAAAATTGACTGTCGTGGGTTGAGGGTGAATATAAATAATTTTTTAGACACTTTTTACGGTACGTTCAGTAAACACATGAGTGACATTTTCTAACTTTTTAACCTGTGTTCAGATTAAAAATCCAAGGGCACCGTTGAATACGTAGTGCTGGGATTCTATTATGTGTGAATTTACTTTGACTATAGTATGTCTGGAGAAAAAGTAATGTTTTACAACATTTTAAATGAAGTAAAATAAATGAACTTTATTATTTTATTTTCTCTCATATCCTCCAACGAACAGGAGGAGTCTGGTACCCGCAATTTTTCAAGACAATAAATTGCTTGATCTATGAAATTGTAGGGAAATTAGGAAGGTTCATAATAAATGAGACCCCTTTAAATACCCAGGTCATTACTTATACTCCCCTATCCTATTTATATGGAGCTTTGGGAGGGGTATAGACACAGCATCACAAATAGTGAAGTACTGAAGGAGCACTTCCACACCGAGCACATAGAAGACGTAGTCAAACCCAAAAGGAGGTGATGGGTGACACAAAACCCCAAACCGGAGGAATATGTATGAGCGGTGTCATTGGAAGCCCATTTTGGTAATGAAGTACACCGACCCACCTTCATGCATGCACATTTATCTGATCAATCAATGTAGGGGGTTTATTTATTTACAAATTTTAAATAATTTTTTCCTTCCCTGTTCATCAATAATATGAACAACGCTGAAAAAACATCTAATGGGTTGATCTGTGATTCATTCATTTTTTTGGGAGGTTATTTTGGGGTATCTTTTCATGGTTTTACTTGTAGATTAATTAAATTGATTATAAAATCCTTAATCTGCCCTCATGTTTAGGAGTAAAATGCGGAGGGTGTGGGCCTAACAAACCTGGCCCAAACCCTCAGCTATCCTGCTATCCTTGCATCTCCATTGAGGACTGCCAGTTCAGTGACACAAACCAGCTATGAGGAAGCTTGAAATGATGAACTCCGCAAGAGGATGTTGCGGCAAAATGCCATAGAAGTCAACAGAAAATCTGAAATAGGTCGTCCTAAGAGGAGGTGCGGCGCGCCATCGCTCGCCGCCAGTGTGCAAGGGGTCATGGATCAAAAATTGTGGCAGTAGGAGAAGGTGGTTGGCTCATTATCCAGTCATGGAAGGGAAGGGTGGCACGCCGTCATGTGCCATCGTTGAGCAGGAATCCACTACCTAAGATTCGATGGAGAAATCCAAACCCGCTCCTCCGGTGGGTTCCGCGGCGACTGGGCAGTGCCCACATAGTACTGCAACTTCAAAGTTCGAATGGCCTTTTGAAATTTTGGATTCCGAGGGAGCAGCTCCCCCGAGATGCCAGGTGGAATCCCAATGGGCCACACCCTATGTGGCCAGGCCGACTTCCTACGGGGTGAGCTATCTGCCTAGCGAGCCGGGACGCCGCCCAGCTGGCCGGGCCACAGCCAGCTGGCCGATTCGCATGCCTAGAGAGGTGCTGCCAGTGAGCTGTGTCACTACCCAGAGGGATGGGCCTCCCATACGTGTCAACATGTATAGGTCGGGGGCCCTTGCAGGCCTCCCCCATTGCGGGTTGGACCCGACCTCTACTCAGTGGGCTGATTCTGCCGCGGGCCATCCTAGACCGCGTCGGGCAGGGTCAGTCCGACTGGGTCGGTCTAGACCTGGGTCCAGAACACTTGAAGGGCCTTATACGGGGAATCAGAAATCTATTTGATGAACCGTATACAGTGCAGGGATACATGGTGAGATGAGGTTCTTTTTACTCACTCAATTAGAGTTTTGGAGAAACATGGTGTATGACAAGATTGGATCTCACCTGAATCCAACCAGGCCCTCAGCACTAAAATTACATTAATGCACATACTGGGTGTCCGATTAACGTGTTGTCTATTGCGTTGGAACCCTTATGATGTGGAGAATAATCTGGTTACTACTACACAAGGCTTTGTTCTAGTTTTAGTATTACTGATCAATTGATGAGCAGTTCTCCCAAGGGCTCTATGTACGTAACCATGGCACTGGCTGAGACTTGACGAGTACTGATTTTTTGACTATGTGTGACTTGATGGCCTAGTAGGGAGCGCCTTTGTGGGATGTGGTAGACCCATGGAACTCAATAAGAGGAGTACCTTAGTAGGGCATAGTAAAAATCACATATATGTGATGCGGCAGACCCATGTTAAATGATAGGATGAGTACCTCAACCGGCCATGGTGGGGAGTACCTCTATGTGACGCGGCTGACCCACGTTACTCGACTGGTGTAGTACCTTAGCAGGCCATGGTGGGGAGCACCTCTGTGTGATGCAGTAGACCAATGGTACCTGACAGGATGAGTACCTAAGAATTCCATGGTTAGTGGGAAGCACCTCTGTGTGATGTGGAAGATTCACTATATTGGATAGAGGAGTAGTTCTCTAGCAGCACATGTGTTCTACATTGTGACTAGGGATGTAACTCATTACTATCCCAAGAAAATCCCATGGCAGGATATCAATATTTATAGTGATCTTGTGTGGGTTAGCATCATAATCTTGTTTCTCTATGTTGTATACCTGGTTGAGATGAGCCTTACATGTGTTGTATTTATATCTTCATGGTGTTACCTATGTGGTACTTCTACATTCGTGGTGTTTCCATTGTGTTATAATTCCCTTAGAAATGATAATAGTATATCATGATAACATAGGTATATGAATGGGCATATACCTAAGTAGATTTGAATTCTTGCTTTGTGGTTTTTCCACTATGGAACTTTAGGAGACCTATGGGGTCTCGGGGTCCCTACCGAGTATCATTATACTCACCCATGCATGGGATTTTCCCTCACCTTGTTGCGTGTTTGTACATGATTAAAGTAAATCCTTTCTCATTATAGGGATACACATATCTATTGCTAGTCACCTACCTGAGGCCTATAGACGGCGGGCATAGGGTAGTCACGACATGGGCCCCTGGGGGACGGGTCATAACAATAGGATCTTTATGTATAAATATATAAATCTTACATGTTCTTGTTAAATTATTCGTTTGGATCCATATTAAGAAATGACTATTAGATATTCAGTCTATCTTTTGACAAGACTCTTATGTTTTCAATATTTCTAAGGAAAATACTCTAATGTACTGAATCTATCTATGGAAATGACACCTTCATATTAAATCAATATAAAATCATTATATTTAATGAATCCATCTAAGGAAAAACTATTATGTGATAAATCTATCTAAGGAGGAGACTCTTATGTATTGAATTATATTAAATGAAATGACACATATATACTAAAATGATTTTAGAATTTACCATAACATTTTTAGATAAAAAACATTACGGAATGCTTTAAAATTAAATTTTTTTATCTTGATGTATTCAAATTTAAAATATATTCAATGAGTTATTATTATTTAATATTTATTAGATGTTTTTTGTCATATATTAATAATATAAATTTTTATGATCATTTAAAATGGATTGAAAATTATAATTCAATAGTATATTTTATAGAAGAAAAAAACCTTTGTTAATGGATAAAAGTGTAACACCTTGACCAATATTACATGAATGATGTCCATGTGGGGGATGTTACATGAACTTAAGGAAAACTCCACATACACAACAAGATTTCATTTAGATTATATGGCTGAAATATCATGGGTAAATTATTTACATAAATGTAGATATCGATATTAATACTCAAACCTACTAAAAATAATGCACGACCTATCCAAATAAAAAACATCCAAAACATATTTAAAAATAAATTGGGATATAAAAGGTCCCTTGCAATTAATAATTACCAGAATTAAACATTGAATATGAAGAATAAAAATATGTATGTGAAGTAAAAATAGATAATAATTAAATAAAATATGAATTATATAAGTAGAAGACAATTTAATTGTACATGTGATAAATAATTCGTAAAAACAAAATCAACCCAGCTCTAGACCAACTCACATAATTATCCTACTAAATCCCCAACATCTATAACAAGTTAATTTAACTACTTTTCAATTTTTTTTGATACTTATTCCTTGATAGAAAACATAATGAGATAATAATTTACATAGAAACCCTTTTTGTGTACTTAGGTGGGGGTGAGTCTGAAAACCTAGTTGGAATACCCCATGTTTCAATAATATTATATAATGTTATGATAATTTAAGTTAACATTCAATATATATATTTTGTATAAGTATTTCACATGCAATGTAACAACACATAAAAAATATTTACAATTCACACAATGGTATAATATTTTAATCATTTTTTGTTATCCAGGATACAATGACATCTGAGTATACATGTCATAGATCTATTACAATAGGAATAGAGTTATTTCATTCCATATAATATGACCCATACGTTAATTTTTATGGTATTTTGTCTACCTAAGTCACAACCTATGCATGAAGATCAACTATAATGAATCATCTAAGACATTGTCACTACCCTCACATTCTGGGTAGGCCTCATCTCGAACCTATGTTACATCATACCAAGTCTAAACCACTATCATATATCAATTTTACAATTCACAAAATGTTGGTGGATTCATACACTCTCACTCAACAAGGTCCCTTCCAGTATCATCTCACTCTGCGAAATCCATGCCATGAGATATTGACTGCAACCCTCTCACACAGGGCGGTGTATCATAATACATTATACTATTCCCTTAAACTCATTATAGGTCCTTTTTACACATCCAGATACATATCACATAAATAAAGGTTAAAACAATTTGTTAAAATATACAAACAATAGAAAGAAATCCTGGTGTCCTCACACACAACAACAACAACAACAGAAATATCTTGTGACCCATATAACATGTTAGGTCAAAACCTTTGATGTTAGATTTTCTCGGGGATGAATTTAAATGATTAAAAAATTAATCAATATAACATAATTATTAAATTTAATTAAATATGTCACTCAGAAGAAGAAACATAATAAGAAATCTTCGAATCTTATAGCAGTCCGCTCAAAATTGGATCTAGTCCACTCGTATAGCTCTATACAAGGAGAGAGATATATTATAAACTTTTATTATTTTTTAAGGAATATAATAACCCAATTAAATCAAAAAAATCAATTATAGGTATAACTATGACACTTTTATTTTTTATGGGTACTTAAAAACCAATTATGACACTAAATTTATATTAAGGGAGTCACAACCTAAATGGTCCTGACATTCTAATCTTGAAGTCGCAACCCAAAGAATAAGAATGAACGAATTGGAGTTTAATTGTATAAAATGAATGTTAAAGAACATGAGAGATATTTTTTTTATTTTTATATATGTAATAACATAATAATATAGAATACGAAGGAGATAATCATAATGCATGGTTTTGAATATCGAATCAAGATGAATTTTCATAGTAATAGTAGAAGTTTTTGAATTTTTTGTTCAATAATTAAAAATCATTCTATTGGATGAAAACTAGACCCTATAATATAGGTTTGGAACATAAATTCATGGTTTAGATTACACAATGTAAATGTAAAATATTATTGTATCATAACTCGTATATTTTCAATGTGTCTTGTTGAATTTAAATACGTTCTATTAAAACTAACAGTCCAGTCTCCGACTAGATAAATTAATTCAAATTCATACTTGATAATTTAAGAGATATAAAATTAACATTCTAGAAAAATCATTAAGAAAATTGGTTAAAGTGTTTTAAAATATATTCTAATTAAATAAAATATGATTTATTTAGTTACTAATTCATGTAGTCTTCAAAATAATAGGTCAAATAAATCCTAAAATTTTTAAAAGATAACTTTTTTTGGTAATTTAAATTTCTACGATTATTTTTAACTTCATGCATAGATTAATTAATTTCAATTTCATAAAACATCCTTAAAAATGTCAAATTAAAAAAAAGTTAGCTATAAAAGATTAAATAATCTATAAATATTTATAATATATACTTACTAATAAAGAATAAATTTTTAAAAAATAATATATTTTAAAAACACTAAACAATTGCATGAGGATTATATATAATAAATATGGATGTTTGAAACTATTAAATTACATATTAAAATTGATTTAAATATAGAAAAAATCATATAATAAGAAAATTTTATATGATATCTCATTAAAAAAATCAAAATTATAACAAAATAAATTAACTATTGAAAAAATGTGCGATCCAAGTGACTATGTGGTATATGGATAATAGTTGGTTAAATTAGAATGATGTAAAAGGGTTTGGATGGATCATATGATGGTAAATCGGTATACAGACTATTTAAGTATTATAACACGTGGCCCCCTATGTCACAGTAGGGAGTATAGTCCGTAAAATTTCAACAAGTGGAAGGTTCACTTAATATGTCATTATATGATAGCTTGCTTTCTTACTGTAGGTTCCTATATACACTTTTCCTAGGGTTGAGAAATAATCATGGTGTGACATCAACGTATCATGCAGTCACTCATAAAAATTCACATGCATTAATAGAATGAAAACACATATTCAAAAAAAATAACACATATAATAAATTTAAAATAACACATGAGGTCACATTAAGAAAACCTTCTTGTCAGATTACATCATATGATTCATTTATTCTTCGGACCATATTGAATAATATAATATAAAAACAATATAAAAATCTTCATAAAACATTATAGAGATTTTTCAACTATTTAGGGTAAATAAATAAATAGAAATTTGATCGTTCCTTGTAGGTAAATGGAATATATAAAATATTGTTATATTTTATATGAAATATCACTTATAAAAATCTAATGACTACAGTTCATCATATAATAAATAGAGAGTGAGGAATTTGGGAGATATATTTCTATGAAATTATGAGTGACACTAAATATTTTTGTGAATTGAAATATTCAAAACATTGAATTTAATAAAAGGATAAAAAACTCTTAACAATCTCCCCATTCTTGAAAAATAAATAACTAGAAATATATTTTACAGAATTCTCCATGTTGTTAAAACTTTTAAAAATCCCATTATAAAAAATATAAAAAATGTAAATGGGAAAATGAACTGAGAAAATTCATTTTAAAAAAACAAAAAACCTTCATTGAAAATTAATATTATATCATGTAAACAATATTTAAAGTAGTATTTTGAAATGAAATTCTAACAAGAGAGGATCACATTTAGTTTTCTAAAACTATTAAAAATACATTAGATTGGTAAAGATATCTACCAATTGAATTTCAATTAAAATATATTCATGAATAATATTAAATTTATTAAAATAATTTCAATTAATTTTAACTGACATGCCAATATTCATAGTTATAGAAATCATTAATTTCATTTTTGAAAAAAAATTTAATATAAATATTATCATATTAAATTTGAATATTTTCAAAATAAATCTATAATGGGAAGTAATTTTTTAATAAATAATGATTGAGGGTAAAATGATTTAATAGTGATATAATCACATTAATCTATTGAAAAAGAAATATTTTTTTCTTTATTGAACTCTATGATACAAAATTCATACAATGAATGTGATAGAAACCCGAGTCACTTTTTCTATCAAGTCCAATTCTTCCAAAATCATTGTTATTATAACAAATAAAATTATAATTTTTATTTCTATATTAATATAATACACAATTAATAGATACATTAATATATCTAATATTATGTTTTATGTCCATTAAGTGAGATTAAATAGGATATGATTGGAATCTTGCATAAAAAACAATAAACATTATATTAGGAAAAGAAGTATTTAAAAACTAATCTTTCTATCATTCCCCTAAATAATTTAGAATAAATATATCTTTTATAATCATCGGAATCAAATTTATACCTAATACTAATAGGGATCATAAAAGTTTTACAAGTATTAAGACCAAACCGATTGACAAAATTTCTTCATATTTGGACAGATACAAAATTATTCCATTAATTCATTGAAAATATGATGTCTAAAAATTAATTTCAATTCACTCATAAGAATCACATCAGGTTTGATTTACATCAACTTTGAAAATTAATTTTAAATGAAATCATTTCAATATCCAAAAACAAAGTCATCTATATAAATATTAATGAAAAATATATCATTAGAAATCTAGGTAATAAATAAATTAGGATATAATTTTTCATTATAAAAATATTTCAATAGAAACAATGTATGTTTATCCTAACAACAATTACCTATTTATTAAAACCAGAAAAATTATTTGAAAACATAAAAACATGGTAAATAATTTTATCATTTTCAAAACCATATGGATGAGAAACAAAATAATTACCACAAAAAACAATTTTGGAAACATACCTTTCACATCCATTTGAAATAATATAAAACCTAGAAATGTATAAAAAGTTAAAAATTTTAAACATATTCAATTAGAAAAATTGGTAAAAAGGTATCAAAAAAATTATTCATTCATTATGAAAATAATCTTGATTAATAAGGATTTATTTATTCTTGACAACTAATCTAGTTAAATCCATCTTATTTCTAAAAATCAATTCAATTACAATAATATCTTTTTCTAAATGAGGTTTAAATAAAGTCCAATTAATATTATGAGAAAATTTATTAAGATCATTATTCATAGAAATATTCCAACTCGAATCATTTAAATCATCATTTGTACATTTAGTTACAAAATCATAATAAAACGGTAGAATTAACAAAAAAAATAAAACATAATTTCTAGGATTTAAAATAGAACCAATATTAAAAATATCATTTTGAATAAGATTATTTCATTGATTATTAAAAACTCCAAGATAGTTCATGTGGGAGTATTCTCCCCCATAATTTATAAATCATTATATTTAGAATTTTATTCACCTCTATTATAATTTATAACCTCATCCTAAAAAACATAAGAAGTTGAATGAAATTCTATGAAATTTTCATTAAAAGAAACATGAAAAAAGTCTTCAATAACCATGTATATTTTATTATAAACACTATATGTTTCACAATTATATGAAAATATAAGTAAATGTAAATAATTTCATTCTATATCAAATTTATATATATTATCCTTGAAATTAAAAATTAAAACATTATAACCAAATACTCTAAAACAAAAAACATCATCAATTTTAGCCCTGAAAAATTTATTAAGGGGTTTTATTCAAAATTTGTCTCATAATATTTATTTTTTAATATTGAATGTATTAAAAATGGTTATATCCCAAAAATATATAAGTGAGTTACATTCCCTTATAATATTTCAATGCATTTAAATATGTGTTCTATTTTTGTACTCTACAATACGAATTGTTTGGTATTCTAGAGGTAGAAATATTTTTAATATGACCACTATTTTCACAAATTATTTCAAATTATAAATTATTTAATGATAATCCATTATCACTTTGAATTGAAAAAAGTATATAATCATTTTTATTTTGATATAAATAAAAAATATAAATAAATTTTAAAAATATTTTCTTTTTATATGAATGAATAAAATACCGTGTTAATATTCTATATTAATAAATAATTAAAAAAGTATAACTCTTTCCAATATGTCTATAAATTTAGGTAGGAATAAACAAATAATGATGTAATAATTATAATGGCATTCTAGTACATATTTGATTCATATGTTTGAATGATACATTGTATTTTTTTCATTTCATGAAATTGTAAAAAACATGAGGCAATTATTTCTTCATAGTAGGTAACTATAGCATGTTATAATGTATAGAGAGATTTTATAAAATTTATCTTTCAATATTAAAAAATCACTGATGATAAAGAATGATTTCACTATTAATATTATGAAAAAACTTATCATGGTTGACTACTCTAGGAAATATTTTAATGGTACTATTCATATAGTTGAATAAATTTAGATAAACATTACATAATACTTTCAACTCCATTTTTATTATTTTTATTTAATGCTAAGAATATTTAAAAATGTGATAATCATTAAAATTCAATGTTTCAGTAGTATTCCATTATTTTTCATTCTCTTGAAAAACAAATTTATTTTATGAAAATAGTTTTTCATTATTTTCATTAAATGTTTTCCATAAATTTGTACTTTTGAAAACATAATTTTAAATTCATTCAATTTCCCTATTTAACCCAACAACAGTAAGATTTTCTCAAAAATACTCAGAATCAAAACATATAGAATAATATGCATACCCACTAAACTCATTAAAATATTCCATAAAGAATAGGTTTTCATTTTTTCAGTTTTTAAGACTCTTTACCAAAATCATAATCTTCATTATAACTCTAACTAGTTTTTAAATAATTTTTAAATTGTTTTTATAATTTTTTTAAATTATTTAGTTTTTGGATGTTAATATTGAATTGATGTTATTCATACACTAAAAAAGTATCATATTTGGTGTTATAATGTTAAATACCTTTAGTATATCACTTTTGTTTATCCTTTTGATAGTTTATTATAAATAAGTTATTGAATATTTTTATTTTTGTTATTTTATAGACTCTAGTCACAATCTGTGGTATATTATCTTTTTCATTATTCCATAGTTTAGAATAATATGAGTGAGTAGAAATAAAATTTATAAATTTGAATGTCACTCATTATGTTTTTTGAGGTATTCTCTTTGAAAATGTTTATTAGTTCCAGTTCATACTGAAGCACTGATTCAATTAATTCACAAAGGGTCTATTATATGACATTATAACATTCTTTGATGATGACATTTACTGCATGATATTTTTTTGACTGTGCTCCTAATAATCCAATAGAATGTACATTATTTTAAATTTTATCTAATATATGTCACTCAATTAACAATGATTGTGAATTTCAAGAACATCTAGTTTTGGGTTTCTTCATCAACCATATTTAAGTCATCCAAATCCCACGAGATATGATACAAAAAAACATGACTACACACACATATATTAATAGAAAAATAGAAAATATTTACTAAATATTAATTAAAAACATATTTTGAAACATAATCTCATATAAGAGTAATTTAGTTATATTCTAATAGTTTTTATGGTATGATCGCGAATGACTAGAATTCTATGAAAAACCACAAGAGGTAATCCACTACTCTATATTTTAAGTACCCATAATCATTTCCATTGAAATGATGTGAATTCTATCACGACCCTACCTCATATACATTTATTATACCCATATTAAATATCTTTCCCTAAAATATATGGTATATGAATTTTTTAATAAAATAAAATGTAAAAAAAGACTCTATAACCATGGGTGATATGTTCTTTATAATTGTTTTTTATAACAAAGAGATAAACAATATAACTAAAAATCATTAATAAGAACAACCATTGATACCATATTTGAGTATGAATGAGAATAAAAAAGTTATAATGTAATAATTATTAATTGGATCATCCTCTCATAAAAAATTTAAGGTATCAGGAAAAATAATTAAAGAGCTATATCATACTTAAGAAGTTCCACCATATGATACAAATTATTGGATAAGAAACAATGATGGTAGATGGTATTGAAGGAGCCAAATATACCTAATTAAAAATTTTATGGGGATAATAATATTGTCATTCCTAATAACGAATGTTAATATACAATGTAAAATATATATAACACTAAAAATGGTTATAGTGGTATGGTCCATTTTTTTCTTATTCTGCACGTATACCTGTATACATTTTGAGAGATTCATGTTTCACTAAACTGATTTTTGAAGGAGAATCGTAACATCAAAAAAAATTCCACTATGGATATATAACCAATTCTGCTAAATTTTTTATGGAGAGTCAAAACCCAATTAAAACACTATATTTGGACAATAGGAGTCACAAAATTAATTTTCCTAACATTAAAATCTACTAGTCATAACATTATGAAAGGGAAAGATTTTTTTGGGTAAATGAATAAATTGAAATTAAAAATGTGTGATAGTTGGGAAGGCCTATTACAAACATAATAAAACATGATTAAATAGGAGATGAAGGAGACCTAAACATGTATTGGTTAGAGAGTAATGTATCAGGATGTCCCTTCAAGTTATTAAGAGTTTTTGTGGATGTTTTTTTTCTACACTAGAAATTTTTTATAGTAGTGGAAAAGTTGATAACATAGATGTTTTTTGTACAACCCTTCATTTTACATGGTAATGATCGATTGATTATAAAAATTATGTGTTCATGAAACTCTTATCCATTAAACATGTCCTGAAGACATTAAATTAAATCATTGAAAAAAACCCAATCTCTAACTTTTTAAGGTAAATAAATTTCAAACCATATAATAATTCTACATAGAGAAATTATTGTTCCATAATATTCATATAAAACATCATCTAAATTTAAAACATAATAAGTAATTAAAACAAATTTTAATTACACGTTAAATCATTAGAAAATCCCCAGAAAATTCTCAAATAAAACCCATGAAAACTATTAGAAAACATGGCTGGTAAAAATTAAATTTCAAAAATGATTTATAATTTCTAACAATATTTAATTATTAAAATTTTATTTATACCACATTAATTTCCATAAAATTGGATGATGAAATCTTTGAAAAATATATTAATTTAAATAATTAAGATATATAAGTGGGATGAATATATGATAAATAATAAAAAATTAAACAAAAAATAAATATATTTTTTAAAAATACTAAATATTATTCATGATGATTCTATATAGTTATCTATTTTATAAATTAATAAATTAACTAAAAAACTAATAAAAATCACAGTAAATCGGATTATCAAAATTAATGAAACATATAACACGGTAAAAATTATACATTTTTGAAAAATAAATAATGTATTATATTATTCGTGATTGTAGAGTGATCATAATTTATATGACTTTCGGTTGTTTAATTCACCATGAAATCAATGTTTGTATTTAGTTTATATAATGTGTGGTCTACAAAATTATATGTCCCTAACCATAAAAATTACATAATATTGAGTTAATTCATTAATTTGACATTATTTGACACTAAGGATCTATTTAGGTTAAGATTTTTATATAATTAGGCCAATAATATTACATAAAAAATCCATATAAATACAATGTGGAAACATCCAACAGTATCCATTTCATCCATACAATAGAAACCTTTAATAACAAATGTGGTTTATTTTCATGTTTGATCATTATAAATTTTCTATAATCACATCCTTGACTCTATTATCCATTAAATCTCATGAAAAAATTTAAAAAACATGGGATGAACACAAAATGATTAGAAAAGGATATAGAATAATGAATGAAACTGTTAATCTCGAAATATTTAAAACTCTGGATTCTTTTAACAAAATCATATTTTGACACCCATAAAACATTATCTTTTTTACATACCTCATGAAAAAATATTAATACCTAAAACATCTAATCAATAATAAATAATAAAGGTTACTTATTCCATCTATATCATACGTACAATGTACCTTTCACAACCATATCAAGAGTAACCTTCCAGGTTACGTTCAGAATAACCACCAAAATATATTCCCTAAATATCTGAAGAGAAAACTAATTGTTTACCTCCATATCATTATCCAATATATTGGTGATCTATCACAAACTCACCCACCCTCACATTATCACAGATCCACCTGTATACATAAATTATTCCCACAAACCATAACATAATCATATCACATAAAACAAGTATAAAGGAAAAAATAACATTTCCACATTACAATCACAGGATATCATTTCAGGATTTTGACATAATAAATCCATTCTCAAAACCAATTTCAATACTAAAATACATGAAAATGGAATAAAATGTTAATTTTTCATTAAAAAAAATTATGAATTTTAGAGGAAGTCAAATATTAAGTATTGGTTATGGCGGTGAATATTTCATTGTTTCAAACTACATTAAAAAAAATTCATATTTTCATTTAGTAAAATGGTTCATAAAAAAATATTCCTTTTCAAAAAAATTGTGAGATATTGAAATTAAATTGGTATATTATAAACTATATAAAATAATGTGATGTATAACATCAATATATGCCTCAATGAAAAGAGATTGAGATGGATTTCCTTACCATTTTCAACTTTTAAATTATTAGCCACTAAAAATTATATCATTTTTAAAAACATTAAATAACATGATTATAGATATAATATGGATACTAAATTTCAAAGGGGTTGAATATACTATATATAATAAAGGTCGGAATCTTCACGAAATGCCACAATAAAAGAGGTTTAATATGAAATCCCTTACATGGATCCTAAATACACCCAATATAAGTGGATATTCAGTGTAATACAATCCAAGGACATTCAAACATATTCTTGGAAAAACAAAACCAATGATATGGATTTCTAACATAATTAATGGATATTAAGTTATGATTTTCCTTTTCGAGAGTCTGAATGATCACGTATAATCATTATATTTATGAATTATAAAATTAGGTTAATTTATATAATCATGATAAAAATTTTCAATTTCAAAAAACCTTTATATAACTTATTACCATGTTATCAAAATTTTATAATAATTTGTGTTAATATCGTATGTTTTGTAGATATTCGGTACTTGAGTCCAAAATGATCATGGTGTTGATTTCACTAGTCCAGGTGGTCATAATTTCATCCCCAAGATAATAATATTTAGGAAATAATAATCAATTTAATAAATCGATTATAATCTTTAAATCAAACCAATAATTTATGGTATTAAAAATGAAAAACATTATAATCATGGAGAAGGTAGGCCATATGTACGCATGAGTAACATTTCTATTTTTTCATTGATCATTATAAAAATAACATAATTTTAATTTTATCATTACATAATTATCCTGAAATTATTAAAATCAAGAAAATAATTAAATTATACTTATATATATCATAGAAGTGTTTTGGTGAATAAAAACGATCGACTCCGCTTTATGGAGGTGATAGTTCACTTGTACGCACGAATCACGTAGTTATTTTTACGTGCATGGAAGGTAAAACCCGAATTGAAACATAATTCTATTAAAATTATTAATATGTCATGAATCTCACATATAAATATTAATTCCTTCATTATAACGAATATTTTTAGACAGTAATGGAAAATGTACTAAATTTGTTCATCGTGGTTTCAATTCCCACGTACAGATGAATAAATAATTTCATTCCTATTTGATGGAAGTCAAGATGGATTTAGGGGATAATATTAAAAAAATTGAATCTTATTATATTTAGTATACTATATTTAGGATTTTAACTTCTAATTGTTATATTTAAAGAAAGTGGAAGGAAAATAAAATTGAAACTCTTAAAAGAGATATATTTTCATTGGATGATCGCTGTTATGAAAAACAACACCTATAAGAACAGTGTTATGAGAAATATAAGGCCTCAAGAATGTGTAGAGGGATTCTAGGAAGATTTTTGTGTAGATCATTAATGAATCAAAAGGATTTGTAAATGTGAGTTTTAGTGAAGGGAAGGTACATTTTTTAGGAGAGGGGAGGGAACCCTTGGAAATCATAAATTGTTAAATTAATATAAATTTCATTTCACTTCCAAATGTTCCCAAAATAATATATTTATAATATAATAAGATTTCAGGTCAAAAATCTATTATCCATTAAAAATTATACATGTTTTAATAATTTTTATCATAATCTTATGGTTTTAACCCCTTTTAATTTATACCATTTTATCAGGAAATTTACACATTGAGTTTTAAAATAACAACCAAATATTAACAGAAGCTCAATAAAAGATTCATCAACTTCATTTTATGAAATATACTACCATTTTCCCAAATAATATATTTTTATTCATTTTATTTCAGTTAATTAAATATCTTATATTTTAATATATGAATTCTCTCAATTTTAATGCTATTCATTAGATGAATTTTTTTAAAAATTCAGAACAACATGATTCCTTATAAAAAAATTTTAAATCAATATTTAAAAGACATAGTCATCCATAGTATTATTTTTGAGAATAAATTTTGTCAAATAATTTTTATTTTATTATTTAAAAGGTCATTTATTTGATTCAATAATTAATATGGCAATCACTGCATCATCAACATGTCATAATTAAATATAATTATATACTAATTATAAATTATAAATAAAATAACATTATGTTGGAAATAATTTTACCTTTATAATTAATATTTATAGTTTAATATAACAAATATATAAACCTATATTAAAAATTGTTTAGTAATAAGATTCTTGTATATAACATATTTTCCTTCAATTAAAATTAAAATTTGTAAGTGTCATAATCACACCAAAGTGGATTAAAAATGAAAATTTATTATTCCAAGTGTTTTACTGGTAGTCCATAGGTCATTCAATAAGATCATAAAACGATTTAGTTTACTTTTATATTATTATAATATTATTTTTACCCTTATATACATGATTTAACATTAAAGTGTTGTAATAAAAATAATTACTGAAATTACTATTCATCATAACCAAAACTAAAAGGGACATTTTTACATAATTCGGACCATATGATTCCAAAAATGGAATCCATTTTACCAAATTCAAATCCCAAAATTTTCATAAATTAATTAAAAATTAATTCTTGTTGTCAAATTGAAGAAAGAGGTTTGTAAAAGAAAAAAACATCAAAATATTGACATGTATTTATATAAAATTTCGATGTTAAAAACATATAAAAACAAAAATTAGATTAAATTATAAAAAATTTATTATAATTGAACATTAAACTCAATTAATAATATTATCTAACAATACATATAAATAATAAGAAAATGCAGTTTTGAATTAAATTACTATATTTTTTACTATTAATTTAAAAATGAATTTTATAAAAAAACACCCAAAATTTAAAAAATTTATATTTATATGTCCCCTTCCAAATAAGAAGTTATTTTTGTCAAATATAAAAGATAAAATTGTCAAAAAATATATTTAAAAAAGGATCACCTTTAAAAACTATTAAAACTGAATTTTTTTAAAATACTTATAATATTTGTAAAAATTCATTTTTTTTTCATATATCATATCTAGAAAACATAAAAGATGAATTTTAAAAATTACATTAGAAATTTGAAAAAATAATTTTCGTTAAATAAATATCCATAAAATGTGAATTGAATTTATAAAAAAAATTATTCTCATTTGAATTAGGTTTTCATAAAAATACATCTTTATATTCAATTTTTCATCACTAATATTTATAATAACTTTAGTAACCTATGAATCATTATATAATCATTTTAAAAAATATTTTCAAAATTTAGTTAATACTATTCATTCCCACCATTTCAATGGCTATGTGGTAATGGTAACATTTAAATAATAATATTTGTTTTTTCATTTAAGCTCGGTGTAGTGTATCATGTATGCTATTGAACATATTGTTTTCTTACTTTTGAAATTTAGTTCTCTCAAATTGAATTTGGGGTCTATAACTAAGGTATGAATTTTCAAAATTCCATTATTGAGACCCAACATCTTAAAAAGGATCAACAAAACCTCCACATTAAAAGAATGAAAAGATGTATGAAGGTCACCTGTGATAACAAATACTAGGATTCAATGTAGGAAATCATGGATACAATAGAATATATATGTATCATGTTCTCATGGAGAGTGATAGAAAATATGATCTATTGAATCTTAACAACCATAAAACCACAAACATGTGATGGGATAAAAAATATTTAATTTCATTGTTGGAAAATGTAAATGGATTTTTTTATTTTAGACCCACTTCATAAAGTTTAGGTAATATTTTAATAAATAGAAAAATAACATAAATAAATATAATTTCTTGACCTATATAGATTCATTGATTAATTAATTTCCACACCAAACTCATCTTTTATTCCAAATGATGAGTATTTATGATGAATTTTCCATACATGAAGCACTATAATAAACTAATAAAAACTCATATCATCCAAAAAAATGTGGTCAATATATTTATCCTAACTTTTATCACTAAAAAACCAAAATGATGAGTACAATATTAGTTAAATCCCCCAAAATAATAAACCATTTAATGTAACATCCCACGTAATTAATGAATAATAGATATTTTTATCTATGTCTATTAATGAATTAGATAGTATTTTAGAGGCTTAAAATGAAAATAAATCCAATCTTAAGCATGGAATACACTAATATTTTTAAAAGATTGTTTTACTGCCTTTGATGGAAAAACATTTTTGAATCTATCTTTTGACAATTTTATAAAATATGTTTTTCAAAATAAACTTATTATTTATGATTGGGACATCAAAATTTACTTTGTGTGAATTTTTGGTATTTTTCTGACAATGTTCATTTTTTAATGAATAATGAAAAATACTGCATTTTACATCAAAACTGCTTTTTAATATAATTTATTTATATGATTAGATTATCTTTTGAATTGGTTTTGAAGTAAAATTAGAATATATTTTTACCATTTAATCCAATGGTGGTCATTAGAATCAATTTCACTTTGAAATTTGACTCAAACTAGGGTCAATCTTTTGATACTTATTGTTTCATAAAAACACGCTATTTGTCATAACAGCGGGAATTATTTATTAATTTTATTAATGTGACTTATATGTTTTGAATTTTGTAAAATAGTCTTCATTTTTGAATTCGGAATATCAAATATAGCTTAGGGTGAATTTTTGGTAATTTTCTGAAAAACTTCAATTTTTGATGAATAGTGAAACCACTAAGTGGTAGTTTAAGAAACTAATTTTTCGTTCAAATGAAACTTTGCCACTTTTGTGTTTTGAATTTCAAAAATCCGACATACATGGTTGTAATTAAGAATTAAAATGTGGTTCAATGAGATTAAAATAATTTTTTGGTGAATAGAAACTTATTAAGTTTTTAATCGCGATTAGTGGTAATTAGGGTAGTTTAAGGTAAAAACAATGCTTTAATAATATAAAATGACCTAGAAACATGTCCTACCCTCATTGGTTGTGTCATGGAAGACCAAGACAAGTCATGGGTCAACTTGGGAACCCCATGGAGCCACTTTGGTTGGGAAATGACATAAATAGCTTTTTATTTAATGTTAAAGTAAAAATGACACAAACATGAGTTATTTTACGAAAACAATTTTTATATGGGGTTATACAAGTCAGAGTTTTGACTATAAATATTCATTGGAAAGATAAAAAACATTCATACATCATTGTATTTGTTTTATAATTTTTTTGACAGTAAATAAATAAATGTATTTATGACATCATGTTGATGGAGTGATGACCTAATTATTTAACGATTTAAATAAAATAGAAAGATAATGTAAAATCTATGACCTAAACATGTCAAAAACCTATTGGATGAGTGGAGTTCGAACCCTTATCACCTTATCCTCGAATTATTTCAATGTGGGACCTTACAAATTCGAAACACTTTTTAAAATAAAATAATAGTTTCATGATTTCCAAAAGTGCCCCTCCTCTCCTCTTATAAAAGGCCGCCACCTCTACCTCATTTCACACACTCATCAAGCCTTTGGCTCGGCCATACCCAGAACATTTACTCTCTACAAATCCCTCTCCTCATTCTATATGATTCCCTTTGGGCAGAATGCTATCAAAGACAGCCTTTAGTCTCAAATCAAAAGGAGTTACACTTTTAAAGGTAATTCATTCTCTCATGTTCATTTGTTTTATTTTGCTTCTCCAACCCCCTAAACTCTTTTTATTTACTTATTTTGAAACAAAAACAGTATCTTAAATATACTAGGATGTTGTTATAAGATTTATTCTAGCTACACTCTCACACAACTACATCAAATGGTTAAAGAACATACAGTTTCCGTGGATGGAGAAATTCTGCCTCCCGAAACGATGATTGTTGAATACTCATTTAACACCTTCAAAGGTGGCCATTATGATGTCACTATTTTTTTATATGATATATTATATGTTTATTCTTTCTTTAAGTTTCTCTATTTTTAATTTATGGCATACCATTATTGTTTCCATTATGGGTAAACACGATATCTTCATTTTAGGAAGTGCGGACTACCTCCCCCTGCAAGTGATTTGATTCGTTAATACCATATGTGGGATGTGTAAAGGATAAATTTAATGATATTATATATGTTATTATACTTGAATTATAATATACTCTTATATCATTATGATTCCATTCCAGAAAATACGAAATAGAAATGGAAGTAGCGTTCATGCGTATGTACGACTTACCATCTCCATGAACGGTGCATTTCATTTCTTACCTCTAAATGTGATGTAATATTATAAATACATGTATATGCTGAATATATATGATATATATGTTATACAAATAATTAATATCATTCTGGATATAATGTACCTTTGACCAAATTAACAACATTTAAGTGTAAGAAGTCTATTTTTGACTTAAGAACCAAATACCGACAAAATGAACATTATTAACTTAAATGATTACATGATGTTCATAGCATGGTATAAAAGGAATAATGAACTTGAAAAAGGTTCTTAAGAAAGTAGAGATTAACTCATGTTTATTATTCAGGAGATTAAATAATTACCGAGTCAAGTCGGACCCGAGGTATGGGACTTCATCTCAATCGCCTTTCATTGAGGCATATTTTATTTTATACACAACTTTCTCTTATACGGTGTATAAACCCCTTTGACTTTTATGTTTATCCAAAATGAATATTTTTTATACGAAGCATTTACTAAACGAAAAAAGTGAATGTTTTTGTCACACGTATGCGGCGACAACGACTTCTCCGCCGTCGTGACCGTTATTTGAGTTTCGGCTTCCTCTACAAGCCATACCTTCTTTTTAAAAGACAAATAAATACCATGTTTTACTTTTCTTTTATTTTGGTATCGAAAATGGTTTTCATAATGTCTTTATATCAATGTGTTGTATTGATATCTTATGATTGAAATGTGGGATTGTTATGTTTCCTTTATGCATGTTTTAGGTGATATGATTATGTTGAGGTTCTTGGGCATTATTATGAAGACTGGTGGTTCCATGATAAACTAAGGGCGGGTGAGCCCGATATAGCTCTCCAATGCATTGGGTAACGCGAAGGAGTGTAACGTAATGGTTTCTCCGAAGAGATTTTGGGAATATACTATGATGGGTATTCCAAACGTAACCAAGAGGGTTACTCCCTACGTAAGAATGTTATGAATGCCTCAAGTTACCTTTATGTCTTATGATTTCTATGAATTACTCATGATTTGATGAGATATGTTAATGTGCTTATGTTTTATGGGTATAGTATGATTTCATTCTTATGTATATATGTACCCATGTTTCCTTTCCATGTTTTTATAACCCATACTGAGCTTTTTATGCTCATCCCAAGTTTTTTTGAAATGATTTTCACAGGTCAAGGGAAAGGTACATGATATGATGATAGTGTCAAGGAAGTGTCAAGAAAGAATCCATGTTTTATCTTAAATATGTTTTAATTGATGGGAATGAAGAATACTATCTTTATGTAACCACTTTGTTTATATGTGATATGTAATGCAAGTTTTATGATCTAATTCTCTAAAACTCTAAAACCAAAAAGATCCTCAATGTGTAATCTTGTAATAACTCAAGATTAAGTATTCTTTAAGGCTGGGGCCTTATAGTTGGTATTAGAGGTCGGTTTAGATAACTTTAGAAGTTATAAATCTATTAAATGATTATCCAAATTTTTTTTGAAATGATATAGCATTTGAAGATTAACATGTTGCTTCATCTAAGACATATTTGTTCAGAATGGTTTCTCGTAGAGGAAACAGAGAAGATTTTTTGGGAAGGAATACTATGGGAAATGACCTTCCAAATCAGCATGCTAAGATAGTCAGAATTAGAATTGAGCAGTTTACTACAGTGATGGCTCAATTGAATCAGGTGATAAATCGTGGTTGTGTTATTGATGATATTTTGGTGTTTTCTAAAAGTAAAGAGGAGCATGAAAGACATTTAAGGGTTATCTTGCAAACTTTAAAAGAAAAGAAACTGTATGGAAAATTCAGCAAGTGTGAGTTTTGGTTGCAACAAATTTCTTTCCTTGGTCATATTGTTTCTAAAGATGGAATAACTCTTGATCCGTCAAAAACAAAAGTTCTGGAAGAATGGACAAGACCCACAAATGTAACCGAGATTCGTAGCTTCCTTGGTTTGGCAGGCTATTACCAAAGGTTTGTTAGAAATTTTTCACGATTATCTAGTCCAATGACTAAGCTAACTCGGAAGGGTGTTGAGTTTATCTGGACAAAATAATGTGATGATGTTTTTTAGGAATTGAAAAGAAGATTGGTGAATGCTCCAGTTTTGGAACTACCTTCCAAGAATGGTGTGTTTGTTATGTACAATGATGCTTCATTGAAAGGACTTGGTTGCGTCCTAATGAAGAATGATTAGGTAATTGCTTATGCTTCACAACAGTTGAAAACTCATGAGGTAAATTACCGTACACATGATTTGGAATTAGCTGCTTTTGTTTTTGCTTTAAAATTTTGGAGGCATCATTTGTATGGAGTAAAGTGTGAAATATATACTGATCACAAAAGTTTAAAGTATATATTCACTCAGAAAGAGTTAAACATGAGATAAGGGAGATTGTTGGAATTAATCAAGGATTATGATTGTACAATTCATTACCATCCGGGAAAAGAGAATAAAGCGGCTGATGCTTTAAGTCGAAAAAGTAATGCTTCATTAGCAATCTTGCATTTGGAACGTCATCCTTTGGTTAAGGATTTGATGAACTTTGGCATAGAATTTGTTGGTGCAAGAAGTCCTTCTGTTTTTTTTTCAGGCATCAGTGAGATCTTCTCTATCAGGCAGAATCAAGCAAGCACATAAGAAAGACAGTGAGTTGTAGAAAAAGGTAGAGCTGGTTCAGAAAGGTAAGTTTCCTGAATTCATCATTTATAATGATTGTGTTTTGAGATTTTTGGAAGAGATTGTGTGTGCCTTGTGATTCACAGTTGAAGAGAGATTTGTTATGTGAAGCTCATAGTTCTCCGTTTTCAGTTCATCCGGGCAGTACTAAGATGTATAGAGATCTGTGGGAGTATTACTGGTTGGATGGAATGAAAAGAGATATTGTTGATTTTACTGTGAAGTGTTTGACTTGTCAGCAGGTTAAAGCAGAGCTGAAGTTACCGAAAGGGATGCTTCAGCCTTTACCAGTGCTAGAGTGGAAATGGGAGAATATATCCATGGACTTTGTTGTGGGATTACCGAATACATCTCGAGGTAATAATGCAATCTGGTTTATTGTTGATCGCTTGACCAAATCTGCTCATTTCCTTGCTATACGATATACTTTCTCTGTTGATCAACTTTCCCATTTGTATCTTAAAGTGATAGTCAGGTTACATGGAGTTCCTCTCTCCATTGTATCGAATCGTGATCCCAGGTTTACTTCTAACTTTTGGAAAGGCCTTCAGAAGTCGTTGGATACTGAATTAAATTTTAGTACGGCTTTTCATCCGGAATCAGATGGGCAGTCAGAACGAACAATTCAGACCTTGGAGGATATGCTACGAGCTTGTTCGATGGATTATCAGGGAAGTTGGGACCAACATCTTTCTTTGGTTTAATTTTCATATAATAACAGTTTTCATTCTAGTATACAGATGGCACCATTTCAGGCATTATATGGGAAGCGGTGTTGAACTCCAGCTTTCTGGGATGAAGTGGGTGAAAGGAAGTTGATGGGACCAGAATTTGTAGAAGAGTTAGCAGAAAAAGTTCAGCTGATTCAGAAGCACATGAGAACAGCTCAGAGTAGGCAGAAGAGTTATGCATACAACAGGAGGAAGTATCTATCTTTTGAGGTAGGTGATCATTTTTTTCTCAAAGAATCACCATGGAAAAGTGTGATGTGATTTGGTAAGAAAGGAAAGCTGAGCCCAAGGTTAATTGGACCATATGAAATTCTGGAGAGAGTTGGATCAGTTGCTTACCGAGTGGATTTACCTCCGAGTTTATCTCAGGTACACAATGTTTTTTACTTTTCGATGTTGAGAAAGTACATGCCAGATCCATCTCATGTTTTGAGTCCATAGGTTGTTCAGCTGGAAGAGAACATATCTTATGAGGAACAACCGGTCCAGATTCTTGACCACATGGATCAAGTGTTACGAAATAAGGTGATTTACCAGGTAAAGGTTTTGTGGAAAAAACACATGATGGAAGAGGCAACATGTTAATCTGAAAATGCAATGAGGGATAAGTACCCCCATTTATTCGATAAGTAAATAAATTACGGGGACACAATTTTCTAAAGGGGGAAGGATGTAACATCCTATGTAATTAGTGGATAATACATATTTTTATCTATGTCTATTAATGAATTAGATAGTATTTTAGAGGCTTAAAATGAAAATAAATCCAATCTTAAGCATGGAATACACTAATATTTTTAAAAGATTGTTTTACTGCCTTTGATGGCAAAACATTTTTGAATCTATATTTTGACAATTTTATAAACTATGTTTGTCAAAATAAACTTATACTTTATGATTGGGACATCAAAATTTACTATGTGTGAATTTTTGGTATTTTTCTGACAATGTTCATTTTTTAATGAATAGTGAAAAATACTGCATTTTACATCAAAACTGATTTTTAATCTAATTTATTTATATGATTAGATTATCTTTTGAATTGGTTTTGAAGTGAAATTAGAATATATTTTTACCATTTAACCCAATGGTGGTCATTAGAATCAATTTCACTTTGAAATTGGACTTAAACTGGTGTCAATATTTTGATACTTATTATTTCATAAAAACACGCGATTTGTCATAACATCGGGAATTATTTATTAAATTAATTAATGTGACTTATATGTTTTGAATTTTGTAAAATATACTTCATTTTTGAATTCGGAATATCAAATATAGCTTAGGGTGAAGTTTTGGTAATTTTCTGAAAAACTTCAATTTTTGATGAATAGTGAAACCACTAAGTGGTAGTTAAAGAAACTGATTTTTCGTTTAAATGAAACGTTGCCACTTTTGTGTTTTGAATTTCAAAAATCTGACATACATGGTTTTCATTAAGAATTAAAATGTGGTTCAATGAGATTAAAATAATTTTTTGGTGAATAGTAACTTATTAAGTTTTTAATCGCGATTAGTGGTAATTATGGTAGTTTAAGGTAAAAATAATGTTTTAATAATATAAACTGACCTAGACACATGTCCTACCCTCATTGGTTGTGTCATGGCCGACCAATACAAGACATGGGTCAACTTGGGGACCCCATGGAGCCCCTTTGGTTGGGAAATGACATAAATAATTTTTTATTTAATGTTAGAGTCAAACAGACACAAACATGAGTTATTTTACGAAAACAATTTTTATATGGGGTTATCCAATTCATATATTTGCCTATAAATATTCATTGGAAAGATAAAAAGATTTACTACATCATAGTAGTTTTTTTATAATTTTTTGACATTAAATAAATAAATGTATTTATGCCATCATGATGATGTAGTGATGACCTCATTATTTAACGATTTAAATATAATAGAAAGATAATGTATACTCTATGACCTAAACATGTCCAAAACCTATTGGATGGGAGGATTTAGAACCCTTATCACCTTATCCTAGAATTATATCAATGTGGGACCTTATAAATTCGAAACACTTTTGAAAATAAAATAATAGTTTCATGATTTCCAAAAGTGCCCCTCCTCTCCTCTTATAAAAGGCCCCCACCTCTACCTCATTTCACATACTCCTAAAGCCTTTGGCTCGGCCATACCCTGCCCATTTACTCTCTCCAAATCCATCTCCTCATCCTAGAGGATCCCCATTGGGCAGAAGCCTTTCAAAGGAAGCCTTTAGGCTCAAATTAAAAGGAGTTACACTTTTAAAGGTAATTCATTCTCTCTTGTTCACTTGTTTTATTTTGCTTCTCCAACCCCCTAAACTCTTTTTATTTAATTCTTTTGTAACAAAACCAGTATATTAAATATACTAGGATGTTTTTATAATATTTATTTGAGCTACACTCTCACACAACTACATAAAATGGTTAAAGAACATACAGTTTCCGTGGACGGCGAAATTCTGCCTCACGAAACGATGATTGTTCAGTACTCATTTAACACCTTCAAAGGTGGCCATTATGATGTAACTATTTTTATATATGATATATAATATGTTTATTCTTTCTTTAAGCTTATGTATTTTTTATTTATGGCATACCATTATTGTTTTAATTATGGGTAAACACGATATCTTCATTTTAGGAAGTGCGGACTACCGCCCCCTGAAAGTGATTTGATTCGTTAATACCATATGTGGGATGTGTAAAGGATAAAGTTAATGATATTATATATGTTATTATACTTTAATTATAATATAATTCTATATAATTATGATTCCATTCCATAAAATACGAAATAGAAATGGAAGTAGCATTCATGCGTACGTACGGCTTACCGTCTCCATGAACGGTGCATTTCATTTCTTACCTCTAAATGTGATGTAATATTATAAATACATGTATATTCTGAATATATATGATATATATGTTATCCAAATCATTAATAGAATTATGGATATATAGAGCCATTGACCTAATTAACAACATGTAAGTGTATGAAGTCTATTTTTGACTTAAGTACCAAATACCGACAAAATGAACATTATTAACTTAAATGATTACATTATGTTCATAACATGGTATAAAAGGAATAATGAACTTGAAAATGGTTATTAAGGAAGTAGAGATTAACTCAAGTTTATTATTCAGGATATTAAAGAACGACCGAGTCAAGTTGGACACGAGGTATGGGACTTCGTCTCAATCTCCTTTCATTGAGACATATTTTATTTTATACACAACTTTCTTTTATACGGTGTATAAACCCCTTTGACTTTTACATTTATCCAAAAGGAATCTTTATTATACGAAGCATTTACTAAATGACAAAAGTGAATGTTTTTTTTGTATGTATGCGGTGACAATGACTTCTCCGCCGTCATGACCGTTATTTGAGTTTCGGCTTCCTCTACAAGCCATACCTTCTTTTTAAAAGAAAAATAAATACCATGTTTTACTTTTATTTTATTTTGGTATCGAAAATGGTTTTCATAATGTCTTTATATCAATGTGTTGTATTGATATCTTGTGATTGAATGGTGGGAATGTTATGTTTCCTTTATGCATGTTTTATGTGATATGATTATGTTGAGGTTCTTGGGCATTATTATGAAGACGGGTGGTTCCGTGACAAACTAAGGGCGGGTGAGCCCGATATAGCTCTCCAATGCATTGGGTAATGCAAAGGAGTGTAACGTTAAGGTTTCTCCGAAGATATTTAGGGAATATACTATGATGGGTATTCCAAAGGTAACCAAGAGGGTTACTCCCTACGTAAGAATGTTATGAATGCCACAAGTTACCTTTATGTCTTATGATTTCTATGAATTACTCATGATTTGATGAGGTATGTTAAAGTGCTTATGTTTTATGGGTAATATATGATTTCATTCTTATGTATATATGTACCCATGTTTCCTTTCCTTGTTTTTATAACCCATAATGAGCTTTTTATGCTCATCCCATGTTTTTTTGAAATGATTTTCACAGGTCAAGGGAAAGGGACATGATATGATGATAGTGTCAAGTGTCAAGAAAGAATCCATGTTTTATCTTAAAAATGATTCCATTGATGGGAATGAAGAATAATATCTTTATGTAACCACTTTGTTTATATGTGGAATGTAATTCAAGTTTTCTGATCTAATTCCCTAAAACTCTAAACCTGAAAAGATCCTCAATGTATAATCATGTAATAACTCAAGATTAAGTATGGTTTAAGGCTGGGGACATATATTTAATGAATAAAAACTACATTTAATCTCTTAAATACAACATTATCATCCAATGATCGACATTGACCATTGGATAAATAATTGTAAATAAAATTACTTAAAATATTCTCACTAATATTAAATCCCAAATCTTAGTATAATTTAATCACATAGTCTTCCATGATAAATTTGTACATTTAAATTCAAATAACATCAACCACTTTTAATGTCTTATAAAAAAACTAATAAACCTAATCAAATATTATCTATGATATGTATATCATTTCCATAAATATTCTAAGTTGCATAAGTCCACAATAAAAATCATAGGTTCTTCAAAAAATAAAATTCCACATTAACTCTACTAAATTCTGATACTATTCTCTTTACAAAAATAATATAAGGTTTCCAAAAATATTGAATGCCTTCAAGAATAACATTTAACACATAATCCCCAAATTATTTACCAATACTAAGGATATCTATTTTATAAAATATAAGTTACCAATATAAACTTATTCTTATTCTATATTCTCATTTGACAAAAAATGAATTCATACTAACCACAGGCTTCACATAGTTTAATGGTAGGTGATAAATACCAGTCACACTTTGGTTGTGGGCTTGATTCCCACAGACATGTCTAACATGACGGGTTGTCTCACGTTCTGCATGTTTCCCTTTTTCAAAAAATATATAATTTTAAAAAATCCTCACAAATGAGATAAAATCCTCAAAAATAACCATAACATGTTTTAACCTCAAATTTTATCCATAAATTTCAATTTTCATCCCAATAAGTAATAACCCAGAAATACCTCATAAAAATTTTTCTCCAAATATAACATAAATCACCTTCTCATTTTTGATCATAAATCCTCAAAAAGGATTTCTATTATATTGACAATATGATCAACCTAAACATTATAATATCATATGAAATCCCTATGTATTAAGAAGGCACTTTAATCCATATGGATATCTAAACCTACATATGATACCGATTTTAAGGCTCCAATCATAAGAAATACATAATCTTGAGTTATGTAAATAAATTGACTTTATTTCTCATTCTGTATAATTTCAGGTTTGTAGTTTTAGAGAAATAAGTTGTTTCTATTACATAACAAAACCGTAGAAATACAATGTGGACCCGTACAACAGTATCAATTTTATACATAAAATAGAATCATTGAAAATTAATCATGGTTCATTTTTATGCATAATCATTATAACATTTCCCTCATCCCATCCTTGACTCTATATTCCCATAAATTTTGTGAAAAACATTTAAAAATCTTTGGATGAGTACCAAGATCTTAATAAGGGATATAAAATAATGAATGAAACCATTACTCCATGAATATTTAAAACTCATGTATACATTTTCAAAGCATCATATTTATACACCCATAAAAAATAAACTCGTTAACATACCTCAAGAAATCATAATATTCTTTAAAACGTAATAAAAACCATAAATCATAAACGTAACCTTTTGCTTCCATATCATTCGTACATTTATGCTTTCACAACTATATAGCGAGTAACCTTCTTGGTTACGTTTGGAATACCAATCAAAATATATTACCTAAATATCTTAGGATAAGAATTATATTTTATGTTCATCTCGTTATCCAATATGTTAGAGAGCTATCAATGTCTCATCGGACCTCCATTTATCACGGATCCACCTGTATACATTAATAATGCTGATGAACCATAACATAATATTAACACATAAAAAGAGATCAAATAAAAATAATATTTCCACATTACAATAAAAACATATATTTTCAAGGTATTGACATAATGAATCCATTCTCAAAACCATTTTCTATACCAAAATACATGAAAATGGAAAATGGTATTTATTTTTCTTTAAAAACATTATGGCATGTAAGGGATTCCAAATATCAAATAATAGACATGGCTGAGAATAGGTCATCATTGTTGCATACATTAAAAAATAATTCCATTTAACATTTAGTAAGAATCATCGTAATAAAATTCTTTTTGAAAAAATTTGAGTGAAATTAAAATTCAAAGGGGTTTATTATACACCGTATAAAAGAATTTGGTGATTAACGTCAAAATATGCCTCAATGAAAAGAGATTTAGGTGAAGTCCCTTACAACATGAACATTAAAATTATAATCCACATGAAAGTATAACATGTTAAAAAATATTATATATCATGATTATATATATAATATGGATAATGAATGTCATTGGGGATGTATATACAAAATATAATAATGGTGAAAATCATAAAAAAATGCTTCATTGAAAGGCGATTGAGACGGAATCCCATACAATGACCATATCATTAGACTAAGGATAATTCCATGAAATAATAATATTTGAAAAACATAAATATAAAAAATATAATTTTATATTTAGTGTAAAACAATTAGAGTTTTTTCTAACATATTTATGGAAAAAACCAAACCGATAATAGGTATATTTAACTCAATAAATGGAGATTGAGTTAAGATCTCCCTTACCTTTAGTCTGATTCATCATATACCATCATCATATTCCAGAATAATAAATTTCGGTTAATTTATAAATTCATGATATCATTTTTCATTTTTATTATTCCCATTAAATCACTTGTTATAGTGTTATAAAAAAACACTATTTTTTAATTTCATATTGGATGTTTTGATGATATTCGGTATTTGAGTCGAAAATGAACATGTTGTTGATGTCAGTAGACCATGTGGTCATAAGTCCATAATCTAAAAAATAATATTCATAAAATAATAATAACTTTAAATAATAAATTATACTTTTTAAATCAAGCTAATAATTTATGGTATTAAAAAGAAAAATCATTATAATCATAGAGTTGGTAGGTCGTACGTATGCATAAGTAACATTAACATTTTTCCATGATCATTATAGAAATAAGGTATTTACCATTTTGTCCTTCGAAAACGAAAATGGTATTATGTAAATTATATTACTAATAAAATTATACTCATATATATCATATATTTGTTGTGGGGAATAAAAATGATTCACATAGCTTCGTGGAGGTTGTAGTTCACACAGACACATGAATTATATTATTGTTTTTATATGAATGAAAGGTAAGAAAATAATTAAAATATTATTCATTAAACTAAATAATATTTCATCAATATAAAATATTAATATTAATACCATCATTATATCTAATATTTATAGTTGGTAATGGAAAACTAACAAAATCAGTTTGTGGATGTCATAATTAACACATACGCACGAACGATTAATTACATTTCCATTTATTTAAAGTAGAGATAGATTTGTGGGATAATATTAAAACAATAATATATAATTATACTATGTATACCAGATTTATTATTTAATTTTTCAAGATGGATATTTGAAGGAAGTTTAAGAATAAGTAAAATAGAAAAATTAAAAAATATACCTCCTCTTAAGTTGATCACCTTTTAAGAAAAACCTATCATCTATATGAAGGGTGTTATGACTAAAATAAGGAATCAAAAACATGGTTAGGGACTCTAGTAATAGGTTTTTTCTGATCTTGTCTGAATCAAAAGGCTTTTCATGTGTGATTATTATAGATGAGGGGGTTCCTTTTTATAGGAGAGGGGAGGGAACCCCAAGAAACTCTATAAATATTAAATAAATATAAATTCAATATCATTTCAAAATTGTCCCAAATTAATTTATTTAGAAGATACTATTATTTTGGGATGAATACGCATCATAAAATAAATATTGGACAATTCATAATATTTTTTTATCCTTATCTTTTTTCTTTAACCCCTTCTAACTCATACCATTTTATCAAATGATTTACACTTTGAGAGTGAAATAAATATCAAATATTTTCAATAGTATAATGAATGATTAATTAATGGAATTTGATTAAATATACTGCCATTTGGGTGAATATAATATTTTTAAGAATTTTATTTTTTTAGTAAACAATTTTCTATTTTGAAATATGAATTATGTCAATTTTGACATTATTCATTAGATGACATTTTTTAAAATAGATAAAAACATCATTCCTTTAAAAAAAATACAAAAAATCAATCAAAACATGTCATATTCAACCATAAAATTAATTTATTACATAAAGGTTGTCAAAAAATATTTATTTTAGTGGTAATAATATTATTTATTTTATTCCTTCCCTAATAAGGAAATCATTTCATCATCTGTGTGTCAAAATTAGATTTCACTATATAATGTCAAAAAAGTATAAATAATATTCCATGATATAGAAAATATTAATATAATTTTAATTAATATTAATAGTTGAATAAAAATTTTATATAAACCCATATTAAATTTTTTAGTAAGACGATTCATGTTTATAACATACTAGCCTTTACATTAAATTAAAAGTTATAAGTGTCATAATCAAACCCATGTGGATTCCTAATAATAATATTTCATCCCAAGTGTTTTTTCGGTTGGCAATATTTCATCCTATAGGATTTGGCCATGTGTTAGGGTAGTTTTATATTATTATAATATTATTTTTAACCTTATTTATTTGATTTACCCATTAAGTATGGTAATTAAAAATAATAACTAAAATTATTATTCATCAAGTGAAAAAATAATAGGGACCAATTTACACAATGTTTCCCTTATTATTTCAGATATAGAGTCCATTTTTTCAATTCAAAATTCTTAATTTTGAGAAATTAATTTAATATTTATTCTGGTTTGTCAAAATGAGAAAACAGGTTTCAAAATTTAAAGCCTAGAAAAAGATTGACATTTGTTTATATATAATATCAAAGTAAATATATTCCCAATGGCAAGTATTGGATTAATTTATAAAAAAATAATACAATGAAACATTAATATAAATTAAAAATAAAATCTAACAATACAAATAAATTAATGAAAAATCAGTTTTTAATTAAAATACAGTATTTTGTACTATTAATTAAAAATTAAATTTATCCGAAAAATACAACAAAATCAAACAAATTAAATTTGTATGTCATTCTTCCAAAAAAATTATTCTTTCAAATGGAACATATTAAATTTTCAAAAACTATATTTAAAAAGGGTTCTCCATCCAAAAGCTATAAAACTATATTTGTTTGAAAAATATTTCTTTTATACAAAGAAATTGAATATGTAATTATATAACATCTAGAAAACAAATAAGATGAATTTTGAACATAAAATTGAATATATTACATTAAGTTTTCAATAAATTAAAAAACCTAAAGATTGATTTGATTTTTTAAAACATTATTCTAATTAAAAGTGGTTTTTTGAAAAACACATCTTTTTTATGATATTGGTTTTTATTTCCATTTATACTAAATTTGGTAACAAATGAATCATTATATAATCATGTGTAAACCATATTTTTCTAATTTAGTTAATTTTATTCATTCATTCTATTCCAACCGCAAGGTTATAATAGTAACATTTACCAAGAAGGTTTAGGGACAAGTACGCCTATCCCTAAAAAATTTACTAAAAATAAAAATGCATAATAGGAGAAACATTTTTGGTACAAAATACCATCAAAAAAGAGAGATGACAAAATAAACCCATCCAAACAGAACACACATGACCCAAAGTCGCCAAAAATGATCCCAAAGTCACCAAACACGTGCCCATAGTCACCTCAACGCACCAACTGAGGTCGCCCTGTGATGTTCACAGCGCCTGTCATGGCATCGCACACCCACCAATCCACCAAAAGCCCCATGATTACCGCTCATACATGATGTAAACCACCGGCCCTAACACCAAGTTCAAACCAATATATCCACTATTTTCACCGAAGTCATCACCTGCTCCCTACATCTCAGCCACGAGCTGGTGCATGAAATCCACACTCATCGTCGCCATGCTCTCGTCAGAGTAAGAAACACAACACAAAGTGCTGAGTTGCCCCATCAATTAAATGTAACCCTCAGCCTGGTCGTGGCCCACAACACCATCCCCAAAGACACCACATCCCGTCATGGTCATCACTACATACCAAGCCAGGATCCCACTGCCTCCTGAGGTAACCCCAAAAACATCCCATCTCCCCAACCAAGGTCTCCACAAATCACGCCAGCCAAAGCACGCCGTAAAAGAAACCATCATAAATCGAGGTCTCCTCCCCGCCATCCCACACATCATCGTCGATCAGATATCACACGCCGCCACAGAACCTATCTGTAACCTCACAAGAAATTTTAGATCTGGCAATCTGAAAACACCCCAAGTGTTCAAGTCGGCCTCCCACCTCATCGTCGGTCCGTCAGCGTGCATTAGAGCCCCAACACAACACACCGTCCAACACCATATCCTCTGGGATCCCAATACCATAAATCCCCACCATTTATCCTCCTTCTTCACCTCAACCGGGGTCCCACCTCGCCACACAGTGTCACCAATGCCAGGAATCCTTGCCAACCAAAGAAATCCGAATATCCCAAACAATGAAAACTGTAGATATCATCAGGATGACTCGAAGTACTCACTGCATGAAGAAATTGTCAACACCGATTAACGTATCATGTACGAAATTGAACATATTGTTTCATTCATTAAAATGATGTATTTTAAAATACTAACATGTCAAAAATATCACATTCAAGCACATATATTTTTTTATAGAGAACTTTTTGTTGAAACTGAAAATTGTGAAAGGTTCACATAAGATTTCATCATGTGAAAGATTTATTTCTCCTAGTAGGTTCATATATATACTTATGGTTGTTTTGAAAAATAATCATGTAGTAACATTAGTATATCATGTTTCTAGTTTAATAAAAACAAGTGATTCCACTTAAAAAAATATTTCTCTATTTAAACTGACACATATATACACATAAAAAGGAATTATAGTAACATAAAATAATACATATGGTAACATTAAAGACAAATATTTCATCACATAGAGAAACCAAATAGGTTACAAGACATCATAATATTCTGTTATTTTTTCCATTATATTCTAAAATATTTTCTAATGAATGAAATACAATAACCGAAAACATTTCATAGGATCATCCAATTTTCGAAGTGAAAATTTTGAAATTTAATCCTTTCATTAATTTAAATAAAATATACATAATATTTTAATATTTCATATGAAATAATAATTATAAAATTCAATTCTCTGTATTTATTGATATAATAAATATCTACTTAGAAATTGTACATTATATTTCTATAAAATTATGATTAAAATAAAATGTTGTGGGGAATTATAATATTAAAAAAACTAAATATAAACAAATCGTAATAGACTCCCAACATAATAGGGTCACCAACTCATTATTAGAGAACTAGTCCCTTGAAAACTAGTATTTCGCATTGATCCACCCACTATGGTATTTTAGTCCCTTCTTTACAGAATATTTTGTTAATTATATAATCTCAATCAATCCAATGATTTTATACCAAAATAGAATATCTTAGACCAATAAAAGAATCAATGAATCATCATGAAACATCAAAAACACCAATAAATTGGGCTTCCAACATTTTGGTTATTTAAGAGAAAAAATAAACAAACATAACTTTTTTGTTGCAGAGTCCTACTTGTACGTATAAAATAAGTTAAGTTTAATTTTTCCCCACATTGGTGTAGTGGAATTAGATCTGAAAGTTCTATACTGATTTTATACTTGAGGATTTCATGTAATTTAAATAAGAAACAAATACTAAAAAAATCTTTTTCCCATTATATTTTATTACATTTCCTTGTTTCATTAATTAATTATGGTCATATATTGATGGATATAAACCAATAACGCTAAAGGAATTCAAAAAATGAATCAAAATTATTTTCATTATGTTAATCTATGAACTTCTGGTGATTTAATGGATAATTAAATATTTCATAGACATACCTATAATCATTCGATCATTATTTACATGCTCCAAGAATGAGATCATGGATTGGGTAATTGGAAATCATCATTATCAATTTATTAATTAAATATTATAAGGTATAGTATAATACAATTATTAAAGAAAAAGTTATTATAAATATGGGCACATTTTATATTACATAGGTATGATACAACGTTTTGAAATTTGAATATTTCCCTTTAATAATTATAACCTTTAAAATATGTTATTTATAAGTCTTATGACCTTGTAAACATTTCATAATATTCATAAATAATTTAACTCTTATTTTTAACATGAATATTATGATACAAAATAAAATTTAAATATTTAGGTTTACTTAATCCTCACTGAAAATATTTCACAAACCTTGAGTATTGAAAATTCGTTCATAATTCTTTTCACATATTGACATAATAAAATTCTAATATAATGAGTTACTAAATTCAATTGTTATTATTTTAGACACCAATAACATGGAATTTATTTAAAGAATTATATTGTTTCAGACTTCGACATTACCTTACCCCTTTTATCGGAACACCATTTCCAAAACTGAAATTCAATAAAATTTTATAAAATTTTAAATTAACATATATTGTGTTTCAATAGGTCCTTATCTTTATAGTAGTAAAAGATACTCTTATTCAAAGATTGGATTCAAAAAAACATCAAGGTACCCAAAAACCTAAGGCCAATTCATACCATTCACTTATTGATATATGGGTATAAAATAAGTATTTAGATCATTCCCAACAATTTTCTTTATCTATTTGAACATATTAATGATGAAAACCATAATGAAGAATCCCAAAAACATTAATAGAAGTGATGTTTTCACAAATATTATATAATTATTTTTTACAAAAGTATTACAAAAGATAAATAGTTATTCTACTGTTGTTTATCAAACTAGTAAACATCATTATCATTTGATTGTTGTGGTGGAGTATTTTTAATATAATTCCCTTAGTATAATCTACATGACTATATCAATCTCATAACATCACAATTTGTATTTTAGGTTCTACCATGTAAAAAAAATGAATCTTAAATCAATATTCACTGATTCTAAGAGACTATATATATTGATATATTTTTTCTTGAGAGGGTTGATGATGATGATTTTCTCTATTTTCTTGGTTGTGTTTCTATGAAATTCCATTGGGATTTAAATAATTTAGTTGAGTGGATTTTCATGATGTAAAATTCGTAGACGCTTGTAATATAATTTAAATCATATTATACATTTAGTTTTTATTATGAATAGAAACGTTATCTAATTTCTTATTACATATAAAACCCAAATAAAATAAAAATGTTCGTCTTATTATTATTTTATTTGATGACATACGCTAAATTGAAGATATAAAAATATCATTATTATAATTAATAAATAAATATTTATTTAAATGATATCATATTAAATATATAATTTCCATCAGTCCCTTAACATATCCCTTCAATCGTCCAAAAAATTTATCAAAACTTGAAAAAAATATTTATTTATATAAATAAATATCTCTCTATTATTCATTAAATAAAAAAATTAATATAATATACAGGAACTCATGAATAAATGTTTAATCTATATTTAACTCACACAAATAACGCATACTCGATAAATATTTTATGGATGTATGCAATCATATTAAATTGAGAATTTCTTCTTACATAAATGTAAAATAATATGAATTATTTAAATTAAATCTATAGTGAAATACCATTTTTTTGTTTTTCAATTAATATTATAACACTTTTGGTGAACACAATGTATTTTACCTCATTGGGAACATATTACACAATTTGTTTCTTCAATACATCAAACTATGTGATTCATGATATAAATTTAAATTAATACCAATTCATATTTTAAATATAGACACCACCAAATTGGAATATATAATCACACAAATAACATTTTAAATTCTTATTGATGGTTATATCATCGTTTCCTCCCTTCTTGGTGACAACCAACTATGAACCTCCAAATAATAAATCATATACACATATTTACATATAACACATAATAGTAAAACATCATATGTTTCTTATTATATATATGTTACATAGATCATAATACGTATATTTAAGTAAAATTTTTTAGAATATCAAGGTACTCGTTATAGAAGGAAAAAATTTAAACTTTTGATGTCATAAATACTCAAAATTATCAAATTAATGTCCCATAGAAGAACACTCATTATATGGTAGAATAGTTTTTACTAATTTAGTAATTAAATGTAAACATTCCATTTATTCTAGGGTCCAATGTCTGACCGACTACCACCTTCACTAGATCCAACACTTAATAACTTTTTTGTATTTTTCCTCCCACATGATATTGAGGCTTCATGCATGATATATATTTTTTCAATCGGTCAATGAAAAATTATTTTGGTGCTACTTTTTTTACTATAACCATAACCTTCTAAAAAAAATATCTCAAGAGGTGATACATTTAATGTATATTTTTCTTTAATGGATTTAACCTTGGATCCTTGGCTTGGACCTCAAATATAGAATTATCTTAATATAAGTTGATTAACTATTTACAACTACACATCATATTAACCACTAAGATGAAATTTTTTAATATAATGTTTTCATTTATACATTATTGGACAATATAAATGCATATTATACAATATAATTAGTGACCACTTACTTCTTAGAAATATTAATGATCTCCACTCCTCTAATAAGGTAGAATAAAAACCTGGATTGTGATATATAATCATTTTGGGTTTTTGAGATACTATAATATATGTATTCAATTATAAATAGTTCCTAAAGTCCTCCATAAACTTAGATAATGACCTTAATATTACTGAGGAAATTTTGGATAGTCTTTATATGAATCGAATGTGGTTCATCTAGACCAGCTAAAAATCTATCTACCTTGAATAAGTTGTATAACATATAGAAAATTATACATGGTATTTCATATCTAGTAGATCTTATCATAAATTCATCAGGGATTATGCAAATTAGATATCCTGTTGTATTTGAGGATTCATTTTCTAGGAGAGATGTATGCCAGGTATCATTAGAAACAATCCCTTCTTAGGCTTTTTTATATTTAATATAATTAACACCATATCACTATGTATATATTGACATAGGAAAATAAGCCAATTAAATATATCATGCACGATCTCGGTCCCAAGAATATTGGATTATTAACTTCTGTCTTTCATAGAAAATCATTTATTAAAAACATATTAAATACTAATAAGGCTGGTAACTCTTATTCCCTTGGTAATATTTCATTAAAATTTACAACTAGGAAATATATAATTCACTACAAAAGAATATTTTAATAATTAATGGATCATTTTAGTTCCTTATCGAACCAAATTATCATATTGATTTATCTAAATTATTGTTACATCATCTAGATGCTTCATTTAACCCATAAATTTGTCTATATAACTACAAAACATTATTGAAATCCTCTAGTGTTAAGAACTCTTATGGTTATATCATATATAAATTGTATATAATGTTTCCAATGAGGATGGTTACCAAGATATCCAATTGTCAATGTTTATAACCATGGTAAGATTTTATGGTAAGCATACTTATAATGGATATCAATATATAAACTAGTCAAAAGGTTTCATCAGAGTCACTGGAATGATGTTATTTAAAGACTTCATAAACTAGTTATTCATTATACATAATTACTTGGCCATAAATATATTTAATTTTCTTGAATATCCATTTTAGCAAAAAATATATTTCCATATACTAGAGTATATACCAAATCAAAAACCTGGTACAAGTACATGTAATCCATTTATAAAATAATAGATTCATTACAATTAAAAAATAATGAGATTCATAATTATTTTATTAATAATATAGTCTTCTATCATCAAATATTAATGTTTCATAGGACTTAGGGACTATAAAACCATACCTCGTAGGTTCTCTAATGTATCTTGTGCTCTTATATAGTACTTTTATTTATTGAAATACATTTTCTACTGGGACATCAGAAATAAGTTATTTCATCAACTCTTTAATATCATGAGACTCAACATCATGAAATTTCATCCTTATCCCACTATTGCTTTTGGATATATTCAAATCATTAAGTAAAATGGAATATATTTCTAGTCACCATTTTTTCTAACTGATGTTATTGGTATTATCCCCTAAATTCCATGGGATATCTTATAATGATGCACGTAGTTTTGTGAGATGAAATTAGTTACCATAAATATTATTAACAATCTCATCACCTCTCCACACATATACATATGAAAAAACAAATATCTTCTCAAAAATAAACTCATATGGTATTCTAATTTCCATATAAAAAATAACTTGGATTATTATGTGTGTTGTAGCCTACAATGAATACACCCCAATTGATAATGAACACCTCACCTGACTCAAAATAAACATGTAAATGACTATAAAGGATTACTTCTTCCTTTATCCAAAACCATTACACTATGGTGTATATAGAGTAATGAGATAACATAGAATCCTAAACTCCCTAATATAATCGATGAAATATTGGTTTAGATATTCCATGACATGGTCTAATTGGTTTTTCATTATTTTCTTACCAAGATGATTCTATTATTTTCCTCTTACATGACTTAAAATAATTGTTTTTATACATCAATTATTAGATATATAAATGTATTCTATGTTCATCTAGTAATGTTACAATGTAATAGGATACACCTCAATATCCTACTAGAAAAGTCCACATACATTTGAATGAAGTATTTCAAGAATATTTGTAAAGCTTTCATCAGTTCCATTAAAATTCTATTTTGTAAATTTTCATTAATAAAAAGACTGAAATATATCCTTGGGTTTAACTTAAAAATAATCTAAATATCCTTCTTGATATATAATTTTCAAATACATTTTGATTACATAGAAATGTCAATGATACCATAACTAGGTATGATATGAATTATGTAAACACCATTCATTATTTATTTGCAACACTTGATTAAAATAACTTTTTATATAAAAACTATTATTCAAATTTTGCATCAAATAACATATATTATCATCATATGTGTAGAAAATATAATACTTATATCCTGAAAATAATACCAACAATGACTGAAATGTATTTTAATATTATATTTTTGGAATATTGGGAAAATATTTAAAAAATAATTAAAATTAGAATTGCATTTGTCAGAAAAATGAGACGGTAGTATCCTATAGATAGTGTGTCCATTATTTCTTCATAGGCTCCTCAATGATTCACATCAACATTAATAGTGTGGTTGAATCTATTTGGTTATAATATTTTGATAAAAATATATTAACTTCAATTTGAATCTAATAACTAAATTTTTGAAATATAGTAATTACGATTGATAACAAACAATATTAATATTTCATTTTCTTATTTACTAAGGAAAAATTATTCTTCAAATGAAATTTATTTCAAAAAGAAAAAACACATAATTATACTTCTGTTTTTGTGCCTTGATATTTATCCTCTTATAAGTATAGTATAAATTTCAATTAGACATATTATTATTCTTATGGATTTTATTTTTTTCATTTTCTCTTGTTCACCACAATAGTTGAAAAATTTTAAATCTTAATTCTCTTATCATTCCAGAGATTCAATGTCCAGATATCCAATTATTTCATCTATATATTTCTAAAATTAATTTTTTAATAATATTTGATATTATTAGAAGATATGAGGTCATCACCAGTTCTACACACAATTCCTTAGGTTTTTTGAAACCCATATTTTTCCAAATGCATAGTGTATCCATTTATCTTAACGACACAAATTCCACCTAAATCACTCTATACAGACTTGTATCTAAAGAGTTAATTAGAGATCCCATACTAATCGTATCTATCTTTCTACTCATAAATATAACAGATATGAGAAAAAGTTGTGAATGCATCCATGTATTCATAAATACTCTAGAGACCACTAGTAATGGATGATAACACATGGAATTGGAAGTACAATGAACCATGTTAATGTTTTTGAAGGTGAAATCCATCTCCTCACTTTTTTTCTTATAAGTCAAGTAGGAAATAGAATCTCCAACATGTAGATTTTTTTATCTTTAATATGTATTATGAAAAACAACCAGTATTACTCTTGGATGGTGGTATTTTTAGTATACTTTTATTCTATAATTATGAATATACAGATAATGTCACAGTCAAATGAGAATCAATTTTACTATAAAATCTAAAAATAAATTTTATAACTTTATTTTCATTACCATGTATGACATAGAACAGTAATTGTATTAGGCACCCATTAATTAATCAAATCCTAGTATCCACCGCCATTTGATTTATTATATCTTATTTCATATTTAATCTATTTGGAAAGATCTATATCATTAATTAAATAACATAAATAGATTCCTTAGAAATTTAATTGAATTTATTTTCCCATGTTGTTATTCTAACTATATTAACTTACAATTCCTTTATATTTTTAGTAGAATTACCAATCCATTAATCCTAAAAAAATATTTTCTCAACAATTTTATCAATGTTACACAAACTGTTTTTAGGGAATCTAATATTGATACCAAAATGGTTTAGATAACCCAAAAAATTACCAAGATATCCTTAAAAAACAAATTTTCCATTATGATTCATAGACCAACAATTTAATATTTAGTTTCACACTAACTAGATTAATAAAATGAAATATAGTACATAATTATTTCCAAGAAGAATTTTTTTTATTTATTCTCAAATATTCATTATCATATCACCTACATGCTTGTTAATATCTTATATATATTAAAAAATAAATATATTAATTATTTTAAAATGGTTTTTTCACATTGAAAATTTTTCATTTTATCATGAATTATTGTTAATTTATTTTAATTATGTGATGATATTTAATCATCAAATTAAAACACATAACCAAAATTAATAAATTATTGTTCATTTGTGAAATAAAATAAATTATTGATACACTCATGGCCTTTTATTAAAAGTTGGTTTATTGAGTAGAATATAAACTAATAATTAACTTAGGGAAAAAAATTTAGGAGATGAAACATCCATGATGTTATAGCATTCCTCCACTAACATGTGTACCTCCTTGGTTTCTTTATCCTAGGCTTGGGTTCTATATTTTATTCTCTTATATATATATATATCATTCATTTTTTATTACTCACCCATATCTAGGGTGAACCATGGGAATAGAGTTACAAAAAAATCATTAAAAATGTAGGACCTTTGATAATAAAGGTGCAAGTGATGATTTTCATATAATAATACATAATTTAAAAATAAATTATACATAAAAACCGCATAATGAATAATTAAATTATTTATAATTGAAACAACAACATTGTTTTTTCATGATCATGATAATTTATAAAAAGAATGATATATGCATTAAAATTCCAGGCATTCATTTCTATTCAATAATTATTAACATTAGCTTCCCGGATTAATAAACTAGTTATATTACTTAAAAACTAATTTGTTGAACATAATAATTTTTAGAAATAGGATTTTATAATTCATTATTCAATAATTCTAAATTAATTTAAAAAAAATAATGATAAATTATAAAATATTAAGTACACAACATGTTCTGAAGAAGAAACGATGTGTTCTATTAAATAGATAATTAAATCTGTTTCATGAATGTAATACATACAAAGAGTGTTATATCACATGATATTATTTATGACATCCATAATGATTAGATATTTTCATAAATAGTGTGTTTTTATTATGTGTATGTATACATAACATGTCATATTGTAATTGTTGTTGTGTTTTGTGGATCAAGTCATGTTGTTTTCAAAATAAATTTGGCAGAACAGAGAGCCCGAAATATATGAAACATGTATCACTAATGATGTATGCTAAGTGCATAATGCGTGTGACGGTCATATATATCTTTTAGTTAAAATATTATGTAGAAACGAATTATAAAACCTTTTAATTCTTTTTGACTCGATAAATATTGCTTAGTGTGGAAAAAACCTATCACGTGGAATGTAGAACCAACTATATTCCATGTAGTTAAGTCTTGAATTATATTTAGAATACTTTTGTGTCTCACAGAATGCTTCTTTCACTGTGAAAATTTTATACATTGTCATCGGTTACATAGTATATATAACTTTCTACACACAGTGTAATCGATTTTTCGCCATCCTTAAGACATGAATATGGAATCATTAGGTATATTTTTGGGGGTTATCATGTGTTACATGACATGAATAACTATTTACATAATAAGAAATTTATGTGATGTCATGTGTCTCATATGATAGTCAAAATATGAGGTCTAATGGCACCACTTACTCTAACCACTCAACTTTCTACAATTCCCATGGGGTAAAAAAACATGATGTTACATAGTATGTAGACTAGTTGAACATAGTATAATCCATACCAAACCACGTTCCAACTAGTAGTTAATACATTTTATGTAATGATATCCTGGTCAAACCACCGCCCAAAGTGATATGTTGGTTTTAAACAATGATTGTGTGGTTAACCATGAGTACAAAGAGAATATATTTCAATTAAATTACGAGTCTCCATGTCACTAATCCAATATTTTAAATACATGAAGATGGATTATTTGAATCCTGTTAATCAATTATTAATATGTTATTAGTTTTATAATTTTGTAAAAATGATTTATCTAGACTTTTTAATTTATTGAAAGGCATACTACAAATGAAATTTCCTATAAAAATTAAAAAAATAAATCAATTAATCAATAAATAATTATGAATTATATTACTATCGTCCTGATACACATTTATAGTATTATAAAATACAATAATTAGTTGTACTAGTTCCTACTAATTTATTTCAATAATGTTGATGGTTAAAATTTAAATAGCATGATTATGAATACTAATAATATTCCTATAAATGGAATTTTTTTATTTCATTTATAATTAATAATAATAATAATTACCTTGGAATGATTATTCATGATTTTTTGTTGTTCAATATACTAATAGATATTTTCATCTCATCATTATGTTAATTAACAGAAACTATAATTCCTTTAAAAGTATCAAAATGTGCTCCAAAAATCTCAAAATGTTTTGTTGGTATTCAGGGAATTATCAAGGAGGAACCGACTCTCTTGTTTAATTTTCATTTGAATAAAATAAATACTATATCATTATCTATCATTCATTATTTGGAAGATGTGGTTTATTCCTTATTTTTTCTTATTTTATTATCTTAGTATTGAAGTAATTCTATTGAGATAATACTTTGTTCACAGAAAATCTCACAAACCCTTAAATTTATATAGAATAGACTATATACTTATTTTTAAAATATCAGTAAATGTATAGTGTCTCTTTATCCAAATTCTTATTCCACATAAACCCCATATCAAATAATTATCATATTATTATTATATTTCTTGACAGGAATTAACTCATAAATATTTAAATATATTTTTTAAAATTAAAATAAAAATATTTATTTCAATGATTTTAAATAATGTTAATCATTATTATTTGACCCTTAACCAAATCCAAAAATAATCTTCAAATTTTGAAAAACCCCGAATAATAAATATTAATTAATATAAATAAATAAATATCTCTACATTTTTCTTTTTTAAAATAACCAAATATTATATTCAACAACTAAAAAATAAATATTTATTTTTATTCAAATCATATAAATATTATAAACTCGAATAATTGGTGACGGAGTTCTGTGATAAAATTATATTGAATTACTAATATTCTTTAAAGAAAGAATAATATTAATACTTAAAAAAATAAAATCTAACTAAGATTATTTATATAGATGATGTGTGGCCTGTTAAGAATCTTTCTTAGTGGAAATAGGTGAGCTTGTCAAAATTCCATGAAAAGTTTCTAGAAACATCTTATGGAATGATGTCAATGAAAATGAAAAAAATCACACATGAACACATTCTATTTAATATAGTCCCTCTATATTGATATCTATTCTTTAGAGTACATATTTGTTTCATAAGAAAATATGATTGATTTATCTGTAGGATCGAAATAATGATGTACATTCTCAATTATAAGATGAAGATGAATTGTATGTTTAAATACATTCAATTTTAACTTTAATCAAAACTATGTTTAACAATGTTAAAAAAAGTAAATTCCCAAGACCTATTTTAGATATTTTAAACAAACATGATAGGTTTGGAAAATATGGTTATGGAAATGAATCTTAGTGAATGTTTAAAAGGAAATGATTCTACCTAAAAGCGTAGAGGATCTTACTTATCAGTGAATATAAAAATGATAAGAATGTATAAGAAGGTTATAATTTCTTCGTTTATCAAAATACATCAGAAATAAACATGACACAAAACAAGTAACATGTATGAAACCATTTAACCCAATGCGTAGGGGATCCAACAACCTTGGATAATGGTTCCTTGATTTATTCTTTCAAGAAATTCTATCTTACCCGCACTAGGTTAAGCCCTCAATATGAATATCTGAATCAATCTTACTATCCCCCAAATACCATGATCTTTAAGGTATCTAGCACCTCTTCCTTCCTATCCTCATAAGACCTTGATTTTACTCATCTATAATCAGATTCGCACGAAGAAATATGAACAAGATATTCAGATCAACAAAAATAATGAGAGTCTCTATCTAGAAATCAGTTTAGTAGCATGAAATCTCTAGAGTGATGGAACAATGTTGAGATCATTCTAATGATATCCTATTTAAAAGAACATCTCCATTGGTCAGATCCCTCCTCCAACAGTCATATATTTCATTGATTCTTGAAGGGTTCTGTACATGTGTCAGTAGACCAATGATTTGTTAGAAACAGATTGTAGTATGAAATTTTTTCACAATTAGTATAAGTAAAATGATATTTCTTAACCAATTCTATTTTCTCAGTCAAGGAAAAAATGATATTCAGAGTCTAACCAAATAAAAATGTATTATCTATAATACATGGATATTCAGATTCTGTTTTACAAAGAATTCAGAATCTGGATTCTATAGATTCTAGAGTCTGAATTCTAATATGTTCAGAGTTAGAAATATATAGAATTTGGAGACTGAATTAAAAGGAATTCAGAGTCTGAATTCTAAGGAATTCAGAGTCTGATTTTCAAAAAATTCACAGTCTTGATTTTAGAGAATTCGAAGTCTGAATTTCATTGAATTAGGAGTCTGAATTTTAGAGAATTCGATATCTGAATTTTAGAGAACTCAGAGAATGAATTTTTTAGAATTTGGAGGTTGAATTTACAAGAATTCAGAATCTGAATTTTAGAGAATTCAGAGTAATAATATCAGAGAATTCTGAGTCAGAATTTAAAAGAATTTTGAGTATGAAAATCGAGTAATCTATATCTATGTTTTTATTGGTTTCCAAGGTTTTAGATGTAAACCCAAAATTTTTCCTTAGTAATAAAAATTATTTGGATATAGAGGGACTATAAAATGATCAATGAAAATATAGTTAATGATAAAATTTTCCTTAGAGAAGGGAAAACTTCCTTATGAAAATAATCATAGAGAAAATCTAATTTTCATGAAGATAATGTGTTTTGTGATTTTCAAAACATTAAGAAATGGAAAATTCATATGGAACCCATATCAGCATAACATTATCTATCTTTGAATCCCCTAAATGAACTTATTGGTGCACAATAATCTAAATGGAATTAATTATAAATCTCCATTTTAATCGAAGGGCATGAGATATATTCTACCATTAACTCAAAAGTGTCACAACCTTTGATAATTTATTCATTAATATTATATTATATATGACAAACCCAATATATCTTACTACTTTATGAGCATATTTTTCCCAGTTTTGGTTAATATATTAATGTATGTGGTTCAGGATTCACCATTACAATAATTTCATTTACCAAGGACCAATGCACATGTCCAAAAATAGGAATATCAAATGACACATATAATATGTGGAATTTATATCGGTGGGGTTTTCCTCCAAACAATCCTTTATTTGTGATTATGATGTAATAACATCTAGAGAAGGAATATTATTCTGTTCTGAAAATCAAACACATCATGGAAAGACATAATATGTGTCCTATCAAATAAATTTTTTCTATATGGTAGGGTATTTTTTTAGTAACTTGTCCACATCAATTCAACGTTTTAATTATACTAGTGAAATTAAATAATATTAAGTTATAAAAAATACTATAAGGACATTATCATATTAATATTATATATAATAACACTCCCTTATGATATGATATTTATTAATATTTTTGTAAATCAAAATGATAAAATCAATTGGTTAAAAGAAAACCAACTAAAACCTGAAAATCACTATTATGAACATACAATGTTTCATAAAATCTAATTATAACAATTTATCACATAAATTAATATTCATATAATTATGTCACCATCATTATGTTATTTATATATGTTTCATTTATTATACCATAAAAACATAAATTCTACTACCATAACCGTATAATTAATGAGTGTGATACCATCATAGTCTACAGAGCCTGAGATATCTCTACCCATATATAGAGTAAATAAATCATTTCATGATCAGTCAATCAATATTATACCATCAATGATGAATCCAACACAAGTTATCTATCCATGGAAATTAACTATTTTGGTTTTCATCATTCATCAATGATGATGATCAATTAAATAAATTAATATTAACCCTTATACAGGAGAGCAATAAATATGTTTATATAATGAAACATCCAATAAAAAATAGAAAAGGAACATATAAATATGGTTTTCAATTTTTGATCGAGGCCAAATAAATTATGGAAATTGGGTATTTACATTGTATTCTAAACCATATATCTTAATGTAATTTCTTTAGGAATTATTGACTTCCATGGATTAAATGGTGGAAGTACGATATGAATATCCATAGTTCAAACTATGGCATTATCGATTGATATGCACGGTGAAAACTATATAAATCGGTTACTATATCCATGATTGAATCCATTAAATTTTTACATATAACCTTAACTAAAGCTATTGCAATTTGTGGATACAACCATAGTTAAAACCCTGGAAATTGGTGGATACAAGGATAATCAAAAACGTTGAAATTAATATCTATAACCATGTTTAGAATATTTGAAATTAACAGATACTTCCATACATATATCCATGGAATAAATAGAAACCAAATAATATACAAATGCATGATAATACATCTTACCAATTTCCCAAAATCCAATCAAATTGATACGAAAATAAATAACCCAACACCACATATAATGTTTTAATTTCATAATAAAAATAAAATAAATTATTGATATTTAATTAAATAAAATTTAAACAATTTTTCTCAATAGTTTCATCTAAATCCTTATATATTAAACTATGATTTGAACCATTATTAACAACATTACCACTAATTTTGACACGGTTTCCAGAATCCATCATTAACATCAACACAAATTTCATCACTATCATCATCGCCATTATCAACACTATCATCTTTTACACTAGAATCATAAATAATATATAAAAAATCATTATCATCCTAAAAAACACATCATTGACCAGATAAACATCGATCCACTATCAATTCACCCTCTAGTGGAAGTGATGATCATGTAGCGAATATATCTTTGAAAAATTATACATTTTAGTTTTTTTTAAATAAAGACTCTTGTTTATCATTTTTAATTACTATCCTGAAATAATTATTTATCTATTATTACATAACCATTACTAATGTGTTTCTATAAGACTCAATACCTGACGACCAATATCTAAATGATATGATTTTCCTTCCATGTTTACAATGAACTCCACAAATATTCTCATCACCTATTACCTGATGTAAATAAAAATTTGGTCCAAACGTGTCTAGTGACATCATATCTAAATATTTTCAAACCACTTATACAATATAGTTAACATTTTCATAGATAAAATAAAATAAATTATATAAAACATGAATGTAACATAAAAAATACCAAAAATCATAAAATTAAAAAAAAATTACAATAACATATATTTCTAAGTTATTAACTAACTGAAATAGAATAATTTTATAATAATTTTTTGAAAATTATAGAAGAATATTTTTAAATATGTATGGATTGAGTTAATAGAATATTTGATTGTAATATTTTGTAAAATCGCAATTTTTTATTGAAATTTTCTTTATTATCAATAATTAAACAATTTAATTATTTTTTAAAATAATTATATGTCAAATTATTATAGAGAATAAATTAGATCGTTTGTTGATGTTATTGAATAGTGGATGTGAATATAATTGTGAAATATGATTTTATTATATAATTATCATTGAGAGATATAAGATAGAGTGTAATGATCTTAATCATTGAGGTATGACCCTAATGTAATTTAGATATTTTTTAATTAACTTGGAATTATTTTGAAGTATGTTTTAGGGGGTTGGGTTAAAAGTAGGGGAAGTGATGCAATCCCAAAGGTGGTATTTTTTTTAAATATAATTAAAAGTTACACCTGAAACTCAATATAGGGCGAAAAATACCCAAGAATGATTTCAATAAGCTAGGATAACTAGGATACCAATTGGTACCTAGTGGTAGGAGATCGAGTACCCAGTTGCTTATTCAATGGTTTTTTATAAGTGGTATGTCCATTATTTTATTTCCATTGGATTTGAGAATTAATTGATGTAACCTAATTTTGAGGATCATTATTATAAAAATTGGAGGAAATAAAATCTCTTATTCATTTGAAATTTTCTGATTGATTTTTTTCATTATTTGGTGTAGAATTTATAATTTATCAGTAGCGTTATATCCATTTAATTGTGTACTTAAAGAACTATAAAATGTATAATGTTTTTTTTTGAGTATTAGTCATTATCATGTTCTAATTCTACTCTTTTTTTTCTTGATCAACTTTTTCCTTGAATTTTTCTTATTCTTTATGGAGTTAGGGTTGCATTTGTTGTATAAAATCTATGGAAAGAGTGAGGTAGGTGGCCTATTTATTTTATATGTACATGTCTCTCTTGAAATTATACATGATTTTAATATTTTGGTGAGACTAAATTATATTATGCGACTAATTATGAGAAGTATTAAACCACACATGAGAAAATTGTAAACATTATTAAGATAAATTTTGAATGTCATAAACAACATTACAATTTTTACATGTGTTTCTTAATTCATAGTTCTTCTATATTTCTTTTTTATACATGTATCATTTTCAGAATTTTTGGTCCCTTGAAAACCTTTTCTAATAACAAGGATATGAAAATAATTTAATATTTTCCTAGTTTTTTTAGTATGAAAAAGTTGTTTTAAACTAATAAAATCATGTACAATTTTTAATATATATGTTTTTATACAGGTAAATTTTTCATTGGAAATAGTACTTAAATTTTCATAATTTACTAAACATGTCATTTAAACATAATTAATATAAAAAATGAATGTGACATATAATATATATAAAAAATAATATTTAATTATTTTTCTCTGTATGGTCTTTTTTTCTCAATTCATAATGATTCCAATTTTATTTCATTCAAGTACAAAATAAATATTCGTTGAGGATAAAACCCTTCAATTTTTTTGTTTCTATTTATACATAAAAAATAAAAAATAATCAACTAACATATATATTAATATTCAATGTTAAATGATATATTACTTCTGTTAGTTCAGGATATGGCATTGATGATCACCCCAATTTATGAATATATTTGAAAAATATTATTTTTTCATTAATATTATTCATAGTAATAAACAAAAATATAATATCATTTTAACCACTCACAACAGGTAAAACATCCCTATTTCAACCAAATAATCAATGAGTTTAATGTAGAACTCAAATAACATGTTTATGGAAATTTCAAAAAGCCATTCACACTAATAAATAGAAAATATAAATTCAATTTAAAATAAAAAATAATAATTATAATCTATTATGAAGTTAACACCTTATATTCTAATGATCCCAAAATTTCATTACTTATCAATGGAAAAAAGAGAAGGAAAAATCTATTTTCTAGACCATCAATAAAATTTAAATTTAAATTTAAATGAAATCTATTCTGAAATGTAATGAAAACCAGTAAATTGTATCTATGTATATTTGATACATTTTACATAAGTTAGATAGAAATATATTTTCTGTTCACTTCTTATTCCATATGTTTATGTTATTTTTATTTTAACAAATAACAAATTTTTATTGTTCATTATATTAATTCCCTAAATCATGCTATATAGTATCATTTGTATATTTCTAATGACAAGAATAAATGGTTGCAGTGAGGTTTAATGATTTTTTGATAATTTTTTTAAACATGATTTAGTTTGTTCTAAATATGATTTCTCAAATAAAGGATTCTTTTAGAAATGTTTATTTGATTTAAAAATAACCAAGTATCCATAGACATGTTTTGATGTGTATTTTAAAGGTGTTTTGTTGTCATGATGTATTAAATAAATAATTATAACTCCCCTTTGAATATTTTAAAAATTAGTGGTTTAGATGAAATGAATGTGAATTATTTCTACATATTTAGGAGAATGGGTTTCAAGGAAAATATTCACACTATTAACAAATTTTTTCCATTATGGTCTTTTCGATAATGGTTAAATTGATTAACATAGTATATGGAAGTATTTGGGTTTAATGAATGGTCTATATGAAGTCATTTCATTGACTTTGATTATTGGGATTTTGGGAGGAAAAAATCAATTTTTCGAGAGAGGTAGGGTTGATGGATTGATTGATCATACGTGAGATTGATGGGTAGTGTATTATTGGTCGAGGAAAGGGTGTTTTTTGGATATTTTGGTGGAATTATTCCATTTAGTATGAATTCATTCAACATTCAATGTGCTTTTGTCTTCCATGTTGGTGGTGTGTTTTATGATTGGTTGAACTATCTATGTTTATTTTTGATATTTTGTTAATGATGTTTTATCTTGGAATTTCCATGGAGTATGGAATATAAATAGAATAACATGTCATGGGTTCCAATTTTATTCATAAAATATAATTAGAAGGTGTCATGGTTTTTAGTTGAGTGTAAACATGTCACATAGTGAGAGATAATTCATAGTTGACTATTAAAATATATTAATAATAATGTTAATATTGGAGGGGAATGAGTTTGTTTAAATGTGTATAAAATGTTATTTAGTTCAAAGGGGATCTTGAGAAATCATCAATCATTTGAATGTACACGTTTTTTGGATTTTCACTATATTTTATATAATTATCATTATTGGAAAAAATATTATTGGGGAGAGTGTAATGTTTATATTTTGAATCAAAAAATATATTTAATGAAATATTTATGTGTCAATAAATTCATTGAATCTTAATTTTTTAATATTTTGGTCACCTAGTGAATTAATATTGGGGATGGGAATGATTATGATAGTGTAATTATATAATAGTGATTTAAGAGAGTTTGATTTAATGAATAGACGTATGAAAATAAATTATTAAATAGTACAAAAAATTGATTTCAGAACAAATAATGTGAATACTCAAAATAAACAGGTACAAAAGATCTCTCTAGGGCCTACAGTTAAAGAAAATATTATATGATTCTATCATTAGATCAGTTAAGGGATTGATAGATAATTCTAGTGGTTTTACAATGATGTCAAGTGAAAATTGTATAAATTAATAAATATTTCCCAAAAACTTGTCCAGTATTTCATCATTTTTTAATTAATTTTATGAAATATTTTCTTACACATACATCATGTATTCCTGAGCTGTATTAAAGAATATTTTTTATTCTAATTCCATAAAAAGTAACTAAATTTCTTCTTTTTCATACATTATTTTACATATTCAATATATATATTTATATTTTTCATTTTATATGGATTTATTAATATTCACTTTAGTATTATTATTTATGATCCTAAATGCACTATATTTATAAACTCTTCAAATTTCACTATTTTCATACGATTTATATATATTACACTTTTAGTTTTTTAAATTATTGAGACTTCTTCATCAAAACTTCTTCTATTTTTCTCTACCAACATGGTTTCTATAACTACATCCTCTATTCAAATTGTACTAGCACATTCCTTCATCGAAACAAAATTATTACTTAATCACTAAAATATATATTTAATTAATGTTAATATATAAACCAATTTCACAACCATAAGTTCTTACCTCCCCTCTTCCAAGACCCTTTATAACACATTGTCCTCATCTCTAAATTTTTTGATATTCGAATATGTCACGAACCAGCCCGAGTTGACCCTGAAGTAGTACCCCAGGCCAGCCCGCGACAAGTCCGGAGTGGCATTATCGATTCTCTGGTGATGGAGAAAAGAACTAAGGGAATCAATACAGTACATACGAGAATAATTTTTCCCAAATATAAACTATCAAAAAAATAGCGTATATAAATGGACAGTCCTAAATACATTTACATAAAAATTGAACTAAACATTATTTTTATAAGAAATAGAAAGTAAAAATAAACCAAAAACTCAACTGACCAAACCTAATATCCAATTCACTCCATGTGACCCCAATGTTCAATCTCCAACACAATGATAAAACATATCCCAAGGTGATCAAGCTCAATCTGAATCCTGTACAAGGGATAAAAATAGAGGAATACTATAGGTGTGAGTATTAAAACTCTCTAGGTTAGAAAGATATTCTATTCCCAGTGAACTACCATTAAAATAAAAGTGTCATCAATTTCATGTTTTAAATACAATATGTAAAGGTATTTTTTCAAAATGAGGTCCCATTCTATAAAAATATTACCAGATAAAAACATGCATGTTTTATAAACTAGAATGAATTATACAATTTTCAAAGAGGTGCAACTTCAAAATGAAAATAGATTTAAAGAGTTCTTCTTTAATGACTGTAAACTTTTAAATAAGTCATAGAAACTTTTGAATTTACTAACCGATCACATCACATTAGGATGATTAGTACAAAATATCCATTGAACACAAGTCACTGGAAAATCCCTAGGTACTAGTTAGTTATGAGCCCTTGGTACCCCATATCTTGTTGAACGTAACAATAATAAATATCCATTCTCATGCACACAAGACACTATTAAAGATAATACCCATAACATAGTGGTCCTCCAACAACATCATCATCATAGTTAAGTTAGTATTTTTATCGTCAAACTTTCTATGCGAAACATAGGAAAAACCCCACGAGGTCACTAGAATATAAGTACACGTCTGACCACCTAGATACCCTACATTCCCTTTAGTGATAAATCAAGTTTCACATATTGTATAATAAACTATCCACATGAAAATTCAATTCTCATACTATACAAAAATATCCCAGACATAGGCTTCACATTTATTTCATAGATCTACAAACCACTTAAAATATTCATAAAACAATTTCAAAGAGTGTAATGAGGCTTTGCACATAGAACTCATTCAAAAATGCTCTTTTAAGGATAAACACACACAAAAACCATACCCAACCATATTTGGAATCCATAACAGTATTTAATAAAATCATAATCATGGACCATAAAACAATCCCAATTCACACAACCTGGTATATTTATGTAAATTAATCATTCTTAATTTTTTAGAAAAGGTCAAACGAGACTTTAATCATTTTTACCAAAATGAAATTTTTCAAATCAACAAATATCACATTTAATAAGTATGTGATAACCAAACATTTAATGATTTAAAAAATTGGTAATCACCATGAAAATATTTATATTTCTTGTCAATTACAAAACCCTTTTTATAAATGTTCCAAACAAGCCTTCCATTTGCTACAGAGGTCAAAATAATATAAAACCAATATACATTCTTTATAAAAACAAATACCTACATGGAATACACATATTTAACCCTATAAAAATTATTTTCCCACCTTCAATAAGATTATAAAGCCTAATCAATCATTTTAAATCACACTCAACACATAATAGACAAATGAAAAACTTACCAAACACATGAACAACAATTTTTTAACAAAACAATTCATTTTAATCACTCAAAAAGGAATAAAACATAAATGGAATTCCATATATTTATTCATGTAACGCCCCGACCCTAGTTACCCAGAGTCGGTGCATTATTACATAACATTGGCATCATCACAAGAAAGATCAAATCTCTAAAGACCGATTGGTTTAGTAGCCTTGGAAACACTAGATATATTCATAAGTTTTACATTACATCATAAAATGAAAAACTACTACAACAACATAATGTCTCCATAATCCACACTCATATCCCCACATAATATCCATGCAGGTCATTCATAATTTACATCTTCACTTCCTGTGAAAAATAAATCATAGAAAAGGGGTGAGCTCAAATTCCCAGTAAGGATAACAATATAGCGGAACATTAAAAATAAGCATAAACATTTATGGAAATGTATAACTAAAACAAAAGCCTTTCAAACATGAACTTTCAACATGGTACGGCATAAATAAAATGAAATAATGCCATTTACTTATTCACATGGATATTATACTAATCGAATAATCACATGCAAAAATCAATAAAAACTTTCATAATGTTGGAATGCATAATGCTAAACTTTAATTTCTTTTCAAGGCCTCGTCTTAAGACCTCGAGTCTAACTGTAACCGGAACCCAACCCGGAGTGCCTCTAATAACCGGACACCAACCCGGAGTGCCTCTAATAACCGGACACCAACCCAGAGTGCCTCTAATAACCGGAGACCAAACCGGAGGGCTTACTTTTACCAGTCCCTAACCTGGAGGGCTTACTTTTACCGGTCCCCAACCTGGAGGGCTTACTTTAACCAGTCCCCAACCTGGAACATACTTGTCTAACACATTCATATGATGTAAAGGTTGAAATATAACATAAACATTCTTATTGGAACTAGCATACGAAATGTCAATACTTTACTCATAAACCATGAATGCTATATAAATGACACATCTACAGTCAAACATATCACAAAACTTCATTACAATATGGAAGTTTTAAATCAAAATAAATCAACCTCAAATAATCTTAAAATCCATCAAAGGATGTTGACATAGATGAAAATGTTTTTTAAAAAAATTATTGAGAGAAATATCCCTTTTTCATGAAAACATTTTAATGTTACACAATTTAGAAAGTAAGACATTTAAATACATTTTTGAATCAAAGTGTCCCATACCACTTTGAAACTTTTGAATGGAATTAACACTTTTAAAACATTCATTTTCATATAAATAAATCCTTACAAACCATTTTGAAAACGTGGACATAAATGAGGATGATTTAGAAGAATAAATATTTAAAACATTTAAAATGATGTTTTAGAAAAAGTTCCCTTAGAAATAATACCTTTGAAAACTCTTTTATGAAATATGGACATTGATAGTAAATATGTCCCTGTAGATACTTACGTAAAGACAACCTCGGATATTAAAGAGATTGTGAAGTAAACCCTTATCAATTTGGTAACTTATGAAACATACTACCCATGAAAGAGGTATCATACAATGAAAATGTAAATACACATAAGGTAAAGTGTATTACACAAAGAATAAAATTATGGGCAGTACATACACCACACAAAAGGTGATGGTGGCAATATGGCATAAATCTCACAGGAATAAGGAGTGAGATGAAAACCCCTTACCTTGTACTTTTCCTTGGTTGGGGTAGGTTAACCTCCTCTTCTTCGGGTTCTTCCTTTTGATTTGATCAAAAGGGCTCCTTAGGATGGCTTTCTGATCCAACTAAGGCCTCTAGATTGTAGTGAGGGATGTTGGGAGAGTATTTGGGCAGATTTTTGCCGAACCAAAAGGCTTTTATGGTGTGAAGAAATGAGAAGGAGGAGTTCCCTTTTATAAGATGGGTGAGGGGCACCTTTGGAAAAGCTAGAAATATTAATTTATAATAAATTCATATTCGGTTTCTAATGGCTCCAAAGTAGATTATTCAAAGGTTAAGGTGGGGATAGGTCGAAAACCACTCAACCAATAGAATTTAGACAGGTTTGGGTACTTATATTAACCTTATCTGTAATTATTAACTCTAAGTTAATTAGTTTCACTTTTACAATGTCTCTTTGTATTTTTATATAATATGGTTAATAAACTTACTATATACATCCAAGAGACCCCCAAGTGGTCCATTAATGATGAACCTATCATGATATAAGTCTCTTGGCCGAACCTTAGATTTTTAGGAATTTAATATCAATTAATAATATAATATTTGTTTTAAGAACTCTTTTAAGTCAATTTTGACAGTATTCAATAGTTGATTTTTGTGAAACTCATAACAGATTGATTACTTCGAAAAAAGTAAATTAAATAAAATCTAATATATCATATTATCCTAGAAAATTAGTTTAATTCATTAAAAGTTTCATATTTATTTATTTGGGTATTTATAATATCAATTATTTTAATTTGTCACTATTATAGTAATTATTGTATCATCATTGTGTCATAAATAAAATAACTTATTTAATGTCTAAAAATTATAAATAAAATATAATTACGTAGTAAATATTTTTATCTTTCTAATGAATATTTATAATCTAAGATCCAACATACATTACCCTATGTAACAATTGTTTTTCTAAAAGATATATGCTTGTGTATTTTTGTATTCATTTTAACTTAATTAAAATAAAGTGTCATTATCACTTACAAGTGGATCCATGGGGTCCCAAAATCGACCCCAAGATTTCCATGGTCGACCATGTATCAACGAATAGGGTTAAGACACGTTTTAGGGTAATTTAGAATTATTATAATATTATTTTTTGACCCTTATTTACCAGATTTACCCTTAACCATGGTAAATAAAATATTTACCGCAGTAATTATTCAAAATGTCTAAAAATAAAAGGTACCTATTTACACAATTTGAACATCCTGATTCCAAATATGGAATCCATTTTCCTAAATTCAAAACACAGAAGTGGAAGAAATTAATTTAAAATTAATTCCCGCTGTCAAAACAAAAAGCGTGTTTTTAAGAGATAATAACTATCAAAAGATTGACACTTGTTTATGTTCGGCTTAATTGTAAAATTATGTCCAATGACCAACATTATATTAAATTGTAAAAATATATTCTAAATATACTTTAAAACTAATAAATTTCATAATTTATCACTATTAATTATTTTGATTAAAAAAGTTGTTTTTAATTAAAATTTAGTAATTTTCACTATTCATCAAAATATGAAAGTTATCCAAAAAGTACCAAAATTTCACCTTAGGCTAAATTAGATATTCCGAATCCAAAAATGAAGTCCATGTTGAAATATAAAATATATATAATTTTAAAAACCAGGTATTACTATTCATAACGGCTAGTTTGATTGGTTGTTAGAACTCGGTGTTGCGTACAACACACGTTATCGCATTATTCAAAGAGAAGCGTACCGTAGAAGCTTGGGGTGTTACATTCTACCCTCCTTCAAATACTTTTGTCCTAGAAATTTCTAGAATACTATCACATGAAAAGACTCGGGTGGTTCTTCATCATAAGTTCCTTGGGTTCCCACGTTGCCTCTTACATTTTATGGTTTCTCCACAAAACTTTTACCAGACGCGTCGTCCAGTTTCTCAGTACTTGTTCTCTCGTATCAAGAATCCTGACGGGCTCTTCACAATAGGAAAGATCGGGTTCCAGTTCTAATTCCTCATAGGTGAGTACATGCGTTGGATCAGGCATTTATTTCCTCAACAGAGATACGTGGAACACATCGTGAACTTTGGAGAGACTTGGCGGCATTGCCAATCGGTAAGCTACAACCCCAATTCGTTCTAGAATTTCGAAAGGTCCGATGTACCTGGGACTCAATTTACCTTTATTACCAGAACGTATGACTCCCTTCCACAGAGATACCTTCAGGAAAACATGATCACCGACTTGAAATTCCAAATCCTTCCTTCGATTATCGGCATAGCTCTTCTGCCTACTTTGAGAAGCTTTGATGTGATTTTGGATTACTTTCACCTTTTCCACCGTTTCCTCCACCAGTTCTGGGCCTACAAGTTTTCTTTCACCAACGTCATCCCAACAGGTTGGTGTACGACATCTCTTTCCGTATAACGCTTCATATGGTGCCATCTGAATACTCGAATGAAAGCTATTGTTATAGGAAAATTCTACCAGTGGTAAATATTGATCCCACATACCCTGAATGTCAAGTGAGAAAGATCTCAACATGTCTTCTACGGTCTGAATAGTCCGTTCTGATTGTCCATCTGTCTGAGGGTGGTAAGCAGTGCTCAAATGAAGTTCAGTATCCAGGGATTTCGAAAGACTTTTCCAAAATCTTGAAGTAAAATGGGGATCACGATCAGAAACAATTGATAAGGGTAATCCATGAAGTCTCACAACTTCATTAATATATAGTCTTGCTAGACGTTCCAGGGGTAGATCTTCTCTTATAGCAAGAAAATGTGCTGACTTGGTAAGACGATCAACAATAACCCATATTTCATCGTTCCTTCTAGGAGTCTTTGGTAGCCCCATGATAAAGTCCATCGTAATATTGTCCCATTTCCACTCCGGTATGGGAATAGGTTGCATGACTCCTCCAGGCTGTTGCCTTCCATCTTTCACTTGTTGACAAACCATACATCTTGACACAAAATCAGCAATCTCCCTCTTCATGTTGTACCACCAAAAATGTTCCTTCAAATCTCTATACATTTTGGTGCTCCCAGGGTGTATAGAGAAATTGAAACTATGAGCATCATCCAGCAATTTCCCTTTTTAGATCAGGTATATTGGGAACACAAAGTCTCTTCCCGAATTTCAAAATTCCATCTTCATACACAAAGTCTCTCAATCTACCATCATTCACAGCTTTAACCTTCTTTTTAAATTCTTCATCATCGGTCTGAGAACTCTTAATACTTTCTAGTAAAGATGGTTTGACAACCATTTGAAAAAGCATTGATGTTTCATCTTCCCAGGTTATTCCCATGTCCATCTTCACTAGATCCATGAAAATTGGATCCCTTTCAATTCTCATATTGTTCAAAACTCCATGGTCTTTTCTACTCAAAGCATCTTCCACCTTGTTTGCTTTCCCCGGGTGGTAGTGTATCGTACAATCATAATCCTTGAGTAATTCAAGCCATCTCCTTTGCCTCATGTTGAGTTCTTTTTGTGAGAAAATATACTTCAAACTCGTGTGATCAGTATAAATCTCACATTTTTCACCATAGAGGTAGTGCCTCCATATCTTCAAAGAAAAGATCACAGCTGCTAACTCAAGATCATGAGTAGGATAGTTTTGTTCATGAATTTTCAACTGTCGTGATGCATAGGAAATAACTCTATCATTCTGCATAAGGACACAGCCAAGTCCTTTCTTTGATGCATCACTATAAAAAACGAACCCATCATTCCCCGATGGTAGAGTCAATATAGGAGCATTGACTAATCTTTTCTTCATTTCATCAAAACATTCTTCACACTCTTTTTTCCAAACAAATTTAACCCCTTTACATGTGAGCTTCGTTAATGGGTTAGCCAATCGGGCAAAATTCTGGACGAAACGTCGATAATAACCTGCCAAACCAATAAAACTACGTACCTCAGTTATACTCGTAGGTGCTGGCCATTCATGGATTGCCTTGGTCTTAGAAGGATCAACAAAGATTCCATCTTTAGAGACAATATGGCCAAGAAAAGAAATCTCCTGAAGCCAGAATTCACTCTTGCTAAACGTCCCATATAATTCATGCCTCCTCAGAGTCTTCAAGATAATGCGCAAGTGATTTTCATGATCTTCGTAGGTTTTGGATTATACCAAGATATCATCAATAAATACCACCACAAATTCATCGAGATACTCCTTGAAAACTCTATTCATCAGATCCATGAATACAGAGGGTGCCTTAGTCAATCCAAACGGCATTACAGTAAACTCGTAATGCCCGTACCTGGTTCGAAATGCTGTCTTCGGAATGTCTTCCTTCTTCACACACAACTGATGGTATCCAGATCGAAGGTCAATCTTTGAAAAGTATTGAGCTCCATGCAGTTGGTCAAATAAATCATCAATACGAGGTAGGGGATACTTGTTCTTTATCGTTATAGCATTGATCTCCCTGTAGTCGATACATAACCTCATAGATCCATCTTTCTTTTTAACAAAAAGAACAGGGGCTCCCCATGGAGAAACACTAGGGCGAATTAATCCCTTATTACTCAATTCCTCTAGTTGTTTCTTTAGTTCGACTAACTCTACAGTGGCCATTCTATAAGGGGTCTTTGATATAGGCCTTGATCCAGGAATCAAATCAATGGAAAACTCAACTTCTCGTTCTGGAGGATGTCCAGGTAAATCTTCCGGAAATACATCTACAAATTCTTTCACAACAGGTATATCCTCTATTTGAACATTCCTTTCCTCACCCGCAGTTATTTCATTCTCTTCCTCTCCAATAATTGAATTTAGTTGAGCTATTGAGGGTGGATCTAAATAAGAATTAGGTGGTGACAATTCTGCTCTAATGATAAGGTGTTCCTTATCATTATCATCAAGAATCGTAACCTCTTTCTTCTTACAATAAATCTTTGCATCATAGTCCGAAAGCCAATCCATACTGAGGATTATATCAAACTCAATCATAGGTATGACGATGAGATCAGAAGATAACGAACATTTATGTGCTCTAATGGGGACTGATTCACAAAACTTTGTTGCAATGATACTTCCCTTAGGAGTTTTAACTGACAACTCCCTTGTTAAATAAAATTGGAAATATCTAATTTTCTTAGCAAACTGGGAAGATATGAAACAATGAGATGATCCAGAATCAAATAATGCATTTGCTAAACTTGAAGAAACCATTTAATTACCTGCCACCACGTCTTTCGGAGCTTCTACCTCAGCAGTAGTGATAGCATAAGCCTGGCCTTGATCCCTTGGCCTTTTCTGAGGTAAGTTCTCCTGACGCTTAGGACATTCATTTGCATAATTCCCCATCTCCCTGAAATTGTAGCAGTAAACGTTGGTAGATTCCTTCTTCCCCTTGCAATCACGAGCTTGGTGGCCTTTTTCACCACACTTGTAACAGACTCCCATTCTCTCAAGCAAGTACCAGGATGTTTCTTCCCGCATTTACCACAAGATGGATATTCAAACTTTCCCTTCTTCCCCATATTTCCATTCCCAGATTGATCAGCAGGTCTCTTCTTCTCTTGCTTTGCTTTAAAGTCATAAGACTTAGAGAATCCCTTTTAGATCTTGATAGCACATGAGACAATGTCTTCGTACAATGAAAAGGATTGTGAGACTAATGCTCGACGGAGAAATTGTTTTAACCCATCAAAGAAACGATCAATCTTACTTCTTGGGTTGCGAATATAATCTCCATCATACCTCTCTAACCTTGTAATGTTAGCCTCATACTTTGTGACATTCTCATCCTCCTTTTGTCTCAGACTCAGAAATTGCCTTTCCATATCTGCTCGATGGTCGCGAGGAAAGTATTTTTCTAAAAACAGATCTTTGAACTCCCTCCATTCCATATTTGATACTTCATCATCTTCCTTCATTTTTTGAATCAATGACCACCATTGATCAGCATCTCCAGTGAGGCGGTAAACTGCCATGATAACTTTTTCCCTTTCACTGCTCCCCAAAGCCTGAAATATTTTCTCTAGGGAATTTATCCACTCCTCGGCTACTAAGGGATTTGTATTCCCATTGAATGTTGGTTTTTATTGCCTCATGAATCGATCTAACATTGATCATCCACACTGCGATTCAGGGTGCTGCATACGGGTAAGGTTATTATTCATAACCTGAGTAAGTTGTCCCAGTATGGTGATTAGCTGATCGGCACCAGTTGAATCACCAGCCCCACTATAATTATCTTGATCAGGAGGGTAATCCCTACATGGAGTGCGTGCATTGATACAGTTTCCATTTCTTCCACTAGGCGCCATTTCTAAATAATGGCATAAACTAGATCAGTTTATGAATCAAAATATATAATCCCATACTTATAAAACACTTAACATAAATTGAACTATTTATGGATATAATCCATAATCATAAAAATGTTTTCTTTGAGGAAGTATATACTCATAAACCCTTTATAATGATTTGTAAAGAAAATGAGAGTTATGCTAAGCATATCCCCCGGGAGTGTCGTAACAAAGAGTGCAGCAAGGACCGTTGTCGTGCACCAGTTCTCGTTCGAGTCTAGCTCAAAGCGGTGTTTTTGGGGTTTTCCCCTAGGTACATCTGTGCCAGAGCCGCCTCTACCTGCTCGTATCCAGATAGAGATGTATTTCTCGGAAAACTCACAAAATCTCTACAATACCAAAATTCTAGGAAGTTCTTCTATACTAATCCTCAAAGTTCATCTTAGGTCTACGTGCTCTAATCAGGGTTTATCTAAATCTAGCTTCCAAGGATTGTACTAAACTTCCTCTGATACCAACTGTAACGCCCCGACCCTATTTACCCAGAGTCGGTGCATTATTACATAACATTGGCATGATCACAAGAAAGATCAAATCTCGAAAGACCGATTGGTTTAGTAGCCTTGGAAACACTAGATATATTCATAAGTTTTACATTACATCAAAAAATGAAAAACTACTACAACAACATAATGTCTCCATAATCCACACTCATATCCCCACTAATATCCCTGCAGGTCATTCATAATTTACATCTTCACTTCCTGGGAAAAATAAAACATAGAAAAGGGGTGAGCTCAAATGCCCAGTAAGGATAACAATATAGCGGAACATTCAAAATAAGCATAAACATTTAAGGCAATGTATAACTAAAACAAAAGCCTTTCAATCATGAACTTTCAACATGGTACGGCATAAATAAAATGAAATAATGCCATTTACTTATTCACATGGATATTCTACTAATCGAATAATCACATGCAAAAATCAATAACCACTTTCATAATGTTGGAATGCATAGTGCTAAACTTTAATGTCATTTCAAGGCCTCGTCCCAAGACCTTGGGGCTAACTGTAACCGGAACCCAACCCGGAGTGCCTCTAATAACCGGACACCAACCCGGAGTGCCTCTAATAACTGGATACCAACCCGGAGTGCCTCTAATAACCGGAGACCAAACCGGAGGGCTTAATTTTACCAGTCCCTAACCTGGAGGGCTTACTTTTACCAGTCCCCAACCTGGAGGGCTTACTTTAACCAGTCCCCAACCTGGAACATACTTGTCCAACATATTCATATGAAGTAAAGGTTGAAATATAACATAAACATTCATATTGGAACTGGCATACGAAATGCCAATACTTTACTCATAAACCATGAATGCTATATAAATGACACATCTACAGTCAAACATATCACAAAACTTCATTACAATATGGAAGTTTTAAATCATAATAAATCAACTTCAAATAATCTTAAAATCCATCAAAGGATGTTGACATAGATGAAAATGTTTTTTAAATTATTGAGAGAAATATCCCTTTTTCATGAAAACATTTTAATGTTACACAATTTAGAATGTAAGACATTTAAATACATTTTTGAATCAAAGTTTCCCATACCACTTTGAAACTTTTGAATGGAATTAACACTTTTAAAACATTCATTTTTATATAAATAAATCCTTACAAACCATTTTGAAAACGTGGACATAAATGAGGATGATTTAGAAGAATAAATATTTAAAACATTTAAAATGATGTTTTAGTAAAAGTTCCCTTAGAAATAATCCCTTTGAAAACTCTTTTATGAAATATGGACATGGATAGTAAATATTTCCCTGTAGATACTTACGTAAAGACAACCTCGGATATTAAAGAGATTGTGAAGTAAACCCTTATCAATTTGGTAACTTATGAAACATACAACCCTTTAAAGAGGTATCATACAATGAAAATGTAAATACACATAAGGTAAAGTGTATTACACAAAGAATACAATTATGGGAAGTACATACACCACACAAAAGGTGATGATGGAAATATGGCATGAATCTCACGGGAATAAGGAGTGAGATGAAAACCCCTTACCTTGTACTTTTCCTTGGTTGGGGTAGGTTAACCTCCTCTTCTTCGGGTTCTTCCTTTTGATTTGATCAAAAGGGATCTTTAGGTTGGGTTTCTGATCAAACTAAGGCCTATAAGTTGTAGTGAGGGATGTTGGGAGAGTATTTGGGCAGCGTTTGGCCGAACCAAAAGGCTTTGACGGTGTGAAGAAATGAGAAGGAGGAGTGCCCTTTTATAAGAGGGGTGAGGGGCACCTTTGGAAAAGCTAGAAATATTAATTTATAATAAATTCATATTCGGTTTCTAATGGCTCCAAAGTTGATTATTCAAAGGTTAATGTGGTGATAGGTCGAAAACCACTCAACCAATAGAATTTATAAAGGTTTGGGTACTTATATTAACCTTATCATTAAGTATTAACTCTAAGTTAATTAGTTTCACTTTTACAATGTCTCTTTGTATTTTTATATAATATGGTTAATTAACTTACTATATACATACAAGAGACCCCCAAGTGGTCCATTAATGATGAACCTATCATGATATAAGTCTCTTGTCCGAACCATAGATTTTTAGGAATTTAATATCAATTAATAATATAATATTTGTTTTAAGAACTCTTTTATGTCCATTTTGACACTATTCAATAGTTGATTTTTGTGAAACTCATAACAAATTGATTACTTCAAAAAAAGTCAATTAAATCAATCCTAATATATCATATGATTCTATAAAATTATTTTAATTCATTAAAAGTTTCATATTATATTTATTTGGGTATTTATAATATCAATTATTTTAATTTTTCATTATTATAGTAATTACTGCATCATCATTGTGTCATAAATAAAATAACTTATTTAATGTCTAAAAATTATAAATAAAATATTATTATGTAGGAAATAGTTTTATCTTTCTAATGAATATTTATAATCTAAAATCCAACATATAGAACCCTATGTAACAATTATTTTGCTAAAAGATATATGCTTGTGTCATTTTTGTATTCATTTTAACTTAATTAAAATAAAGTGTCATTATCACTTATAAGTGGATCCATGGGGTCCCAAAATCGACCCAATGATGACCATGGTCGACCATGTATCAACCAATAGGGTTAAGACACGTTTTAGGGTAATTTAGTATTATTATAATATTATTTTTTAACCCTTATTTACCAGATTTACCCTTAACCATGGTAAATAAAATATTTACCGCAGTAATTATTCAAAATGTCTAAAAATAAAAGTTACCTATTTACACAATTTGAAAATCCTGATTCCAAATATGGAATCCATTTTCCTAAATTCAAAACACAGAAGTGGAAGAAATTAATTTAAAATTAATTCCCGCTGTCAAAACAAAAAGCGTGTTTTTAAGAGATAATAACTATCAAAAGATTGACACTTGTTTATATTCGGTTTAATTGTAAAATTATGTCCAATGACCAAAATTATATTAAATGGTAAAAATATATTCTAAATATACTTTAAAACTACTAAAATTCATAATTTTTCACTATTAATTATTTTGATTAAAAAAGTTGTTTTTAATTAAAATTTAGTAATTTTCACTATTCATCAAAATATGAAAGTTATCCAAAAAGTACCAAAATTTCACCTTAGGCTAAATTAGATATTCCGAATCCAAAAATGAAGTCCATTTTGAAATATAAAATATATATAATTTTAAAAATCAGGTATTACTATTCATAACGGCTAGTTTGATTGGTTGTTAGAACTCGGTGTTGCGTACAACACACGTTATCGCATTATTCAAAGAGAAGCGTATCGTAGAAGCTTGGGGTGTTACATTCTCCCCTCCTTCAAATAATTTCTTCCTCGAAATTTCTAGAATACTATCGCATGAAAATACTTGGGTGGTTCTTCATCATAAGTTCCTCGGGTTCCCACGTTGCCTCTTCCATCTTATGGTTTCTTCACAAAACTTTTACCAGACGCGTCGTCCGGTTTCTCAGTACTTGTTCTCTCGTATCAAGAATCCTGACGGGCTCTTCACAATAGGAAAGATCGGGTTCCAGTTCTAATTCCTCAGAGGTGAGTACATGCATTGGATCAAGCATGTATTTCCTCAACAGAGATACGTGGAACACATCGTGAACTTTGGAGAGACTTGGCGGCATTGCCAATCGGTAAGCTACAACCCCAATTCGTTCTAGAATTTCGAAAGGTCCGATGTACCTGGGACTCAATTTACCTTTCTTACCAAAACGTATGACTCCCTTCCACGGAGATACCTTCAGGAAAACATGATCACCGATTTGAAATTCCAAATCCTTCCTTCGATTATCAGCATAGCTCTTCTGCCTACTTTGAGCTGCTTTGATGTGATTTTGGATTACTTTCACCTTTTCCACCGTTTCCTCCACCAGTTCTGGGCCTACAAGTTTTCTTTCACCAACGTCATCCCAACAGGTTGGTGTATGACATCTCTTTCCGTTTAACACTTCATATGGTGCCATCTGAATACTCGAATGGAAGCTATTGTTATAGGAAAATTCTACCAGTGGTAAATATTGATCCCACATACCCTGAAAGTCAAGAGAGAAAGATCTCAACATGTCTTCTAAGGTCTGAATAGTCCGTTCTGATTGTCCATCTGTCTGAGGGTGGTAAGCAGTTCTCAAATGAAGTTCAGTATCCAGGGATTTCTAAAGACTTTTCCAAAATCTTGAAGTAAAACGGGGATCACGATCAGAAACAATTGATAAGGGTACTCCATGAAGTCTCACAACTTCATTAATATATAGTCTTGCTAGATGTTCCAGGGTTATATCTTCTCTTATAGGAAGAAAATATGCTGACTTGGTTAGACGATCATCAATAACCCATATTGCATCGTTCCTTCTAGGAGTCTTTGGTAGCCCCATGATAAAGTCCATCGTAATATTGTCCCATTTCCACTCCGGTATGGGAAGAGGTTGCATGACTCCTCCAGGCTGTTGCCTTCCAGCTTTCACTTGTTGACAAACCATACATCTTGACACAAAATCAGCAATCTCCCTCTTCATGTTGTACCACCAAAAATGTTCCTTCAAATCTCTATACATTTTGGTGCTCCCATGGTGTATAGAGAAATTGAAACTATGAGCATCATCCAGCAATTCCCTTTTTAGATCAGGTATATTGGGAACACAAAGTCTCTTCCCGAATTTCAAAATTCCATCTTCATACACAAAGTCTCTCAATCTACCATCATTCACAGCTTTAACCTTCTTTTGAAATTATTCATCATCGGTCTGAGAACTCTTAATCCTTTCTAGTAAAGATGGTTTGACAACCATTTGAAAAAGCATTGATGTTTCACCTTCCCAGGTTATTCCCATGTCCATCTTCACTAGATCCATGAAAATTGGATCCCTTTCAATTCTCATATTGTTCAAAACTCCATGGTCTTTTCTACTCAAAGCATCTTCCACCTTGTTTGGTTTCCCCGGGTGGTAGTGTATCGTACAATCATAATCCTTGAGTAATTCAAGCCATCTCCTTTGCCTCTTGTTGAGTTCTTTTTGTGAGAAAATATACTTCAAACTCTTGTGATCAGTATAAATCTTATATTTTTCACCATAAAGGTAGTTCCTCCATATCTTCAAAGAAAAGATCACAGCTGCTAACTCAAGATCATGAGTAGGATAGTTTTGTTCATGAATTTTCAACTGTCGTGATGCATAGGAAATAACTTTATCATTCTGCATAAGGACACAACCAAGTCCTTTCTTTGATGCATCACTATAAATAACGAACCCATCATTCCCCGATGGTAGAGTCAATATAGGAGCATTGACTAATCTTTTCTTCAGTTCTTCAAAACATTCTTCACACTCTTTTGTCCAAACAAATTTAACCCCTTTACGTGTGAGCTTCGTTAATGGGTTAGCCAATCGGGAAAAATTCTGGACGAAACGTCGATAATAACCTGCCAAACCAATAAAACTACGTACCTCAGTTATACTCGTAGGTGCTGGCCATTCTTCGATTGCCTCGGTCTTAGAAGGATCAACAGAGATTCCATCTTTAGAGACAATATGGCCAAGAAAAGAAATCTCTAGAAGCCAGAATTCACACTTGCTAAACGTCCCATATAATTCATGCCTCCTCAGAGTCTTCAAGATAATGCGCAAGTGATTTTCATGATCTTCGTAGGTTTTGGAGTATACCAAGATATCATCAATAAATACCACCACAAATTCATTGAGATACTCCTTGAAAACTCTATTCATCAGATCCATGAATACAGAGGGTGCCTTAGTCAATCCAAACGGCATTACAGTAAACTCGTAATGCCCGTACCTGGTTCGAAATGCTGTCTTCGGAATGTCTTCCTTCTTCACACACAACTGATGGTATCCAGATCGAAGGTCAATCTTTGAAAAGTATTGAGCTCCATGCAGTTGGTCAAATAAATCATCAATACGAGGTAGGGGATACTTGTTCTTTATCGTTATAGCATTGATCTCCCTGTAGTCGATACATAACCTCATAGATCCGTCTTTCTTTTTAACAAAAAGAACAGGGGCTCCCCATGGAGAAACACTAGGGCGAATAAATCCCTTATTACTCAATTCCTCTAGTTGTTTCTTTAGTTCGACTAACTCTACAGTGGCCATTCTATAAGGGGTCTTTGATATAGGCCTTGATCCAGGAATCAAATCAATGGAAAACTCAACTTCTCGTTCTAGAGGATGTCCAGGTAAATCTTCCGGAAATACATCTACAAATTCTTTCACAATAGGTATATCCTCTATTTGAACATTCCTTTCCTCACCCGCAGTTATTTCATTCTCTTCCTCTCCAATAATTTAATTTAGTTGAGCTATTGAGGGTGGATCTAAATAAGAAATATGTGGTGACAATTCTGCTCTAATGATAAGGTGTTCCTTATCATTATCATCAAGAATCGTAACCTCTTTCTTCTTAGAATAAATCTTTGCATCATAGTCCGAAAGCCAATCCATACCGAGGATTATATCAAACTCAATCATAGGTATGACGATGAGATCAGCAGATAACGAACATTTATGTGCTCTAATGGGGACTGATTCACAAAACATTGTTGCAATGATACTTCCCTTAGGAGTTTTAACTGACAACTCCCTTGTTAAATCAAATTGGAAATATCTAATTTTCTTAGCAAACTGTGAAGATATGAAACAATGCGATGATCCAGAATCAAATAATGCATTTGCTAAACTTGAAGAAACCATTTAATTACCTGCCACCACGTCTTTCGGAGCTTCTACCTCAGCAGTAGTGATAGCATAAGCCTGGCCTTGATCCCTTGTCCTTTTCTGAGGTAAGTTCTCCTGACGCTTAGGACATTCATTTGCATAATTCCCCATCTCCCTGAAATTGTAGCAGTAAACGTTGGTAGATTCCTTCTTCCCCTTGAAATCACGAGCTTGGTGGCCTTTTTCACCACACTTGTAACAGACTCCCATTCCCTTCAAGCAAGTACCTGGATGTTTCTTCCCGCATTTACCAAAAGATGGATATTCAACCTTTCCCTTCTTCCCCTTATTTCCATTCCCAGATTGATCAGCAGGTCTCTTCTTCTCTTGCTTTGCTATAAAGTCATAAGACTTAGAGAATCCCTTTTAGGTCTTGATAGCACATGAGACAATGTCTTCGTACGATGAAAAGGATTGTGAGACTAATGCTCGACGGAGAAATTGTTTTAACCCATCAAAGAAACGATCAATCTTACTACTTGGGTTGTGAATATAATCTCCATCATACCTCGCTAACCTTGTAATGTTAGCCTCATACTTTGTGACATTCTCATCCTCCTTTTGTCTCAGACTCAGAAATTGCCTTTCCATATCTGCTCGATGGTCGCGAGGAAAGTATTTTTCTAAAAACAGATCTTTGAACTCCCTCCATTACATATTTGATACTTCATTATCTTCCTTCATGTTTTGAATCAATGACCACCATTGATCAGCATCTCCAGTGAGGCGGTAAACTGCCATGATAACTTTTTCCCTTTCACTGCTCCCCAAAGCCTGAAATATTTTATCTAGGGAATTTATCCAATCCTCGGCTACTAAGGGATTTGTATTCCCATTGAACGTTGGTGTTTATTGCCTCATGAATCTATCTAACATTGATCCTCCACACTGCGGATCAGGGTGCTCCATACGGGTAATGTTATTATTCATAACCTGAGTAAGTTGTCCCAATATGGTGATTAGCTGATCGGAACCAGTTTCATCACAAGCCCCACTATAATTATCTTGAGCAGGAGGGCAATCCCTACATGGAGTGCGTTCATTGATACGGTTTCCATTTCTTACACTAGGCGCCATTTCTAAACAATGGCATAAACTAGATCAGTTTATGAATCAAAATACATAATCCCATAATTATAAAACACTTAACATAAATTGAACTATTTATGGATATAATCCATAATCATAAAAATGTTTTCTTTGAGTAAGTATATACTCATAAACGCTTTATAATGATTTGTAAAGAAAATGAGAGTTATCCTAAGCATATCCCCCGGGAGTGTCGTAACAAAGAGTGCAGCAAGGCCCGTTGTCGTGCACCAGTTCCCGTTCGAGTCTAGCTCAAAGCGGTTTTTTTTTGGGTTTTTCCCCTAGGTACATCTGTTCCAGAGCCGCCTCTACCTGCTCGTATCCAGACAGGGATGTATTTCTCAGAAAACTCACAAAATCTCTACAATACCAAAATTCTAGGAAGTTCTTCTATACTAATCCTCAAAGTTCATCTTAGGTCTACGTGCTCTAATCAGATTTTATCTAAATCTAGCTTCCAAGGTTTGTACTAAACTTCCTCTGATACCAACTGTAACGCCCCGACCCTAGTTACCCAGAGTCGGTGCTTTATTACATAACATTGGCATGATCACAAGAAAGATCAAATCTCGAAAGACCGATTGGTTTAGTAGCCTTGGAAACACTAGATATATTCATAAGTTTTACATTACATCATAAAATGAAAAACTACTACAACAACATAATGTCTCCATAATCCACACTCATATCCCCACTAATATCCCTACAGGTGGTTCATATTTACATCTTCACTTCTGGGAAAAATAAAACATAGAAAAGGGGTGAGCTCAAATGCCCAGTAAGGATAACAATATAGCGGAACATTCAAAATAAGCATAAACATTTAAGGCAATGTATAACTAAAACAAAAGCCTTTCAATCATGAACTTTCAACATGGTACGGCATAAATAAAATGAAATAATGCCATTTACTTATTCACATGGCTATTCTACTAATCGAATAATCACATGAAAAAATCAATAACCACTTTCATAATGTTGGAATGCATAGTGCTAAACTTTAATGTCATTTCAAGGCCTCGTCCCAAGACCTTGGGGCTAACTGTAACCGGAACCCAACCTGGAGTGCCTCTAATAACCGTACACCAACCCGGAGTGCCTCTAATAACTGGATACCAACCCGTAGTGCCTCTAATAATCAGAGACCAAACCGGAGGGCTTAATTTTACCAGTCCCTAACCTAGAGGGCTTACTTTTACCAGTCCCCAACCTGGAGGGCTTACTTTAACCAGTCCCCAACCTGGAACATACTTGTCCAACACATTCATATGAAGTAAAGGTTGAAATATAACATAAACATTCTTATTGGAACTAGCATACGAAATGTCAATACTTTACTCATAAACCATGAATGTTATATAAATGACACATCTACAGTCAAACATATCACAAAACTTCATTACAATATGGAAGTTTTAAATTATAATAAATCAACTTCAAATAATCTTAAAATCCATCAAAGGATGTTGACATAGATGAAAATGTTTTTTTTAAATTATTGAGAGAAATATCCCTTTTTCATGAAAACATTTTAATGTTACACAATTTAGAATGTAAGACATTTAAATACATTTTTGAATCAAAGTGTCCCATACCACTTTGAAACTTTTGAATGGAATTAACACTTTTAAAACATTCATTTTCATATAAATAAATCTTTACAAACCATTTTGAAAACGTGGACATAAATGAGGATGATTTAGAAGAATAAATATTTAAAGCATTTAAAATGATGTTTTAGTAAAAGTTCCCTTAGAAATAATCCCTTTGAAAACTCTTTTATGAAATATGGACATGGATAGTAAATATGTCCCTTCAGATACTTACGTATAGACAACCTCAGATATTAAAGAGATTGTGAAGTAAACCCTTATCAATTTGGTAACTTATGAAACATACAACCCATGAAAGAGGTATCATACAATAAAAATGTAAATACACATAAGGTAAAGTGTATTACACAAAGAATACAATTATGGGAAGTACATACACCACACAAAAGGTGATTATGGAAATATGGCATGAATCTCACGGGAATAAGGAGTGAGATGAAAACCCCTTACCTTGTACTTTTCCTTGGTTGGGGTAGGTTAACCTCCTCTTCTTCGGGTTCTTCCTTTTGATTTGATCAAAAGGGCTCCTTAGGTTGGTTTTATGATCAAACTAAGGACTATAGGGTGTAGTGAGGGATGTTGGGAGAGTATTTTGGTAGCGTTTGGCCGAACCAAAAGGCTTTGAAGGTGTGAAGAAATGAGAAGGAGGAGTGCCCTTTTATAAGAGGGGTGAGGGGCACCTTTGGAAAAGCTAGAAATATTAATTTATAATAAATTCATATTCGGTTTCTAATGGCTCCAAAGATGATTATTCAAAGGTTAAGGTGGGGATAGGTCGAAAACCACTCAACCAATATAATTTAGACAGGTTTGGGTACTTATATTAACCTTATCTTTAAGTATTAACTCTAAGTTAATTAGTTTCACTTTTACAATGTCTCTTTGTATTTTTATATAACATGGTTAATAAACTTACTATATACATACAAGAGACCCCCAATTGTTCCATTAATGATGAACCTATCCTGATATAAGTCTCTTGTTCGAACCTTAGATTTTTAGAAATTTAATATCAATTAATAATATAATATTTGTTTTAAGAACTCTTTTATGTCAATTTTGACACTATTCAATAGTTTATTTTTGTGAAACTCATAACAAATTGATTACTTCAAAAAAAGTCAATTAAATCAATCCTAATATATCATATGATTCTATAAAATTAGTTTAATTCATTAAAAGTTTCATATTATATTTATTTGGGTATTTATAATATCAATTATTTTAATTTTTCACTATTATAGTAATTACTGCATCATCATTGTGTCATAAATAAAATAAATTATTTAATGTCTAAAAATTATAAATAAAATATTATTATGTAGGAAATCGTTTTATCTTTCTAATGAATATTTATAATCTAAAATCCAACATATATAACCATATGTAACAATTGTTTTTCTAAAAGATATATGCTTGTGTCATTTTTGTATTCATTTTAACTTAATTAAAATAAAGTGTCATTATCACTTACAAGTGGATCCATGGGGTCCCAAAATCGACCCAAAGATGTCCATGGTCGACCATGTATCAACCAATAGGGTTAAGACACGTTTTAGGGTAATTTAGTATTATTATAATATTATTTTTAACAATTATTTACCAGATTTACCCTTAACCATGGTAAATAAAATATTTACGGCAGTAATTATTCAAAATGTCTAAAAATAAAAGTTACCTATTTACACAATTTGAACATCCTGATTCCAAATATGGAATCCATTTTCCTAAATTCAAAACACAGAAGTGGCATAAATTAATTTAAAATTAATTCCCGCTATCAAAACAAAAAGCGTGTTTTTAAGAGATAATAACTATCAAAAGATTGACACTTGTTTATGTTCGGTTTAATTGTAAAATTATGTCCAATGACCAAAATTATATTAAATGGTAAAAATATATTCTAAATATACTTTAAAACTACTAAAATTCATAATTTATCACTATTAATTATTTTGATTAAAAAAGTTGTTTTTAATTAAAATTTAGTAATTTTCACTAATCATCAAAATATGAAAGTTATCCAAAAAGTACCAAAATTTCACCTTAGGCTAAATTAGATATTCCGAATCCAAAAATGAAGTCCATTTTGAAATATAAAATATATATAATTTAAAAAGCAGGTATTACTATTCATAACAGCTAGTTTGATTGGTTGTTAGAACTCGGTGTTGCGTACAACACACGTTATCGCATTATTCAAAGAGAAGCGTACCGTAGAAGCTTGGGGTGTTACATTCTCACCTCCTTCAAATAATTTCTTCCTCAAAATTTCTAGAATACTATCGCATGAAAAGACTTGGGTGGTTCTTCATCATAAGTTCCTCGGGTTCCCACGTTGCCTCTTCCATCTTATGGTTTCTCCACAAAACATTTACCAGACGCGTCGTCCGGTTTCTCAGTACTTGTTCTCTCGTATCAAGAATCCTGACGGGCTCTTCACAATAGGAAAGATCGGGTTCCAGTTCTAATTCCTCATAGGTGAGTACATGCATTGGATCAGGCATGTATTTCCTCAACAGAGATACGTGGAACACATCGTGAACTATGGAGAGACTTGGCGGCATTGCCAATCGGTAAGCTACAACCCCAATTCGTTCTAGAATTTCGAAAGGTACGATGTACTTGGGACTCAATTTACCTTTCTTACCAAAACGTATGACTCCCTTCCACGGAGATACCTTCAGGAAAACATGATCACCGATTTGAAATTCCAAATCCTTTCTTCGATTATCGGCATAGCTCTTCTGCCTACTTTGAGCTGCTTTGATGTGATTTTGGATTACTTTCACCTTTTCCACCGTTTCCTCCACGAGTTCTGGGCCTACAAGTTTTCTTTCACCAACGTCATCCCAACAGGTTGGTGTACGACATCTCTTTCCGTATAACGCTTCATATGGTGCCATCTGAATACTCGAATGGAAGCTATTGTTATAGGAAAATTCTACCAGTGGTAAATATTGATCCCACATACCCTGAAAGTCAAGTGAGAAAGATCTCAACATGTCTTCTAAGGTCTGAATAGTCCGTTCTGATTGTCCATCTGTCTGAGGGTGGTAAGCAGTGCTCAAATGAAGTTCAGTATCCAGGGATTTCTGAAGACTTTTCCAAAATCTTGAAGTAAAACGGGGATCACGATCAGAAACAATTGATAAGGGTACTCCATGAAGTCTCACAACTTCATTAATATATAGTCTTGCTAGACGTTCTAGGGGTATATCTTCTCTTATAGGAAGAAAATATGCTGACTTGGTTAGACGATCATCAATAACCCATATTGCATCGTTCCTTCTAGGAGTCTTTGGTATCCCCATGATAAAGTCCATCGTAATATTGTCCCATTTCCACTCCGGTATGGGAAGAGGTTGCATGACTCCTCCAGGCTGTTGCCTTCCAGCTTTCACTTGTTGACAAACCATACATATTGACACAAAATCAGAAATCTCCCTCTTCATGTTATACCACCAAAAATGTTCCTTCAAATCTCTATACATTTTGGTGCTCCCAGGGTGTATAGAGAAATTGAAACTATGAGCATCATCCAGCAATTCCCTTTTTAGATCAGGTATATTGGGAACACAAAGTCTCTTCCCGAATTTCAAAATTCCATCTTCATACACAAAGTCTCTCAATCTACCATCATTCACACCTTTAACCTTCTTTTGAAATTCTTCATCATCGGTCTGAGAACTCTTAATCCTTTCTAGTAAAGATGGTTTGACAACCATTTGAAAAAGCATTGATGTTTCACCTTCCCAGGTTATTCCCATGTCCATCTTCACTAGATCCATGAAAATTGGATCCCTTTCAATTCTCATATTGTTCAAAACTCCATGGTCTTTTCTACTCAAAGCATATTCCACCTTGTTTTCTTTCCCCAGGTGGTAGTGTATCGTACAATCATAATCCTTGAGTAATTCAAGCCATCTACTTTGCCTCTTGTTGAGTTCTTTTTGTGAGAAAATATACTTCAAACTCTTGTGATCAGTATAAATCTCATATTTTTCACCATAAAGGTAGTGCCTCCATATCTTCAAAGAAAAGATCACAGCTGCTAACTCAAGATCATGAGTAGGATTGTTTTGTTCATGAATTTTCAACTGTCGTGATGCATAGGAAATAACTCTATCATTATGCATAAGGACACAGCCAAGTCCTTTCTTTGATGCATCACTATAAATAACGAACCCATCATTCCCCGATGGTAGAGTCAATATAGGAGCATTGACTAATCTTTTCTTCAGTTCTTCAAAACATTCTTCACACTCTTTTGTCCAAACAAATTTAACCCCTTTACGTGTGAGCTTCGTTAATGGGTTAGCCAATCGGGAAAAATTCTGGACGAAACATCGATAATAACCTGCCAAACCAATAAAACTACGTACCTCAGTTATACTCGTAGGTGCTGGCCATTCTTCGATTGCCTCGGTCTTAGAAGGATCAACAGAGATTCCATATTTGGAGACAATATGGCCAAGAAAATAAATCTCCTGAAGCCAGAATTCACACTTGCTAAACTTCCCATATAATTCATGCCTCCTCAGAGTTTTCAAGATAATGCGCAAGTGATTTTCATGATCTTCGTAGGTTTTGGAGTATACCAAGATATCATCAATAAATACCACCACAAATTCATCGAGATACTCCTTGAAAACTCTATTCATCAGATCCATGAATACAGAGGGTGCCTTAGTCAATTCAAATGGAATTATAGTAAACTCGTAATGCCCGTACCTGGTTCGAAATGCTGTCTTCGGAATGTCTTCCTTCTTCACACACAACTGATGGTATCCAGATCGAAGGTCAATCTTTGAAAAGTATTGAGCTCCATGCAGTTGGTCAAATAAATCATCAATACGAGGTAGGGGATACTTGTTCTTTATCGTTATAGCATTGATCTCCCTGTAGTCGATACATAACCTCATAGATCCATCTTTCTTTTTAACAAAAAGAACAGGGGCTCCCCATGGAGAAACACTAGGGCGAATAAATCCCTTATTACTCAATTCCCCTAGTTGTTTCTTTAGTTCGACTAACTCTACAGTGGCCATTCTATAAGGGGTCTTTGATATAGGCCTTGATCCAGGAATCAAATCAATGGAAAACTCAACTTCTCGTTCTGGAGGATTTCCAGGTAAATCTTCCGGAAATACATCTACAAATTCTTTCACAACAGGTACATCCTATATTTGAACATTACTTTCCTCACCCGCAGTTATTTCATTCTCTTCCTCCCCAATAATTGAATTTAGTTGAGCTATTGAGGGTGGATCTAAATAAGAATTAGGTGGTGACAATTCTGCTCTAATGATAAGGTGTTCCTTATCATTATCATCAAGAATCGTAACCTCTTTCTTCTTACAATAAATCTTTGCATCATAGTCCGAAAGCCAATCCATACCGAGGATTTTATCAAACTCAATCATAGGTATGACGAGGAGATCAGCAGATAACGAACATTTATGTGCTCTAATGGGGACTGATTCACAAAACATTGTTATAATGATACTTCCCTTAGGAGTTTTAACTGACAACTCCCTTGTTAAATCAAATTGGAAATATCTAATTTTCTTAGCAAACTGGGAAGATATGAAACAATGCGATGATCCAGAATCAAATAATGCATTTGCTAAACTTGAAGAAACCATTAAATTACCTGCCACCACGTCTTTCGGAGCTTCTACCTCAGCAGTAGTGATAGCATAAGCCCGGCCTTGATCCCTTGGCCTTTTCTAAGGTAAGTTCTCCTGACGCTTAGGACATTCATTTTCATAATTCCCCATCTCCCTGAAATTGCAGCACTAAACGTTGGTAGCTTCCTTCCTCCCCTTGAAATCACGAGCTTGGTGACCTTTTTCACCACACTTGTAACCGACTCCCATTCCCTTCAAGCAAGTACCAAGATGTTTCTTCCCGCATTTACCAAAAGATGGATATTCAACCTTTCCCTTCTTCCCCTTATTTCCATTCCCAGATTGATCAGCAGGTCTCTTCTTCTCTTTCTTTGCTATAAAGTCATAAGACTTAGAGAATCCCTTTTAGGTCTTGATAGCACATGAGACAATGTCTTCGTACGATGAAAAGGATAGTGAGACTAATGCTCGACGGAGAAATTGTTTTAACCCATCAAAGAAACGATCAATCATACTACTTGGGTTGTGAATATAATCTCCACCATACCTCTCTATCCTTGTAATGTTAGCCTCATACTTTGTGACATTCTCATCCTCCTTTTGTCTCAGACTCAGAAATTGCCTTTCCATATCTGCTCGATGGTCGCGAGGAAAGTATTTTTCTAAAAACAGATCTTTGAACTCCCTTCATTCCATATTTGATACTTCATTATCTTCCTTCATGTTTTGAATCAATGACCACCATTGATCAGCATCTCCAGTGAGGCGGTAAACTGCCCTGATAACTTTTTCCCTTTCACTGCTCCCCAAAGCCTGAAATATTTTCTCTAGGGAATTTATCCACTCCTCGGCTACTAAGGGATTTGTATTCCCATTGAACGTTGGTGTTTATTTCCTCATGAATCGGTCTAACATTGATCCTCCACACTGTGGATCAGGGTGCTCCATACGGGTAATGTTATTATTCATAACCTGAGTAAGTTGTCCCAGTATGGTGATTAGCTGATCGGCACCAGTTGCATCACAAGCCCCACTATAATTATCTTGAGCAGGAGGGCAATCCCTACATGGAGTGCGTTCATTGATACGGTTTCCATTTCTTCCACTAGGCGCCATTTCTAAACAATGGCATAAACTAGATCAGTTTATGAATCAAAATACATAATCCCATAATTATAAAACACTTAACATAAATTGAACTATTTATGGATATAATCCATAATCATAAAAATGTTTTATTTGAGTATGTATATACTCATAAACCCTTTATATTGATTTGTAATGAAAATGAGAGTTATCCTAAGCATATCCCCCGAGAGTGTCGTAACAAAGAGTGCAGCAAGGCCCGTTGTCGTTCACCAGTTCCCGTTCGAGTCTAGCTCAAAGCGGTTTTTTTGGGTTTTACCCCTAGGTACATCTGTGCCAGAGCCGCCTCTACCTGCTCGTATCCAGACAGGGATGTATTTCTCGGAAAACTCACAAAATCTCTACAATACCAAAATTCTAGGAAGTTCTTCTATACTAATCCTCAAAGTTCATCTTAGGTCTACGTGCTCTAATCAGAGTTTATCTAAATCTAGCTTCCAAGGTTTGTACTAAACTTCCTCTGATACCAACTGTAACGCCCCGACCCTAGTTACCCAGAGTCGGTGCATTATTACATAACATTGGCATAATCACAAGAAAGATCAAATCTCGAAAGACCGATTGGTTTAGTAGCCTTGGAAACACTAGATATATTCATAAGTTTTACATTACATCATAAAATGAAAAACTACTACAACAACATAATGTCTCCATAATCCACACTCATATCCCCACTAATATCCCTACAGGTGGTTCATATTTACATCTTCACTTACTGGGAAAAATAAAACATAGAAAAGTGGTGAGCTCAAATGCCCAGTAAGGATAACAATATAGCGGAACATTCAAAATAAGCATAAACATTTAAGGCAATGTATAACTAAAACAAAAGCCTTTCAAACATGAACTTTCAACATGGTACGACATAAATAAAATGAAATAATGCCATTTACTTATTCACATGGATATTCTACTAATCGAATAATCACATGCAAAAATCCATAACCACTTTCATAATGTTGGAATGCATAGTGCTAAACTTTAATGTCATTTCAAGGCCTCGTCCCAAGACCTTGGGGCTAACTGTAACCGGAACCCAACCCGGAGTGCCTCTAATAACCAGACACCAACCCGGAGTGCCTCTAATAACTGGATACCAACCCGTAGTGCCTCTAATAACCGGAGACCAAACCGGAGGGCTTAATTTTACCAGTCCCTAACCTGGAGGGCTTACTTTTACCAGTCCCCAACCTGGAGGGCTTACTTTAACCAGTCCCCAACCTGGAACATACTTGTCCAACACATTCATATGAAGTAAAGGTTGAAATATAACATAAACATTCTTATTGGAACTAGCATACGAAATGTCAATACTTTACTCATAAACCATGAATGCTATATAAATGACATATCTACAATCAAACATATCACAAAACTTCATTACAATATGGAAGTTTTAAATTATAATAAATCAACTTCAAATAATCTTAATATCCATCAAAGGATGTTGACATAGATGAAAATGTTTTTTTTAAATTATTGAGAGAAATATCCCTTTTTCATGAAAACATTTTAATGTTACACAATTTAGAATGTATGACATTTAAATACATTTTTGAATCAAAGTTTCCCATAAAACGTTGAAACTTTTGAATGGAATTAACACTTTTAAAACATTCATTTTCATATAAATAAATCCTTACAAACCATTTTGAAAACGTGGACATAAATGAGGATGATTTAGAAGAATAAATATTTAAAACATTTAAAATGATGTTTTAGTAAAAGTTCCCTTAGAAATAATCCCTTTGAAAACTCTTGTATGAAATATGGACATGGATAGTAAATATGTCCCTGTAGATACTTACGTAAAGACAACCTCGGATATTAAAGAGATTGTGAAGTAAACCCTTATCAATTTGGTAACTTATGAAACATACAACCCATGAAAGAGGTATCATACAATGAAAATGTAAATACACATAAGGTAAAGTGTATTACACAAAGAATACAATTATGGGCAGTAAATACACCACACAAAAGGTGATTATGGAAATATGGCATGAATCTCACAGGAATAAGGAGTGAGATTAAAACCCCTTACCTTGTACTTTTCCTTGGTTGGGGTAGGTTAACCTCCTCTTCTTCGGGTTCTTCCTTTTGATTTGATCAAAAGGGATCCTTAGGTTGGTTTTCTGATCAAACTAAGGCCTATAGGTTGTAGTGAGGGATGTTGGGAGAGTATTTGGGTAGCGTTTGGCCGAACCAAAAGGCTTTCAAGGTGTGAAGAAATGAGAAGGAGGAGTGCCCTTTTATAAGAGGGGTGAGGGGCACCTTTGGAAAAGCTAGAAATATTAATTTATAATAAATTCATATTCGGTTTCTAATGGCTCCAAAGTTGATTATTCAAAGGTTATGGTGGGGATAGGTCGAAAACCACTAAACCAATATAATTTAGACAGGTTTGGGTACTTATATTAACCTTATCTTTAAGTATTAACTCTAAGTTAATTAGTTTCACTTTTACAATGTCTCTTTGTATTTTTATATAATATGGTTAATAAACATACTATATACATACAAGAGACCCCAAAGTGTTCCATTAATGATGAACCTATCATGATATAAGTCTCTTGTCCGAACCTTAGATTTTTAGAAATTTAATATCAATTAATAATATAATATTTGTTTTAAGAACTCTTTTATGTCAATTTTGACACTATTCAATAGTTTATTTTTGTGAAACTCATAACAAATTGATTACTTCAAACAAAGTCAATTAAATCAATCCTAATATATCGTATGATTCTAGAAAATTAGTTTAATTCATTAAAAGTTTCATATTATATTTATTTGGGTATTTATAATATCAATTATTTTAATTTTTCACTATTATAGTAATTACTGCATCATCATTGTGTCATAAATAAAATAAATTATATAATGTCGAAAAATTATAAATAAAATATTATTATGTAGGAAATCGTTTTATCTTTCTAATTAATATTTATAATCTAAAATCCAACATATATAACCCTATGTAACAATTGTTTTTCTAAAAGATATATGCTTGTGTCATTTTTGTATTCATTTTAACTTAATTAAAATAAAGTGTCATTATCACTTACAAGTGGATCCATGGGGTCCCAAAATCGACCCAAAGATGTCCATGGTCGACCATGTATCAACCAATAGGGTTAAGACACGTTTTAGGGTAATTTAGTATTATTATAATATTATTTGTTTCAATTATTTACCAGATTTACCCTTAACCATGGTAAATAAAATATTTACCGCAGTAATTATTCAAAATGTCTAAAAATAAAAGTTACCTATTTACACAATTTGAACATCCTGATTCCAAATATGGAATCCATTTTCCTAAATTCAAAACACAGAAGTGGCAGAAATTAATTTAAAATTAATTCCCGCTATCAAAACAAAAAGCGTGTTTTTAAGAGATAATAACTATCAAAAGATTGACACTTGTTTATGTTCGGTTTAATTGTAAAATTATGTCCAATGACCAACATTATATTAAATGGTAAAAATATATTCTAAATATACTTTAAAACTACTAAAATTCATTATTTATCACTATTAATTATTTTGATTAAAAAAGTTGTTTTTAATTAAAATTTAGTAATTTTCACTAATCATCAAAATATGAAAGTTATCCAAAAAGTACCAAAATTTCACCTTAGGATAAATTAGATATTCCGAATCCAAAAATGAAGTCCATTTTAGAATATAAAATATATATAATTTTAAAAAGCAGGTATTACTATTCATAACGGCTAGTTTGATTGGTTGTTAGAACTCGGTGTTGCGTACAACACACGCTATCGCATTATTCAAAGAGAAGCGTACCGTAGAAGCTTGGGGTGTTACAATTCAAGCTACAAAACCATGTTCAAAATACCACACAATGTGTGTAGAATCTATAAAATCATTTGAACAAGCACAGGGTGTGAACCATTTTAACAAAACTACACCAATTTACAAAAAACCAATTTTTAATCGCTACTTGGCACACCAAAAAAAATTATACAAAGCATAAATAAAAATTTTCAGAGTATGAATACGATACAAACTACATTATTTAGATGGATTTAAAAAAAGTTCATGTTAAATGGGAAACATACCTTAAATCCTTGGCGGAATGGAAACGCATAGCCGAAATCACCCAATGCGGGTTTATAAACACTACAACTATGAAGAACAACACCGAATTTAAATAAAACCCATAAAATAATTCCATAAAATGTTCCTAGGTCGTTCATGCATAGGGGAGAAGAAATAACCGTGAAATAATTGAATGATGATGAAGAGGAGGGACAAAAGAGAAGGAATATTAGCATGGAAACTAGAAAACTTTTCATCTTCCTATATATACACACTCTTAGAGGAGATGGAATAGGTTAAAACTCAGTGTAGGGTCCACATTGTTCTATAAGAACTATTGGAAATATATTTGGGTAGAAAAGAGTAATAAATGAGTGATTTATGGATGAAACTATTTACCTTCTCAAATCAGAATGATTTGAAGAACTGTGAAAACTTTTTCCATAATATGCGATGAAAATGAGCTCCATAGAAGACAAATCGATATTGGATGTGAGTCTAGGGATTTTGGGTTTCTATGGGAAGGTGTAATCACCAAAAATGTTTCAACAGTGAATAATATTTAAAATAAACAAATTATTACTTTTCAACTGGAAATGGGCCCACGGGCTAGCCCAATACCTAAATAAGTAACCCAAATTCACCAATATTATGAATTGCTGAGGGGTACAAAAGTCTATTTTGGTTTGGATAAGTTACGGGAGGAAATGTACAAAGTGGAATGGGTGAAAAATGTTGAATAACATAGTTTGTATCTAAAACAATGTGTTTTTAAATATGGAAATGGGTTCATAGTTTAGCCCAAATCATGATGTAACCAACCTTTCTCCAAAAACTCCCAAACAAGAAATAGGGAACCCAGATAATGGTGAATAGAAATAGATGAAACTTAAAAAATCATCATTAATCTCACTTAATACCTATGAAAATGATCTAGATAACCAACAAATTGGGTCAAAACAATTACCTGAAAAACTGGGTGTGAAATTTCACACCACTATTAATGTTTTTCTCCCCTAGAAAGACACATCACATTCTATTTGATTCATCAACACCTAATGATTCATTATTAATAGGTTCATCCTCTGAATATAGTTACACACCATCCACCATTAACGGAACATAAGCCTATTACCTCAATCAAAACACCAACTCTCAACTACTTCCCGAGAATCAACCGAAATATCGAGTCACTACCTCCACAACCAAACAATGAATATGATTGTTGGGCCTTTTATGAATGAACCCAATAATCACCAAAAGAAAAGAGATCACACAAAAAATATAGATTCTAAGGGATTTTGTAATGGGCTCCCAACCATTAAGAAACAACTAGAAGTAGACATGTTATTAGGAGGAAAAATCAACGATACTCATGGTGAGTCTCCCCACCATTAGAACCCAACTAGAAACGAACAAACAAGAATTCAACATTAACTATAATTAGGCCTCACTTGCACATTTCCACCATCAATATACCATGAAAACCTACATACTAATGTTAATAGGGTTATAACATGAACATTTAAACCACCCGCTCCCGAACGGAGGGTACACAAACTGGCCCACACTTTCGGCACAGTTCAAAACCCCTACCACTCAGGGAGTGGAGGGAAGGGGACCCAATCATTAGGCCACTAAAACAAAAAAATTAATCAATGAACCATCCAAAACCATCCACTTAAAAAAAGTAATTATATGAAAACACCTGATTCACATTGGTGGTCCACATAGAGACATTAATTAGAATTATGCATCTGAGAAGGCATAACCATAAAAACAAGGTGAGGGGTACGTCCACCACGCTCGTTGCAACAAGAGGAAATTCACATTGATGAGGAACCACAATGGAGACATAGAATCTACCTTACCACAATGATGGATGAAAGAGGCTAGTCAAGCTCCCCACTCATATGGAGATTTTATGACTGCGTGAAAAGACTCACTCTGAGGCCTTTGGCTGGAGCCCTGATGCTTGAAGCATCTACTGCACCTCAGACAGGTGCTAAGGATCAACACACCCCACAAAAATCAGATGCTCAACAAAAAAAAATCATCTAAATAGGAACTCATTGATACATAGAACCATTCCTCATCACTCCGAACTTGGAGTAGAATGGACAGGGAATACAACAAAACACATCAATAATGCAAAACAAAAATTCTATGCCCAAAAAAATTATTACAACCTGATATCAAATTAAATAAATCCCAAAAATATATCTATCCCAAATAATGGTCGTAGGTATCATATGAAGAGGTGGATTTAATATTATAAATGAATCCTTAGGTTGATTAATAGGAAATATTTTCAATGGAGAACTATCCATAGCCACATAACAACATCCAATGCATATTTAGAAACCCACAAAAAAATTACACAAAAAATTAGCCATCAACAAGATATCATCTCTAGACACAACAAGAGTATGATTGTCTTATCACAAGGAAGCATACAGAATAAACAACTCTTCTATGACACAGAAAACTACTAGCCACATAACCATAGATTTATAAATAAATGACATAATTTTTCACCTTGTAACACTTTATAAAAACAAACGAACATAGTGGGTTTCCACATTAACCAATGGTGTTTCATCAAGTCTCACCCACATGATCATTTCCATGCCACCCCAAGAACCCAACCACTATTCCATATAAGCCATCCTTCCAGATATCAATAAATCCATTCATGTGAGCACCCATGAAAAAACCAAAGGGTAAAAAAACAACATCATTTAAAAACTCATGTACCTTCCAAAGGAACACCATCCATCATTTAAAAACTCGTTTTCAGATTTCACAAAAAAACCACACTTCCTCAAGTACAATTTTCTTAAAAACCTACCCATTTCCATTTTTATCAACATTCAATGCAACCAAGATACTCAAAATAAACCCTTTGCATTTTCTAAAATTCATGAATGTATATTTTCATAATATGGTGGCCATTGAGATAAATACCAATTCTAGGAAAACACTTACAACTCAAAATAAATATCCAAACCAATTTATCAGATTCAAACCATTTTAAAATTCCCAAAACAACCCATTTAAAACAAAAATTTAGAATCACCTTTAAATGATTCCTATATTGAATGCATTTTATTTCAACAAACCTCATGTTTAGATTATGGAAAATATAATCCCGATAAAACATTTCCACTTCCTCCCCAAAATTTGTTTAAAAAAGACAATCTTACAAAACCATTCTTATATTTAAGTTCTGAAAACCCCTTTTCCACTTTTCAAAATCCAATCCTTCCTTTATAATTCATTTTCACAATTCTCACACAAGGATTTTCAGAACCAAAATACAGAATTCAAGAATAGACCAAGAGACCCACAAAAGAGAACTAGTGTATGTGGGTTTCATGACCATGTGGTTGGCGGCCAAATGTCAAACACAACACCAACACAGAGATACATATAAAGACTATTCCCCAGCTCCACATGGATTTCCTGGCCTTGAATTCTCATGAAGGCCATTACTCCAACTCTCATGGCCATATCCCAACACCAAACAATCAACAAGAACAAATGACACTAATAAAACAAGACATCCCATGGAAACCCAAGGATCAGAACAAGAAATAGATCATGATTCTATTATTTCACATACCCCTCAAGTCCATGAAATCATACTCCCTCTACCATGACATCCTCAAAATAACAAGGGACATCTAAAAATAAAGGTTAGATATGATCCGACCTCTTCTAATACCATTTTGTTACGAATCGGGACATGTCGTGGGAAGGCCTGTGGGACCGATTTATGGTAGACTCGGGCCGATTTGTGGAAATATCTGAAAACATCACCATAACATTTAACTATTAATTTTTTATAATTTAAATTCACAATTTTATCTTTATGAATTTCAAATATTTTTTTTGGAAACATTATTGGTTCCTTCAACTCACGAAACAAAAGCTTTCATTGACTTCTACACATTTGGAGGATGTGAACTACATGATTATCGAACATAATTAAGATTAATACATTAAACTAAATATTCCCATTTAAATTTATATTTCAATGAAAATTTAAATTAGATACTATAATATTATTTATGCACTAAAAGTATTACATAAATTAACAATATTTAATAACCATTTAGTTTCTTATTAATTACTACAAATAGGACTACCAAAATACTAATAAAATTTTATAATGCTCTTATTATAGAATAAAATAGTGAAACAAATCATCAAGAAATTCTTGATAATAATGATGTAACATATCGAGAAATTTAACATGATGTTGGTGATATTTATTAATAGATTTAATTAACTAGTGGTATTTACAATAACTGTAGTTATAATAAAAATATATATTTTATTAATAGTTAAATAATCCTAATAGAAAAATTTAATTTAATTTAAAATAATATAAATTACCTTGAAATCGAAACATATTCAAAATGAAACTTTTTCATTATATTGTGGAAGTAGATATTAATTTTTGATTAATATATATTCAAGATTAGTATCTCTAATATTTTTCCATATCACATAAAATTAAATATTGTATGCCTTTCAAATTTTTCCCCGTTCAATTAACTTATATAACTTTCCATCCATGAAATCCAGGAATTTAAATCATAGGTGAATTTTAAATAAAATTTTTAGTACTACTTTATTTAGGAAATGGAAATTAATATCAAAAATATTATTACACAAATATCCTAGAAATAATTGTATTTTATTTATTTATTTACTTTTCACTAATTTATTACTCTAATTGTAATAATATTTTCTCTTTTAGTGTCCCCATTATGCTTCATAACACATTAAAATTTTTTCCAATATTTTCCTTGTCATCATTATGCTCCCTAAAGATTTACGTGTGTCTATTACCCACTACATAAAATTTTTATTACCACATCATTAAATAGTATATTATCCTAATGAAATAAATTAATATACAATACACATATGTAATTGAAATTTAGTAAAAAATTATATACTTTATTACTCTTTAATTATCTACCAAAAGAACTAATTGTTACCGTTGGATCCTTTGCTCTATATTGGGGGCTGACAACTAGAGGGGTGTTGTAACATCCCAGGTAAATAATGAATATTAATTTTTCATATTTATTAATAATTGTGAATAAAATATTAATATTACTTTATTGGGAACGCTATGCTCGATGGCGTACCCAATACGCAACAACGAGTTTTTTTTGAAATTTTATGTTGCACATTAAAAATAAAATAAAATTATTTTAAATGGTAGTTAACATCTAGCCATTTTATTAGAGGTAATGAATAGAAATACCTAAAAAATGATTATATCTGTTGGTAAAATATTTTTACTTTTTTCCAATAAATGTTAGAGGCTTAAAATGATAATGAATCTAATTTCAAGAATAAATCATCTAATATTATTTAAAAGGTCGATTAACAGCCTTTTGATGGAGAACCCTTTTTAAATATACTTTTGAATATTTTATATGATATATTTGAAAAAATAAAATACTTTTTTATAATCTTCACATCAAAATTTACTTGGTGTAAATTTTTGTTATTTTTCTGATAAAGATCAGTTTTAGTGAAAATGTTGTATTTTAATTCAAAACCTTTTTTTAATGTAATTTATTTATATGATTAGATAAAATTTTGAATTGGTTTTAAAGTTAAATTAAAATATATTTTTACCATTTAATATAATGGAGGTAATTGTAATTAATTTCACTTTGAAATTGGACTTAATGTAGTGTCAATCCTTTAAAAGATATTGTTTCTTAAAAACACGCTATTTGTTTGGACAACGAGAATTAATTTTTAAATTAATTGATGCATATTTTATGTTTTGAATTTTGTAAAAAATACATCATTATTTAATTTGGAATATCAAATATATCTTAGTGTGAATTTTTGGTATTTTTCTGAAAAACCTCAATTTTTGATGAATAGTGAAACCACTATGTGGTAGTTAAAAAAATGATTTTTCGTTTAAATGAAACATTAACACCTCTTTTATTTGAATTTCAAAAATACAACATAAATGGTTGTCATTATGATGTAAAATGTGGTTCAATGGGCTTAAAATAATTTTTTGGTGTATAGTGACTTTTATGTTTTATTAATCACGATTAATGGTAATTAGTGTAATTTAAGGTAAAGATAATGTTATAATAATAGGAAACGACCTTGACACATGTCCTAACCTTCTTTAATGAGTCATGTACGACCAAGACAATCCATGGGTCATCTTGGGGACCCCATGGAGCCACTATGGTAGGAAAATGACATTAATAACTTTTTTATTTAATGTTAAAATAAAAATGTCACAAACATGTATTGTTTTACTAAAAAAATTTACATGGGGTTATAAAAGTCATATTTTTTACTATAGATATAAATTATAAATATATAAATATTTTCTATATAATAGTATTTGTTTTATTATTTTTAGACATTAAATAAATTTATTTATTTATGACACCATGATGATGTAGCGATTACCTCATAAATGAATAATTTAAATAAAATTAGAAGATAGGGTAAAATCTAAGTCTTAAACTTGTCACAAACCTATTAGATGGGTGTATTTAGAAAACTTATCACCTTATCCTCAAAATATATCCTTTTGGGACCTTTAAAATCCAAAAATCATTTCATAATAAAGTAATTTTTTATAACTTTCCAAGAGTGCCCCTCCTCTTCTCTTATAAAAGGCCCCAACCTCTACCTCCTTACCCACACCTCCCAAGCCTTTAGTGTAACATACCAGGTAAATAATGAATAAAAAATTTTCATATTTATTAATATTTATGAATTAAATATTAATTTTACTTTAAAGGGGTTGCTATGTTCAATAGCGAACCCGATACGCAACGATGAGTTCCTTTGAAAACTTACGTTGCACACTATTAATATAATAATATTATTTTTAAATGGTAGTAAACATGTAGCCGTTGTATTGGCTAGAATGGATAGGAAAAACTAAAATATGATTTATATGTTTTTTAAATGTTTTTACATTTATCCAATAAAAGATAAAGGCTTAAAATACGGAAAAAATTCAATGTTAGGCATTTATACCCTAATTTTCACTAACGGTTCACTTATCACCTTTTGATGGCGAACAGTCATTAAATATATTTTTGATCAATCTTATAAATTCGATTGGACCAAATATAACTCTTCTTTAGAATTGGGACATCAAAATTAACTTTTTGTAAATTTTTGGTATCTTTCCGATAAAGATCATTTTTTTAATGAATAGTGTAGAATGTTGTATTTTAATTAAAAACCTCTTCTTAATATAATTTATTTATATGATTATATTATCATTTGAATTGGTTTTAAAGTGATATTAGAAAATATTTTTACCATTAAATCCAATAGTGGTCGTTGGAATTAATTTCACTTTGAAATCGGACTTAAACTAGTGTCAATCTTTTGATACTTATTGTTTCATAAAAACACGCTATTTGTCATGACAGCGGGAATTAATTATTAAATTAATTAATGTGACTGATATGTTCTTAATGTTGTATAATAGGCTTCATTTTTGAATTTGGAAAATCAAATATAGCTTAGGGTGAATTTTTGGTGTTTTTCTGAAAAACTCCAATTTTTGATGAATAGTGAAACCACTAAGTGGTACTTATAAAAACTGATTTTTCATTTAAATGAAATTTTACCACTTTTGGGTTTTTAATTTCAAAAATACAACATACATGGTTGTCATTAATAAGTAAAATGTAGTTCAATGAGATTAAAATAATTTTTTGGTGAATAGTAACTCTTAAGTTCTTAATCGCGATTAGAGGTAATTAGTGTAGTTTAAGGAAAAAATAATGTTTTAAGAATATGAGATGAGCGTGACACATGTCCTACCATAATTGGATGTGTCATGGCCGACCATGAAAATCCATGGGTCAACTTGGGGACCCCATGGAGCCACTTTGTTTGGGAAATGACATAAATAACTTTTTATTAAATGTTAAAGTAAAAATGACACAAACATGAGATGTTTTCCTAAAAAAAATTTACATGGGGTTATAAAAGTCATATTATTGACTGTAAATATTCATTATAAATCTAAAAAGACTTCCTACATCATGATATTTTCTTTATAATTTTTATACATTAAATAAATTAAATTATTTATGACATCATGATGATGCAGCGATTACCTCATTAATAATGGATTTAAATAAAATGGAAAGATAATGTAAAATCTAAGAACTAAACATGAACAAAACCTATTGGATGGGTGGATTTAGAACCCTTATCACCTTATACTCTAATTACATCAATGTGGGACCTTTAAAATACGAAACTGTTTTGAAAATAATGTAACATTTTGTAACTTTACAAGAGTGCCCCTCCTCTCCTCTTATAAAAGGCCCCCACCTCTACCACCTTACGCACACTCCCAAAGCCTTTGGCTCGGCCAAACTCTGACCATTTTGTCTCTACACTTCCATCTCTTACTCCTTGAAGCCTCACATTGGACAGAAGTCTTCCCAAGGAAGCCTTTGAGCTCAAACCAAAGGGAGTTACCCGATTTTAAGGTAATGTCTTCTTTTGAGTCCTTTTTTTTATTTTGCTTCTCCAACCCCCTAAACTATTTTTATTCTTTTCTTTTGTAACAAATACAGTATCATAAATATAATAGGATGTTGTTATAAGAATTATTCGAGCTACACTTACACACACCTACATCTAATGGTTAAAGAACATACTGTTTCCGTGGATGGTGAATTTCTGCCTCCCTGAACGATGATTGTTCAACATTATTTTAACACCTTCAAAGGTGGCAATTAAGATGACACTATATTTATATATGACATATAATATGTTTATGTTTTTCTTAATCTTCTGTATTCTTCATTTTGGGCATACCTTTTATGGTTTCCATTATGTGTAAACGCAATATCTTCATTTAAGGAAGTGCTGACTACCGCCCCCTAAAAGTGATTTGATTCGTTAAATGCCATATGTGGGATGTATAAAAGATAGATTTAAAGTTATTATATATGATGTTATACTGGAATTATAATATACCTCTATATAATTATTATTTATTTCCATTAAAGTATGAGATAGAAATGAAAGTAGCGTTCATGCGTACGTACGACTTACCGTCTCCATGAACAGTGCATTTCATTTCTTATAACCAAATGTAATGTACTATTATAAGTACATGTATATAATGGATATATATGATGAATGATACATATAAATGATTAATATATTCTGGAATTAAAATATACATACCTCTCATTTAGTTTTAATTCCATTAATATGGCAAAGAAATGAAAGTAGCGTTCATGCATACGTATGGCTTACCGTCTCCATGAACGGTGCATTTCATTTATTACCTATAAATGATTATTTAATATTATAAATACATGTATATGCTGTATATATATGATATATATGATATCCAAATCAGGAATGTAATTCTGGATATAAAGAACCTTTGACCACACGAACAACATGAAATTGTAAGAAGTCCACTTTCGACTTAAGAACCAAATATCGACAAAACAAAAATTATTAACATAAATGGTTACATAATGTTTATAACATGGCAATAAGTTATATACAAGGAAAAATTAACTTGAAAAAGGTTCTTAAGAAAATAGAAATTAACTCAAGTTTATAATTCATGACGTTAAAGAACGATCGAGTAAAGTCAGACCCGAGGTAAGGGAATTCGTCTCAATCTCCTTCATTGTGTAATATTTCGTTTTATACACAACTTTCTTTTATACGGTGTATAAACCCCTTTGACTTTTACTTTTATACAAATGGAATCTTTTTCTACGAAGCGTTTTACTAAATAACAAAAAGGAATGTTTTTTTAAACGTACGCGGTGACAATGACCTTTTCTGCTGCCGCGAGTATTATTTGGTCTTTGGATTCCTCAACAAGCCGTAATGTTTTTAAAATAAAATAAATACCATATAATCTTTTATGTATTTTGGTATTGAAATGGTTTTGATAAAGGATTCTATTATGTCAATATATTTAAATTATATATTGTGATTGAAATGTGGAAATGTTATCTTTCCTTTATATTGGTTTTATGTTTTATGATTTTATATTGGTACCTGGACATTTGACGGGTGGTTACGTGATAAACCATATGACGGGTGGTGCCGTGAATACCAGGATAGGTGGTTACATTATAACCTCCAATACATTCGGTATGGAAGTCGGCGGAATGGCTATTCCATTAAGTATGTATGGAAGTTGGTCGTATGACTATTCCATTAAGTGATATGTGTGGAAGTCGACCGTATGGTTATTACACTTAAGTATGTTTATGTCCCAAGTAACCTTTATATGTTATGTGTTCTTTATATGGGTTTTACAGTAATCCTTTGGTTACAAAAAGGTAAGTAATGATATTTTATTCAGTGAAGAGTTTTTACTACTTCATGAAGGTGAAGGTATTACTTTGATAAAGTTATACATGGTTTACATGATGTTTGAAAAACTAACATTTTTCATTGTTTGTGTATCCCTTACTAATCTTTTTATGCTCACCCCAAGTTTTTTTTAATTGTTTTTCACAGGACTTAATGTGGAATGGGGTCAAGGACGGGATCAAGGGAAAGTCATGCTATATAAAACATGGAACTAGACATGTCTCTTTTTAAGAGTTTTTTTATTTTATGGAAACATAGTAGGAGTGTCTACTCTGTAATCTTTTGAGATGTTATAGCTATGTCCTAATTCTCTAAAACACTAAACCTAAAAATATCCTCAATGTTAATTATTCATTTAATTCAATATTAAGTATGGTTTAAGGCCGGGGCCTTATAGTTGGTATCAAAGGTCGGTTTAGACAACTTTAGGAGTTCGAAAAGTGTTAAATTATAAATTAATTTATGGTATGACTAAAATAATATAGCATTTAAAGATTACCATGTTGCTTCAAAAAATATATGTCTGTGTTAAGAATTATTTTTCATAAAGGAAATAGAGTTGCTTTTCTGGGAAGGTATACAGAGTTGGCAGACTTTCCGAATCAGCAACCAGAGTTGGTCGGAATTAGAATTGAGTAGTTTACTATAGTGGTGACTGAGCTGAATCAAGTGATAAATGGTGGTTGTGTTTATCGATGATATTTTGGTGTTTTCTAAAAGTAAAGAGGATCATTAAAGTCATTTAAGGGTTATCTAGCAAACCTTAAAAGAAAAGAAACTATATGGAAAATTCAGCAAGTTTGAGTTTATGATTCAAAAAGATTTTTTCCTGGGTCACATTGTTTCAAAAGATGGCATAATTATTGATCCTACTAAAACAAAAGTTATTGAAGAATGGCCAAGACCTACAAATGTAACCGAGATCCATAGTTTTCATGGTTTGGCAGGTTACTACCGAAGGTTTGTTGAAAATGTTTCACGGTTAACTAGTCCAATGACTAAGCTAACATGTAAGGGTGTTAACTTCACATGGACAAAAGAATGTGATGATTGTTTTCAGAGGTTGAAGAGAATATTGTTGAATGCTCCAGTTTTGGCACTTCCTTCCAGGAATGGTGAGTTTGTTATATACAGTGATGCTTCGTTGAAGGGACTTGGTTGTGTCCTTATACAGAATGATCAGGTAATTGCTTATGCTTCACGTCAGTTGAAAACTCATGAGGTAAATTACCCAACACATGATTTGGAATTAGCTGCTGTTGTTTTCGATTTAAAAAGTTGGAGGCATCATTTGTATGGAGTAAAGTGTGAAATATATACCGACCACAACAGTTTAAAGTATATATTCACTCAGAAAAAGTTAAACATGAGACATAGGAGATGGATGGAATTAATCAAGTATTATGATTGTACAATTCATTACCATCCGGGAAAAGCAAATAATGTGGATGAAGATTTGAGTTGAAAAATTAATTCTTCATTAGCAATGTTGCATTTGGAACATAATCCTTTGGTTAAGGATTTGATGAACTTTGGCATAGAATTTGTTGGTGTAGGAAGTTCTTCTGTTTTGTTTCAGGTATCAGTGAGATCATCTCTATCAGATAGAATCAAGAAAACATAGAAGTAAGACAATGAGTTGTAGAAAAAGGTAGAGCTGGTTCAGAAAGGTAAGTTTCCTGAATTCAACATTGATAATGATTGCGTTTTGAGATTTGGGAAGAGATTGTGTGTGACTTTTGATTCACAGTTGAAGAGAGAGTTGTTATGTGAAGCTCATAGTTCCCCGTTTTCAGTTCATCCTGGCAGTACTAAGATGTACAGAGATCTGCGGGAGTATTACTGGTGGCATGGAATGAAAAGAGATATTGCAGATTTTACTGTGAAGTGTTTGACTTGTCAACAGGTTAAAGCAGAGTGGCAGTTACTGAAAGGGATGCTTCAGCCTTTACCAGTGCCAGAGTGGAAATGGGAGAATCTATCCATGGACTTTGTTGTGGGATTACCGAAGACATCTCGAGGTAATAATTCAATCTAGGTTATTGTTGATCGCTTGACTAAATCTTCTCATTTCCTTCCTATACGAGATAATTTTTCCCTAGATCAACTTTCCTGTTTGTATCTTATGAGGATAGTTAGGTTACATGGATTTCCTCTCCCCATTGTATCTAACCGTGATCCAAGGTTTACTTCTAACGTTTGGAAAGGCCTTCAGAAGTCGTTGGGTACTGAATTAAATTTTAGTACAGCTTTTCATCCTCAATAAGATGGGCAGTCAGAACGAAAAATTAAGACCTTGGAGGATATGCTACGAGCTTGTTCGATGGATTATTAGGGAAGTTGGGACCAACATCATTCTTTGTTTGAGTTTTCATAAAATAATAGTTTTCATTCCAGTATACAGATGGCACCATTTGAGGCATTATATGGGAAGCGGTGTCGAACTCTAGCATTTTGGGACGAAGTGGGTGTAAGGAAGCTGATCGGACCATAATTGATAGAAGATATGGCAAAAAAGGTTCAGTTGATTCAGAAACACAGGAGAACAGCTCAGAGCAGGCATAAGAGTTATGCGGATAACCGGAGGAAGGATATATCTTTCGAGGTAGGTGATCATGTTTTTCTCAAGGTTTCTCCATGGAAAAGTGTGATGTGATTTTGTATGAAAGGAAAGCTGAGTCCAAGGTTCATTGGACCATATGAAATTTTGTAGAGAGTTGGATCAGTTGCATACAGATTGGAATTACCTCCGAGTTTATCACAGTTACACAATGTTTTTCATCTTTCGATGTTGAGGAAGTATATGCCAAATTCATCTCATGTTTTGAGCCCAGAGGTAGTACAGTTGGAAGAGAATCTCTCTTATGAAGAACAAACAATCATGATTCTTGACCGAAGAGAGCAAGTGTTGCGAAATAAGGTAATCCACCAGGTAATGGTTTTATGGAAAAACCATATGGTTGAAGAGGCAACGTGGGAATCTGAAAATTCTATGAGGGATAAATTCCACCACTTATTTTGATAAGTGAATAAAATTACGAGGACGCAATTCCCAAAATTGGGGAAGGATGTAACATCCTAGGTAAATAATGAAAAAAACATTTTCTTATTTATTAATATTTGCAAATTAAATATTAATTTTACATTAAAGGGGTTTCTATGTTTGATAGCGTACCCGATACGCAACGATGGGTTCCTTTGAAAACTTACGTTGCAAACTAGTAATATAATAATAATATTTTTAAATGGTAGTTAACATGTAGCCATTTTATTGGCGGGAATGGATAGAAAAAACTAATATATGATTATATATGTTTTTTAAATGTTTTTACATTTATCCAATAAAATATAAAGGCTTATAATATGGAAAGAATTCAATTTTAGGCATTTATACCCTAATTTTCACTAAAGGTTAACTTATCACCTTTTGATGGCGAACCGTCATTAAATATAGTTTTGATCAATCTTATAAATTTTATTGGACCAAATATAACTCTTCTTTAGAATCGGGACATCAAAATTTACTTTGTGTAAATTTTTGGTATCTTTCCGATAAAGTTCATTTTTTTAATGAATAGTGTAGAATATTGTATTTTAATTCAAAACCTCTTTTTAATCTAATTTATTTATATGATTATATTATCATTTGAATTGGTTTTAAAGTGAAATTAGAAAATATTTTTACCATTAAATCTAATAGTGGTCGTTTGAATTAATTTCACTTTGAAATTGGACTTAAACTAGTGTCAATCTTTTGATACTTATTGTTTCATAAAATCACGCTATTTGTCATGACAGCGGGAATTAATTATTAAATTAATAAATGTGACTTATATGTTTTGAATTTTTTAAAATCGACTTCATTTTTTAGTTTGGAATATCAAATATAGATTAGGGTGAATTTTTGGTATTTTTCTGAAAAACTCCAATTTTTGATGAATAGTGAAACCACCAAGTGGTACTTATAAAAACTGATTTTTCGGTTAAATAAAATTTTACCACTTCTGTGTTTTGAATTTCAAAAATCCGATATTCATGGTTGTCATTAAGAAGTAAAATGTGGTTCAATGAGATTAAAATAATTTTTTTGGTGAATAGTAACTCTTAAGTTCTTAATCGCTATTAGAGGAAATTAGTGTAGTTTAAGGTAAAAATAATGTTTTAATAATATGAGATGAGCTTGAAACATATCCTACCATAATTGGATGTCTCATGGCCGACCAAGACAATCCATGGGTCAACTTGGGGACCCCATGGAGCCACTTTGGTTGGGAAATGACATAAATAAATTTTTATTAAATGTTAAAGTAAAAATGACACAAACATGGGATGTTTTACTAAAAAACATTTTACATGGGGTTATACAAGTCATATTTTTGACTATAAATATTCATTAGAAATCTAAAAAGATTTTCTACATCATGATATTTTTTTTATAATTTTTAGACATTAAATAAATTAAATTATTTATGACATCATGATGATGCAACGATTACCTCATTAATAATGGATTTAAATAAAATGGAAAGATAATGTAATCTCTAAGACCTACACATGGACAAAACCTATTAGATGGGTGGATTTAGAACCCTTATCACCTTTCCTATAATTAAATAAATGTGGGACCTTTAAAATCTGAAACGCTTTTGAAAATAAAGTAACATTTTGTAACTTTACAAGAGTGCCCCTCCTCTCCTCTTATAAAAGGCCCCCACCTGTACCACCTTACCCACACTCCCAAAGCCTTTGGATCGGCCAAACTCTGCCCATTTTGTCTCTCCACTTCCCTCTATTTCTCCTTGATGCCTAACATTTGTCAGAAGTCTTTCCAAGTAAGCCTTTGAGCTCAAACCAAAGGGAGTTACCCGATTTTAAGGTAATGTCTTCTTTTAAGTTCTTTAGTTTTATTTTGATTCTCCAACCCCCTAAACTATTTTTATTATATTCTTTTGTAAAAAATCCAGTATCTTCAATATATTAGGATGTTTTTATAAGAAGTATTTTATCTACACTTACACACACCAAAATCTAATGGTTAAAGAACATACTGTTTCCGTGGATGGCGAATTTCTGTCTCCCGAAACGATGATTGTTCAACATTCTTTTAACACCTTCAAAGGTGGCCATTAAGATGACACTATATTTATGTATGATATATAATATGTTTATAATTTCCTTAATATTCTGTATTTTTCATTTTGGGCATACCTTTTATGGTTTCCATTATGGGTGAACGCGATATCTTCATTTAAGGAAGTGCGGACTATCTCCCCTCAAAGTGATTTGATTTGTTAAATGATATATGTGGGATGTATAAAGGATGGATTTAAAGTTATTATATATGATGTTATACTGGAATTATAATATACCTCTATATCATTATTATTTATTTCCATTAAATTATGAGATAGAAATGAAAGTAGCGTTTATGCGAACGTACGGCTTACCATCTTCATGAACGGTGCATTTCATTTCTTATCCCCAAATGTAATGTACTATTATAAGTAGTTTATATAATGGATATATATGATGAATGATACATCTAAATGATGAATATAATTATGGAATTAAAATATATGTACCTCTCATTTAGTTTTAATTCCATTAATATGGCAAAGAAATGAAAGTAGTGTTCATGCGTACGTACGGCTTACCATCTCCATGAACGGTGCATTTCATTTCTTACCTCTAAATGATTATGTAATATTATTAATACATGTATATGCTGGATATATATGATATATATGATATCCAAATCAGGAATGTCATTCTGGATATAAATAACCTTTGACCACATGAACAACATGTAATTGTAAGAAGTCCACTTTCGACTTAAGAACCAAATATCGACAAAACAAACATTATTAACATAAATGGTTACATAATTTTTATAACATGGAAATAAGTGATATAAAAGGAATAATGAACTTGAAAAAGGTTCTTAAGAAAATAGAAATTAACTCAAGTTTATTATTCAGGATGTTAAAGAACGATCGAGTAAAGTCAGACTCGAGGTAAGGGACTTCGTCTCAATCTCCTTTCATTGAGGAATATTTTGTTTTATACACAACTTTCATTTATATGGTGTATAAACCCCTTTTACATGTACTTTTATACAAAAGGAGTATTTTTCTACGAAGTGTTTTACTAAATGACAAAAAGGAATGTTTTTTTAACGTACGCAGTGACAACGACCTTTTCCGCTGCCGCGAGTATTACTTGGTCTTTGGCTTCCTCAACAAGCCGTAATGTTTTTAAAATAAAATAAATACCATATACTCTTTTATGTATTTTGGTATTGAAAATGGTTTTGATAAAGGATTCTATTATGTCAATATATTGAAATTATATATTGTGATTGAAATGTGGAAATGTTATCAATCCTTTATAATGGTTTTATGTTTTATGATTTTATATTGGTACTTGGACATTTGATGGGTGGTTACGTGATAAACCATATGACGGGTGGTGCCGTGCTTACCAGGATGGGTGGTTACGTTATATCCTCCAATGCATTGGGTATCGAAGTCGGCCGTATGGCTATTCCATTAACTATGTATGGAATTTGGCTGTATGGCTATTCCATTATGTGATATGTGTGGAAGTCGACTGTATGGTTATTCCACTTAAGTATGTTTATGTCCCAAGTTACCTATATATGTTATGTGTTCTTTATATGGGTTTTATGGTAATCCTTTGGTTACAAAAAGGTAAGTAATGATATTTTATTCAGTGAAGAGTTTTTACTACTTCATGAAGGTGAAGGTATTACTTTGATAATGTTATACATGGTTTAATTGATGTTTGAAAAAATAACAGTGTTCATTCTTTGTGTATCCCTTACTAAGCTTTTTATTCTCACCCCAAGTTTTTTTGAAATGTTTTTCACAGGACTTAATGTGGAATAGGGTCAAGGACGGGATCAAGGGAAAGTCATGCTATATAAAACATGTAACTATACATGTCTCTTTTTAAGAGTTTATTTATTTTATGGAAACATAGTATAAGTGTCTACTTTGTAATATTTGGAGATTTAATAGTTATGTCCTATTTCTCTAAAACTCTAAACCTGAAAAGATCCTGAATGTGAATTATTCATTTAATTCAATATTAAGTAAGGTTTTAGGTCGGGGACTTATATTTAGCTTAGGAAACCCCTGTCCATTTCATCTCTCCACATCCCGATATTCATCATTGAAGCCTCACCTTAGGCAGAAAGATCTTCAGAAACCCTTTTGGTTCAAACCAAAAGGAGTTACCCGATTTAAAGTTAATGTCTTCTCTTATGTTCTTTTGTTTTATTTTGATTCACCAATCCACAAAACTCTTTTTATTCCTATATTTTGTAAGAAAAACTGTATCTTAAATATACTAGGATGTTTTTACAATAAGGATTTGATCTACACTTACACACACATCAGTCTAATGGACAAAGAACATACTGTTTCTGTGGATGGCGAATTACTGCCTCACGAAACGATGATTGTTCAATATTCTTTTAACACCATTAAAGGAGTCCATTATGATGTCACTATATTTAATATATGATATATATGGTATTTATGTTTTCTATATGCTTCTGCACTATATATTTAAAACATACCTTTATTCATTTCATTTTATGCAAATGCAATAATTTCATATGAGGAAGTGTGGACTTCCGCCCCCTCAAGTGATGTGACTCATTCATATAATACATGGAATGTATAAATAATGAAATTAATGAACTTATGTGACCTATATAACATATATATTATACTGGAATTATAATATATATATCTCTCAATTATTTTTTAATTCCATTAATATGACAAAGAAATGGTAGTTGCGTTCACGCGTATGTACGGGCTACCGTCTCCATGAACGGTGCATTTCATTTATTTTTATCTCCAAATGTTATGGAATAGTATAAAATGAATATTTACTGGATATATATGATATTTAAATCATTAATACTATTCTTGAGGTGATGTAATTATAACTACAAGGATAATCATTTTCAAACAAGTTCAATTTTGACTCATGTACCAAACATCAACAAAAACATCTGATATGAACCCACATTATTAAGAAATTATTATAACATCATAATATGTGATATGAAATGAGTAATAATATTTAAAGGAGGAACTTATGAAATTATTAATTGACCAAAGTTTATTATTCAGGAATATAAATAAACGAACAAGACAAGTCGGACTTGAGGTAAGGGATCATACCTCTCTCTTTCTTTTTAAGTACTATTTTTTATGTAACGTAATTTAAGCTCCTATTTATTATTTTAGGGGATGTTATTTTATATTCCTCCTAATGTAAATTTTATTTTAATATGATGAGATTACGTATTCTATCTCATCAATCCATTTTTGGAAGTTTTATGTGGTGCCGTTAGGCTGCCGAATTTTAATAAGGGGATTTTCATGTCCCTTTTTATTCCCATGAGATTCATGATACATTTTACACTATTTACTTTTTTGTGGTTTATGTACTGACCATTATTTTACAATTTTTATAATATACTCTCATTTATGGGTATTTAAATCTTTATTGTATGACCCTTCTTTCATGGGGTGTACGTTTCGAATGTTGCCCAAATCGGTAAGGGAACCTTTCACACTCCTCTTTTTAAAAGTCTTATTTTGTTATGTATTTTAATTTACATATTTTTATGTTGGGATATGTTCTTATATATCATTATTGATGTAAATTTTATTTCCAAGTGATGAGATACGGTTTTCTCTCTCATCAACTAATTTTATGAATTTTTAAGTGACGACGTTAGGCTGTCAAATTTTACCAAGGGAACTTCTTAACCCAATTTCAATTTCTTTGGGTTCAACATGTACTTATTGAATATGCCATCATTTGAATATGTTTGAATGACCATTGATTTTTTTACACTTAATATCCACTTATATTAGGTGTATTTATATTTGACACACATAATTATGAGATTGATTTATCCTTAATTTAAGGATACCTTCTTTATAAGGGATTTAATCTCATTTGACATTTCTATTGAGACTTCATTGTTGTTATGCACCAATTCACTCTTATATGGTTTATATACTATCCTTTGTAATTTTATATCATGAATCCTATTATTATCATGATATTATAAAGTTTTGATTAAATGTTATTCTTCAATTATTGTATTCAAGTGTCACTCATTTTGTAAAAAACCCTTTAACAAATATATAATTTTAAATGTTTTAATGATTTATTCTTATACATATTTCTCATTAATATCAATGTTTTCAAAATGTTTTTAAGGAATAATTTATATGGATATTAATGGTTTAAAATTTTAAAATCTTCAAAGTGGTACGTGACACTTTTATTCAAAAATATCTTTATTAAATTTTTTAAATGGTTTTAAAAATGGTTTTTATAATGGATTTATTATTTCAATATCTTAAAATGTTATATTGTTATTAAAATGTGGGAATTTTATCTTTCATTTATTCTTATGTTAGGTGCTATGATTATGTTATAGTTCTTCGGCATTGTTTATGAATATGGGTGGTTCCGTGATAAACTAAGGGCGGGTGAGCCCGATATATCTCTCTAATGCATTGTGTAACGTGAAGGGGTTAAATGCTAAGGTTTATCTGAAGAGATTTAAGGAATATACTGTGATGGATATTCCAAACATAACAATTAGGGTTACTCCATACATAAGAATGTTATGAATGCCTGAAGTTACCTTTATGTCATATGATTTCTATTGAGTTATGCACAAATATTATGATTTCATGAGGTATGTTAAATTGCTTATGTTTTATGAGTAAAGTAAGATTTCAATGATTCTTATGAATAAATGGGATAATTTTTTCTTTATGTATTGTTATAACCCTTACTGAGCTTCTTATGCTCATCCCAAGTTTTTTTGAAATGTTTTTTACAGGAGATAAAGTGGAATAGGGTCAAGGATGGGATAAAGGAAATGTCATGCTATCTAAAACAAGAACTAGACATGAATAATTTGTTCAATAGATTTTATTCTATGAAAAAAATGGAAACTAAGTAGATGTGTCTACTTTTTAATCTTTTATATGTAATAGTTGTGTCTTAATTCTCTAAAACTCTAAACCTGAAAAGATCCTCAATGTGAATTTTTCAATTTAATTCATGATTAAGTAATGATATAAGGCTAGGACCTTATAGTTGGTATCAGAGGTAGTTTTAGATAAATTTATAGGATAGAGTGTTGTTTAAGCATAGGTGACAAGTTCTGTATAACCACAATGGTTATTATATTAGATAGAGTCATTCTTAATTATTAATGTTGGAATGATTTTGAGATAAATTGGATAATTATATCTTAGTGTTATATTCCTATTTAGTACATGATGATTTTGATGATATACTCACACTAAATTTTTTTTGATTTTATTAAATGGATGTATCTAACAGGAACCATAGTGACAATCGGTTTGAAGGAAACTGTGGTGGTTCTCTGATTAAGAGACTGGATGAAATCGGGGATCCAATGAGTAATCTCGTGGTTATTCTAAACCAACTATCAAGGAGTCATGATCAACCACTTGAACCATGGGGAGTTCTCTAATTCATCATGTACGAGATGACCAACTTGATGTGGAAGTTCAGGTAATAATTATAAAGGTAACCATTAGGGTTTATATGATCCTTACTTTTGAGGTGATTATGGGTTACTACATGATATGATGCAATATGAAATTCCTAAGATAAACTTGAGGTTAAATTATGTTATTGTTATTTTTGAGGATTTTATCTCATTTTGGGGAATTATTTAAGAATTATATTGTTTTGGAAAAAGGACAACACGCAAACCGTGTGACAACCCTTCACGTCGGAAAAAGCTGCAGGAATCGAGCCCACAATCAAAGTGCGACTGGTATTTATCACCTACCACTGGACTACATGAATTCCCTGGTTAGTTTGACTAATTCTTTTAGTTATATTATCTTACAAATCTAGAATAAGTTTATTTTGGGTTATCTATGGAAATTATTAGTCTATCATGGAGGATATGTGATTAGGTTAGTTACTTTTCAATATGAGAATTTATGAGCAACTGATGTTACTTGGAGATAAATGTTTATTTTTACCTAGGAAGACTATGTGATTAAATACTTCAAATATATGGGTTTCAATCTTAGTTTGGTTTACTTTGAATAATTTTATGGACAAATTGTTTAACGAATGGTCTTCTTTGAACTTTGGGTTTTGTTGGACAAATTTTGGGGATTAAGAATAGATTTTAATTTTATAAAGGATTATCATTTTCGGGAATTATCTGATCTTGTAATAAACTTTTTGGTTTGGTTTTGGTTAAGGTCTAAATACATGAGAAATATTTAGTTCTATTTTTTGGATTAAGTGATACTCTAGAAGTTTATTATAGCGCTCTTAATGTGTAAAAGTCATCCAAAATACTCATCATTTGGAGAAAGTATGAGTTTCTGTTAGAAATATAGTAAGAGATGAAAGTCTACACGACAAGTAATTATGTTCCCTTATGATTTATTTAATCTCATAAATAAATTCTTCAATGAAAATTAACTTAAAACAAAAATGTTGTCTGTTAACTTTTCCTACTGGGGAATCAAATACTGTTTAACCCATCACATGTTTGTAATTTTTTTGGTGAACTTTCTCCTAATAATGTTTTCTATCACTCTACATCAGAACATAACCCTTTGTTTTCTCTTCCATGTCAATGTTTTCCTACATGGAATCCTAGTATGGGTTAACTTGGGTGACCTTTGTACTTCCCTTTCATTCTTTTAAAGTGACAGTTTCATTTACTAATTTTCCGATGTGGGGCTTTCAATGATGTTTCCATGCCCAATTTTAAAATTACAAGGATGCAATTACCAAAAGGGGGGAAGGATGTAACATCCTAGGTAAATAAAAAATATTAATTTTTCATATTTATTAATATTTTGTGAATAAATTATTAATATTACATTAAAGGGAACGTTATGCTCAATGGCAAACCCAATACGCAACAATGAGTTTTTTTGAAATCTTACGTTGAACACTAATAATAAAATAATGTTATTTTAAATGGTAGTTAATGCCTTGCCATTGTATTGGAGGTAATGAATAGAAATAACTAAAAAATGATTATATATGTTTGTCAAATATTTTTACTTTTTTCCAATAAATGTTAGAGCCTTAAAATGTGAATGAATCTAATTTTATGCATAAATCATCTAATATTCTTTAAAAGGTCGATTAACTGACTTTTGATGGAGAACCCTTTTTAAATATAATATTTAATATTTTATATGTTATATTTGACAAAATAAAATCCTCCTTTAGAATCTGGACATCAAAATTTACTTGGTGTAAATTTTTGTTATTTTTCCAATAATGATCGGTTTTAGTGAAAATATTGTATTTTAATTCAAAACCTCTTTTTAATGTAATTTATTTATATGATTAGATCATATTTTTAATTGGTTTTAATGTTAAAGTAGAATATATTTTTACCATTTAATCCAATGGTGGTAATTGGAATTAATTTCACTTTGAAATTGGACTTAAACTAGTGTCAATCTTTTAATAGATATTGTTTCTTAAAAACATGCTATTTGTTTTCACAGCGGGAATTAATTATTAAATTAAATAATCAAACTTTATGTTTTTAATTTTTTAAAATATACATCATTTTTGAATTTGAAATATCAAATATAGTTTCGGGTGAATGTTTGGTATTTTTCTGAAAAACTTCAATTTTTGATGAATAGTGAAACCCCTAAGTGGTAGTTAAAAATGGATTTTTCGTTTAAATGAAGCTTTACCACTTTTGTGATTTGAGTTTCAAAAATCCACAATACATGGTCATTATTAAGAGGTAAAATCTGGTTCAATGGGATTAAAATAATTTTTTGGTGAATAGTGACTTTTATGTTTTATTTATCACAATTAAGGGTAATTTGTGTAATTAAAGGTAAAGATAATGCTGTAATAATATGAAACATCCTTGAAAAATGTACTAAACTTATTGGATGAGTCTTTTCCGACCAAAAAAAGCCATGGGTCAACATGGGGACCCCATGGGGCCACTTTGGTAGGAAAATTACATTAATAACTTTTTATTTAAAGTTAAAATAAAAATGTCACAAATATGTATTGTTTTACTAATACAATTTTTACATGGGGTTATACAAGTCATATTTTTGACTATAAATATCCATTATAAATATATAAATATTTCCTACATCATAGTAGTTTTTTTATAAATTTTAGACATTAAATAAATTAATTTATTTAAGACACCATGATGATGCAGCGATTACCTCATAAATCAATGAATTAAATAAAATGAGAAGATAGGGAAAAATATAAGTCTTAAACTTTTCACAAACCTATTATATGGATTGGTTTAGAAACCTTATCACCTTATCCTCGAAATAAATCCTTTTGGGTCCTTTAAAATCCAAAATTAATTTTATAATAAAGTAATATTTTATAACTTTCCAAGAGTTCCCCTCCTCTTCTCTTATAAAAGGACCCCACCTCTACCTCCTTACCCACAAATCACAAGAATTTTTCTCGGCCAAACCCTGCCCATATCATCTCTCCACATCCCTATATTCATCATTGAAGCCTCACTTTAGGTAGAAATCTCTTCGAGAAACCCTTTTGGTTCAAACCAAAGGGAGTTACCCGATTTAAAGGTAATGTATTCTCTTATGTTCTTTTGTTTTATTTTGCTTCTCCAATCCCCAAAAATTTATTTTTTCCTTTATTTTGTAACAAAAAAAGTATATTAAATATACTAGGATGTTGTTACAAGAGGTATTTGAGTTAAACTTACACAGACATCCGTATAATTGTTAAAGAACATATTGTTTCTGTGGATGGCGAATTACTGCCTCACGAAATGATGATTGTTCAATATTCTTTTAACACATTTAAGGTAGCCATTATGATGTCACTGTATTTTATATATTATATATATGGTATTTATGTTTTTTATATGCTTCTGTATTTTATATTTAAAACATTCCTTTATTCTTTGCATGCTATTAAAATGCGATAATTTCATATGAGGAATTGTAGACTACCACCCCATCAAATGATGTGACTCAGTCATTCAATACATGGAATGTATAAATTATGAAATTAATGAAATTATGTGACCTATTTGACATATATATTATACTGGAATTATAATATATATACCTCTCAATTATTTTTTAATTCCCTTAATATGACAAAGAAATGAAAGTAGCGTTCATGCGTACATACGGCATACCGTCTCCATGAACGATGCATTTCATTTCTTTTTATCTACAAATGTTTTGGAATAGTATAAAATTAATATGTACTGGATATATATGATATTTAAATAATTAATAATATTCTGGAGATGATGTACTTATAACTACATGGACAATCATTTTCAAATAAGTTCATTTTTGACTCATGTACCAAACATCGACAAAAACGTTTGATATGAACTCAAATTATTAACCAATTATTACAACATTATAATATGTGATATTAACTGAATAATAATATTTAAAGGACTTACTTAAGAAATTATAAATTTACCAATGTTTATTATTCAGGAATATAAATAAATGAACAAGGCAAGTCGGACTTGAGGTAAGGGATCCTACCTCTCTCTTTCTTTTTAAGTACACTTTTTATGTAACTTAATTTAATCTCATCTTTCTATGTTGGGGGATGTTATTTTATATTCATCATTCTTTAAATTTTATGTTAATATGATTAGAGACCCTATTTTATCTCATCAATCCATTTTTGAATGTTTTATGTGGCGCCGTTAGGCTGCCGAATTTTCATAATGGGATTTTCATCTCACATTTTATTCCCGTGAGATTCATGCTACATTTTTTACTATTTCCTTTTGAGTGGTGTATGTATTTACAATTATTTTACTATTTTGATAATATACTATAATTTATGAGTATTTACATCTTCATTGTATGACCCTTCTTTCATTGGGTGTAAATTTCGAATTTTGCCCAAATCAGTAAGGGAACCTTTCACACTCCTCTTTTTAAAAGACTTATTTTGTTATGTCTTTTAATTTAAATCTTTTTTATTTTGGGATATGTTCTTATATATCCTTATTGATGTAAATTTTATTTCCAAGTGATGAGATACCATTTTCTCTCTCATCAAACTATTTTATGAATTTTAAAGTGATGCCGTTAGGCTGTCGAATTTTACCAAGGGAACTTCTTAACCCAATTTCGATTTCTTTGGGTTCAACATATAGTTATTGAATATGTCATCATTTGAATATGTGTGAATGACCATTGATTGTTTTACACATAATATCGACTTATATTGTGTGAATTTATATTTTTCACACATAATTATGAGATTGATTTATCGTTAATTTGAGGATACCTTCTTTATAAGGGATTTCATCTCATTTAAAATTTCTATTGAGACTTCATTGTTGTTATGCACCAATTCAATCTTATATGGTGTATATACTGTACTTTGGAATATTATATCATGAATACCTTTATTCTCATGATATTATAAAGTTCTGATTTAAAGTTATTTCTCAATTATTGTATTCAAGTGTCTTTCATTTTGTTAAAAACCCTGTAACTAAAATATCATTTTAAATGTTTCAATGACTTATTATTATAAATATTTCTCATTAATATCCATGTTTCAAAATGTTTTTAAGGATTTATTTATATTGATATTAATGGTTTAAAATGATAAAATCTTAAAAGTGGTATGGGACACTTTGATTCAAAAATCACTTTATTAAATGTTTTAAATGGTTTTGAAAATGGGTTTTTGAATGGATTTATTATTTCAATATCATAAAATGTTATATTGTTATTGAAATGTGGGAATGTTATCTTTCAATTATGCTTAAGTTATGTGTAATGATTATGTTATGGTTCTTGGGAATTGTTTATGAAGATGGGTGGTTCCGTGATAAACTAAGGGCTGGTGAGTCCGATATAGCTCTCCAATGCATTGGGAAACGTGAAGGGGTTAAACGCTATGGTTTCTCCGAAGAGATTTAGGGAATATACTGTGATGGGTATTCCAAAGGTAACCATGAGGGTTACTCCCTACGTACGAATTTTATGAATGCCTCATGTTACCTTTATGTCTTATGATTTCTATTTAGTATTCCATAAATCTTTTGATTTCATGAGGAATGTTAAATTTATTATGTTTTATGAGTAATGTATAATTTCAATGATACTTATGTATAAATGGATTAATGTTTTCTTTCCGTATTGTTATAAACCTTACAGAGCTTTTTATGCTCATCCCATGTTTTTTTGAAATGATTTTCACAGGACATAAAGTGGAATAGGGTCAAGGATGGGATAAAGGAAATGTCATGTTGTATAAAACAAGAACTAGACATGAATGTTTTGTTTAAGAGTTTTTATTATGTGAAAAACAAAATGTAAACTAAGTAGATGTGTCTACTTTGTAGTATTTGAGATGTAATAGTTATGTCCTATTTCTCTAAAAATCTAATCCTGAAAATATCCCCAATGTGAATTGTTCAATTTAATTCAAGATTAAGTAATGTTTTAAGGATGGGTCCTTATAGGTGTCTTCTTTAGTAGACCATAAATGTTAATTTGGGTAAGGTGTATGTTAATAAAATATCCATAGGAAGTAATAGTGTTCCTTTTTGAGATGTATATGGAAAAAGAAAAAATAAGGGATAGAAGAAGTGGAACTACTCAATGTGGTAGTAGGAGAAAATTGATAAAGACAACGATCACTCATTTATAGGTAAGGAATAGAGGGAGGAGTCATGATGGTAGGAATGTTTCCCATTGACTATAGGTCCATGGTCTATGAGGAATTGCATATTAGGGGACTACATGTAAAAGTACAACTTACATGGAATGGCCAACAATCTAGGCTACTTGACCTATCCTTGTTAAATACAAATTCACACCTCAATGATTACTATTAATATTAATTAATATTAATATAAATATCACACATAGACAGTAAGTTAATAATTTACTCACTCAAATATTCATATTTTTCACACATATTAACTAAACTTGTGATTGTTGTTGTTAATTTTCTTTCTATAAACTTTCTAATAATACATAAAAAACGAAACTGCAAGAAGTGATCATAAAGTTTAAAAAATATAAAAAAATTATAAATAGTTATTAATGATATAAGAAAATTATTATGAAAATTAAAAAATTATATCATCCATTATTTTTATTTTTATTATGTTTTTTAAAATAAAAATCAAAACATTACAAAAAAATAACTTTCTACTTTAATATTAAAAATGAGATAAATAATTTTTTTCATATATTGGTAGAACTTATGTTATTAGTTAACCATAAAAACAAATTGAATTATATTTCCATTTATTTCACACAACTATATATTGAGTAAAAATTTTGAAGATAATGTCAGAATTTAACAATATAAATCAACTTAGAAATAATTAATTCTGTCAGTAAGGTTAATGTCATCCCCCATTGTGTTCATTTTTATTATCAATAATCACATCATTTTCTAAAATATTAAAAATATACAAGTACAAGTGACCAAATAATTGAAACTTTCTATAAGACTCTTCAGCAATGGGACAATATTATAATTATATCTTATTAGATAGTTTGAAAATTAAAATATGTACTAACCATGTATAAAACATAAAAATTATATATAACTAGATAACTAGAATAAATTTTTAATAAAATTAATTCTTTACCATTTGTATAATTTTAAAAATATGTAACTTGTCAGAATAATATAAACTAAAAACTTCCAAAAATTTCAATACTGATATTGATCTGTTAAAATTTCCCATTCATAATTCAGTCAAGCTATAGAATGACCAATGTCCTTAACATATATTTTTTGAGTGAATCTCTTATGGTTCATTAAAAAAATATCTATCATTCATTCCTTCATCAAATACATATCTTGTAATAACATCAAAAATAATACCAAATTATTGGAGTAATAAGTCATTTATGTGAACCACTTGTTTATCTTATGATTGAATAATCTTCACATCAATTGTACGATTCTGTCTTTTCATATAAGTCATTATAAATACATAAATATCTATAAAAATTCCTTTCAATTTCATTAAACAAAAACACTTTTATTATATCATAGAGAAAATAACATGTTCCATGTATTATAGTATAATTTTTCTCTCAACAACCTCATAATAAATCATATTGTCTAATCATGGTTTTCTATCTAATGTAGTAACAGAAAAATTAATTATTGCACATATCATGACACCATTATGAGGTGTTTCCATGATTGTTTCACAACAATTTATAATTAATTTAAATACAATGAAATTAGTTTATTTAAAATCATAGGAAAAATATTTTAGACTAAAAAATATGTATCTTATTTTAGCAGATACATCATCACATGGTAAAATTTAGACATGAAATATATCAATAACGAATAAAAATACTATCGATGATTTTTTCACTTTAAAAAATAATTTTTTACTTTAACATCAACTATGCTGAAAATTACACACTGTGATTTCTACATCCTATTAGTAGATAAATAATGATATTTTCTATTTTATTATTTCTGAATGTTATAAAAACATATAAATATTTTAGAATATAATAATATAAAATAAAACACAATATATATATATTAATGAAGTTTATTTTGTTGTGTAATCATAAACCACTCAAAATTTTAATAACACTTTACGATGAGACATTTATCATTAAACCTGATTTAACTAACACAACCTGTATGATTTTGATATCCTATAATTTGTGGAAGTGATAGAAATGTTGTTTCGAAGGGAACATATTTCCCATGTCGACTTCTCATTTCTTGATTCGATATCATTGTCCCATTATACATGTAAATTGAATTAATATCCATGCATTCTTGTAATAAATAACCATCCACAATAGATTGTTTGGGATTACTATTTAACACCCCGAGTATTTACAAATAAATTTAATATATAATGTAATAGAAGTAACACTAAGTCTCAACAGAACAAAAATTCATTACTAGATTTTTTAAAAAAAGATAATTATAACCTAAATGTAGAAAATATTAATTTAGACATTAATAACTACTATTAAATATTTTATAACGGTTTCACAGAAATGAACATATATAGAATTAATTGTATAATTGTTGATGAAAAAAATCATTTTTGAATGACGAATTTCAAAATAATTTTATTGTTATTTTTAGTATTTTTTGAAGAGATTAATTTTTTGAAGAATAGGTAAAAATATTGTGTTGAATTTAAAAACTATTTTTTAGTTCAAATAATTATTATAATTGATTCTTAATGTCACAATGTCTAAATAATACATATATTAATCCAATTTAGATCATTAGAATCATTTTTATGTTGACAGATAGATATTAAAAACTATTGATCTTTTAAACATTCTTATACTAGCCGCATTTCCATATATGTGGGATTATAATTAAACTTAACTTTTCTAATTTTGTGATTTGAATTTTGATAAATGGACATACACTGCAAAAATTAATATGTTTGTAAAGTATAATATGATCAAATTAATTTTTGTGTGAAAATTAACTTTACCTTTATGAATAGTAATGTTAAACATATTAATATTAATATGCCCCTTATGAATATTAACTTCACCAATGTAAGAATAAATAAAATTTAGGAACCTAATAAATGAATTTGAATATTTTAAACATTAATAATTAAGTGTTTTTATTTTTGTGAGTAAAAAAAATTAATTAAAATTTTATAATTAATAAATTTATTTCAATCAAAATATATTTTCATAAAATTTTTTAATAAATAAAAATGGTGTTGTGTTATGATATTATGATAACTTATGTGAACATAGAATATTTTTTAGAGTGTTATAAAATCATAATTAAATTTAAAATCTGTTTTTTTAGATTAAATAATGATTTTATTTAAAAATTAAATTTAAAAAATTTCGATTTTTTTTTATAAAATTGAGTCTATTTTTAAATTTTACATGTTGAAAAATAGTTTCGGTGAATTTTTCAGTTCTTTATAAAATACTTGAATTTTTTCTGAATAGTAAAATATGATAATTTATGACAAATGAAAAACACATGATTTATGGAGTCATGGGGGATGTATATATGATGCAATTGGACATGGTTTGAAATAACATGAAATATTTTAGTTATGTATCATAATAATCTACACTATTTCCTACCTTGACCAAAATAATAAAAATAATGAATAAAATATTCTAAAATCCCCCCTCTCCTCCACTATGAACACCAACCCACTCCCTATTCTCTTCACTCCACTATTCCTTGAATATTTTCAATGCTATTACCAAAACCTCTTCCCTAGATTCTCCTCTCACATCTAGGTACTTTTTTTCTTTCCAAGTTCCTAAATTCATGCCCCTTAAAGAGAATCTTAAGGAGGAGTATTGAAGAGCTAAGGTCCTCTTCAATTTTCTTATTTTTTTGAAGTATGTTATTTTATTATTTCTTAATCACCTACACTTTCCAATTAAGAATGAGAATTCTAGTATCATTTATATATTATAAAGATATCTCCTTGATGTAATATTAATCATCAATTTCTTTACTCTCTCTGATTTATTTAAAAAATGAAATCTCTACCCGAGAGGTGCGGATTTACAACCATCATGGATGATTGATTTTTGTTCTTCTATTTCCCCATAAAGGAACGTATTAAAACATATTTATGGTAAAAAAATACTATAATACAATAACTTATTAATTTTCATAACTAGTATATATACATATTATTAATTCATACTACAAATCTTGTTCGTAATAATCAAAATCTGGCCAAAATAATCCAAATGATTATCACTGATGTATTATCTAGTAACACATCTTCATACAATATAAAAATGAGTTATATGAACATTTAACCTTATATATGCTCAATAATATAACATAAATTTAATTCTAGAGAGTTATATATATTCTACATGAACATTCATACCCATATACAAATATACCGATCATGAAGACCAAAGAAACGAATGATCATAGGAGATAAATAGGTATCTTATAAATCATAAAAAATGCCATAAATGAACACAATAGAATTATAATAAATAAAATAAATGAATATAAGTTTATAAAATAAATAATTAATGGATTTAATTTTATTATCAATGAAACTAATTTCAAGTACAACACACATTCATATATATGGCAAGGGTTCTGTCATCACACTTCCATTTTGTTAGATATTCCTTATTCCCCAATATTTCTTGTATATGGTTTATGTATAATTCCCATTGATGTATCATATCATGAATATATTTATTTTAATGGTATTAAATTTATCATTTTTTGTTATTAATTTTTGGGTATTTGTTTTGATTTATTACAAAGTTGAAATGTATTCTACTCAAACCCCTATTTTTCCTTCAGGTTACTCTTTATCTATATTTAAAAGATGTAATGATTATTTATTTATTATATTTATTATAAATTATATATATATATATTATAATGATATATACAGCCCCTAAAATTATACTATTACATGGATATATAGTTTTTAAAATCATTCCCTACTTAATTATTCCAGATATACAAACATGATTCAAGGGAACATCTCGTGTTCTTAACCATTTCAAAGTTCACTATAAACATGTTTTAATGAAATATATATTTTTAGATAACAAATTTTATCATGAAGAGACTATATTTCATAATTTCTAGTATAATGGAAACAAAAATGTATTTCTTTTTTTAAATAACTTTATGGTTTTCCTTAAACCACGTTAAAATGTTTTAATTCAAATGATTTATTAAAAATTAATTTTTTACATTATTTCACTTCATTGGGACATAATTTATTCAAAAATATAATATCAATGTACTTACCTTTTCTTTTTGTGGATATAAATATTTACAACATTTTAGGAAAAATATAAATTATTTTCGAAAATAAAACATATTTCTAAAGTAAAAAATGATATTTCTAGTCTCACATTAACTTTTATATATATAACTTCATGAACAGTAATTCCATATATTTTGTGTATTTAATAAACATTAATATATCATAACAAGAGTCTCAATATTATCATTATATTCTTGGTATTATGATTTAAATCTTTCAAATTGGTATGAGACACTTTTGAATGTTTAGTGAATATTTCCTTAAGAAATTTTCAATGTTATCATTTAAAAGTATCTTTGACTATGTAAACATTAATTGTTGAATATTTTAATTCATTGATTATAATCTGTTATGATATAACATGTTTTCATTTTTTGAAGGGCTAATGATCTGTTTGACTATAGATGTGTTAATTTTATACTATTCATTGGTTATAGTTAATGTATTCACATTTCTTATGAAATTTTTTCAATATGAATGTTTTCATTGTCTATGTATTACCCTTTTCATATGAGGAATTTATTGGACATAGTATCTGATGGGAGGGGCCTGCTATTCCTCCTTGATGAAACAGTAGGTCCCATGAGACAAACTAGTTTGGGTTTTTACCCATTTCTGTATGGTCTTGGCATACGACCTTGACATAATGTTAATGATGTCGGAAATTATGTGTTCCCTCATTATTAAACCATTAATTAACTACACATGTGATTATTTTCAAGTAGAATATCTATGGTTTGGTTTTATTTTGGAGAAATTTATTCATTTTTTATTCCTACCATATTATGCTCATGTTTATGTTTTAATGGAATGTTCTCTTTTATTTATTCATTGTGCCTTATTTTTTTTATTCTACTATATTATTTATCCTCAGTAAGGATCAGATCTCACTACTTTATTATGTTTTATTTCCTATGTTTGTGAATTATAAAACATTGAATATGATTTCAATAATTTAGGATATCTTGTTTGTATCATGTATATTTTATTTTCTCAATTTAGTATGGGTATCAATAATGTAATCTAGTCTTCCTATACGACTATCCTTATCGATCATTCAGGATGCATGTTACATTTTTAAATTCCAAATTAATAATTTAATGAACAATCTTTAGGCTTTTGGGGTTAGGGAATTATAGTTGGTAACCTAATAATTTTTTCATCAACTATGGAAACTAGATTTATAAAATGTATATTGGGGAACAAAACCCTAAGATAGAAATTGTGGATAATCCAAAAAGAACATACTAGAATTTTGGTAGGGTATATATTATATAGATATTTATAAAAATGCATCCTTGTATGGATACTATATGTGGACATGGTTCTGGAACAATGTACCTAGGATTAACAACTCTGACAAGGTATTCTAGTCTTGACTCGGGACAACCTTGTACAAGATAAAGGGCCTTATTGTGATCCTAGTTTGACACTCTCGAGGGATTTAATTATGATAATTCAAATTTACATTACAATCCATTTTTATGGATTTGAATATATAATGTAAATTAATAATCTAGGTAAAAACTAAATTGTTTTTTGTTGAAAATAAGGTTTCATGGTATCCTATAAATGATTATAGGTTTTTCTCACTATAAATAATGTTACTCACACTTTGCATTTTGGTTTTAGACAATGTCTAGAACCAAAAAAAGTCATGTTACCATTGAAGAAGATGGAAAAGGTGGTGTTGATGAGTAAACCATTGGGATATTGATAGGAATGAAAGATACTCTATTTATGTTTAATCATTTTTTCTAAACTATTATTAAAAAAATATACCTTACCAATCTCCAGAACCAACTAAATAAGAGAAGAATAGTATTTTCTAAGAGATATAGTGGTGGATGCCATATTGAAAATAAATATCGATTTCTATCATGCATGAAATGTTTAAGGTGAAAACCATGAAAGTGTCTCCATGGAATTGAGAAATTATTTATGTGTTAGAAAGAAGGGCGTGAAGAAAATAATTGTTTTAGAAAATGATGAGTATAATGGAATGAAATAGTACTGATCCTAAGAATACATTTACAGTTATTTTCTTTTAATTTATGGGACCTGTTCATTACCCAAGTCAATTCCATATTCTATAGGATAACCTCTAAAACAAGGAAGGACTTATGTGGAAATAATTGTAAATGAATTTTTTGTTTTGAGGTTGTGTTGAAAATCCTAGTTAGAAGGATGTTTAATGATAGATATTTTTTCAATGATTTATATAATATTTAGTTTGATGTTATAAGGTTTTAGAAAAATGACAACCCACTTGTCAGGTGATAACCCATCCCATTCGAAAAGGCTATGGATTTTGAACCCACAACCAAAGGGTCCCAATGGTACAACAACAACCACTGGACTATGTGATGTCCTGGTTATCATAACTTTTTTTTGTTAAAACATATAATGGATAAATTTTATATTGATTTGAAGTAATTTTTTTAACAAATAGATAGCATTGGGATTTGAAAATGATTTGGTGATTAAGTGATTCAGGTTTTTTTGGAGGACATTCCCAATTTTTTGAATCCTATAAGTTTTTGGTAAAAATAATTTTTTTGCGAATAAATTTTTACGTGTCTTTTGGAGTCAAATATGATTCTTTTTACACATGAAGAACTTGGTTATTTTTTTATATGGATATAATATCATGAATATTATATGATAGGGGAAATTAAATCTTTGGTATAATAATGTAATAGTTTTTATGTCATTTGGAAGCATATATGAACAAATCCTTCAAATTTGGGGTCAAAGTATAGAATTTTTTTTGGTGAATGATATTAATTTACAAAATGATATATGTTCAACATAGAGTTTTATATTTTAATTTTGGAGAATAATTTTTTTTGAATGATCTAGGGGTTCATTATTTTGATCAAATTATCTTATCTTATTCAATGAATTTTGGATTTGGATAATGTATAAGGAAAATAAAAATAAATAATTATAATATTTTGGGGTTTGTGATATGTACAAGTAAATTTTAATTCATCAAGAGTGAAAAATCCATCTTGTAAATTCATTTAAATTTATAAGTATTGATGTAAAAATAGATCAAAGCACAATAAAAGGTTGATATTATTCAAATGACATTGAAAGTACCCATGTATGTTTAATTTCTCAAGTGATTATCTAGATCGTAATGGAATCCGCCAATTCTAGGAAAAATATTTAAATAATAATTATCCATGTATTTTTATTTCTATGAAATCAATTGTCTTTTAGTTGATCACATTATTTATAGCTTTGTGATAGTTAACATTCTAAATCCCATTCCCATTATCACAGCCCATCCTAAATTGTTGGTTAGATTATTTTTCTTGTTGATATTTTTACTTCACACTAATGTTATCATATTATAATGCATACATTGGTCATAACCTATTATTTTACCATTCCATATTAATTAGAAGATATTTTATTAACCCTATTTCCAGTGTGGGTTTCACATAAAGTAATTTTCAAGTATCAAACTTTAAATTTCGAAGTGAAATTTCAAATTGTGAGGAAGTGGTTTATTAAAGGGGGGAAGAATGTAACACCCCAAGGATTTAAGAAAAATTTAATATAAAATGTAATTCCCACAATACTATGTCTTGATAAAACTACACATTACTGTTATTATTATTCAAAGAAGATATTTATAACATAGACATTAAAAATTGTAATTTGAATAGTACGAAGTAATATTAAATTTTATTTATAATAGTTTCGCATAAATGAAACTTATAAATAATGAAATGTATAATTTTTTGTAAAATAAAAAACTTTTTAAATTCATAATGTCATAATTAATTCATGGTTAATTTTTAGCAATTTTCGGAAATGTTTCTTATTTTGATGAATAGTAGAAGATACTAAATTGTAGTGGAGATAATTGTTTTTATAATAATTATTATAATGGATTATTAAAGTCATAATATCTAAATTATACATATATTAATCTAATGAAGGTCATTGGAATAACTTTTTATATTGAAAATTTAATATAAAAAATTATTTAACTATTTAGTGTTCGTTTACTCGTTGTTTTTCCACACATACTAGATTAGAATTGAACATTATTTTTCCCCAATTGTGATTTAAAATTTGAGAAATGCACATACACTGATATGATCAATAATTTTTTGAGTCTAATATAATCAAATTAATTATTTTTGAATAGTAACTTGAAAATTTTGAAGAGTAATTTGACACTTATGAATAGTAATGTTAACCAAATGAATTTTAATGTTACACTTATAAATAGAAATATTACCCTTATTAATTATAATCTCACAAATTAAAGAATAATTAATATTTTTGAACCATATGAATGAAAGTGAATAATTTAATAAATAATAATTCAGTGTTGGCATTATGGTGACTAATAAATATTTAATAATAATTTTTTAAGTAATAAATTTATTTAAATGAAAATATATTTTTATAAAACATATTCCAAAATAAAAATTTATTATTTTCCTGTTGTTTTAGGTTAATTTTTGGAGACCTCGGTTAAAATTTTAAGGTATCATAAAATGGGTTTTTAATATAATATCGGTATTTTTAAAGTAAATAATGATTTTAAAAAAATTAAAATTCATAAAATTAGAAAATTATTCTCATAAAATGGACTCCATTTTTTAATTCGACATTATTAAAAATAGTTAGTGTGAATTTTTGGAATTTTTATTTAATATTTGAATTTTATAGTGAATAGGAAAATACGATAATTTATGATAACAGCTAAATACATGATTTATTGAGTCATATCTGATGTATGGATGTTGTAAGAACACATCGTTCTAACTAAAATGAAATTATTATCGTTCTTTTTAATATGATTTATCACTATTTATTTTCTTTAGAAAAATAATAAAATAATGAATTAGATATCCGAAAAACACCTCTCCCCCCCAATAAAAATCACCCCTCACTCCCTCTAATCCTAACTCCTCTAAATATAGAATGTTTTCAAAATAATACCCAAATTATCTTAACAAGACTCTCCCCCATGTCCATGATCTCTTCTTATTTCCCAAAGACAGAAACAAATCCCCTTATAGAGGTTCTCAAGGAGGATTATTCAATAGGTAAAATCCTCTTCTTTTTTATATATTGTCTTTTTCAAGTTCATTATTTTATTTTTCACTACTCACCCCATCTTTCCAAATAATCATGATAACAATTGTATCATCTATAAATTTTAATCATATCATGTAATGGAATATTCACCATTAATATTCTTACTCTCTCTCTCTTTCTATTTAAATTTACAAATGAAATCATCATCCGAGAGGTGCTTCTTTACAATCGTTCTCGATGGTGGATTGTCGTTCTTCAATTTTTCCATCAATTCTGATGATGAAATAATTTTTATGGTTAAAAATTAATATATTATATATACTACAACATATTTTATGTCCTATATATTTTAAATATATGTAATGTTAATTCATATGACAAAAATTGTTTGTAATAATTAAATACCTTCCAAATAATCTAAATAATTATCACTAATTTTTTATCAAGAAACTCATCCTCATGTCATATAAAATATATTATATAAGAATTTATTATTCTATTTGTTTATTAATAAAATATAAATTCAATTCTAGATAAATATATCTATTCCACATGATCATCTATACTCTTATACAATTATACTGATCGTGAAAACCAAAGAAACGAACGCTCTTAGTCAACAAATTTGTATATTCTTACAAATAAAAAAGTCCATAAATGAATTTAATAAAATTATAATAATGAAAATAAATTTATAAAAGGATATGAATAAAATAATTTATACATTTAATTTTATTATACAGGATAATATGATCAAGTGAAGAACACATTCAGTATAAGGTAAGGGTTTTCTCTTCTCACTTCACTTTTTCTGAGATATTCCTTATTAACCACTATTTCATGTTTATGGTTTATGTATAGTTCCCATTGATGTATAATATAAGAAATATATTTATTTTTATTGTATTAAATGTATAATTTTATGATTATTATGTTTGGTGCATATGATTTAATTGATTAAAAAGTTGTAAGGGATTCTACAAGAACCCCTATTTTTTCCTTCGGGTTACTCTTTCTCTACCTTTATCCTAATGTAATTATCCTAATTATATTATATTTATTATAAATTATATTTATATGATACAAATTAATATATCAATATTATATAATCCTTAAATGACATAGATATACATGTTTTTAAATGGTTCCCTTCTTAATTCTTCCTGATAAATGAGCCCGATTCAAAGGAACTTCTCGAGTTCTTATCCATTTACAAGTTCACAATATAAAATATCTTAAGCCATTATATTTTTCCTAATATTAAAAATTTAATCATGAAATAATATCTTGGTTGATTTCTTATTTTATGAAATCAAACATTCCATTCCTCTTAAACCTATCCTTAATGATTTCCTTAAACATCCTTAAAATGTATTATTTTTGAAGATTTTTTTAAATCATTGTTTACATGATTTCATTGAAGTGGGACATAATTTATGCATAAAATAAAATTTCAATGTCCTTACCTTTTTTTCTTGTATATAAATGCCTAAAATATGATTTTATGATAATCAAAAAATATTTTTCCAATAAACTCTACTTTCTTGATGGAAAAAATGATATCTCTCATCTCATTTTTACTTATGTGAGATATATTACTTGATGACCAATTATTCCTTATTTTAGTTTTATGTACTTAAATTTGATATATCATACCAATAGTCTCCTTAATCTCCCAGAATTCTAATGTATTTTGATTTTAATGCTTCAAAGTGGTATGTGACACTGTTGAATGATGAAATAATATTTCATTAAGAAATTTTCAGTGGCCTCATTTGAAAATAACTTCATATATATAAACATATATTCTATAATCTTATACTTCCTTGATTTTTATTTTTAATGATACAATCAATCATATGTTTTTGAAGAGTTGATGACCTGTTTGACTGTGGATGTGCTAATTCAATACCATTATGGGGTTATAGTTAAAGTATTATCATTTGATATGCTATTTTTTCAATACGAATGTTTGTTGTGTACATATCACCACATTAATATGAGGACTATATTAGAATTTTTATGTGATAGGCGGGGCCCTCTATGTCACCTCGATGCATCAGTTGGTCTCATGATACAAACTACTTTGGGGTTTTAACCATTTAATTATGGTCTTTGCATGAGGTTATAAAAGTATATTTATTATATCTAAAATTTTGTATTCCTTAATCATAAAACTATTAATTGATAGAAAGTGTAACTATTTAACTAGTAAATATAAATGGTAATGTTTTATTATGGATTTTTTATTCATTTTTTATTCCTTCCATGTTATAATTATATTTTTTAATGGTATGTTTTCATGTATTTATTCACCATTCCTTATTATTTATGCTTCTACTATATTATGTATCCATAATGAGTGTTAGGGCTCACTTTATTAGTATATTTACATTATGTAGGTTTTGAATGAAAAAATGTTTATAAGCTTTCAGGGATGAAGTTTATTTAATTTTATTATGTATCAGGTTTATTTTCTTTTCCAAATATATTATTGGTATCATTATTTTAATATAGATTTCTAAAACTCCTAAAGTGGTAGGTCATTTAGGGTGTATCTTTTTTTATATGCTAATGTATTAAAGTAATTCACCATCTCCAAGCAGCATGGGTCGGGGCATTATAGATTCCTATTTCTCTCATTATATTTCAACGTAACCATTACTCATTTTGGTTGATACATCAATTGACTAGAAAAAAGACCACCAAAAAGATTTTATTTTGGAAGATGCATGGTTTGATGCAACATACATGAAAAAAAAATCGATTAAAAATCTTTTCCAACTCATAATAAATTACAGGTGAATCATTATTTAGTTTTTACACAATATATTTATTTCTCATATTAGCGGAATGTTCTCAATAAAATTTGAACAATTCCATTTGAGTGACCCCAACATTATTTGGAACTAAACAACAAATATAAATTTTAATAAATTCAAGTAATATGACATGGTATTTATGGGATATAATGGATATTATTTTCATGTATTATGTATTAACCCATTTCAAAATGTAACTTGAAAAACCCATATAGAACCATTAACCATTTTATTGCAAGAAGATATTTATTTCTCTATGATTAACTAAAAAAATAAGAAAATGTAATTTCTAATTATTCTATATAATTATCATTGGATTTAGTATTGGATTTATAAACCAATCCATTAGATCACAATGTGGTAAAAAATAATCTTTCTTAACATTTACATTTAAAATAATTTCATTTAACATTTTTCACAAATGTTTCTCAACATACATTATGTTGAAGAAGAGGCACTGTAAATTTGATGTCTAATACAAAAAAATCAATGAAAATACTTTTTCTTGTCCAATGTTTTTTAGAAATTGGATGGAACATTATTGTTATTTTTGAAATTTTACATACCCTTTCTGAGAAAAAAAATTAATATATCTCATTCTTTAAGGATATGACCCACTAAAAATAATTGAGGTACTTCTTCATTCTCTATATTATCATCATATTTTAATAAAAATATTTCTGTATGGTTAATCCATTGATAGAAATATCTTCTTCCAAAATAAAATAAATTTTCAATGTAACATTAATCTTTAAGAAATTATATTTTTCAAAATAATATTTCTGAATAAAATATTCTTTCTACTTCAAACTGGAATCATTCTATAAGAATGGAAATCATTATTTATCTATAGTAATGTTGCATGAAGCATAAATTAATCATTTAAAAACTCATTATTTTTCTACACCCCACAGGTCTAAATCTACTCCAACTCATCCATTAGTGATTGAATGTATATATCGATATCATTTTCCAGAACATTGGGTTTATAAATTATTATAAAAGGGATAACAACTAGTTATTTCTTACACATCCGTGATACAAAATTATAAATTTAAATGATAAAAGCCAAATATTATGTGTAGTATAAATCTATAGAAATATTTTGAAACCATCAAATAAAAATCTCAATAATATATTCGATGGATCATCCAAAAAAATAAAATATAACATATCATATTTATTAAAAACTAACACATTTGTATGATAAATTGTATCATAATTATTGTTATTTATTTTATCATCATTACAACTCACATTTCTTCTATTTTTCTAACATAAAAAGTTACTAATGTCAAAAAATCAATGGACTATTCTAAATCATATTCTATAATTACATATATTGAGTTCCATATTGAATTGTATTTCATCCCACCATATTATATTTTTACACTCATTTAACTTGAAATTTTAATTTTAGAATAGATACAATATTTGAGGTATGAATATATTTTAGTACATTAAAATAAAATATATTATACCAAAAATGATTCTTTATAATAATTTAATTTAAAAAAATCATCGTCATGTTGTGAATTCAGAAAAATGATACGATATTCATAATCAAATTATTTCTAAATTCGAACATTTTTTCCTATAATATCGTTTTATTAAAAACTCATGTTTTCTAGTTTTTTAACATGAATGGTAAACTATGGTATTCAAGTCTTAAAAACATTCAATAAAATAAAAAATAATTTAATGGGTATGATAGAACATTTTCTCAATAAGAAAATATACTATATAGATAAACTAATCATGATTTCTAGAGAATATTTTTGATGAATATTCTTTTCACCAACCTTCCTTTAGATCATCAAAGAATTTCACCATGAGTGGGAATAACATTTCAAGGATATGGTACATTAATATTCATAAATGAAGAGACACATGATTAGAAAACTAAATCTTGTAGTAGATTCAATTGTGTCAAAAATTTATGGAATATTTTTTTGAAAAAGTGTTTCATTATGAATATATCATCAATGTTGACTTCCTCATACCTATGTATATTAAAAAATGATTATGGTTATTTCTCAGTCATCACTAATGTAGAATACCATAAAAAAATACATGATCTATGAAAATTATAAATTCTAAAACATATTTTATACTCCATGGGAGACAAACCATGGTCCAATGAAGATATCAAATATAGTATTTCACATTAATGGTTAGGTAGTAACATGAATAAGACTCTATTTGGAAGATTTTTTCCCATGTAATTTTTAAAAATTAAATTGGATCTCATATTAGTGCAGAATATTAGTAATATTAATTTTATACCTAGAAGTAATAGGATTTATTATTGGAAAAATAATTTCAATAATTTCAAAAAAAGAAATTAATGATCTCATATTTTGGTTAGATTACATGTCCTAACTAGGTGTATGGAATCCTTAAGTCATGAATGATCTTGTTTTATTGGAATTTATATGATGATGTAGCGACACACAATTATTGGATATCTTGGATTATATTCCATAATCATGATTGATTTATTTTCATACAATATTACAAGATTCTATCAACATATTTTCTAAGGAAACAAATATTGATGTAATGATATATTATGAATATGTTATCATTTTTATGATTTTTATAGAACTATAGGGAACAATATATCTAAATATAGAGTCATCAAAAACAAATTAAATCCTATTTCATTTAAATACATGGAAATTGGTTAACTGGTTTAAGAAGGGAAAATCTATTGAAAAGAAAAAAAATTAACACACATGAAGAGATGAACCTGAGAAATTTGTTAAAAATAATCAAGTACCTATGATATTAAAAAATAAATGGTTTATCATGGGATTCTATTATTAAAGAATAAGAAATTAATTTTATATATCTCGACCATATACAAATATGTTTTTACATTGTCCTTTCAGTGACATTTTAGTTCATTGTGGAGTTACATACATTTGGGATTAAGACATTTTTTATTGGAATTTCTCACAAAATTGGGAGCCTTATTGATTATCATCAAGATAATCATTATGATTACTCCTCTACAGGTCTTGATTATTATACAACCTCCCATTTGAGAAATAATAATTCATGTGTTATTTCATAAGTTTCTAGTGGCCATGTTTAGGGTTCATGAATTCTAGAAATGGATGATGAACCCACTTATATTTATATTTCTCAAGATATTAAAAATATTATATATATATACAAGATTATAATATATGTATTTTTTCTACCAAGAATGAATTATTGTAATATCGTTGACATATACCTGTCAGATTGGTTTATCTATACATGAAGATATAAATAACGTTTATAAATGTTGAATATGTTGGTCTAACCATGGACTATGCATGTATTAATATTGTTTCTAGGCAAAGGAAGGTCCATCTAAATGTATATATTCTAAAAGAGGACCAACTGGTGAATTCCATTGAGAATGATAAGAAAGACAATATCAAATCATTTGGACTAACTATAGACTCTACTGGTTTTAATGTTGTATTTTGATTTGGGAAGGTTATTATGACTATTAATATTATGAAGGAAGTATTCCTAGTGAACTCCACAGGAAAAACAATTAATATAAAATGATTCATATATTGGGACATGTATACAACATGTGTTGAGGTATGATTATTCTCAACCACAATAGGATCCAAATCTTGATGAAATTTTATGCTAAAGGTAAACTTCCGATGTCAATCTTAAAGACAATGCTTGAAATTCACTCCTGATGAAATCATTCATTTTACTCAAGCTGAGAAAAAAATATCAACAACATCAAATATTTAATTTTTTTATGGGAAATTGAAGAGGTAATAGAAAACCATGAATAATTATTTACTATTATTTGTAAAAATATCAATTCACCTAGAAACATTTACTTCATTGGTGAGCTGGGAATTAAAGAAGGTCTGTTTATTTTCCCCATCATATTATAAACATGTTTTGGGGAAAACGACGAGTCATATATTTTTCTCCAATTATTAGCCAGGTCATTAATTAGTTGTCTTACTGGAAGGGAAATAATTTATTGATGGATGTGAGTGTAAAACTTATCAAATCATTGATCTTCTAATTTTTTTACTCTTTTTTCTATTTTTAAATGGTTAGAGAGTATTATTAAGAGTATCAATACCTCCCTCAAAAAAATTATCTATTGTGGAAGTATTCATCAGAGAAAAATCATTAGGGTTATATGAAATCATGTTGTAAACCAATTTATAAGGGTAGTCCTAGAATAAAAAACATCTTCAAATTCAATTATTCTTTGTAGGATAATTTCATGAAGAGAATTATTAATGTAAAGTTAGAGTCTCTTTCATTTTTTAGATTATTAATTTCCAAATGTATTAAATCATGGAACATAAATTATATGGACTCTACTATTTGGAATGATCATAATGGTTTTTTCTTAATTATCACGTGTTAGCCAAAATTAATTCATCCATGAATATTTTATTATATAAATAGAAATTCATGCATATTCTCAACTATATTTACTCTCATGTTATTTATTATGGCATGAATGAATAAATCAAATAGGATTTTTAAAATTCCATGGATGTTATTAATTTTGAAATAAATGAATTCTTTTTAAAAAATTACTTCATGAAAGGTATTGATACTCTTGTTTGGGAACATTCCTATAATGTATGGATTTATATAAAATCTTTTTATTGGGAGGATGTGAATTTAAATTTCACCAATTGGGATATGGTTGTGAGTAGATTTTTTATTCTTCTATCTAGATTTCATTTTTTCTGGAAACTCATATATTTAAAACAACCTAATGATGAATTTTTATAAGGTGTTTTTTTTATTATTTATCTAGATATGCACTATGAAATATGCATAGAGATGAAATAGGTCATATTTTCATAGAATATTTTATTTCCCTTATGTTATAGACTATAGTTGAAGAGTGAATTGACATCAGGATTCCCAATATAACCAGTGTCCAAGATCACATTCTCTTCAATATTTTTCTTCCTCTTTCACACCCAACACTTATCCTCTATCTAGTTTCTAGTTTTGGGTTTATTCATTATTAATGAAATAGCTCGAATAAAAAAAATTAAATGGAACACTTCCTTATGATTTTAGCTCACTTTGGCCCAAATTTTTCTATTATAAATTATGGAAATATTTGACTGGACATATATTGTGATAATTCAATTCCTTATTTTTCTATTCTTTGGAATTTTGGAATTATGTATAACAATCATCCACATTTTCGGAACACGTAATTTTTATAGTGTTTTTCATTTCTAGGATGGATAAGATGAAAAATTAATGGTGAATCAAGAGTCAATCTAGGTCCTTATAATTATAGGGATACTCTCTGAATTCGTTTTGGTGACGTGGAGGGATGATTTTATGGTCATTATGGTATCAACACAACCCCTAATGATGAAATTATCTATATTAACAATAAAGTTGTCATAAAAATCAATGAGGATATCTCAAATTGATGCTTGAATGTGCCTCCACAACCTTTTTCATTATACAGATAATATAATTTCTTATCTATCACTAATATTTAATAAAATATTGAGCAAATTATTAGATATTAATTCATCTATGAATTATATCAACATTTATACATATTTTGAGGAAAAATATTTGGCTGATGGGATTTCTAATAAAGGGGTTACCACTTCGATTATTATATGGTGAAAAAATGTTCATAAGGATATTATCTATTTTTAGAAATTTTATTTTTGTAGAAAATTATCTTTCAAACTTTTGTAATCTTATTTTCATTCAATAATATTTATGTTTCATTCAGGTATTGTTCTCATTCTATCAAAAAAATATAACACTATATGGTAATCAACACAACTAATTTTACAAATAAATGAAAATTCTGTTCCAAAATTCATTTCATCTCAACCAGTCTACATGATATTTTAGCATGATAAATAAATTAAATATAATCAAAAATCAAATTTCCCATTCTAATTGGTTTAGTTAAATCAATTTCATTATCCACTTGAATGTTTAATTTTTTTCATACAAAACATGATATTTATTTTGAGAAAATGTTTTAGAGAGAAGGCAACAAACTTCCCCACATGTTACCATGGTCTTCTACTAGAAAAATATTATAGGAATCAAATAAACCCACCAAATGAACCATTATAAAATGATAAATTCCAAAAATATTCCAACTTCTTCTAAGACTCATCTATGATCCTATATAAATTTTATTCATGACTTCTATCCATTCTAACATGATTAAAAAAGAATTAGAAATATTTGTTTAATAAAAATAAAGCTACTAATTAATTCTCCTAAAAATTAATATAAAAATTCAATATTTTATTATCCTAATTACTATTAAATTTATAATTATAGTATTTTTATTAAAGAATAGATAAAATTATTTCCATTTACCTCTTTAGTAAATTAGGATAATTTTAATACATTAAATAATAATAAAATAATTAATAATGTTAAATATGTTCATACTATTTTATGAAATAACATTAACATTTTTCTATAAGAACATTTTTAAATCATCTTATATAAATTTAATCAACCTATTAGGTTTTACAAATACAATCATTAATATATTATCTTTTAAATGAAATGTCATGAAATAAAATTCTAAAATTTTCATATTGAAAGGTATTAACTTATTACAAATATGAAAAAAATTAAATTGAAGCTAACGAAACATATATTTTCTTTTTAAAATAATCATGGAAACAAAATCATTAAGAAACCATTGTTTTCATAAATAATGTTATTATAACATTCATAAATAAAACACACTAGAACAAACAAACAATGTATAGTTTTTATTAAAACTAATCAAATTAAAAATAGTGGTTAATCCATTATAATGATTCTAGTGGCGTTACATACCATGTATTGGCCTTTTCGAAGATAATAATCCTTTGTTATATAATATATATATAAAAATAAATAATAATTTCATGTATAATTACTTATTCTAACTAAATTAATGTCGTAAATGATTATTTATAATGTTGATCATAACCAATCAATATTTTTAATAAAAACATGAAACTAAGATATGGCATATTGATTAATAGAAACTCAATGTTTATTTTCAGACATATTTATAAATATGCTTCCCATATTTAAAATGACATTTATTAAAAAGACATTCAAAAAAACATTTCATTATTATGGAATGTTTTTCATTTCATACATTTACCATATAAAACTATTTCTTGTAGGTTAACATAATTTTTTTTACTAAACATAGTAAATTCCAGAATTATTCCTCATTATAGAGTCAATAAAGTCAGACATATAACATAAAATATCCCATTTTTCAATATATTGATCTATTAGAGGGTTTTGCACCATATTTACTGCACTGACATTTGTTTCTTACCCCATACTTTTCTGTGAATTAACTCCATATGATGCCTTAGAAAATTAAAAAAACTAGAACTAACACAATACCTATAAACATAAATATTTTAAAATATAAAATAATAATGAAGGAAAGATACATAATATCAAAATATTTAACAAATGATAGAACAAATATTAAAATAAAAATAAATTTTTAATAACATATGAAAAATAATATTTAATATCCATTACAAAAATTTATTGAAAAATAAATTTATTTTTGTTTACAGTAGTTAAATTTTATTATTTTTTTAATATAATTTTTATCATAGATACAGAAAGGTGAACAAATTACATGATTTAAAATTTGAACAACATCATTGGAAAAAGCAAGTGTCGCGAATGATGATTTGTAGTTCCCAAGGTAAGTTGATTTGTATACCCACTTATCAAAACAATGGAGGAAGGGGGAGGAAATATGAACTGTTTACATGTGGTGGTTGGCTGATCATGGGAGGGATTACACACTACATGTTCTAGAGAGACTAAGTTCATCGATTTTGGGAAGTGGGGAATTGTCGGGGAGTATAAATATAGAGTCCCTATGTTGATCACCTAAAGAGTTGAGGCATTAAGGATTTTAGGGATTAGTTGTGTAATGAGGGAAATCATTAGCTATTGAGAGAATTTGTGGATACTGGGGTTCAATCGTGAAGAGTGGAATCATTTTTTGGGGACTATATTTGTAGATGCTAGGGCTGGAACATGAAGAGTGTAATGTATAATGATGGAAGTGACTAAAATTTAGGAATCATTTCTCCATGGTTTTAATAAACCATGGAATTAGATAACATAGATCCATCATTTTAATATACCCTTTAAATAGGTTCATAGACTTTGGGATTTTTTATATTTCTTAATGTCACATAAAACACGTTTTGTTCTTGTTGGAACTTCAGTCTTGATGATATGCAATACTCAAGATCATCAATTGTGACATTTAGGTGAAAAAGCCTCAATTCATATGAGTCCCCAAGAAAAAATAGTAAATAATCATATATATCCCATTATTAATGTATATTTAAACTATAAATGATATGTTTAATATTATTGTACTTATAACATATGGTTCTAATTATAGTTAAAAACTACTCTAATATTTTTATTCAACATCTAATATATAAATATTACCATAAATAGTGTATATAGAAGTCATATTACAATCATTCAATGTAAAATTAATCGGCATATTAAGATTTATATATTAAATAGTCATCAAAGTACATATTCATGTGGGTTTAAAAGAAATCACTCACACAACACTACCACTTTCACTATAGAATGTATCTAACCACTATAAATATGCTCTTTTCTCATGTAAGAGTCATATTTATTAGGGGATATTGATTTTTTATAGATGAATGATGTGCTATATTTTTTGGATACAATACAAAATATTACATAAACTCTTTTAGTAAAATAACTTAAGAGATAAAATATCCTTATTATATAGGTTTCCTTATACTGTGATCTAGGATCCTTGGAAAGTACCACAACTATAGTATTATCATAGTAAATTATAATAATGTCCAAGTTACTAGGTATTATACTAGTATCTAAGAAAAATATTAATATCCAAACTACATTCTATGCTTTATCATAATCATCTATATACTCATATACTTCTCTATAGTTAGTGGTCATGGTTTTCTTTGATATTATATAGCTTATCGCACCATCATTTATGGAAAATAAACATCATGTTTATGATGTTATAAAATTAACCTATTACTCAAAACTAGTATTTTTGTTTCACAACACTTCTACCACATCATCTCTGCCATATACCAGGAATATATCCTCTATATGTTTCATGAACTTAAGGATAGTTTTAACTACTTACCAATCATGTTTTCTTATATTTTCATTATATCTACCCACCATGTTAAAATTATAGGCAATGTGAAACCATGTATATGTCAAGTGATTAATGATAAATCCCACTATTAAAGCATATATAACTCTCTTAATTATATTTCCCTCATATTATGTTTTTGAAAACACTTATTTGGAGATATTAATTCCATGTGATACATTTTGGCCTCTTTATAAATATATATATGTTCACTTTGTCCAAGGTGCCTTTTAGATCTTCAGTGATAGATGTTTATCCCTACTATGTACAGAACATCACCTATGTATTTCTAGAAGAATAATTCATTCAGCCATGTTTTAATGTACTATAAGACTTATACTACATCTCTCATTAATAATATGACATCAACATAGAATACTAGGTAAATTATGTTATTCAAATAACATTCATATAGATACATCAATTTCATTCATTTTTAATTAAACCAATTATTATAATGGACTCATCACGTTGAGAATTATATTTTCGAGATGACTTATTTATTTGATAATGGAATATATATATATATATATATATTTATTTAAAACTTTTATGGAATTCATATACATTCTAAACCCTTCCACATATGTCACAGAGATTTATTAAACAATATTATTATTTAGTTAATATTTTTTCAAATTCATTTTCCAAATATACTATTCATGAATGGATTATATTGTATGTAATTATCAACTTTATTTTATTATTTTCACTAGTGAAAATGTTTTGTTATGGTAAAAACCATGGCATTTTTCAAATCCCTTTTAAAATAATTTTATTTTACAATAATTTTAATTATCATTAATTACAACCTTTTTCATTGATAACCATTTACACCATATAGGTTATACATTAGTTGGCGGGTACACTAAATACAAAATGTTATTGTGGGACGAGATATTTATTTCAAAATTTTTGGTATCATTCTGTTTACCATAATATCATGCATAGGATTCTTCCTTGTATATTAGAGGATTACTATCCTCAAAGATTAATGTTTCACCTAACACATTGACATGGTAACCATATCTCATTGTTTCTAAAAAATATAATATAGAACAATAAAGTACTTTATTATCAAGAACATATTGTTCTCAAACTATTTATTATAGAGTTTGTCCTCAAACCAACCCTTTTTATATAGAGCATTAACATAATATATTTTAATATTTCACCCACTGTTTCCATATTAAATGTGTTCCCATTTTACAAATATGGTAGATCATTCGACCATTTCATTTATATCCCAAGGGATATGTTGATATTATACAATGGTTTATTTAATATATCTAATAATTATGTAGTTTATACTATGAGATTCTATTTTTTCATGACGAGTTATATTTACAAACACATTATATCACCATTAACAGAAATGTTTAATTTCATGGTTCATTATATATCGTAACATTGATTAATTTTCAACTATCTCTCCACTAAGATAATCACATAGTGTTTTTTACATTTCCTATATTGAATATCCCAAATAAGATATAGGAATAGTTTTTTGACTCATCATTGAGTAGTGAATTTCCATAATGGGTCAATTCTTCATTTTAATTTCATACTTCCACTAGTTTGTATTGTGACGAGTAAAATAGGATAATTTCCCACACTCTATGATTTTATTGATGAATTATTGGTTATGACATTCTCCCCCATGGTTTGAGAGACTTTTCTTAATCAACTTAAAATTTTGACAATCTACTTCATTTAGATATTCGATAAATATTCTAGAGGAATATTGAGTATTCCTTATTATATAACAATATCTATATCTACAAAATTTATTTGTAGAAACATTTAATTATGAATCCACACCCCATTCCTTTGGTATAATTCATCATGATACATCAGTATTAATCAATTCTAGATGATCTATAGGCCTTTATTTTTTCTAACTAAAATTTAATTTTTCAATTTATTTTTATAATTGAGAATTAAATACTTCTATGTGTTTTAAATCAATAGACTCTAAATATCTAAAATCATATAGTTTATCTAAAATCATTTTATTTACATTAACAAAACAAAATTTATAGAGATTGGTATTATATGACTCTTACTCACTAGATTTATCATTTTCTTTATAAATTGTAATTTCATGTTAAGGTACATCAAACCATTTTAGGATTTTTCATGACATAACATATATAATTATTATAAAAGAAACATTATTTATATGTTAAAATGAACTAAAATCTAATAGTGCACAGATTATACATTGATATAATTTTTTACTAACTTATGGTATAATATCAATATTATTTTATACAATAATTAAATTACATTTTAATGTATGATGATAAAATATAAATTCCAATGTTTCCATTATTTCAGCATTTACATCAGATAGATCCACATACCTTTTTTAATATTGTACTACTACTTGATTCCTCTAATGTAATATAAATTTTTGATCCATAGCCTATACCCAATAACCAACTATTATAAATAGACAAATACTAATCAATGAAAAATGTTTCTCAAATATAAGAATCTCCATACTTCTTCGTCATATATATTTATTTATTCTTCGAGTGGAATTTCATTCGATATGAATAGTGATGGGTTTTTTAAGAGTGATTAACAGTTAATGAAGGTATTAAAAACAATTATAATCACATAAATCCAAAATACTCAATGTATTGATATAATAAACCATGCATAACTAAAATGAATATATTTTATACCATTCATTTAAGATTGATTCTGATTATATCATCATATGATGATTGGTGTTGATCATAAAGAGGCATCCAAAATATATCCCTCTATCATGTTGTATCTATGGTATGAAATGTTTCACTACATATATAGGAAGGGCTCCCCTACCTTCCATAGTATTCTATTGTCCCAATGGTAATGTAATGAAGAGACGAGAGCTTAAAGATAATTGTACAATAACCTTATAGATTCCAAAGGTTCACATGCCCAAGCCATATCCATTATACTCCCTTATACTGAAAAGACCCGGAGCCAATCAGAACTAGTCCAAAAAAATTATTATGAAAAATGAATGGGTAGTCATGAAAATATGGGGTTATTAGAAAACCAAGAATACATAACACTAGACATATTAGTCTCCTCCAGTGAGTAATAGTAGTCTGAGGCCATGAAACACCACATCATATCCATCTCCATGATTTCTATCTCAGAGAAGGCATCTTGTACCTGATTGGAATCCCTGTAAGCCTGTGAGACAATCAAATTTAAATGAGTAACCTGCTTGAGAAAATCAACCCATTCAGGAATCAATATCCAAGGAACATTTCCTGTTCTAGTATCCATGTCTGGAAATGCAAGTTGAGAGTCTAATTCAAACCATAACAGGTCCCAATTATGTTAGATAGTATACCTTACTTCATGAATTATCTCTCATTACTCTTCTTCAACAAAAACACTAAAACCATTAAAATGATAAAAACATTCTTTCACAAAACCACGTAACGTGCGAAAAACACCACCACGCCCTGATGGTCCGATTATGCTAGAAGTATCTCCATCCACATTAACAATGATATAAGGGCTGACCAGGGGTATCCAAAAAATATATTTGAGCATATGAGGCTTCTGCGGTTGCCCAGCAACACCCGGTGCCTGAAAAATATGCAATTCAGAAACACTGTTGTGCATCGCTCCTGATTGAACCTTCAAAGAGGAATACACCTCTTGATGGATCTTCATCCTTTCTCAAGTGGTATGTACCTCACTATTTTCAAAAGGCATAGAATTTTGAGCATCCCATATGGCTATAATCACATACTCAACAGACACGAGAAGGATATTATAGACATGGTTGATGCAGTAAACACCAGGCATCCCTACCAGTAGATCAAGAAGCATTGGATATGGATTTAGATCCAGCTAAAATAAGACTCTAACATAAGACCACAAAATCCAAGTGTAGGTCTAATCCATGAACATGTTATGGATATTCTACTCTTTACACAGGCATAGGTAACAGACTGGGACAAGATGAAAGTCATATTTCTTGAGCTTCTCCTGAGTTGGTACATGATTTTTCTAGATATTCCAGATTAAATAAAATCAAGAGGGTCAAATGAACATCGACATGTATAGCAGTAACCAGGAGGGTTAACGACAGAGTCCCCTGAAAACCATCTAATAATAATCACTGATATTAAACTGACCATTCCTGTTATGCTTCCATATCACCATTTTCCAGTCCATGAACATATATGATTGATTTTCCTGCTCTACCTCAGAGGGGACCATGCTGTCCAACAAATACGGGTGAGATAAAAAATCAATAATGGAAAATTGTCCTGCATCAGACGGAATATTGGTGAAAAATTATTTTCATAAATATTGGATAATAGTAAAAAATAGTTTTTTAGAAAACATAGACATTTAAGGGTAATGATTTTCTAATGAAGAGGGAAATAAAGATTGTTTTTTCCATAAAACATCATATTTTATTCATGATTATAAAAAAGTGTATAATTTGTGGGAAAAATTAATTTATATAAATTAATAAAGTATGTGAAAATATAATAGTTTATGTAGATATAGATCCTAATATTTTGTTCTAGGATGAATAATCATAAGTAATATTGACAAACATTGGAAATGTACCATAAAACTTATACCACATAGGTAACATTTGAATTGTCATACCTAGGAAAGAATAAAAATAAATGAAACATTAAATACAATGAGAATATATTAATTCATTATTTAATATGTAATTTTATTTATATAATCCTCATAAAAAATTATATGTCCATAATGTAACATATGTCTTAAAGAATGTATTTTGACACAAAAATCCCTAACCTCAAGTATTGATATTCTTCATACACATTCAAAACTACTATATAATATATATTTGATTATTATAAATATATTAAAGAAACATATTAATATATATAATATCTTATATTATCTACATATTTCCATTTAGAAACTATTTATTAACAATTACTTGTTAAAATCACATTTTGGGTAACAACTGCTTTGTTTATTATGTATGTTTTGGTTTGGTATTTCTAGTATTTTTATTTTTATCACAATTCCATTGTCTCAATAGTTTTATCCGTGATATAAATATAATTTAAATAAATTATATTTTTATTTATATTATTATATAAAATTTAGATACAAAAAATGAACTACACTATTTATGGAAATGGTGTGTCATATATATTCATGAACACTATTTCATTTTCTCATTTCATGGGAAAAATAAAGGTAAATAAGATACTTCTATTAAAATATCATTAATATGCCATATATAAAACATATATTAATTAAATTTATCCATATTTCATTCCAAGTAAATTATAAGGGAAAACCAATCACATCACATTGTGAGATGGTAGTCCATCATACACTGGAGCGATGTTATCGCCTTATCATTGAATAAAATTGCTATTGTATATGAACTATTATAGTCAAATAAGTATAAAAACGTTATAATTTTCATATATATATATATAACTTAAATCCATAATTATATCCTTCCTTTAGAGGTGGTGGTAGAAAATGATTACATTAGTTCATGAGGCAGAATTCCACCATTCACATGATCGACTGTTTTATTAACCATTTGATGAAAAATGAGATAGATATAGATTATTTAATATATATATATATATAATTATATTTTAAATAATAATATTATTATATTATAATTATAAGAACATGAATGATGGTGGTAAGAGATAAATTTAAAAAGAACGATCTTAGTGAAGAAATTCCCATTGTTTAAAGAATCTTCATTTGAATCTCTTATTAAGGACCATAGGTTGGTAATTTGTGAATAAAGAAAGTTTATAAAATTTATATTGATTTTGAGGAGTTATTTTGGTATGTTTTGTTTAATAGAATGTGCTTACAAGGTGTGGAGAAGTGAGGAAAGGAAGTTCCCTTTTATAATTTTGTAGTAGCATTTTTGTAAATACACCAATCTATTCAATAATGGGAAGTCAATCTCCCCCCACATTCTCTAAAAGATAAATATATATGATTTTCAGTAATATATAAATAAAAACAACCAAAATAATAAAATCACATGTTTCAAACATGTTATTCCTTGTCATTTAAATTTAATTACTTTTAACATTTACATTTTCACCAGTGTAACGAGTTTTTAAATATATTTACCCTGGTGATTTATCACTTAATCATAAAAATGTAATGAAAAATATTAGATATTTTTTACCCAATTATTATAAATAATAAATAATATTTAATAACTAATGATATCCTATGAGTTTAAAATTAATTTACAACATGCGTTTGTAACACGAAAAACCATGTTTTAAGCTAAAGCGCAGCAAAAATTGTTTTTTACTATTTTTAATAACCATTAATAGAAAAAATAATTTAATTTGTTTAATAATATGTATTTTTTTTAATAAAAATATAAAATCCATTTTATCAAATTCCATTGATATATGTTTTTTATTTTTTTTAAATAAACCAACAAACTCAACAAAAATGAAATTTTCCAAATAGAAAATGTTTATATGTATAAAAAGTTTTAATAAAAATATTTATTTTTAAATTTATTTAAAAAATATATATGGGATTAATAATAACATATTTTAACTATTGTTACCTTTTAATAATTTTTAAAAAAAATAGGTCTTTTAATATGATATAAAGAAAAGGTAGTATAAAAAACTAGTTTTTTTATATTCACTGAAAAATTAATCCTATATAAAAAAAATTAGAACAAATTAATATTACGAAACCTTTAATATTTTTATACAGAAAAATTATGTTCATTTTATCAAATAAAATTTTAAATTTTGAATAATTATTTATAGAATTTGTTCTCAAAAATCAATAAGAATCAATTTTTTATAAAAATGTATTTTTAAATTATATATAGATTTCAGAACGAAATAGAACTTATTTATAAATATATTTTCGTTACATAAAAAATTTATAATTAATTTTTTTTAAAAAATTATTCCTATACTTACCACTATGCTTTATGTCTTAGATATAATATTCTTTTTTAAATAATTATATTAATAGTAAATTACAGTTCACTAAAAATCATTGTTGTGTGTAGCATAAGTAGTTAATGAAATTAAATTTATATGGAAAAAATATTTCATAAAATCTCATGTTTTACATTATAACCATATCTAAATTAATATTTCTAATGAAATTCATTCAATTTGAGTCAAAAAACGACGGTTACTTTAACCTCATCATATATCAGGTTCCCACGTATCTTCATCAAGATAGTGGTTTTACCACAAAACATTTACCAGATGAGTGGTATTGTTTCATAGGTCTATCTATCTATGATTGAGAATCAATAAGGTTATTTCTTTATATAAAAGATAATGATACAATCATATGATCTCATAGTTTAGTACATGTGAAGTATCATGTATGTACTTTTCATGAGATACATGTAGAAAACATCATGGATATGATTGTGGTCTATCAATGTGACACACGATATGATATCGTCCCTACTATATCATGAATCTTTAATTGGATGATATAACTAGGGCTTAAGTGTAATTTATTTATGAATATAATATCCTTCTTCAATGTATAAATTTAGAGAATCGAATTCTTACCAACATCAAAGTATATATCAAATCAATCAATATCAGCATAACGTTTCTCTCAACTTTGTACTATGCTTACGTGTTGTTGAATAAATCTGACCTTATATACCATTTCCTCAGCCATATCTAATCCCAATGGTTTTATTTTTCAAATATCATCCCATCGTGATGTAGTTATACATATCATTACATGTAGGGATTCATATGCATCCTTCTATTATTTTGTGATATTTTTGTAATAAAACAAATCTAGATAAAGGATTTGATACCAACCACCTTCAAAATGAATAGATCAATATCATATCATATACTCTATGGTTTGAATTATTCAATAAGTCTATTCAACAGTATGAGGATGATATATTCTGATGAAACCTGACCCAGTATCCAAATGATACTGAATAATTCCTCATAAATTCAAGGTAAATCTCAGATCCAAATCCAATATAAGACTATCCACCAGTATGAGGATGATATGTTCTACTAAAACATGTCCAGTATATAAAGAATATTGAATAAATCCTTGAAATATAATGGTAAATATAAAATCTTGTGAAGATATAAAATAATGTGATACTCCATGAAACCTTATGACTTCCTTAATTAATATCCTAGAAATTTGATCAATAGAAATGTATTCTTTGATATAAATGTACTGTGACTACTACTTTATGTGAACAAATACCACACATAGAGCATTATTCCCATTAGATTTTTTGGGTTGTACAAAAAAATATCCATGGTGATGTTATCAAATTTCTATTATAGTATGGGTAATGGTTATAACAACCCCTTATCCTTTCACATCTTGTCCTTAACATTCTAAAATACCATGCTCTAACATACATATTCTGCAATATATCTCTTCATTACATCCCACCCAAAACAAACATTAAAATATATATATACATCCCTTTTCTTTCAATATTGATATAGAATAAAGAATTATGTTCTTCATTCTATTGATACTTATTAAAATTGGCCATAGAAGGCAAACAAACATGGTTCCCAAAAAAAATATTCGATCATAATCAAAGATAAACTCAAGAACATTTCACACTTAATTATGAAACACTATACCTTCTTTATATTCCTATTTAATCTTAATGTCTATATATTTTAGGACATTCATTTGATAAGATGTGGGTTTTCCCCATTAATAAATATTTTGTGATTAATCCTTGTAAAAAAATATATTGGATATTTTTTGGTCCATATCATATGTAATCTAACACTATCCTTTAAAATCAATCGTGGCCCACCTTGTTTTCTTTATTACGATGGTAATTTATTAACGAGTCATAATTTTTAATCAGTTGAAAGAATCTTCTCTAGAATATGTTCAACTAATTCTATGTGAATATATTATTCCTAATTTTATGATAATTATATATTCCACACCATTCTCCCTATATATAATACCTCTAAATCAATAATTAAAAACATAAAACATTTTACTCCAAATAATTATATAGTTAATTTTAGTAATGAACCACCAATTGTTGAGAGAAAAAAATTATAAAATAAATCATTTTATATGAGAAGGCATCCCAATCCATTATTAAATGAATCATTATAGATTAAAAACCCTTATCCACTATAATAGTAATGGAATAATTTTTATCATAACTAAAATTCACTTTTGTTCGTTGATATATTACCCATATTCATCAGTCCAATGGAAATTAAATCCATTTTATGTTCACTTATTTAGTGTAATAAATACACCTGATTAATTCTCCACAAACCCTTGATAATATCTATCCAACATTATAAAACAATATATATATATATCATTTTGGTTAATACTGTCTAAGATTTAATAACACAATTCTCTAATAAACCCAATGATGTAAACAATGTTGTGATTTTATGACCCAAAAATGAATCATATTTTATCATAAATTTATAAATTTAATAGTTTTTATAGATTATCTACTTAATATTCATCAAAATTATCATGTGATCTTCATGGTTTTCATTTACAATAGAATATATAATTATATCATCTATAAAGATTATTAAAAACAATTTAATGTAATATCTAAAGACACCATTAATTAAACCCATGATGATTATAATGGAATTAGTAATACCAAATGGAATAAATATATAATCATAGTGTTTATATATTTTTTGGAATCTTTCCTAAGGTATATCCACCATCTTGAACCTCAATTTATTATATCTATAGTAACAGTCGGTCTTGGAAAAGTATAGTGCCCCACATTTTTTATCAAATAAGTTAACAATATTGGGTAAATGATACTTATTATTTATTATGATATTTTTATGTTTTTATAATCAATTAAAACTTACATTGATCCATATTTCTTCATTATAAAAATGATAGATCACCCCATTGTTTCACACTTGACTAAATTACTCATTTTTCACGATTCTTCTATAATTTCTTTTATCATTTTTTCATCTTGATCTGGGAAATTATATATGGATTTTCGAAATTAATGAAGTACTTGGTGTGAGTTATATTGAGAAATAAATATCATGATTTGGAATAAGGTAATGAACCTCTTCCATAAAGAAATAAAAAACCCTATCATTTTAGGAATATCATCAATTTTGAGTTTCTACCAAACCATATGACATAAAAACCCATTTTAAATTGGAATAAACACCTATTAAATTTATGTGATATCCATTACATGTTCACATTTATTGTATCTCTAATTGATGATCATAGTTTGGTTGGGAATATCTAATGTGACTTTAATTATCTATAAATTGAACTCGAATTTATACAAATAAAGATAATATATTCCTATGATAACATCAAAATAAATGATTGGGGATTATATGGTTTTCCAGAATGAAATTCCCACAAACAACAACTATAGAAGAATCATATAGTTGATATGAAATCATTGTACCATTAGCTTTTTTCACATATAATTCAACATCAAATCATTAAGGGTAATAATGAAAATCCCAGAATAATTTAAATTATATACATGTACTCTTATAAAACCGATCATATAAGTTACATCAGTATTTGAGAATACACCTTAACACCATCAATTCATTGTTCTATATTTAGTCTAGTACTAAAAAAGAAATGGTTAGTATTCCAGTCTGATATCCTTAAACCGAGTGAACAATAATGTATAGGATATTTTAATCATAACATATTCATTCAAATATATTTCACCTTAGGTTTATTAATGTACATTCATGGTTATCATATATTGTAATAAATAAATATGGGTTATAATGATTTTTTTAAGATATAATATATATCCCATATTAGTGTCAACGGAGGTGTGCAACAAAGACCATTGAGTGCACTTTGTGATGATCTTCTTACTCCCTAATGTATTATGTTTTGTATATATTTCCTAAATATTCAACTGTTCCATATCCATATCCACTTATAGTATCCATATAGGGATGAAATTACTACTAAACAAATCTCTATATCATTAACCAGAATTCGTAGATAATTTCTTTTACTTAGAATTTTCCTTATTGTTATCATAAGAGTTTTATCATCATAATTTCTAATGTTTAACTAAACTATTCCTCATATTCAATATATAAATAATCAATCTTATCATATGTAAATATTACATTTTAATATACCAATATTCATTTCCTATTACCAAAAACATTTTTGGGGACCTTAACATTTTTTTATCATTGGAAACACAGATCCAAAAACAAATTATTTATTAGTTAACTATTTAAATTCACAATGAGTTCCTTATTACTAGAACCCTTCTTAGGCATATCATAAATTAAAAATTTATACATAACATGGGAAAATGAAAAATAGGAATGGGTGAGCATAGATTATTAGTAAGAATAAAAAATGGATATATCAATGATAATATAATCATAAAATGATCCCTGGGGCATGAGATCATTGGAATAAAATTTGAAAGCCATTCATGGCATATCAGTGATCATAATCTAGAGTAATTCCCAAAATCATGGATATTCATAAGACATTAATCACAATGTAATAAATGAAAATGAACCATGATAATATAACATTTATATAATACATAGTTTTTTTAAAGCACCTCAGTATATAAAATAATTTCCTTAGTAGTCATGTTTTAACTGCGTGGACTATAATAACAGATTTTTTCACTCCCACAACCATAATAATCGTGAAATTTTACTTATAATACTATTATAGTGGATTGGGTTAAAACCCTAAACCATCATGGTAGACATTATTAACTCCCATGACTATCATATGGGACATATTCCCTTACTAAACAAGATTCACTCCCCATTATATTGATGTTTATATTATGATATATAAATCTTTACCCAATGTATTAGTTGGATATTTATTTCTCACACGAATCATAATGAAAATAATACATATGTTTTTCATGAGATAAAAAATCCTTCATAAAATCCTAAACAATAAAAATAAATGTCCTTCAAAAGCATTTCATCATATCATAATCCTTGGAAAAGTAACAAGTTTCATAAACATCACATCATTTCATCATATTATTACCTATGGGAAATGAAGGGGTTTCATAAAAATCATTTCATTATAAATATAAATCATATTGGGTAATAATATAGATTTATTTATTGGATATTATCCCTAATAAATATTATGTAACATCAAACGATGTCATTATAGATAGAAAATGATTTTGAAAGATCTCTTGGAACATTTATTGAGGAAAATATAACTTCAATTTAAAAATAATTTATTTAAAAAACTAATGATTCCAGAAAATTTGGAAAATTTTATTTGAAAATAAACTCAAATATTTTAATGTAATATTTAAACCATTGTATAGTCATGATGGTGGGGAATATTGTTCATATTATACACAGTAAAATAAACATTCTATTTATCTTTTTTGTAAAGAATCAAAGGCTCTATGTTCGAATAATGAAAATAATATTCATTCTAAAACATTGTTTTTAAAATAAAACAAGGGTAAAAATATATGATGACAATAACTTTATAAATGTTAAATCATATTTTTAAAACATTTAAAAAACAAACACTTGAAGGAGAAATTATTTTTGACATAAGAGAGAAATAAATTTTGTATTCTCATTAAACACAATATTTTCTAACAATGGGTAAATAAAGATAATAAAATGGAATTATAACATTTAATTTCATGAAATAAAGGTTCTATAAAAATATTCATGTGTTTTTTGACAGAAATATCATAATATTTCATCGTAATAAGAATAATAATAAATGATATTGATAAACAATGGGATTGTGATATAAAACATTTTCCAATTAGGTAAAATTTGACCTATAATACAAATGAAAGAATAAATTTAAATAAAAAAATTAAATATCATGATAACAAAGATATTCATGTTATAAATTTTAATTGGGATTTATATAAACCTCTTAAAAGTCTAGAGGTGCATTACACATCATATATCTAAAAGATTAAAATTTTAGAAGAAATCACTTTCCTCAGTTATAAAATTTCATTATACACATTAAAAACACATGTATAATAAATATAGGATTGTTATAAATATATTACATAACCATAATAAAATATATATTATAATATATTATTTATTTATAACATTTTATTACCCATTTATTTAAAATTATTTTCTAAAATATCATTTTGTGTAATAACAACTTCTTTTATTCATGAATGTTTTGGTTTTGTATATTTTGTCCTTTTATTTACTCAATGGTTATATAATATATATTAATTAAAAAATTATAGACGTATAATATATATTAGTCATATATTTGTTGAGATTAATCTATAAAAGTTACATATATAAAATGAACTACACAATTTATAGAGTTGGTAGGTCATGCAAACAAATTAATGATACTTACATTGTTTTAAGGTTGTAAGGTTGGAAAAGTAAATAAAAATTAACGTTCACAAAATAATTATTATTTCATATATAGATGAAAGGTTAAGGCATATCCCTTCTTATGAAAAAAGTAAAACAAAAGACAACAGGAAGGACGACGGGGTCATACAAGCACACATGCCATCGTACCTAAGTAGAATCAAAGAGAAGAACTCAAAAGTCAAAGTCACATTGATTGGATGTCTCATAGTCTCCATCCCAATTAGACTCAACGTGTAAAGGGCCATGAGACCTAGTAACCATGGTTGGCATTAGGTATGAGTAATCCCTCCTCAGTCTCTCTTTCCTATATGTAAGAGGTTGAGATCCTTCAACATTCACCAAAACATTTTTCCCTTTGGTTAAAACCTGACTATATGTTGTTTTTTTGGGAATCATCCTCAATGTCATCCCATCTTCCCTTGATGTCATGTGAGTCCTTTAGTTTAATAATTTCAATGAATGTCCTTGAAATCTTCTAACCTTTCTCCTCCAAAATAGATACCATTATCTACTTCTCCTTTCCCACAATCACTTATGCCATCATTCACCTTCACCCCCATTAGTGAACTCCATTGGTTGATGCGCCAGATCCGTATCCTTATCCACTTGAGTCTCATGGGACGACTCTGGGGGAACATCATCCTCTGCTCATGATGTGTTATCCTGCATTATTTATTTCTTCACCTTCTTCCTACAATAAGAATCATGATATCCTTCTAATGAGCAAAAGGTGAAATCAACATTTTTAAAACCCCTCTCTTTACCATGTCCAATAACTTAACAGTCATTACAGAAATTAAGAAATCTATCATACTACACCTTGAGAGAGATATCATCATCAAAAGAAGATATGAGTATATTATTAATTAGGCAATTACTTGAATAAACTTCCACAAAAAATCTAGCATAGTGACCAAGTTTTGAAGCCTCGGTGGTTCGGACCATTTTAATTGGAATGCCAACAATAAAGGCAATGTCAAATAAAATTTTAAAATTACATAAGATCCAGTGAAGACCAACATTTTAGATCCATATTTGAATTCTGGTTTTTTTTAATAGAGAAAGGATAGTAATGGAAATCCCATTCATGAAAGCACACCATACCTGGTTTTAGATAAATTTACCTGAACCCCCAAGCTCTCTGCTTAAGACTGTCAAATGGAAAAATAATATGAATGAATCCACATACCATATTTATGCATTGAAAATCAGAGAACCCCCACATAGAGAAGAGTTTCCAAACCAAATCATCAATTCTTCATGTTTTACCTCCACTAGGAAGAATAAGTCTGGATTTAATTTAATGCTCACAGAGCTTAAATATGTCAATAATAGCCTCCCTACTAGAAAAAATGTGGGCAATGTCACCCTTCCTAACAATGATCTTAGAAATACCATCATGCACAGATGTAAAGTGCGTTCGTTTAGATTATACTACAACTCCTGAGGGGGATTTAATATATTTACCTGCATCTGTTAATTTACCAGACAAAATTTCAATCTCCAGTAGGACCCCCTCCGCTACATATCGATCATCAACAGCTCCCAACGAACCTTTGCAATTCAGGTTCAATTTAGTGGGATTATTTTCAATCCACCTCACCGCTTCAAGAGTAGGGCAAACCAAATATGAAATTTAATTAATCAGCACTGCCGCAGAACCCACAACCTCCATAGCAGGCAAATGAGTCTTGAACATCGCGGGACAACATGACTGCACCGGAGACATAGTCCAAAAGTCAGACCTTCAGCGCAACATCAAAAGAAGAAACACCTGCATCCACAACCACCATGTTTAGTTCAGATTTGCAGGGAAAGGCAGCAACAACTATCTCCAACGAAGCCGCATAAACTCCAACCTTCCTCTGATCCTTCAGCGTAACACCCTCATAGGATCAAATTTCATCCCTCGCATCACGCGCAACCGATGGATTCAGATATAGTCTAGGTATATATGAGATACACTCGGCAGCTGAAGCTTCTTGAAGACCATGTGACGGGCCATTCTTCTCAACAGAAGAAGCCACAACAGGGATTGAACCACCCGTAATTTGGGATTTACCAAGAAAATGAGGAAAACCCATTGAAAACCCCTAAGTAAGCAGAAGGCCAAAATCGCCATGAGGAGAAGCATCCCTAGAACCCACCCTAAGTAAGAAGAAGGCTGAAATATCCATGAGGGGAAGCATCCATATAACTTGTCATCTCCCATTATTTAATATATATTACATCTATTAATTAAATATATACATATTACCTTACATTTGTAGAGTAAGTGAAAAATTATTTACATCACTTCGCGATGAGGTAGTCCACTGTTCACACAAGCACCATTACCATATTCAAATGGAATAAAAATTATTAATTTATATGTGATATGATAATTATATAAGAGAAATAATTTCATAAATATAATTTATTTTCCTTAACTTGGTCATTATTTTAGACATGATAGGTCACGATGGAAATTGATTTACATCAGTTGATAAGGCGGTAGTACGACATACACATGATCGATCGATTAATTTCCTAAATGATAGAAGTAGAAATGTATATAGGTTGTAACATAAAAACAATAAAATATTACTATGTGGTAGATACTAAAATTATTACATTTTAATTTTTAATATATTAATGAATGTTTTAAATGTATATTTAAAAAAAATCTTAGTGAAAAAAATTACCATCGTTTAGAGAAACCTCCCTCCAATCCCTTAATAAGGACCCTAGGGTTGGTATTTTTGGAATAAAATAAAATATTTAATTTAGTTGAGTATTTTGGGGTGATTTTTTCATTGTTTAGTTTCTATCTAATGGGATTAAGATGTGTGATTAAGTGAGGAAAATAAAGTTCCCTTTTTTAATTGAGGAGGAGTGACATTTTCATAAATACCAAAAACAATTCAACATTCGGATGTCACAAAAACCCCAAGTGCATCCAAATTTAAAAAATAAAAAAATTTTAGGGATTATATGGTAAATAAAAATATCTAACACAAAAAAAAATTAAATAACGTTATTCCATAGCCTTTAGGTTTACTTACTTTTTCCATTATAGATTTCACCATGGTAACTAGTTTTTTTATTTAAGTACACAAGTGATTTATCTCTTATGAATTAAAATAAAATGAGGACTACTAAATAATATTTACCCATTTATTAAAAACAGTAAATAAAAATTACCAAATAGTGATCCTAAATGAGTTTAAAATTAATTTTAACACAATTGTATGTAATGCACAATATAATGTTTTAACCATATTAGCGGTAATTATTATTTTTACTATATTGAATATTAATTTTTAGAAAACATTTATATTTATATATTATTTAATATAAATGATTATGATTCCAAATATGGAATATATTTTATCAAAGTCCATTAATATAAGTGTAAATTAGTATTTTAAAATAAAATATGAACATGTGATGAAAATGTAATTTTTCAATGGGAAACTGTTCATAACTAAAAAAATATTTAATATAAAGCATTAATATTAAAATGATTATAATGACATAAATTGGAGTAATTATAACATAATATAAGTAATTTTTCATTTATAAATATTAATAAAAAACAAAACCATTCAAATTATTTAAATTAAAAGGCATATTTAAATAAATCAAAGTAGTCATCATTATTCATTAAAATTTTAATCTTTTCATAAAAATCCCAAAAATTCACTCAAAGATAATTTTTACATATTGATTCTAAAAAAGATATTCCATTAATCAAATAAATTTTCATAAAGTGTTCAAAAATTAATTTTATTGTTTTTTGACAACAATATATAAAAATCATTTTTTGGGAAAAATAAATTATCGAAGAATAAAATGTATTTTCAAAAAAATTGAGTAATTATTATTCAGTATATGTTAATTACCCATGTTTTTTCATATAGTAAATTTGAGAATAAATTTTAATTTTATTTTAATATTTATTATAAGGGGAAAATAGTAATTTACTCTAAATCATGAACCCAGATAATTATTCAACCATTTGTTTTGTCTTGAAATAATATTTTACCCAAATATATGAGTTTGGTATAGTTTTATTTGTTTTAATTTATAAAGAATACTTAATATTTCATATATATTTAATTAAATATTAATTTTTTCACATGTTTGTTTTTCTCTATCTTTTTTAATAGAGGAAGAGAGTGATATTCCTTCCCTATTATTGAGTTTTTGTTGGGGATTTTTTCATAGGTGATAAATAAATTTAGGATAAATGCTAGGGTCGGCCGAAACCCAGTTTCTTTTTCTTTTATATTGTTCATTTTCTATATTTTATTTTCATTCCTAACCTAGATTCTCATGCACTCCCTGTAGGATTACTAGTTAACACAACTGGGAGAGAATTTGGAGAGAGACGGAGAACATTGGTATTATCAAAGATCCTAGGAAGAGCTAGATCATTCTTTGATTACCATGGACAACAGAAATAGGTAATGATTCGATGGATTATTTCAAATCATAGTATGTTTTTAGGGTTTTATGTAAATCCCCTATATTTATTATTTTGATGTTTTAATCACCCATTATTCCTTATTTGTACACCTAGTGGGTTGATCTAATTCTTTTTGGGAGAAAATATTATTTAGGGAAGATTGAGTGGTTTCCTTTTTGAAAATACCTATCACATAGTGTGTAGTACATCAAACACATTCCATTTTTTCTTCTATTCGAGTAAGATGGTCATTTCTAAGTACACACCATGTAGATGGTATACAATGAATCTACTAATAATTGGACATGTATATGGGTACCCAACCAAACAACCCATGTAGCGGAAATTGTTTGTGAAGAGTACATGGCCAGAACATGCGTGGGTAGTATGACTTGTAGAAGTACACAACTAGGTTATGTATGTAGAATGGCCTTATAAGGTACATGGTTAAGTTCACCATGTATGGTACATGTTGCTTATCTATCCTACAAACTATGAAAATAGGATATTATATGCCATTTTTAAATTAGGTATAAGCCTTGGCAGAGCATCGAGGGAATACACCATGTGCATGGTGTACTCCTCTCTTCCTACCCCTTTTCGATGGGTTTTTTATCTTTTGGGAATGGAGTCCATTTTTAATTTGATAATTGAGGATTTTTTCACACGCTAGAGTGATTGGGATGATTATTCTATCACTGATCAATTATATGACTGTGGAAATGAACATGGATATCCACACTGCTAATGACGAATATACTTGTGGAAAATTACTCTCTATCGAGCAATGGGAATAAGTTTTCTTTCCCTAATTGATTAAATGATTTTATTTTGGTCATTATGCTACACATTTCATGATATAATTTTGAAATATTTCACTCTCCTGAGTGAAACCTAGGATTTCCCCTACGGTAATGTTGGCGCACCATTGTGGCTCTTCTATTGAATTGATTTTGAGCATGTACATGGATCAAGAGGGAATTCCATTGATAGATCACCTAGGGATCATCAACATATAGACTATTAGATTCAAAATGATTGGATTTCATATGAATCAAAACCTATAATTTATAAATTCAAATATATTTACATCCCTTGAGTGGCATGATGTCCCACTCAATGACAATTTATTGGATTTTCTGTCTGCATATGAAATAAATCATCATAGATATTGGAGGTGAGTATAGGTGAAGCTAGGGATATAAAATGAATCCCCCTATTTTGGACTAGAATGATTAGATACATTTCCATCATAGACCAAATAAGGTATTTTCGAATGGGATTATGTACCCATATATCAAATTAATAAAACATGTCCTAAGTGGTATGACATCGAGCTCAATGTTTTTTCATAGGATGTCCATGTAAACAGGATTATGAACCCAATGATTGAATCCCATTTATTTAGGTTATATTTAAACAAAATCATATAAAAACATATATGTGTGTATATATATATATATATCAGTATATATATGTAAAGAAAAATATATATATATACATGATGGAAAATTTCCTATTTGACTATGAGTATAAAACCATGGATTGAATTAGGTATCACGTATATTATTTTATTATTGATTTATTTTATGTCTCATCTAGGATGTGAATACTTGATGATCATGAATTTATGATAATATATTTATAGGTTCAATATTGGGGTGTCGCACTAATATTATTTCTCATCCCCATACATGAATCTTAATGAACATGTATGCCTTTTTTCTACTTTTCATTTGATCAAAAATAAATAATGGATAAGGTTTTGTCCAAGGGTTTCAAGACTGAGTAGAGCCAGTAATGTGGAATATTATGTTCATGTTGGTGTAGCTTTGCAATTTCTAGTGACAAACTATACAGATTTGATCAAAGGGAGTAATAGTGCATTTTAGTGTTATTTATGTTTTTTAATGTACTCATGCAGCTATTATATGCCCAGTGGGTGACCTATGATGTGTATATGATATAATTATTTGAGTGTTTGTTTCACTTCATTTAGTATTGCATCATTTTCTATTTCAATTAATTTATTTTTTTGTATAAATATTATTACTTTTATAGATGATATCTGCTAATTTCAATAATTTTACTCTAATACAAGGGTATATAATCCGCAAAATACAACTATTAGACCCTGATTACTTCTGGAAAGCCTTATTGTGTATAGATAGGCACACTTAAGGCATTATAGAAAACTATCTTGTGCCACCAATTTAATGAAACCACGGTTGGGACATTACATAGTGGTATCAGATGTGTTTCTTTATATTTTATTAACTATTTAGGACATACTAGATAAGATAAAAAAGAAATGTGTCAAAATAAATTATGGATATCAGACTACAATGTTCAGAAAACATATTTTGATAAGATTTCATCATTACGAGGGATATGGGATTGATGTTCTCATCTATTATATCATTGTTTTATATGATTTTTTCTGTGAGAAATACACAATTATAGTGGATGGGATTATATGTTATGGATTTTTATCTCTTGTCCCATTAGTAAGAGTAAAATCATAAATTTTGAATCATGTTTGAAAAGGGAAAGAGGAATCCCATGAATCATATTTATTATGTAGGATTAACATTTTATAGTCCATATAGTGACAGATTTTACTGAAGATATTGGCATGTTGTATAATGTTTAAAAAACCTAAATGGTGTTTTCTAGTATAAGGGTTTTGGTATATTTCTACCAAACTAAGATAAAATTCATATATATTTCATTATAATGGTGGGTTATGTAGATATATGGTGAGATATTTGATAGTGAGTCTGATTACTTAGCCCTCAGGCATATGACGAAAAGTGAACCTACTAGGTTGACAAGGCATATGATTCCAAAATTACACACCCCTTGTAGGGTAATGTTTCTTGATTATGTTATTTTAATTATTAGTAACATAATATATGGTGTTTCAGAACAGAGATTTGAATGAAATAATAATTAACTAACCTCCCTTTTTATTTATTTATTCATATCATTGTTCAAGATTATGGTAGGTACCACGAAGTTTCTTATGGAATGGACCTCAAGGAGGTATTACCAAATATAAATTCTTGTTGATCGTTAATTTGGTAAATAATTTTTCTTTTTATTGTAATCTAAAAATATAAGTTCTTTATAAGGATTTATAAAAAGGATTAAAGGACAATAAGGCTTATGCTTGATAGTTTTGACTCTTGAATTCTATTGTTACGTTTTCCTCCCTTTGAGATGTATGGATTATGTGCTAGGTGGTTTGACCTTGTAACCCAGTTGAGTGACTTTATTAGTAGGTATTGGGTGGATACATAAGGCCCTAAGTTGTCACTCATAACCATGTAGGTGTAATTTATGTTATAGTTATGGAAACATTTGAGATATTTTGGATCAGTTTTATAGAAACATTTTTAGGTAGTCTGCTTGGTTATACGCTCAGTAGAGAAAGATTATTTGTTATTGATCATGTTTTATGATGTAGGCATATTGAGGCCAATTTATTTTGAAGACTAATCTAGGGAACTTTGGTAACAAGGCATGTTTTATAGGAATGGCTATTTTGGTTATTTGATTTATTGACTAGTGTTTTTATTATTGGTAATATAGTCAATGTGCATGTGGAGTCTCATTCTGAGAATGGCTTCAGGTGATAGACGGTCACAAAATAAATCATGGAATTGGTATGGTTTCATATTTTTATGAATCATAAGGTAGATTCAAGATTTTTTAGACTAAAATTCCATGTATCATGGTTATCATGGATTTTTTAGCAAATGAATTATATGGGTATGATTCAGGTGATGAAATTACATTCCGAATTCACATGGTATCATTTAAATTGTAAATAGGTGATTGTTCTTATGGATTTTATGTCCAATGATTTAAATACATTTCATGAGAATTATTTCTTGGGAGTTTTTGTTGAATGTATCATGTTCCTATGTAGTATAAGAGGCATCAGAAATGAATAGGGTATAACAAGAAGGTTGACCTTTGGGTGCACCTATACACATATTTTTTGAAGATGTGTTGGTGGAGACTGGTTGATGGAAAGTATAGATTATAATTACTTCATCATGGCTCGGAGATATGTAAAAATTTATTTTAATGTATTATTAGTGTAATCATTGTATGATATTATTATTCTCTATCTTAAAATCATCTTCAGTACATAGATAGATAGTTGGATTTGCATAGAGCTTCGTTTATTTTAAATAGCATTTATGTTTACTTATAGAAATTATCCTGGTCGTTCATGAATATTTATATAAATACATATATATTTTGGGGATTTAACTTTTGAACATTTCGATTTGGGGACCCTCAATTTGAATAAAATATGGTGTTTTCTGTTGATGTTGTTCTCAGAAGATGGAGACGGGTGATGTTCTGAGGTGATGATAAAGGTACTCCAATGGTGGGTATTACAAGATCGGTTTTATTTTTGTCTCTACCATGTAAGAGGTTTGTGGATGCTAAGAGACCACTTATTAAAAATTTAAGATAATGTAGGTTTTAATATTCCAAAATTTATAGAATTATTGTATTTGACCACCCAGGATTCTTGAGGATGAGGATGTTTATGGTGGATTGGTTGTAACAAGACATGGTTTCCCGGAGGTGATATTTTAATAAAAATTTCAATCTCTGTTATAAATTTTTTTAAGGGGTAAAATTTGAATATCACCAATCACTATTATCTTGGATTTCTATTCTAACCACTCTATTGGTCCTAGAATTACGTTTTTTACCCTAGGATATGATTTTTCGGAGATTTATGAACCCTTCAAATATATATGGAATAATTAATAATTGATATATATTAATTTATTATTTCATATTCAATCAAATAAATTTTTTTAAGGAGTATTAGATTTAGATTTTTATCTTGTCATTGTTTCAAGGATGGGTATCTTTTCCTTGGTACGATATTAGCACAGGTTGGGAACTAGGGATGCCATGGGCCCCTTTTCATTTTTATTGTATTTTCTTCCATTTCATCTTTTTCATTTCTTTTCCTTAACTAGATTAATGAACAAGACTCTTGGAATTCCACATTAACACAACCATGAGAAAATATGGAATGGTAGAGAGATATAAGGATAAATATAGAGGAGAATAGACATACCATCATGAACCTTGGCATGAGTCGAATCATCATGCATTTTCCATGGACCACAGAAATAGGTGAAGCTTCATCAAATTCTTCCCAAAGGTATGCCATTTTTATTTTATTAAATTAATCCATAGATATTTACTATTTTCTTTTTTTAAACCAATATCATGACTTAGTATGGCCCCATTTGGGTCAGAAATTATATTTTGTGGAGAAAAACATTGCTTCAGCACAATTTGAGCAGAGAATCATTCATAAATACCGATCATATAGCATGTAGATCATGGAATAAACATCATGTGTTCTTTATATATAGTGAATATGACCTTTTAGAAGTACACACCATGTATTGGGTACTCATGTAGTGTACTGGGAATCAACCATATAATAGAGTTCTAATCCAAAAAGACCATGTGTTGGTACCTGAACATGTAGAGTAAACAACTAGAACCCATGTGTGTTTCAAACCATGTTTAAGTACAAAACAAGGCTATATACATTTCCAGGCCATGTGAGGTAAACTAAAAGTTACCCTTTGTTGGGAAAATTCCATGTACATGTCTTAAATTCATGTACATGGGATATTACATTCCATGTTTGGTTAAAGTACAAGCCTAGTTAGAGCTTTGAGGGTACATGTCGTCTACCAGGGAACACACATGGTGTTCCATGGTACACTAACCGTGTACTACCTTCTTGATATACATTTTATTATTTTCATATCATTACTCCATGTAGTTTTAATTAGTCACCTGAGTGTTCCCTTATGAGTATCTATCTACCTAGATCATGTGGGTCAAGCACATTGGTCGGTCGATGACTCATAGTATGTGTTTTAGAAATTTTCTTTTATAGAGAGGCTCTTCCTCCAATAATTGACCCTAGTAATCTCCTAAAAGTGATAACTTGATTCGAGATGGTCCATGATACATCTCTCACAACCAATTTTTATGTATAATTCCTCTTGAAGATGTATCATGTGTGGGATGTGCCCTTTATGCCCAAGAGTTGATGAGCTCATATTTTTCAAGAATCCCATATAGGGTGAAACTATTATCTTTTCATCCTAGAGGATCCCATGTAGGATTTAAATATCTTCTTATAATTTTTAAGAGACCAATGTTCTATGACACTTCCTATTTACTGTTTTGAGGATCTCGTGTAGGATTTCTCTATTTACTTACTTCCAAGAATCTCATGTAGGATTCCCCATTTTACATTCAAGTCTGAGGAACCCAAGTGGGAAGCCATTACATATGAATACACCATGGATACAAAATAGTTTTCCTCATTTGTGTTTGGAACATCAAGGACATAGTTGGAGACATGATGTTTGAAAGGCCAAAACCTTGTACATTGGGTTTGGGTAGATATAGTATTATGAGTCTGTTAAGATCTCATGTCAAACTTGTGAGCCTGTGAGGCTGATATTACAGTGGTATGTTTAGGAATTCAACCACCACTTCTATTTAATTAATAATTTCACATTTATTCTCAAGTATAACCTTTTATTTTTATATTTTCTTCATAGTATTTGGCCAATGGTCCTGATGTGATGCAACTACTTTATTGGGGTTCCCATACGTGCATCTTGGGACCTGAATTATGGTCCCTATTATTGATATCTCTAGGATTCCTAGATGTACATCCTAAGGACCATGTTTGAAGTTTTTTATTTTATTTTTATATTTTTATTTGGATTCTCACATTTAATTCATGAGATCTAAATTTTGATCCTTATTTATTACAAAATCCAATCACGGTTCCCCATTTGACTACGATACTCAAGGAAGATTACGCTCCCTCAGATTATGGGGATGATTATGCTCTCTCTGATTGGTCACATGATCATAGTTCTAGGTATGGATCTCTTATCCACTGATGAGTCATATAATTGAGGAAGATTAATCAATCCCTAATGATGGGGATGATTACACTCTCCCAAATCGATTAATTGATCATCTGTTAGACATCTCCCACAACATTTATTGACATACTCATGGCTGATTACTCTCTCTCTCTCTCTTCTGATATTCCAAGGACACCCCTATGGTTGGGTTGATGAACTAGTGATATAGTAATAATTAATGGATTCTGATCATGTATGTTGATCATGAGGGAATTCCATTAATAGATCACATAAGGTTCAACCCCTTTGGGATTATTGATTTTAAAATTTCTTGATTTCCTATTGACAGAAACCTATGATAAAAAATTAGAATGAATTTAAGTGGATTGAGTGGACTGACATCAAACATTGCTACTATTTAGATGATTTTATAATAATATAAAGAATAATTCATTATGGTGGTTGGAGGAAATTACTTGTGGACCCCGGGCTAGGACATATATCCCACTATAGTGACATTGCATTCCCATAGAAATTTAGGGTGAAAAACAACGACGATATTGTAAATTGGTATTAAGTACCCATAGATAAAATTAATTTTACATTTCTTGAGTGGTGTGAAATTTAGATTAATTCCCTTTACACAGGATTTCTAATTGATCATGATTATAGTCCCGAAGATCAAATTTTCCCCTTTATCATCTATAAACATATTTTATTTATATTTAAATATTTTTGGAAATATATATTTATATATAAAAATGATGGAATATTACTTATTTGACTAGGATTTCAAACCCATGGATCAATGTTGGTTTAACATTAATTGTTTCGTTGATCATTTATGCAATTTCTCAGCTAGGTTAAACATAGTGTATGAGCACTCACTTATGAAAGTTGATATATAGTTTCTTCATTTGGGTGTCCTATTGATATTAATTATCACTCCTTTTTACACCATATTTTGTGTACATAACGTATTTATTCTTTTCATGTGAAGACAATATGCATGAAGGATAGGGATTTGGTATAGTGTTTAATGATCAAGAATATCTTCTTGTGTGGATTCATATGATCAGTATGGGGAAGATCTAAATTTATTAGAGAACATGTGTGTGTTTTGGATAGGTTATATTAGTATATCCTTGTAATTTTATTCGAGATTATTTATGTACTATTTCATGTATTTTGGCCCAATGGGTGACTATTATTGTATGTATGAACTGGATTTTCTGGCTTACAAAATAGTTAATTTAATATTGAAACTTGTTCTATATAATTTTATTTATTTGTTCCCACAATATTTATTACTAATATGGAATATATATATATATATATATATATATATATACTTATTTCTAATGTTGGTACTCTTATATGAGGGCATAGTTTCCTCACAGTACCATTTTTGGTAACTCTTTATAGTCGACAGCCTCAAGTGTATGGGGAGTCTCTCTTAAGGACATGTGGTGAGTCGGCTAGGGGAACTGGTTTAATAGAACTCGGGTTTGAAAATTTCAACCAAAAACATTATTCCTAATTTAAAAAAACATTGTAATTCATAAGGCTGCATTTATAATCTAGGCTACAACAATAATGTGTACCTAATAATATTAATATTATTTTATGGTTATTTAAAACGTAGTGTAGCATGTAACATATGATATTGATGAAATTAAATTTATTGAAAAATATTTTGTAACATATTAGGGTGTTACAAAAAAATGTTCTTTTACACTAATGAAATTTTTTCTATAGAAGTTTTGATCTAATGATATGTAATTAGAAAATGAAAGGAATAAAATCTTATAAAAATTGGAATTAACCATATTTAAAACCCACATTGTAAAAAGAGTAATAAATTTTTTTATTATAACATATTTTTCCAAATATGAATATAAAATATTATAATATATAGTGTTTGGTTTGGAAATCCCTTGAATGGATGGAAAATTTTCAATAAAAAACAATATAACTTGAAGGATAATGTTTTGAGTTATCAATATCGCTTATGTGTAACATACTCTAGAAACCATGAAATATATAAAAAGGGGTTTTTGTGGTAAAAAATTAGGCAATTAAATAAAAAAACACAATATAATAAGATTTTAAAAAATATAAGGAGAATGATCAGAACTCGATTAAATAAAATTGAGTTACAATAACTCTTTGACTTCTATAACACTTGAGTAATAATAAATTTGAATAAAAAAATTTATTTATCATTTTATTGAATATGAAATAAATTTTTTTCATTATTGAGCACTATTTGGATATTAAATCAATAAAATAATATAAAATGTAAACATGCTTCATAATTTGTAACATGTATCAACGAATCAAAATTTAGACCATGAAATCCTTTATGGATTGAGTGGCACATTAATTGAAACTCATTAAAAGGTAGTGGTTTTATTTGAACATAAGATATTATTTCTAAATTATTATTAATGATATTACATATAGAATAAGTAGAATATAAACCATATAAATGAAATGAGGTTAGTAATACCAAGAAATTCTCAAAGAGAGAATTTTTATACGAAATCCCTCACCTTGTTTCCCCATATAGTCAGATTAATTCTATGATCATATTTAGAAAACATAAAAATATTAATCACTTATTTTTGAAAATATATCGGCAAAATAACATTTTATAAAAATAATTTTTAATAATAATCTATAATTCTATTAGTTATTTATTTTATATTTTAGATGTCAACTAGGGGTAATCATCATTGTTTTGAACTTGTTTTTTAAGATAATTTTTATTAATAGTTCTTATCCAAGTTTTTATAATTATAAGTTAATAAGTGTAACTATATATTTTGAATTTTTATTATGGATGAAGTTGAAATATCTATTAAATAGTACTTTATTTATTAATCTATTATAATAAATTGTCCAATTTTTTTTTTAATTTTAACATACGATAGTTTTTTTTAATTAAGGAGTTATATGTTGATTTATAGTATCCAAAACCAAATGAAAATAATTATATTCATATTTATTTCATATTATAAAAGTAATTAATTTTTCCTAATAATCCATGATATAATTCAATATCATTTTTTAGGTGGTGGTTGGGTCAACACAAACATGGCCAAACCATTATTATTGATGATTTTGTGGTGCTTTTCGTGAAATATCAATAAAATGTTTCATAATGATATAATTTATTGTTTATTTGGTGGTATATTATAATTATAAATAATTCGGCGAAGAGATTATGAATACTAAACAATTTATTATTTCAATAAATTTGTTTCCTCTTAGTAAACCTTTTAAGATAATTAATTTTATAATGATTGATTAATATTAATGTAATTAGAGGATATTAAATTTTAATTAATAGAGAATTATACATATAATAATAATCATATATACCCTTTAAAACTATTCCCATTACCAACCTTGTTTCGAGGAGACGAAATGAAAAACAGAAATTGATATTTCTATGGAGATGGTTGGCTACACATACATATATAAGATTATTTCATTTTTTTAATGAATCTGAAAAAGCTAGTAAAATTTAATAACATTATAAAAATGAAATATTCAATAAATAATTTAATTATTTATTAAAATCCCTATTAAGACCATCTTTGTAAGGATGTTAATAAAAATGAAACATTGTGTTTTGTAGAGGTGGTGGTCGGAAAAAGGCATGATTCATGTATTCATATTTATTAATGGAAAAAGTGTAGGGTTGTTTATGACTATACAATCATTGTAATAACATAAATGTATAATAATTATAATTACTCTTTAATTCTTATATTTTTAAAATAAATTTTATAAGGTTGAAAAAACATAATGTAATAGAAAAAATGGAAGAGAGTTTAGGGTTATATAAAAATATTATTGGATTTTTTCTAATGTGGAGGGAGTTAGAAAATTTAGGGATGGTGTTATGATAATTCTCAAAAACTCATTAAGGATTATATATTGTTTAATATTGGTTAGTTATTAAATTTTTGTAAATTAAGTGTGTTTCTATGTGAATGTAACTAAGGATAGGATTTCCCCATTTGTAAGTAAAAAGAGTGGCATTTTGGTAAATACCAAACAAATTCAATAATGGGAGGTAACTTTCACAGAATGTGGATCCATAATTAATAAATAAGGAATTAAATAATATATATTTTCAATATAGTATTCTAGAATTCAATTTGAATTTTATAAACATGTTAGGTCATGTACCTCTATGTTTACTCATTTTTACAATTTTATTTTGACCATATTAAATAATTTTTTACCTAGGAAGTTTATCCATTATGATAAATGTAATGTAGAACATGTTAGACAATTTTCAAGAACTAATTATATTTATTAAATTCATTACATTTGATTCAATATATAATTCTTTTAAAAATTAATTTAAAAAAATTATTTAAAAATTTATTAAAAACAACTTCGGTGAAAATATTACTTATATTATAAAATATTAAAAATAGGTTTTAAACCGGGATTCACCTTCCATCATTGTTTGGGTATGTTTTCCTAAACTACCTTTACCATTTCAAAACCCTTATTTTATTCGTTTATTGGGTAACCTGGTCGGCAGATACTTGTGTTCGGATTGTCGAACAGAGGCGGTTTGCCATCCAGTTAACCCTCGAGAGTGTATTGAAGTGGATTCATCTCGTGTTCCTTTTGATTATATTTGGATTACGATCGGGGATGAGTATAGATACAAATAGAGGATCATCTAATAGAGTTGGATATACTTTTTTGGTTTTTGCAAGTGCCTAGGACATTCGATTAATTTTTTCAGAGTGAGGGGGTCTTGTTAGAGTGGGAAGGACGCTAGGATGAGCGTTGAGGATAGTACACGGAATAATGAAATAGGAAAAGATATGAGGGTGGGTATGTTTTTTTCAATGAAGGGGTTAGCAGAAGGAAGGAGGGGTTCGCAGCCGAATGCTTCAGTTGGGGAGGACCTCGCCTCTGGATCTCGTGCTATTGTTTTTAAGGAAGGCCAAACGGTTGGAAAAACCAGCATGGGGATGGATCTAGATACAGTGATGGTTGTTCAACCTTATAATGATTTGGGTACAGAACAGGTTGGGAAGGATCGAAGTTACAGCTTTGTGGAGGTGGTTAATACTGCCAGATTGAGGGATGCTAATGGTTTGGGTCCTCGGGCTAAACCATTTATGGCTATGAATAACAGTTTTGAAGTACATATAGTGAGTAATTTGGATGAGGTTCTGGAGGTGGAGGTCCTTACAAGGGGTGAGGTTGATGTCGCGATTGGGGAGGATAGCCAGGTGGATTGCACGGGCCAGGAAAAGTTTGCAGGATCTGTGGAAGAGAATGATGGGCAGGTTTTTTGTGGAATTGGTTTGGGGGATATGACTCCTGAGGGCCATCTGTTTGAGGGTAAGGTGAAGGAGGAAGATGACAGGGCTAGGGATAAACTTCCCCTGCAGGAGGGGCGTCAACCCTTGATTGAAAGTAATTATACTGACCAGAGGATCGACGACTTTGTTGGATGTCAGGAGGCTGTGTTGAAGAAACTGTCCGGGGTGGTAAAGGAGAGATCTAGGAGTGGAAAGGTGAGTTGGAGTACCCCTAATGTCTGTTCATTTCGCGATAATGTTCAATATGGGAATCAAAAGGGGTATCCAGGTGGTATACCATCATCTGCAACCTCAACAAGGAGGCCAAGGAAAGACTACTCGTATATCCCGAGGCCAATGCGGACAAGGTCCTCTTCCAGAAGGAATAGCCTTGTGGTTCGTGCTGTCAAAAAGGGAAGTGGGGCGAGGAAGGCATCATCAGTTATGGCTAATCTGGATCTTCTCAACAATCGGGTTCAAAGTGAAATTTTTTGGAGAAATCCGGAATGGGAATCGGCTACTGGAGAAGACAAATCCTGTCTGGTATACGGGGATGAATATGGTTATTATGAAGTTTAAATCTGTGGTTTTTTGTGCTGTGTGTTGTTCTGGTTCTCCTGAACTAGATTAGCGTTGTATATTGGGCACCGTACACCATAAATCATGCCTTTATATAATAATAAAATGATTCGCATGTAGGTTTTGAATTTAAATATAATAATATAAAACATACATTTCTCATATAAAACATATATTTATTCAATAAATTTTTTAATTTTTAATTTTATACTCTAATCCAAGTGATTTATTAAAATCCATAGTATTTTCAAAAATTATATTTTTCATCATTCACCTAAATAAAATTATTTCCCAAAAAATCCCAAAAACTGATCATTAAAAAATATTTGTATGATGGATCCAAATATTATATAAATTTTCTAAATTTAAATTTCAATAAATTTATAATTCAATATTCAATTAAAATCTTAAATATAGTGCACAAAAATTCATATAGGAAAATAACATTTTAAAATGTCAACATTTTTTCATATTTCATATAAATTAATAATTAATTTAGATATAAGATATTATAAATATAATTATAAAATATTATTTTTAGTTAATCAGTATCTAAATAGTTTCTTAAAATTACAAATCCATTTTAGAAGGATATACCTCCATGTATGAAATGATTTATTTAATTGGTTGCTTAAACTAAGTGGATTTCACTTTTATTCAAGGTAGACATTATTTTTGTTCTATACACATTTTTTAATGTTTTTAAACCTATTAATACTCTCTAATTGGGTGAACACATTTTTAGGGTAAAATTCAATAATTATATTTTTATCTTATTGTATCACTATTTTGTTTTATTCTTGTGTTGTTTGTTAAGGAAGATATTAATGACATTATTTTTTAAGCAAACTATGTATTGAAATATCCGGGCATTTATTTCTTTCCCCTTAAATAAATTGACTCAAAATTAAAATTTTGACCCATTTATTAATGTAGGATATTTTATTCTAATTTTTTTACTTCGTTTGGGATATAAATCCTAATATATTATCTAACTTACTCTCTTAGGCTATTTCAATTTACATATAATTTTAAGAACCACATTTGTTATTCATATAATAATCTACATGAGTATGTATATTCCATAATATTATATTCTCCTCATCATACCTTTCCCATTATCATTTGAATGCATAAGGTACTAGACTATAGAGAAATCATATAATCATACCAAAATGACTCTTATCTTCAACCACTAGTTCCTAGAGTCACATAGTAGTATATATATATATATATATATATATCTTGATCTATGAATGTTATAAAGATAAAAAATATAAATTATGACTTTTTAATTAAATCAAAAATGAATTCCATGGATTACAATACAATTAGAATCAATTTTCCCAAAATCGAAAATCTATTTATTATGTTCACCTCATGAATATATTAGAACTAAGTGTCAGTCATACCTCCATAATCTGTTCTTCAATTGTTATCCCCTAAAATATTAACTTGTCATAAATAAAATTTTAATAACACTAATTCCATTTGGCAAATTTTTGAAAACCATTAATGTGAAACCAATAAACAACAATCCTCATATGCCTCATATAACCCACCTAACATGTATAATATACCAAAATTCCATCGATAAATATCACACACTAACATAAAATAGCTATTAATATCAAAAATAATTTTCTGTTATGGTATTTTCCTCGCTACATTAATCTATAATAAGAAACACACCATTTATATATTAACATGAATATATAAATATTCCTTACCATTTAAATATTCCCCCTTATTGTGTTATAAGACCATGAGAGTTTTTCACACAATCCATTCTCATATTCGTCATCATGCTATTGTTTCAACAAAAGAATAAAAAAAAATATTTTTGGATAATATCTGAATGAATAAAAGTATATGAATATTAAATATAAAACCTAATATATATTCTATAATGGACTCATCAATTCATCCCATGGAACATTCATTTTAAATTTTTTCTACATGGTAAATCTTTTAACTCCCTTCTTCTACCTAGGTTATTTTTAAAATTGTTATCTAGTAATTATTATCCAATTACCTTAATATAATTAATAAATAAATCATTCATAATTTTTTGAAAATAGAATGTGATTAAAAATAGAATATTCCTCTGAATTTTGGATCTAGGTTTATAGTTAGTCAAATTTGACATGATCTATGTCTTGGTGAGTTAATACACAACACACCCTATTTGGGGTTGTTACCCCATGGTATGATTATTGTAGATCCTATATCCACATTCCAGTATCGAGATAGTGATATATTATATAGGAAAAAATCATGGTCTCTACAAAAATAAAATTTCATGATGTTATAATATACATAGACTAATCCTATTGATTATTCCAATGGTTCTCAATAATTTTCTCTTATACCAATCCCAAAAAAATTTAACTTTACCTCTATAAACCTCTAAAATTAGGATAAACCATAATTTATCATACATTGTTAAGATTTCTCACTAATAGTTTATCCTTATGTGATTAGATCATAATATCTAAATTTATCTATACCCTACTATGATACCAACCATTATATCCCATACCAAATTTACTAGTAATTACATGACTTAAATACAATATTTTATTAGAATATATTACTGTGATCTTTTAGTTTTAAAAATTAATATATTTAGTAAGAAAAATTTACTAATCAACAACACACCATTATCCACCAATGGATAATTTCCCATTATATAAACATATACGTAATACAAGAAAATTTGTCGACATATTAAACACATTTTTCTTATAAGATACCCTTCGAGATTCAATTTAATTTTTATATTTCTTTATACCTTGGGTGACTAGAGGTAGAAAGGGGTTATCATATATTCTCAATAAAGGTAATCATAATACATAAAAATTATATAACATAAAAAAATATAATATTAGAATATGGGTATAACCAAAAAAAGAAAGAAAACTCATTCCCAAAAAAACCTAAGACATAAATCATACAAAAAATATTATTATTAAACAACACCTGAATAAAACATATTGAGTTAATTATCATGATACATGATATTATTAAATGGTCATAAGATGAAACAAAAATCTATGGCACATATTTCAAATATGGCTCAAACATTATGTCAATAAACATAACATTCTTGAACCATGCCATCAGTTTGCATGATTACGAGTAACTAAAAAAATACTCAAGAATAAAAATATCATGAGATATAATCCCACAACCAATGCATTGAAGGGTGATATATAAACCAAAATGTCATCATCAATACATACTTATGAAATAAAAAATCAAACATTAATTGTAGAGACCCCAAACATTATTTACATGGACATTATATTACTTCTGGGGACTACTTTATACATAAAAAACAGACACACAAGGACAGTAATAGTTTAGTGTCTTTGGAAACTCGGAATATAATCTTCTAATCATGGTGAAAGATCTTCAACATATCCCATAATGATCTTCCCCTTTTTTTATTACCTAAAACATTTCTTTATATCCTAGGGAAAAGAAAACATAAAAAAGTGTGAGCTCAAATGCACAGTTAGGGTAAACATAGAGACCATAAAACAATCCATAAACATTTGAATATAAAAATATTAGCATAAAATCTAAACATAAAAATCATGAGAAATGACATAAAACATTGCAGTACATAAGGCATAGATCATAAAGGAACATTAATCATGATAAACTAGCATGGTAATAAAACATGTAATTGTGGCATCCATTAAACACATGTTATGATTTCCATAGTAGCCAAGGCATTGCTTCTAAGAACATCTTAGTGGACAATGTCCCTTACTGAATCGAGTTCACTCCTCGTTCATGTCCTGTATCACTTAATCGAAATGACTTGTACTTCAAGACATGTCTATCTCATGAGATATAAATCATTACCCAATGCATTGGAGGGATATATAGTTCTCACCCATTTCATAATGAAATCATTCTTACATGTGACACAAAATAAACATAAATCCTTTATCATAACCCAATGAGTAAATTGGGATTCATAAACATCATCCCATCATAACATAATCCATATAAAAGAAATGTATATCATTTCATCATAATAAAAATACAAACACGTAAATAATAGAGACATTATTCTTGAAACATAAACATATTAAATAATGTCATCTTAGATAGAATATAGTTTTGATAAAACACTTGAAACTCATTCTTGAAGAAAATATACTTTCTTCTAAATAATCATTTTCTTTTCTCAAAAAGCCAAGCCATTTTAAAAGAAAAGGATTTTGTTGAAAATAATCATGAAATATTGTAGAGTATTATTCATGGAAATAAGGTGTTATGAAACCAAAAAAAATCCATTCATTCCATATAAGTTAAAAAAACATGTTTCTCGTACTTTTAAGGGAAAAGTCAAAATGTACCTCGTATGGTAAACAAAAGAAATATTCCTTACATACCATGTAGTAAAAGTCAAAAATGGGTAAAAATGTCTTTAAACATATATGAAACCATTTTTAGAAAATAGAGACATGGATGATAAATATAACCCCAGTAAATACTTAAGAATATAAAATCTCGGATACAAAACATGTTTGGAAAAGTTATCCCTTACCTTATGTCTGATATGATTAGTATGTATCCGAACTTCCTGTATAATGATTTAAATAATTTCATTGACTTATTAAAGAATCATATAAATTTTTATGATATCAAATATGGTTCATTTGTGACTGGATATTACGCGTTCTTTCGTAAAGTCCATGTTAAAGAAGCGTTTTGGGTAAAATCGTTTCATTTATCGTACATGTATCGAATTTCTATTCTTATTATTATTACATATATCCTGATTTAATTAATTAAATATTTTAAAACTTGATATATATATATATATAATATATATTTATAATATAAATATATATTATAGATCGATAAATTGAATGAAATACACCGTTCAGGGAGACGGTAGGTCGTACATACGCATGAATGGAGTTTTTGTTTCCTTATTGAATTGAATGGAATTATGTAAATGAAACATATATGTAAATAAATCCAGTATCATTATTATTTAATATCTTTCCTGACTATTTATTATATATACATTATAATCATACTTGAAAGGTTAATCATGGTAAATAAATCTCATCACGTTCGTGGAGACAGTAATCCGTACATACGCATGAGCGATGATATCGTTCCCATAATTTTTTAATATAATTGGAGTGGATGATATAATATTTCAGAATTAGTATCTTTTTATAATAACCATATATAGTTATTCTTTACACCATTATACCCATCCAAGTAAGGTGTTGGCGGAAAAACTGATTACACTGCAGCGTGGAGACGGTATTCCGTACGTACGCATGTGCGATGATTTTGTTTTTCGTAGGATGGATAGAAGGTGTAATGGAGTTTTTTCATATTTATAATATCATATTAGTATATTAGTGATAATTATTTTATTAATTTTAAATGAAACAAATAACTAAGAGGAATTTCAAGAAGAAAGAAACTTGAATGAACTTGTAGAAGAGATTACATCTTCTTCCATGAACCTTCTTTAAGATTTATCTTAAGGGACTAGAGTTAGTCTTCTGAGAATACCAGAACCTCTAGAATGTTTCTAGGGAAGTTCAAAAGAGAATTTGGTAGGGTTTGGACGATATTTAATGCTCAATGTATTGTTAAGTGGAGAGGGAGGAGATTCCCTTTTATAAGGGAAAAGAGGGGCACTTTTAGAAACCTCAAAAATAGTAATTTAAAATAAACTCAAACCCCAAATAAAACATCCAATGTGACTAATATTAAGATATGAGGTAAGATAGGGTTGTAATATCATCATCCAATCAAATTTAGACATGTTGGAAAATTATTTTAAACCATATCAATTTGATTTATCCTTATTTAATTTATTTAATCTTATTTGTGGTAATTATTGTTAGAATCACCTGTTTTGATAATCCAAAATCATGTTTAAATATTGATCATGATATACTAAGTCAGTTACTAATCATTTTAATCTACATTTATAATTATCTTATCCTAAATAATGTATACTCTTAAGTATCATGACATGTTGCATTAGCTTACAGTGTATATTTATCTAAATACAAGTTCACTATTAAACGCTACTGGTAAGAGCCTTCTGTTCAATGTTGCTGCTATATCTCACTATCACTCTAAGTCACTGATGCTGGAAGATCACTATTGAAGATTTACAGTCAGTGTTGGAAGCTACCAGTACATGGTTACTATCACAATTCTACCGATCATCTACTTATCAAAGCCCACAGACAAAGAGTCAATGTCACAAGGTCACTCTTGTGACAAGGCTTCTGTTTGAAGTTCACTGTCAGACTCTTTCTCCAGTATTCTATTAAGAACATCACTATTCAAGTCTGTAGTTGGAATGGAAAATGTTTAACTACTCTGATGTTACAGAACTACCGATTAGAAGCTCACTTTTAAAGGTCTACTGTTGATCCAACCGATGAAGTTCACTGATAAAGAGCTATTATTACATAGAGTAAACAACTACCATTACAAGAAATCCATTAATACAACGTCCACTGTTACAAGCCTATAAACAAAGAGCCTACTGTTGAAGCTCACAGTTGAATAGTCTACCGATGATGTCCATAGTTGGAAAGACCACAGTTGAAGTCTACCGTGTGACACACATTCTACTAGTCTAATGATATTATATTCTTTTTCTTTACCAATTTTAATAATACTTTTATAACGGTAATGTCTGGATAAATTAATACAGCTGAAATTATTTAATGTTATTTGCAGGCATATCATGAAATAGTACGATGTACGAGGAAGACCACATGTGGTTGAAACATTTTTCTTGTTGGCCCCTGCTGAAACAAATGATAAAAAGGTGAAATTGATAAGAGTATATATATGTAAGAGAGATACATTCATAGATCTCGGACAATACAAACAGAAACAAGAAAAAGGGGCATGGATATATTGAATATACATAGAACACTCATAAGAGAGAACCATACATAATCCCAAGAAGAACTCTCAAGCACTCATTCTAAAAAACACTGAGCTCCATGAAGATCTGTTGAAAGAGCCTTTTTTCAAGCTGTAGTGGTGTGCTGCAAAGAACGTAAAACCCAAGAAGCTGATCATCTCTACATCTGGAAGTCAGAACCTGAAAGTTGCGACACTCTGTTTTGGAGTCAACTTGTAGAGAAGGACCAAAACTTCATTTCATTCATTCCAACGAGTCTAGAGCTGATCAGCCAACACAACAGATCATTCTAAACTCATCCCTACAATCTTTAGCACTACTTTGTTTGAATTCATTACATTTGTGAGCAGCATGTATGTGTTACACACACTGACTCTTGTGATTGAACTAATTGATACTGAAAATCCCCATACCAATCTATCTTTACATTTGTTTTCCACATATAACTGTTGAAGAAGCCGTGTGTGGCTGGGTAGTTTATTTTCCCACGTAGAACTTTGGTAGAGTTTGAAAACCTGGACTGTTTGTGAAAACTGTTTTAAATCCCGATACATGTTGTGTATCACTTTTAATATAATTTCTTGGTGGCAGGTGATAACCAAGTGGAGAGGACTATGTCTTTTATTAAGACTGAACAACTTTTGAAATTGTTTTCTTCATCCTTCCATTACTCTGTTTTACATTTATTCAATGTGCTTATATTTTCCAAGAGAGAAATATGTTTTTACATTCACTCTGATAATTAGTTATGGTTAGTGTGTATATCTGATTTGTTTAGTAAACTTGTTTCCAAAGTCGAATTAGTTCTCATACTGATTCAAATGAGGAGTAATCAACCTTTGAGAAACCGGTTGAACAATATTTCACTTATATCTCTACTGCCTTAATTGACTGGGCCGTTTTAATTTCTGGGATTTTAATCCTAAATGTTTTAACATAAATTTTAGTTGGAAACTCAATTCACCCCCCTCTTGAGTATCCACTACATCCAACATTTGGTATCATAGGAAAGCATCTTTATATACAATGTTTTCAAACCCACTATTTTTTGAAATGTGATTTTAGTTTTACCTTAAAAATCTTAAATTTCTGTTAGTTCTTAATTTTATCTCTTTAATATATTTTTTAAAATCTAGTTGTGGAAAATAGACTAGACGGTGTTAGTACTAACTGGCCACCTTTCTTTAATGGTGTGAATTATGCTCAATGGAAAATTAAAATGAAAATTCATTTGGAAAGTATTGGTTTTGATATTTGTTCTCCTATATAATCAGAAAATGAGATACCCAATATTTCTAGATCTACCTGGGTTGATGCTACAAAATATGACTATAAAAATAACTGTAAAGCTAGGAATGCCCTTTACCGCTCATTGGGAGATGAGGAATTTAACTGAATTTCTTCATGTAAAACAGCTCATGAAATATGGGACACCTTTGCTGTTTCTCATGAAGGAACAACCAATGTGAAGGAAATGAGATTAAATACTTATACTATTAAATATTATAATTTTAAGATGAGACCTGATGAACCCATTTCTGACATGTACCTTAGGTTTAATGAGATTGTCAACACCATGAGTTTACTAGGAAAAGTTGTTCAAGAGAAGGAGAAGATCTTGAGAATATTGAGATGTTTTCCTGACAGATGGAGAAGCACTTATGTGTCTATCAGAGAGTCATGTGACATCAGAAAGCTACCTATTAAGGAGTTGATTGGTAAACTAATGATGTATGAAGAAGAACTGAAGGTGAAAAAAGAAGAAGATGATAAAGCCAAAAGAAAATCTGTGGCATTCAAGACTACTGCTTCAAAGAGAAAAGACCAGGAGAAAATACATGTACCTACTGAAAGTTCAACTAGTTAAGATTATGATTCAGACAGTGATGAAGAAATGGCTCAAATGTCCAGGAGATTTAATTAGTTCTATAGGAAGAATAAGTTTTTCAGAAAACCAAACTACAAGGGTAAGTATAGTCAACAAGTTTAGTTGAAGAAGGATTGGAAGAAATATAATAAGAAAGATGATATAGTATTCTATGAATGCAAGAGGAAAGGAAACATCATGGCGGACTATCCGAAGTTAAAATTCAAAAATATATATATGATTATAAGGACAATAAGTACATGAAATCCATGAAAGCAACCTTGAGTGCTTCAGATGATAGGACAAGTGAATCAGAAGCCACTGATTCTGAATAGAATCATGCCATCATGTTCTTCATGACTAACATATCCGAGGTACCTATTTCCCCTATTCTAAATTATTATTATTCTAGAAATCACATTGATTTAGATAATGATGAAATTATGTCTAAGGATGAACTGTTTGAATATTGCAATATGCTAGAATATACCTGCAATGAACTAAAAGATAAATATAAATATTTGAAGAAACATCATGCATTGACTAGTAATATTAAAAATGATCTAAGTGTACAAAAAATAAAAGAAAGCTCAATTCTTGAAAGAGATCACTCTACTCAAATTATCTAATGAACAATTAAGAAAGGATATTGAGAAGTTCACTACTGGTAGGGATACCTTGGCACTGTTTCTAGGAAAATATATTGCTCTAAAATATACAACTGGTCTAGGATATCAGCATGGATATAGACAAATTAGCAAAACCAAATTAGTTCCAAAATCTGGACAGTTCACTGCTAATTCTGGATCACCTTTTGAGAAAAAAATTTCGAAAGGATCGAACAAAGTATTTATGTCTCAAAATATGTTTGTTGATTTTAGAAAACCTATAAAGAAAATATGGGTTCCCAAAGTTTTATTTGCGATCCATTCTGGACCCAAGAAGATATGGGTACCAAAATTATCCCATGTTTAATCTATTTTGCAGGGAAATTTCTTAAAGAGTTCCTATAGCACTCTATGGTACTTGGACAGTGGATGTTCAAGACATATTACAGGATACTATTCTTGCATCAAGAGTCTAATTAAAGTTGATGGTGGGCATGTCACCTATGGTGACAATACAAAAGGAAAAATCATCAAATTAGGCCATATTGGTAACCCTGATACAATATTAATTACTAAAGTACTTTTTGTTGATGGATTAAAGTATAATTTTCATAGCATATCTCAGCTATGTGATGATGGCTTTAATGGTAAATTTGAAAATGATTCATGCAATGCTTTTAATTAAATAAATGATTTAGTTTTCAATGTATGTAAAAATGAGAATATATATGCTGTTGATTTAAACTCCTTAGCCAAACTAAATGTTTCCTGCTTAAATACTTTTCATAAAAAATCTTGGTTGTGGCATAGAAGAGTAGGACACTGTAATGTGCACTCACTTAAGAATCTATTTATGTAATTTTTAGTTAGAGAACTACCTAAATTAGAATTCCCAATTGATGAAGTGTGTAATCCTTGTTAAAGGGAAAACAACACTATGTTTCTTTCAAACAAAACAAAGAAGTTTCAATATCTCAACCTCTGGAGTTGGTTCACATGGATTTGTTTGGACCATCGAGAGTTTCATGTTTAAATGGGAAGCACTATGTTTATGGTCATGTAGATGATTTTTCTAGGTATATGTGGGTATACTTTCTAGCTCACAAAAGTGAAGTTTGTTCTTGCTTTTTCACATATTCCAAGTCTATAGAAAACCCTAGTGGACTTAAGATTAAGACCATGAGAAGTGATCATGGTTGTGAGTCTGAGAAACATGATTTTGAATCTTACTACTCACAGAATGGTTGTAGTCACAACTTTTATGCCCCTAGGACACCTCAACAAAATTGAGTTGTAGAAAGGAGAAATAGGACCCTTCAAGAAATTACAAGGACTATTCTTAATGAGTATGACCTACCTATTTATTTTTGGGCTGAAGCTATAAATACAGCTTGTTATATTATCAATAGAGTATTAATTATAACTATTCTAAAAAGGACCCCTTATGAACTTTGGAATAATTGGAAGCCTAAGGTTAATTATTTTAGAGTTTTTGGATGCAAATTCTATATTCTTAATATTAAAGATAATTTTGAACATTTTCTCCCAAAAGTGATGAATGAATTTTCCTGGGTCAATCTATTTTAAGTAAAGCATATAAAGTGTTCAATATGAAAACCAAATGTGTGGAAGAATCAGTTCATATAAAATTAGATGAGATTTATCCACATGATCCTAAAACCTCTCTTGAAAATCTTGAGGATGATTTTTCAAATGTGAACATTAATGATAAAAATAGTGAATCCCCTATAAAAGTATCTTGTTTTAGAAATTATCCAGAATATTCACCTGCTGATTCTGAACCAAAAAAATGAAGAATTTAGTTCAACCCTTCCTACAGATATTAGGACTCTTAAGAATCATCCTCTAGATGCTGTTGTAGGCGATTTAAATAGAGGAACATAAACCAGAGCTTCTCTACGAAAATAGGTTGAACATCAAGCTTTTCATTCATAGCATGAACCCAAAAATATTAATGATGCTATATATGATGAATTTTGTGTAATAGATATACAAGATGAACTAAATAAGTTTGAAAGAAACAATGTTTGGGAATTAGTGGAAAGACATAAGGACACTTTGACCATAGGCACTAAATGGGTGTTTTGTAATAAATTTGATTAGTGGGGGAATATATTTAGAAATAAGGCCATGTTAGTTTCACAAGGATATAGTCAATAAGTAGGAATATACTATGAGGAGACATTTTCACCTGTAGCTAGACTAGAAGCTATTAGGATACTACTTGCATATGCGGCTCATCTGAATTTCAAACTTTATCAACGGATGTTAAAAGTGCTTTTCTAAATGGGTATATAGTTGAGGATGTATTTGTGGAAAAACCTCCTAGTTTTACAAGTCTTAATTTTTTCAATAATTTTTTTAAACTATCTATAGCATTATATGGCTTAAAACAAGATCCAAGAGCATGGTATGATAGGTTTAGCTCTTTTCTTATTTCAAAACGTTTTACCAAAGGGATATACGATCCTACTATTTTAATTAAATGGATTTTTAGAGATGTTTTGATAGTAAAAATTTATGTGGATGATATTATTTTTGGATCTTCTAAAAATTCATTATGTGTTGATTTTTCAAAAATGATGCAAAATGAGTTTGAAATGAGTTTAATGGGAGAACTCAATTTTTTCCTTGGATTTCAGATCTTTCAAAATTAAAATTTCATTGTTTTGAATCAATGTAAATATATTATGGATGTTTTAAAAAGTTTTTCATTGGATGGTAGTAAAGGTATTGAGACACCTATGAGTACCACTTGTAAGTTGGATGCTGATTAAACTGGAGAACCAGTGGATCAAACCAACTACAGAGGTATGATAGGAATTCTAATCGATCGTACAACTAGTATACCCGACATCATGTTTAGTGTATGCATGTGTGGTCACTTTCAATCCAATCCAAAAGAGTCTCATTTAACTACTGTTAAAAGGATTTTTAAATATCTCAAACATACTCTTAACTTAGGATTATTTTATCCAAAAGGACAATAATTTGATTTGTTGAGTTATTCTGATGCGGATTGTGCCGGTTTCAAGTTAGATAAGAAAAGAACCTCTGGGACATGTCACATTTTAGGCAAGTAACTATTATCATGGTGTAGTAAGAAGCAGAATTATGTTGCATTATCTACTGCCGAAGATGAGTACATAGCTAATAGTAGTTTTTGTGCTCAAATTCTGTGGATGAAACACACTTTACTAGACTATGGATATCAATTCAAACATGTCTCTATAAATTGTGACAATACAAGTGATATTAACATTTTCAGAAATCTAGTATGTCATTCTAGGAAAAAGCATATTAATGTGAGACATCAATTTTTAAGGGATCATTATCAAAAGGGTTATATCACTCTTGAATTCATTGTCACTGAACATCAATTGGCTGATATATTTACAAAGACTTTGAATTCTGAGAGGTTAAATTACATAAAAAATGAGTTAGGTATGATTATCCTTAGCACAATGAAACCTCAAAATTAAACCTCTTAGTGAAACCTCATAGTTAAACCTGACAGATAAACCTCACAGTGAAACCTCACAGTTGGACCTCACCGATAGACCTCACAGTTGGTCCTCACTATTATACCTCACCGTTGAACCTCATCGGTGTACCTCACTGGTACATCTCACTGTTGGATACTTTGTTGTTTGTCTATATTTTTTTGGGAATTTGAACCATTTTTATTCCTATTTATGATTTCTATTTTATGTCATTTTAATCCTTAAATGATAAAATCAAAGGCAACGAACATATCTCAATCCACCTTCCTCTGTCAATCTCGAACCTTGCTCTCAAAATTCCTAAACACTATCCCTTTACCTGATCCCTCGAACCTCTCTCAATCTCTATAGCCAAATCCAAGCAACCCCCGACTGTCAATGAGGATGCAACAAGGACAAAGAGGACTCGAACCGATTCCAGTGGCACCAGTAATACTCCGACGGGACCTATCAACCAACATTTGACCAAGAGATAAATCTTTGTTGAGAATGAGTTAAGTGATGAATGGATACTGACGAGCAAGTAATTAGTAATGGAAGTACTAGATGCCCATGGATGGACCAAATGTATTACCAATAACAATGGACCATACTACCTGAAGCTTGTGAAAGAGTTCTATGAATATCCGATGTTTGAAGAGGAAGATGATGTGCATAAGTTAATATCCAGATTCAATGGAAAGGAAGTCAATTTCTCATCTTCTGAGTGCCTGTTTGAGAGTCCCTCATGAAGGAATATCTGATTACTATTCTGCAGTGGCTCCTCCAGATAGTGCTATTTTTGAATATGATAAATCTCTGGAAGAACTGACATGAGATGTAAAATCAAGGAGGATCATTGCAACTGAGATGAATTGAGAAGACATGCTTTATTCAAATTTATTCAGCATGTAATTAGTCCGAGGAGAGTAGACATTGCAGTGCTGATGAACCAAGACATATTCCTGATGTACTTACTGTAGCATGGAATGAATATTAACCTATGTATGATACTGATGGCACAATTGGAGGATTTGACCAAGGAATGATCAAAATAAAATGCCATATTCCATGCCAAGCTTATTTCAGTTATGTTAAAGGTAAAGGGTGTAGCTGGAAATCAAGAAGAGATGATAGTGGCCAAGAACAGTGTCTGTATCTCCAAGGGGATTTGCAAGTTCATGAATAATAGATGGAATCCCTAGAAGAAGGCATGGGTAAATGATGAAGGAAAGTTATATGGAAAATTTGACCCTACTACACATCCATTTAGGCCAAAAGACAAGAGTGATCCAGCCCTAAAGCCTAATGATCTAGAATCGTCTTATTCAGATGAGGAGGAGGCTGAAGGAGTTGTGGAGCCTCAAAGAGAAAACACCCCCATTGATGATGGGAGTGCTCTTGATTTTCATCACAGTCTTGTGAGGACAGTAGCTTTTGGAGCAACTAGCCCTCCAAAAGAACTGCCAAGGAGAGAGACTATTCTAAAAGACAGTGAACTGAGACCACTGAAGAAGAAGAAGAAGCATATCAGAATATTTTCAAGGACACCTCTGAATAGGAAGAGGCTACCGAGTCCGATCATTTTGCTCATGTGGAAAAGGAGGATGTTGGTAGATCTGATGATGAGGATAATGAAGAATAAGAGCTCAGTTTGAGCCCTCAGGTAGATATTACAGACAAGATAGTGTCTAGTTAGGAAGCAGGAGTGGCATCTATGACCATTGATATGGAAGTCTTTGATGACTCAGAGAAGGATAAGACTCACCCTATTATTGAACTAACAGAGCAAGTGGTTGTTGAATCTGCTGGAGTTACAGAGGAGTTTGTGGAGTTACCTAGAATAGAACAGATAGAGGAGATTCATTTAAAGAGATCTCTAAGTGAGGGGGAGAAAATTGGTTTAGTTTCTGTGATGTATGACATCGATGGTTGGTCATCAGATCCAGGATATATGGTACTTTGACTCAATTATGGAGATTCGGATGAGAAAGACCAGCACAAAAGGGATTCTGTTATCCTACCTGAATGTGTTACACTAGTTATGGCTGACAATTTAGCGACCAAGGAGGACCTTGAGTCCTTAAAGGCTGAAATAAAAGAGGCAGTGAGAGAATCTGTGGCAGATTTGATGAACAGCCTGGTTGAAGAGCTGAGGTGTGTGGAGAAATCCATGGATCTATCTCTAGGATGTGTTGTGTCTAGTCTAGTGAAAGAAATTTTGGATGAATTTAAAGTGTTCCATACTCAAATTGAAAGCTGGACATAAGCTGTGGTTTCTTTAAGACAATCATTTGCTTCATTGACTGCCATAAGCAGTTCTCAAAACCAAGTGAATGCTAATATTCGATATATCAAAGAAGTATTCAAGCAGTTTGTGGATGTTTTTGAGGCTTTTAATAAATCATTAAAAGAACATATGAACAGTCAGGAGGCACTTGTTCAAAAGGTGATTGGTAACTTAACTCAGCCTTTCAAAGAGACAGTGGCTTTCTCAGTCAAACCCCTTCACCCATATAGCTCCTCTATGACCATCGACCAGATCAGAACTGTGATACAGGAAGAGTTTTCTAAGGCTAGTACCAGTGGAACCTCTGATTCTCATGTATTTGCTACCACTAGGAAAGTCGACAGTTTTGTTTGGGACCACCTGCGGGCAGCTACTGCTTCTTTGGAGGCCATTAAGAATAAGGTATATTCTTACTTTGAGAATGTCTATACCAAGCATCAAATGACCAACCATTCCAATATTTTGATTGAGAATATGACGCTTCCTCCAGTGACTCAGGCATTCAAGGAGCAGGTCAGTAAGCTCAGAGAATTGACCCCAGCTTTAGATAAGTTTTTGGAGAATAAAGATGATTTTTTATCTTCTATGGAAAGATGAGGAAGCATTATTATAGATTTCAGAAACCTTCTTCTACCCTTTCTCCATGTGGAATGCACCCCTGTCATTATCCCTCTTACCTTACCTCCATCTCAACCCATTGGTTCTTCCATGATGCCTCCTATTGAAGCTATCAGAAGCCTTACTCCACTAATACCTCAGTGAGCTACCCACTACAGACCCACAGGAGCTTCTATTGCTTCCCCTCCAGTCATTCCTGTTGCCATTCCTACACCTGCTGATCCACCAGCTCCTCCTTCATCTTCTTCTTCTAAAGGTAAAGACCCCTTAGCTATAGATGATGTGGATTGAGTCTGTTTATGTCCTTTGATAGGGATTGTGTATTCTTTTTGGATCATGTAATGTACTTTTATTAATACAACCCTTCTCTGTTCTCTCATTTGTATTTACTTTTTCTAATCACAAAGGGGGAGAAATATTGTGCTATTTATAGAATAATCATGTGATATGTGATTGGGGAGAAAAGTCCTAATATAATACTATAATTCTAGGTTGAATCTTATCTTCCTTTATATCTGATCCCATGTACCAATGTTTTTAGTTTTTACACTCTTATTAATCTCTGATACTTGAGACATTTTTTATCTTAGTTTAATAACCGTATTATATATGATATCTATCTTTAATACATACTGGCATAATTTTTGATTATCAAAAAGGGGGAGATTGTTGGACCCACCTGTTTTGATAATCTGAAATCATGTTTAAATATTGATCAGGATATACTAAGTCAGTTACTAATCTTTTTAATCTAAATTTATAATTATCTTATCCTGAACAATGTATACTCTTAAGTCTCAAGACTTTGCTGCATTTTCATACAATTTATATTTATCTAAATACATGTTCACTGTTAAAGGATACTCGTAAGAGACTTCTGTTCAAAGTCACCACTATAGATCACTGTCACTCTAGGCCACTGATGCTAGAAGATCACCATTGAAGATTTACAGTCACTATTGGAAGCTACCGGTACAAGGTTTCTGTCACAAGTCTACCGATGATCTGCTTATCAAAGCCCACAGACAATGAGTCGCTGTCACAAGGTAACTGTAGTGAAAAGGCTTCTGTTAGAAGTTCACTGTCAGAATATTTCACCAATATTCTGTTGAGAACTTCACTGTTCAAGTCTACAGTTGGAAATGTCACTGTTTTAGTAGTCTGATGTTACAAACTTCTGATTAGAAGCTTACTGTTAAAGGTCTACTGTTGAGCCAACCGATGAAGTTCACTGATAAAGAGATACTGTTACATAGAGTAAACATCTACTGTTACAAGACATCCACTAACACAAAGTCCACCGTTACAAGCCTAAATACAAAGAGCCTACCATTGAAGATCCCAATTGAATAATCTACCGATGAAGTCCATAGTTGGAAAGACCACAGTTGATGTCTACCGTGTGACATGAACCTGCTACCAGTCTAATGATATTATATTCTATTTCTTTACCAGTTTTATTAATACTATTATAACGATCATTTCTGGACAAATTAATACACCTGACATTATTTAATGTTATTTTCAGGAATATCAGGAAACAGTACGATGTACGAGGAAGACCACACGTGGTTGAAACATTTTTCCTATTAGCCAATACTGATCCAAATGATAAAACTGCGAACTGAAAAAGAGTATATATATATAAGAGAGAGACATTCAGATCTCTCAGCCAATACATATAGAAAGAAGAAAAGTGGCATGGATATATTGAATATACACAGAACACTCATTAGAGAGATCCATACACAATCTCAAGAAGAACTCTCAAGCACTAATTCTGAAGAACACTAAGCTTCACGAAGATCTATTGAAAGAGCCTTTTTTCAAGCTGTAGTGGTGTTCTGAAATGAACTTAAAACCCAAGAAGCTGGTCATATCTACATCTGGATGTCAGAACATGAAAGTTGTGACACTCTGTTTTGGAGTCAACTTGTAGAGAATGACCAAAACATTATTTTATTCATTCCAACGAGTCAAGAGCTAGTCTGCCAACACAATAAGGCATTCTAAACTCATCCGTACTATCTTTAGCTCTACTATGTCTAAATTATTTACATATGTGAGAAATGTGTATGTGTTACACACACTTACTCTTGTGCTTGAACTGAGGGATACTGAAAATCCCCATACCAAACTATCTTTACATTTTTTCCCATGTATAATAGTGTAAGAAGCCGTGTGTGGATTGGTAGTTTATTTTCCCATGTAGATCTGTGGTAGAGGTTTCAAAACCTTGATAGTTTGTGAAAAATATTGTAAAACCTGATACAGGCTGTGTATCACTTTTAATATAATTTCTTGGTGGCAGGTGATCACTAAGTGGAGAGGACTAGCTCTTGTCTTAAGACTGAACTTCTTGGTATAATTGTTATGTTCATCCATCCATTACATTGTTTTACATTTATCTTTTCTGCTTATATTTTCAATGACAGAATTTTTTTTTTCATTCACTCTGACAGTTAGTTCTGGTTAGTGTGTATATCTGATTTGTTTAGTAAACTTGTTTCAAAAAGTCGAATTAGTTCTCATACCGATTCAACTAAGGAGTAATCAACCTTTGAGAAAGAGGTTGAACAATAAGTCACATATATCTCTACTACATTAATTAACTGGGCCATTTTAATTTGGGGGGTTTTAATCCTAAAAGTTTTAACAAAAATTTTAATTGGAAACTCAATTCACCCCCCTCTTGATTATCCACTCCAACCACCAATTATATTCTAAATTTTAAATTTTTATAAATAATTACTTATGTGTTTTGAATTATCCATAATTGGGTATTTTATAACATTATAGACCATATAATGTTCAATTTATTATTTTTTAAATATTTATTTTGTTTTTATGCAATTTAATAATATTTTATTTTTATAAAATAACAATAGTGATAATTTTGACACTATTCATTTATTTGAATTTAAATAAAATCCACAAAGAAAATATATTCGAACAAAATTGCTTAATAGATTCCTAAAAAGTCATATGCATCTATAAAATTTGTGGATAATATTAATTAGTATATATAATGTTTATTTGAATATTTATAAAACCATTTATTTGATATTTCCCTTTATAAAACAATTACTACATCATTTTTTTATAGTCATTTAATATACTTATTAGTTGCATAAAAATAAAAAAAATACTATTATGAAGATAAATATAATACCTTTCAGAATAATATTTTTACTCTAATTTATCAGCTTCAAATCACAATATTTAAATTTTTATATTTATTAAATTATGAAGGGGACATCTTTGACAGCATTTAAAATAAAATAATATAAATGTCCTAATCTGTTTTATAAGGCTTCAAATGGACCAAAAATCGACCCATGGATGCTTAGAGTATATATATACTCATCCAATAATGTTTTCTCAGGTTTTGGGTCATTTTGGAATGTATTATTATTTTAATAATAAATATATTATTGTATTTTCACTAAATAAATAATTTCTACTTCATTAATGTATAAGCTATTAAGGTAATGAAATATTTCTTTAAAATTAGAAATTAATTTACATTATAAATAAAAAAAATTTATATTTAAAATGAGTATTTATAATCAAAATTATATTCTCTATAACCTTATACTAAAAATAATCTAATTATTAATGTTTGAGTGAGACATATTTCACTTTCTTTAAAATAAAATAAATTAAAGGTCTTAATCACATCCATGTGGGTTCCAATGGAATCCAACTTGAACCTAATTATAACTTTTGACGAAATAAAATCATCCAATTATATTAAGACAAGTTTTAGGGTAATTTTACAACATTATTTTTACCCTTAATTACCAAATTTACCTTTCACTATGTTAAATAAAATTTACCGTAGTTACAATTCATAATGCCCAAAAATAAAAAGTAGTATATTAACATAATTTGGACCTACTGATTCCTAATATGGAATCCATTTTTTCAAATTCAAAACATATATTTTTTAGTAATTAATTTAAAATTAATTCTGTTGTTGAAAAAATGGGTTTTTATTTAAAACATTTCAAAAGATTGAATTGATTTAACCTGCGAATTCTATTTAAAACCAATTCCAATGACATAAATTATATTAAAAGGTAAAAAATATATTATATTTATACTTTAAAACAATTTACTATTATAATTTAACCATAAAAATTATCTCGATGAAAAAAGTTGTTTTTAAGTAAAATTTAGCGTGTTTTTACAATTCATCAAAACAAGAACATTATCAGAAGAATATAAAAACATTATCCAATGTAAATTTTTATATCCTCATTAAAAATAAGAAGTTTTTTATGTAAAATTTAACTTATAAACACGTCAAAAAATTATATTTAAAATGAGTGCGCCATCAAAAAGCAGCAAAACTGCATTTTTTGAAAAACAATACTTATTTTACCAGAAATAATTATTTTGTTCTCATACCATGTTCTAGAAAATGTGTAAGATGAATAGTAATTTTATAAAATTCAATATTTAGTTAATACTATTCATAACTGCTAAGACATAATAATATTATAACCATATATCATTGTTTAGTGAAACCTGGCATTGCGTACAACACACGCTATCGAGGAAGGTCGTGATTGCATGTAATACAAGCCAAGTCAAGGTTGCATATAGTGAAAGACTCCTTTATTGTTGCGATAATAGAATTCAACCATATTTCAGTTATACATAAGATATATATATATAATCAATGTTGTGTTGAATAACTACTATCAAACGAACTTGAAATTGTCTGTAACATGGTCCAAGAAAAGTGTTTCGTATACTACAAGCTAATACGGTGTTGCGTATAGCGCAAGATAATCTGGGTGTAGCGTACAACAGAAGATATGAAAGAAATTAAAAAGAATATATCTTATAAAATCTTTTGGTGTTACATTCATTATCTCATAAATAACCCAAGGACTGCAAACTAGTTTTATTCAATAATTCATATTGAAACCATGAAAGGAATTTGTTTTTATATCCTTTCTAAATATATTCTCAAAAATTAATCATTGATAAGATAAACCCATGTAAAATAATTGGTTATAGAACTGTATTGAGTAATATTATAGTTAAATATCATTCAATCAATATAATAATGTATATGGTAATCACACCTTATAGATAAATGTTATATTGTAAAATAAATAATTTCCCAAATCAGTTAATGAGTTTAATCTATGATAAAACCATCAATAAATGAAATAAATAAAAGGGTATTCATAAAGAATATGCATTGTATTAAAAATTATAGTCATACACTGAAAAAACTAGGAATGAGGGAGACAGTGATGATTATTTGTTCTGATAGAAAAATACACCTTTATTATCTATATAGAAAAATAATATGAATTATTTAAATAGAATATATACATAGTGTAATAAATGAAATTTATAAGTAAGTTGAAATAAAAAAAAATAAAAAGATTTCTTTGAATAGTATCACAAAATAACACCTCTACAATATAATTTTTTTATATCATGATCTTGATCCCAATAATTACATATATATATGTGTATAATTATTTATTAGTTATTAAATTAGTTGACATAAATTTTATAAGGGTAAATCCTTTGGAATTTAAAAAATAAATTGGAGTTGAAGACCGAGAAGTGTTTTTAGAAATTTTTTATCCCATTGATGTAAAATACAAGCAAACATGTGACATTCAAAAATTACGTTTGAAAATTTTGTGAGAAATATTTAGATAATTTTTACTTTTAATATTTTAATATATAAATGGGAGCCTTGAAAATGACATTAAAATTTCTATAAGAAATGTGGATTCAAAGATAAAATATTGAAAAACGAATGGAAATGAACATTTTTATTATTTAAAAATACCACTATGGAAACCCATATTATAAAATGATTATAAAACATTAATTTGAAGAAAAATTAATAAAAAAAATTACCATATTATAAAATATTAGTGTCGAAGTACCAATTCAGAGAAGAAAAAATTTCATGAAACACAGCACAACTCAATGGAAAGAGATCTGTGTTATTAATATGCATTATGGGAAACATAGCCCATGAATATTGAAAATTTTGAAAAATGAGTTTGGTGTTAAAAAATGTAAAAAATTATATAATAACACATAATAATTTCAAAGTAATGAATATACATTTATTATGTGAAATACATTCAAGATAATGATCTAAAACAATGAATGAAAATTGTGTTACCACAATCACTTTTAACTCGGGTAACACATGATTAAAAATAGATTTGAATAAAAAAATATATTAGTCACTGTATATCCTAATAGTTACTATATAAAATAAATAATAATTTGTGGGATATTAAATCAATTGAGTACATTACATTGGAAACATGTTTCATAAAATGTAATATGTCTCAAAGAATCCGAATTGAGGCCATGAAATCCCTTACGACTTGCGTAACACTTTATAAAATCCATTTGAAACATGGATAATGTAATTGAAAGTTAGATACCATGATAAAAAGATAATTAATTAATTTATATCTCAAATAGGTATAATATAAAACATAATAATTAAATTTAGTGTATAAAACATACAATGTCTCAAAGATAATAATTTTAAACAAACTCAATTACCTTATGTTATTATAATGTCCGATGCACTTAAAGATCCTATATGAAAAACAAAAAATATCTTAATCAGAAATTTCCAAATTTTTTATTATATACATAACCTTTAAAAAAATATAATTTAATTATTCTCATTATTTGTATTATTTATTTATTTCATATTCTTGATGTTGGGTGTGGTTAATCTTATTTGTAATGAAGTAGTTTTGTAATAGGTATATTGTTAAAATTTATTCTCTACAATTTCTTCATTGAAAATTGGTTAATGTTACTTTTAGGGATGAATTATAATTTTATATGATGTTTAAATACCCATTCATGAGTACTTTATTCTTTATCTTAGAAAATTAAAATGACAACAAATATTTATTAGTGATTCTTTGAAGGGTGTTTTCATAATTAATGAGTTAAATACTGATTTAAAATTTTCTGAACCAAAAAATATTTATAGAAATACTTATATTATATTATATGTGAATATGTTTTTTAAAAATCAACCATGACATAAATTCCTATAATATTTCATGATTGTGGTCAAACTATCCACATCACGAACATTCCATGATTAATTATATTTTTGAGGTGATTTAGTTTCAATACAACTATAACCACACAATAATGATATAAGATAGGGGTTATTTGTTTTATAATTCATAATTATATATATAAGGGAATAATTTATTTATTTTAAAAAATTTCATCATTTGAAAAAATTATACTCATTTTACTTAGCATAAATAAAATAGTTTATTATATTAATATTATTTACCATTCATATCATTAATATGATATTAATTTTTAATTTACATACCATTATTCATATCATAAACATAATATTTATCCATTAAAAACATTTCCATTATTATACTTTTAAATTATTGATGAAATGAAAAATGGAAATCGATTATTCCCTAGAAGAAGTAGTCCACCCCTATGCAAGGATGGTTATTGCATTTTCTCTAAAATGAGGAAAAAATAATAATTTGGATTATGATTTCCGAGTCTAAAATAAGTCATAAGTATAATAATTATATATTAAATTCTATATTGTTACCATCCATTTTGTGGTGTATAAGTAAAAGAAAAAACATTTCATCATGGAGGTAGTATTCTATATAGAACATGATCTGCGTTTTCATTTTGCTTAATAAAAATAGGGTAGAACGGTTAATACTTGTAAAATAATTTTAATAAAATTATAGTATAATAATGATATTGATGTTATCATTTTTTGTATTATGATAATAAATTTTATAATGATGAAGATAATATAATAAATTAAGAAAGAATAAAGGGAAGTTGGTAACTTATATACAAGATCATATCATTGTTCAGGTATGCCCATCATTGAGTTTTTTTCATTAAACCACATTTTATGGGTATTATTATTTTCATTCGACTGTGGGGGATGCGTATTTTTTATATAAGGAGATCACTTATTTGGTAAAATGGCTTAATGTTCATAGATTTATGTTTTTTGAACTAATGAAGTCCATTTTATAAACATGGATAAATTGGTTTTTGTGAGTTTTCTACGGTTGGGAAGTAATTAAATGAGTTTTCAATACTTTCATTAGGAAACAGGTCTTGAATAAATATATAGGGAACTCACACATCATATAATTGTTACAAGAAATGTAACTATATCACATAATAATTCTTGAATAGGGTTCATGAAATGAAAGGAATACACATTATCTAATGTTCGAGCATGGATAAAATTAATTGAAGGTTACATGTTTCTAGAATATCTCTATAAAAAGTAATACAGGATTTGTAAATTCATTAAATGACATGTATTTATTATTAGAATTTGTTTTATGTCTGTCTCCCATTTTATATTTCTTTATTTATTCAGTTAAGACTTTTCTATCTTGACCTAGAATAGATTCTGGGTAATTTTGGAAGCCTTTCCTCTCATCCATATTTACCTTTTGAGAAATAAATATATTTTAGAACATTATTTTTATTTCTTCCATTATTACTATTTTTTTCGAGACACTGTGGTGTAATGTCATTATTATGGTCGTTTCTGGTTTTGATGTTGATTTATTATGATCTTTGTTTCTACATATGATCATATAAACCTTCTTATGTTTTGGTTTTTACATCGCATTTGTTCTATTAATCACCAGTTAAATGTAGTGGATCAAAATCCTAAACAAATGGTCTTTTTTTCTTTTCCAATTATTCGAAATATTGTTCTTATACTGATGAATCGTAATGTTTAATTTAATTAATTAAATTTGTAAATTTTAATAGTATATTGGATGTCTCTTCAGATCCCTTTGGGTTTATTTGATGATGTGACCCTCCTTATGGCCACCTGTTTGGTGAGAAAATCATTGAAAATAATGAATTCAAATTGAATTACAAATTATTTTATTATTACATGTGATTCATCCATTTCCGTGATTTAGATTCAACATGAAATATACCATAACTGATTAATTGAATAATTGTTTATATTGGTAGAAAAATTATAATTAGAAGAATCACAAATTTAATCATATCTTTTCATATTGTGATATGTTTACGGTTTTGATTTTCATTCTATTGTGATATACACTTTTGACACATGTTGAGTTTCTTATATATTGGTATATTCCCAATCACATAATGATATGCTTATATACAGGGATATGTCAAAACACATATTTAAATGATTATATATTAAATTGTGCCCATACTTGTGTTTTGATTATTATTTACCAGTCTGTGTTCGGACACAAGCTGATATGATTATATACCATTTTATTCCCTAACACAAGTTGTGATTCTTATATAACGAGCTATTCCCTAAAACATGTTGATTTTATTATATACCATTATCGGCCATGACACATTATAGGAAGCTTATATAGAAGGCTTAACCTAATTATCAGTTATACCATTGGTATGTGGTCTTGGTGGACAGGGTTTTATTTCATGCTCAGAAATATTTTGGAATGATTACATAGAAATTTGTTGTATTTTAATAATTATTAAATTAATTTACGGACATGTAATTTCATTAATTCAATAAATTATTATTAGGGTAGTTTTTGTTGACATGCTGGTTTCAACCTACTAAGTTTTACTCACATCCTATTGGAGTTTACATTTGGTACTCATGAAAATTAAATGGATAGAAGTATGTATATGTGAAATGGACATTATATAATAGTTATGTATTCTGGATGGGTTGGTTTCTAGATACGAGAATGATATAGGTTATTGGAATGGGGTCCATTTGGGATTATTAGTATCATCATTTATATTATCAATTTTCTCATTTTTGACATTAGATAAATATTATAAAGTATCTAAAAGATCCATCTTATTGGTATATTGGTTTCCCCTTTATTTTCCAGCTGTGTTATATGGGTTCAACTATTTCTATTTCATTGACTTATTTTTTTATATGGATTATTCCTATTTCTATGAAACTTTGTACAATGGTGTATTGTCACCCAACTATACATATCACATCATCACTACAAGTCAATTGACTCTGTTGTACGAGGAAGTATGCTTGAAGACTCTACACCAACCTAATTTGGCTACGTGAGAGAGTTCTGGGTTAAGGGATGTTACAAACTAGTATCATAGGTAGGTTTTATTTTCATATGATTACTATTTTTGGAATGTTAGAAAGGATACTTGGATATGTCGGGATTTAGAAATGATCTCATTATGGGGAGTCTCTAAACCATGTACGGGGGAAATCCTGGTGCCATGGGATTGGATAATTGTTCATGTCATTTTCTTGTTACATTTTTATGTTATTTCACATTGGGTGATTAAAATGTAGTGTAATGTTATTTTTTTATTGAGATATACCCTCATTTCCAATATGGAATGAGATGATTATTCATGCTTTATTATAGGAACATAGGGATATATATTGAAAACCATTTTTCATGATAGGGATATATTTATATGCATGTGTATATGATGATATGATATTTCTGTTATACATGATAAATGAGAATAATGAACTATTATGTCATGGAAAAACACATGTTATATCATGTTTAAAGAGATCCAGAATCATTGGTTCTCCATTTTAGTTACCTATTGGGGATGAATTTTTACCCAGTTCTTTAAGGTGTGTGTTTCTCTTATAGATTAAATTCCACCTCATCATCTTCAAATTCAGCATTAGGAGAGTGGAAATCAGTTCACTCCTTACACATCTCCATTGATCCTTCCTATATCCCTAAAGGATAATATGGGTATCCAACTTCATGAAAACTTTCTTAGGGTAATGAAATCTATCAACAGGTAGACTATTAATTTTTTTTATTTATGTATATGTTGGTGAGAGATATTCAATGACAACTACATCCTAAGATCACTAGGGATAGAATCCCCTATGTATTCGAGTTTGGGATTGCTTCAGTCTATGATCATTACGAAAATCGAGACACCCTCATATGGGAGAGTTTAGATTGTGGAATACATTCATTATGGAATTACCAAACATTGGTGTGGCACTTTAGAAAACCTAGATTACAATATGAGCTATCATGTAAGGACATCAAGGTAAATTATATAATCTACCTTTATCCCAATACATTAAGGAATCAAAGGAAGATGAGTTCATGCATCTAACATATGGGAGATTTTCAGTGATAGAATATACTAAAAATTTCACCAAACAACAATGTTTTGATCCATCTCATGTGGCTAATGAGATACATAGTGAGATGAATTTGTAGTGTGGTATTTACTATAGGAAAAGCTCATAGGTGAAATTTTTCATTTCATGATTTTAGAGGACATGATGAATTAGGAACTCTCTAGAGAAGGGAATTTGAGATAGTACTTGAGAAGCGGACATGTTGTTTCAACATAGAAAATTGGGAGATCTTTTTTTTGGTAGAAAGAAGCACCGATATGATAGTTTTCTCCAATTTAGTATTAGGAATAGAAGTCAAAAAACTGGATAGCCATATCATGACCATGTACCGCTGCAATACTATTAGTGAGGCATGTTTTTATATAAGAACCAAAAGTGTCCTTACCATATATTTTAATTTCATATCTTGGGAAGAATGATTCATATTTAAATGTTTTGTGGGGTCTTTATATAGAAGTGTAGTAGAAGAGGATCCAATCAAACTCTTGAGTATGGAAGAGGACCTACTATCCCTCAATAAGATGGTAACTGGAATTCTAATGGTCATTTATGCCAAGGTAGGGGATGTGGTAACCTGTTGTTTGAGTTTCAGTACCAAACATAGGTAATATCTCAGGGAAATTATATTACTTCCCAGGGTATATGGATAAGTCATTAGAAGGTAATACATATTACTCTTCCTATTGTGGATGTAGGATCATCTTTGGTTATAGTTATAATTCTTGTTTTATCTACATTATCATGGGATGTTTATATTGTAGAATTACATTCCATTTTATTTTTCCTTTTCCATAATTATTTTTTGCTTTATTGGGGAAAATATTTATGGTGTTTTGTCCATCAATTGATAGTTTAAAGTGCAGTCATAGAATATCAATCATTGAAAGGCATGCTCTTCATAGATTGGTGGTTACCATTTATTTTGGAAACCATTTGTGTTGAATATGAATGGATTTTATAGGATTCTTGGTATTGATTTTATAGTTCAACACTAGGATTATATCAACTATTACTGGAGGAGGGTAAACTTTCTATCTTCCTAAGGAGGCAACTATTCTCACCAAGGTGAGTGGGATTGTTTTGTCTCCCTCAGAACATGTGTCATAAGTAGTAATCGCTACTTCCATTTAGTTTCCATTGGATTTATTTATAGAACCGGAAACAACCAATAGTTCACTATCAAAAGAGACATGCCTTCTAATGGATATGTTCATTAAGATTAGACCAACGGTACTTACGATCATACATTGGTCGAGAGGATGGGAGGTCAGACTCATCAAACCCTTTTGAGGGAATTATTTCCTACTCCACGACTCTCATATAGATTTAATAAATTCCATGTGAATCATTATTAATTTACCAAGTATAACATAGGTTTCCCTTTAAATATTCAATCAATTATTTTCATGTTTGAATTTTAGATTCATCTGTATGTATTCGAGGTTCTTCATTAATGGATACATCAAAATATATTCGACGTTATCCATCAATGGTAGCCTCTCATCCAATATTTAGATATTATTTTTACCATTGTTATAATAATATTGGTTGTTAAGCCACTCGGTGTTGCACTATAGGATTTATTATAATCTAGGGAGACAAAATCTTGTTTTGATATCGGTATCACAGCCATTAATAGGCAACCTATGTATCCTTGTGAAAGGGATCTTAACACTCATAGTTCAGTTCCATTTAATGGGGCACATCATACCTTTTATGGTTGTGTGATAAAGACCTGGACATATAGTTTAATGTCATGTGATAAGTAAATATATGTAGAATGTGCTTATTCAATGAATGGTATTGGACTTATGCATAAGTGTCCCGAGGAACATGGAAAATATATGAGATTCCATGTTCGATTAGACCATGTTGGGAATATCTCCTAGGAAGAATAGGGTTGATTAGAAGTGTTGAGTTTGAACCTCCGAGAGGCCTCCTATGTATCCCACATGGATGGTAATATTTTCCCACATTGTTCTATAATTATGGCATCCCACCTTTTTATTTCAAAACTTTTCATTACATTTTACAATGAGAGGATATTTAAAGTCTTGTGTCGTGGAAATCAGGAAAAAATACCTGAAAACATAAAAAAACACTTTTAAATACCCTTGAAAAGACTCCTGAAAAGTTCATCAAATGTACAACTATTTCATATCATAACCCGGATGCATACATCAATGGAAAGGGTGACCAGAAGGCCTGGTATGGAAAGTATGGAAATCAGTTTACTTGTGATATCAATAATAACATGATAAAAAACATGATGCCATAAGAAATGGATGCAGAGGAATATCATAATGAAAAGAACTTGAACAATAACATGAATATGTGTTTATAACATTTAAGTAATACATTCATGATCCTATCGCAATTTTCCATCCCCAAGGAGTCATAAAAATTACCATGTTTATTCACCAAGGTATCATGAAACTTATCATCTCTATAGATAAAATTCATTACCCAATGCATTAAATCGCTATCAGGGAACTATCATAATCTGTCTATATTTTCATGTGAGACACTTATATCATAATAAAAAATTTCATAAATAACCCATATTGAATAAAATAAATGGGTATCATGTCAAAGTCATTACATTTAAAATGATCTTAAGAATATGATCATTATGTCATTTATAACCCATGTAAAGAAATTGACGGTTATATGTATGTAAATTCCTGAATAAAATAGGTCAATTTTATGAATTTATTAATACATCAATAAATTAAAATAGATTTGGTGTTAGCATAAATAAAACAAGATAATTTCCTAAAAAAATATTGAGATTTTGAGAAGAACATTATGCAACATAACGTCTACATAACATGGTTTTTGAAAACATTAAGTAGGGAGGGGAAAGGGGTCACCCACTCATAAATAACTCATAAAACTATAGCGGGACAAAATTGAATAGAATTAGTTTTTCATGCTATTGATATTTTAATGACATACCATTTGAAATGGAAACATGAAAGAAAATACATGATGTGATTTCCTTTATGAAAATTCGGTAGCCTAACAATGTCACTTAAAATTTCAAAAATTCATTTGGTGAGAGCAGAAAGGGTATATTTTCATTTAGAAATGAAATAGATAGTAATAAAGATATAGAAGAACATACCACCACATAATTCAATGTAAACTAGGACACATAACATAAAATAAGTCATGACTTAAAAGTGGAGGGTAAAATGTTCCCTTACCTTGAAAAGTGACTTTGAAATCTCGAAGGTTGGGACCTTGGGGGGATTGAGGGAACCCTGGTGGGAATACTTGGTAGGTAAAGAGAGAATATCTTTGTTGAGGAGGATTTTGGAATGAATGGAACGTGGTAATGGCTCGTAATTTATAGCAAAAGTGAGGGAATATTTAATTAATTTACAAGGGATACCTCATCGGTGGTATTTGCAAAACCATGGGTTTGCCAATGGTATTTTCCCAGTGTATTTCCCACATGGGACACCTTATAAATCATCCTACTATTTCCAAGTTTACAAGAAAAATTACATCCTTAATACATCATTAATGATGTCATTAATCACACCAAAACTCAAAACTATATTTTTTTACTATTCATCGAAAAAACATTTTATAAAAATCACATTAATTCTCCCTAACCTAATATCGATGATCTGAATTAAAAAATGAACTCCATTTTATGAATATAAATTCTCTTATTATGGTATATTTAGTTTTTAAGTAAAAACACTTTTTACCAGAAAAATTACAGATAAATAACTAAACATTTCTAAAACATTTATTTACTTATGCTATTCTATCACTTCACCATTCAAGATGACTAAATTATATTTATACATTTGTTAGAGAGGTTACTATTCCATTAGTCACATTACTATTCATAAGGGTACTGTTAATATTCAAACTTTAATATTCACTAAAAATTATGCTAATCATATTATACTCTAAATTTTTTACTGGTCACAATTGTAGAAGACCATTTTTTGAAAATTATTTTAAATTATTAATTATTTGAAGTATATAAAAAATATTTTAAAATACCCTTTTTCCAAAATTCAACAATGATATGAAACTTCATCCTATATTTAACCAGACATTAGAAATTCATAAATTTAAAATAATAACAAATAACACTTGTATTTAAACAAAAGGATTACACAATGTATCTAAGGTCTTGTTACATAGCCCCTTATAACACATACATTGGTCCTAACTATAAGATGTTCTATGGTGATAGAATCTTGTGGCAGCTCATACAACACTACTTTAGTGGTGATTTCTATTCGCTTGAACTTCTCCAATAGGTGATTCATTCACGATTTACAAGTTGGAGTTCGGATTGGGCTTGGTCTAGAGAAAATTCCAGTGATACAACCTCCTTCCCAAGCTCTGATAGAAGGGATTCTTATGACCTGAGTCTACTGGATAATGCCATTGACTATTATTTATGTATTAATTAACCATGATCACATATATTTATAAACAATAATCATAACGTTATGAATTTATTTTCCAATGGTCATATTGACCAATGGTCATATAAAAGTCATAACCCAGGGGTATTATTTTTATTATACTCACTTCATTAATAAATGGATATATTTTTGTTGAGTATAAAATAAAATAGTACTCAAAATTATGAAAAAATATTATTTAAAAGTTCTGGTTGTTACATTCTTCCCCCTTAAGAAATTTCCTACACTAAATTTTAACTCATACCCTCAGAAGAGAAAACGTGTCGTTAATTATTCCTCGTAGAGTCCGCTGGTTCCCACATGGATTCTTCATATTTGTGGTTACTCCACAACACCTTAACAAGGTGGGTAGTCTAGTGGAATAGAACCTTGTCTCTATGATCCAAGATCCTTATTGGCTGCTCCTCATAAGTGAGGTCATGTTCCAGTTGTAATACCGAGGGATTTAGTACATATGAAGTGTCAAGTATGTTCTTCCTCAAGAGGGATATGTTGAATAAATCCTGACCATATTCATGATTTAGAGGAAAGTCAAGCCGATAGGCCACTGCTCCTATGTTATCAAGGATCTCATAAGGGCCAATGTTCTTAGGGGTTAACTTCCCTTTCTTCCAAAACCTCACGACTCTCTTCCAAGGTGAAACTTGAAGAAAGGATTTTTCACCAACATCAAACTCCAAGTCCCTTCGATGGTTGTCGGCATAGCTCTTTTACTGACTCTGAGCAGCAGTAATGTTTTTCTAGATGGCATGGACTTTTTCTGTCATCTCTTGCTTAGGATTAGGCCCAAGAAGAATTCATTCACTAGCTTCATGCCAACAAGTAGGAGTTCTACATCACTTACCCTAAATAGCTTCACAAGGTTCCATTTGAATGGTCGAGTGGAAGTTGTTGTTCTATGAGAACTCAACTAAATAGAGATATTGATCCCATCCACCTTTAAATTCTATTGTGTGTGTTTTCATCATATCCTCGAATTTTTGAACATTACTTTCATATTATCCATCATTTTTGGAGTAATAGGTCATACTAAAATTCAATTCTGTGCTCGAAGCATGCTTAAGACTTCTCCATATTTTTGATGTGAACCTTGGATCACAATCAGATATGATAGAAAGTGGAACTCCATGCAATCTTACCAATTCTTTTATGTAAATCCTGGCTAGTTGATCAGGAGGGAAATATTCCCAAATAGTGATAAAATGAGAAATCTTGGTGAGATGTCCCACAATAACCCATTTCACATTGTTTTCTTTGGATGTTCTCGAGAGACCAATGACGAATTCCATAGTGATATTGTCCCACTTCAATACTATTATGGGTAGTGGTTGTAATAACCCTTTAAGAAGTTGTTGCATTTCCTTCACTAGTGGAAATACCATGGAAGTTAAAGTCCAGTCATGTAATAGCCCAGACCTCTCCGGTCTATTACTTTGTAAAAATTTGATGTGGTCAAACACAGTGCGTGTTATAATAATAATTTTTTATAATAATAATTCATAAGGGCGGCGTTAAAATATTTGTTGTTAATTAGATTAAATGGTTGTAATTTAATCATTGTAGAATAAAAGAAATAAAATTGAATATATTTAATTCAATAAGGGGAGGTTCATGGTTTCTTTTTGTTTTATTTAAATTCTTAATAAATAATAAATTATGTGTGTAATTGGCATATAATAAATGAGGCGCATGTAATAAATTTATAAAGGAATGAAATTCATGGGGCGCATGGGTGTGACCTTCTACAGGAAGTATTCTGTGTTTCTCCACAATTAAAGTTGGAATTGTGTAAATAACATTAAAAGGGTATTATTATATAATATTTTTTTATAACAATAATAACATGAAGAGGCGCATGGAAGGGGTTCCCAACCAGTGCTTGAATATCTTGTGATGGGAGAGAGGGAGTAATTATAATATAATAACGGGCGTCAATAATAATAATAATAATTAATGATAATGATGGAGACCCATTGTAGAAATTGAAAGAGGATTTATTACTAATATATTAAATAATAATGGTAATGGTGTCTTTTAGTTGGTGATTAATTAAATGGAATGGTTTTAATTTAATGTGAGAATAACCATAGTAAACTAATTTAATGGGATTAAATTAGAACATTAATGATGGGTGTTATTAATATTAATTTTATTAATAATAAAATTAAAATCAAGGGGAGGCACCACTATTTGTAGAGTGAGGGAATTGAGGAAGAATAAATGAAATTGGATAGAGAAAGAGTTAATGGAAATAAATATTTAAAAATTTAAGGCAATAAAATAAATAATTTAAAAAAAGTTCAATCAATCAAGGGGTGAGTCAAGGTTGAATAGGATTCAATGATGCACATTTTATTTTTGGGGGTGCGTGGATTTTGGATATGATGTTTATGTAATTAAATTAAATTAAAAAAAATAATATAATAATGTTATTTTTATTTTTGTTGGGAAAACCATGTTTCATCCGTAACTTCTTCGTGCGACCTCGGTTTTACGAACCGTCAGTGGAAGTGAAACCTTGACTACGAGACGGAAATTATGAGTCCAATATTGGATGTCTTTTTGGGTTTTCATATCGGGTACCTAAAACGCTCATGAATTAATATATTTAATATTATTAATAAATTTTAAACCCACTATAACTCCCATGTGCGACGTCCGATTGGCTTCTCGTTAGTGGCAATGTGATCATGTCGTTAATACAATTGATTAAAGTCTAATGGTGGATATTAAATTATGGTTTGTGGCTTGGGTCCATGAGACACCCAATAATAATAATATCATTATTATTACGGGATCATGTATCCAATGTATCTCCCTCATACGGTATTGGATTGGCAAACCTTTTGTGACATTACAACCCTGAAATTATGATGGTTAATTTAAGACCAATGATGAATACCTTTTTTTGACTCTTGTGTCGGGACAATAAAACACCTATTATTAATTGAAGTTGTTATTATCATTTAACGCATGGAAACTGCATGACGTATTGAGTGTTGACCAGTCAAACAGTGTAACAGTTGTATAATCACATCATGTATTCAATAATACACGCTGCATACCGTTTTACCTTTTCTTTTCCTATATAAGAGATGGAAACATGTAATTTACGGAACCCTCTTCTTCTCCGCACGATGAAGTTCCTGGATGACCCAGAAGTCTTCCTCTTATCTTCTTCATCTGGACTCTGATCGTCGATCTGTCGGTGGCTGCGGGATCATATCAATGAGGTGAACATCATGCACCTCATTCCTTTCCCTCTTCTTCAACATTCTCTTCGTGGTTTCCTACTGAGGAGATTGCTGATATTTGATGGGATCAACGCTCTTCGACGAAAATCATCTTAATACTATGTTCTACCCTATTCTTATTTCCATCCACGATCTCCTCTTTCTGTTCTTCCTTGCTATGTTATGACAAGTGACACTTTAAACCTTAATGGAGTCTCTCTTGGTTGTTAGTGAAGTTGTCCCGCAGTTTCCACGGGGCATGCTATGACAAGTGACTCCTCTTTATGTTACTCCTTCATGAAGATGTATGTTTTCTTTATTTTGTATCATTATTTTCTTCTTTGCTATATGAATTTTGTAAAGGAAATTTTTATAATGGTCTGGAATTAATTCCACTGGACTATAATTGATACCTATCAGGGCACTCCCTGGGTGGCTATACCCCCTGGGTTGGACACACCACCATCCCCAGTGGCAGCCATTTCCTCATGAAGCCCTTGGGTGGAGAGCCATGCTTCGTCCAACGCTCACATGTGACAGTTCCCAAGGATCGGATACATTCCTACCTCCTTTGCCTCTAATACCAACTGTAGAGGCCCAAAGCTTGACGCACATGGAAATTACATTACTTTTGTGGAATACATAATACATAATAAAAACAAACACACAAGGACCGTAAGAGTTTACTGACTTTGGAAACTCGGAACATAATCGTCTAATCGTGGTGAAAGATCTTCAACATCTCCCATAAAGATCTTCCCCTTTTGTTTTCTTACCTAATACCTTTCCTTATATCCTGGGGAAAATAAAACATATAAAGGGTGATCTCAAATTCTCAGTAAGTGTAAGCATGGATAAAATAAAACAAACCATATACACTTGAACTTCAAAACATGAACGTAATATTTAAACATCAAGATGTTGAGAAATGACATAAAAAATGTCAGTACGTAAGGAATAGATCATAAAGAAACATTATTAATGATAAAATAACATGGGAATAAAATTTTTAATTGTGTAAAAACATTAATCACATGATATGATTTCCATGGTAGCCAAGGCATTGCTGCCAAGACCATCTTAGTGGACAAAGTCCCTTTCTAAATCGAGTTCACTCCTCATTTCAGTCCTATAACACTGAACCAGATTAACTTACCATTCCAAACATTATTATCTCATGAGTTATAAATATTTAACTAATGCATTATAGGGATATATAGGTCCTACACATCTCATATTGGAATCATTCTTACTTGTGCCACAAAATAAACATAAATCATTCATCATAACCCAAAGAATAAAATGGGTTTCATAAACATAATCCCATCATAACATTATCCATATAAAACAAATTGATATCATTTCATCATAAGAAAAGTTAAACCCTGTAAATCATAGAGACATTATACATGAAACATACACATATGAAATAATTTCATCTTAGATGGAAAATGGTTTTGATAAAACACTTCAAATGAATTATTGAGGAAAATATCCTTTCTTCTTCAAAATAATTTTCTTTTCACAAAATTCCATGGCGTTTTAAAAGAAGGATTTTGATTAAAATAGTTATGAAATCTTTTCGAGTAAGAATCATGAAAATAAGGCATTATGAAACCATAAAAATCCATTCACACCGTATATGTTAAAAAACATTCTTCTCATACTTTTTTCAGAAAAGCCAAAAAGTACCTCGTATGGTAAACAAAAGAAAGATTCCGTACATACCATGCAGTAAAAGTAAAAAATGGTTAAAAAGGACTTTAAAAATACATGAAACTATTTTTAGAAAATAGGAACATGGATGATAAATATAACCCCAGTAAATACTTACAAATAAACAATCTCGGTTAAAAACGAGATTGTAAAAGTTATACCTTACCTTAGATCTGATATGCTTAATACGTATCTGAACCACTTGTATAATGATTCAAATAATGTCATTGACTTATTAAATAATCATATTCATTGTTATTATATCATTTATGGTTTACTTATGACTTTATATTCCCCATTCTTTTGTAAATTCTATGTTAAAGCAGCGTTTTGGGTAAAATCGTTTTATTTGTCGTACGTGTTTGGAATTGTTGTTCATGATATTATTACTTATATCCTGAGTTAATTAATTCCAGAATGTAAAAAATGATTTATAGATAATATATATTCAGCATATAAATTTACATCTTTGATAGTTCGATAATTGGAATGAAATACACCGTTCATGGAGATGGTAGACCGTACATACGCATGAACGCTATTTTCGTTTCCTTATTGAATTGAAAGAAATTAAGTAGATGACATACATATATATATATACATAAATATAGTATCATTATTATGTCATACATTTCATTATTATTCATTATATATACTTTATAATCATTAATGAATGGTTAACATGGAGAATGAATCTCATCGCGTCGTGGAGACAGTCGTCCATACGTACGCACGAGCGATGATATCATTATCATAATTGTGGAATTGTATTGAAGTGTATGTATAATATTTTATAATCAATAAAAATTTAAAATAATCATATATAGTTATTTATTTACACCATAATACCCATCCATGTAAGGTGGTGGTCGAAAGCAGATTACACCACGACGTGGAGATGGTATTCCGTACGTACGCACGTGCGTTGATTTCATTTTCCATAGGATGGATAGAAGGTGAAATAAGGTTGTTTAATATTTATAATAAATATCAGTATAGTAGTGATACTGATGTTATTAGTTAATAATGAAAAAACTAAATAAGAGGAATTAGAAGAAGAAATAAATTTGAATGAATCGGTAACGAATATTACCTCTTCCTGGACACGCCTCTTTGAAAACTCCTCTTAGAGCACTAAAATTGGTCTTTGTAGAAGACCAGGACCTCTATAATATTTCTAGGAAAGTTTAGAAGGGAAATTATCAGGGTTTGGACGAGCTTGAAGGCCCAATGTTTTGTAATGATGAGAGGGAGGAGGTTCCCTTTTATAAGGGAGGAGAGGGGCACCTTTGGAATCCACAAAAATATTAGTTTAATATAAATTCAAAACCCACCTAAAAACGTCCAAAAAGGACTACATGAAAATAATATATGATATAGGGTTGTACTCGCATTAATAAAATCATATTTAGACATGTTTTGAGCTTATTTTAAACCTTATCATTTTTATTTATCCTTATTTAATCAATTTACTTTTATTTGTGGTAATAAAATTCCATATTTTAAATTGTTATAAATAATCACTTATGTGTTGTTAATTTTCCTTAATTTGATACTTTATGAAATTTTATACTATATAAATTTCAATTTATAATTTTTAAATATTTTTGGGATTTTTAAACAATTTAATAATTAGTTATTTTTATAAAAAAACAATAGTGTCAATTTTGACACTATTCATTTATTTGAATTTAAATAAAATCCACACAGAGGATATATTTGAACTATAATATTTAATAGTTTCCTAACATTTCATATTCATCTGTAAAATTAGTGTAGCTCATTAAATAGTTCATATAATATTTATTTTACTATTTGTAATACCATTTATTTGATAATTCTCTAAATAAAATAATTTCTACATCATTTTGTTATAATTATTAAATATAATTATTTGTAGCATAAAAATTAAAAATAAAATACTAGGATGAATATTAATCTTATATATTTCATAAGAATACTTTTATTCGGATTTATATTCTAAAAACCAACTTTTAAAATGTTGTATTTATTAAATTATGAAGGTGACAACTTTGACATCATTTAAAATAAAATAAAATAAGTGTCATAATCGCCATTATAAGACTCCAAATAGTCATATATTAGGTAATAGTATTCTTATGGTGTATATATACACAACCAATATGTTTTGGTCTGGTTTGATAGCCTTTTAGTGGGTATTAATATTTCCATAAAAACTATATTACTTATTTTCACTAAATAAATAATTTCTGCATCATTAAGCTATTAAGTTAATTAAATATCTCTTAAATATTATAAATAAATTAACATGAAAAATAAAAAAAATTATCTTCAAATGAGTATTTATAACTTAATTTATATTCTGTATAAACTTATATTAAAAATACTTTAATTATTAAAGTTAAGTGAAACATATTTCACTTTCTTTTAAATAAAATTAATTAAAGGTCTTAATCACCTCCATGTGGGTTCCAATGGATTCCATTTCAACCCAAATATTCCTTAGGAAAAAATATAAGCATCCAATAATATTAAGACAAGTTTTACTTTAATTTTATAATATTATATTTAGCCTTAATTAGACTATTTCCCTTTTACTACGGTAAATAAAATTTACCGTAGTTCCTATTCATAATGCCCAAAAATAAAAAATAGAATATTAACATATTTTGGACCCACTTCTTCCAAATATTGAATCCATTTTTATAAATTCAATATACAGAAGTTGCAGAAATTAATTTAAAATTAACCTCGTTGTTAAAAAAACAAGTTTTAAAAGTTAAAACATTGCAAAAGATTGAAATGATTTTACATATGAATTCAATGTAAAATAAATGCTAATGAAATTAATTATATTAAATGGTAAAAATATATTATATTTATACATTAAAACAATTAAATATTATAATTTAACCATATAATTTAGTACGATGAAAAAAGATGTTTTTAATTAAAATATAGCGTGGTTTTACTATTAATTAAAATATAAAAGTTGTCAGAAAAATATCAAAACTTTATCCAATGTAAATTTTTATATCATGATTCCAAAGAAGAAGTTTATTTTGTAAAATTTAACTTATAAAATTATCAAAAATTATATTTAAAATGGGTGTGTTATCAAAAGGTGGAAAAACTGCATTTTTTTTTAAATATTTATTTTACCCGAAATATTTGTTTTGTTCTCATACCATATTCTATAAAATGTGTAAGATGAATTATAATGTCATAAAATTGAAAATGTATTTACTACTATTCATAAAGACTAGTTTATAATAATATTCTTACCATATATCGTTGTTTAGTAAAACCTGGTATTGCGTACAACACACACTATCGAGGAAGGTTGCGATTGCGTGTAATGCAAGCCAAGTCAAAGTTGAGAGTAGTGCAAGACTCCTTTGTTGTTGTGTATAAAAAATCCAACCATATTTCATTGATACATTGAATATATATATATAAACTCAATGTTCCATAGAATAACTACTATCAAACAAACTTGAAATTGTGTGTAACACAATCCATGATTAGGGTTCCATATACTGCAAGCTAATACGGTGTTGTGTATAGCGCAAGGCAAACATTCTGTAGCGTACAACAGAAGATATGAAATAAATTAAAAATAATATATATTATAAAATCTTGGGTTTTTAAATTCTACCCCCCTTAAAATGAATTTCTCCCTCGAAATTCGTCAGGGTTATAAATAATTTACTATTCCTAAAAACCCACATCGTAAAAAGGGATACTAAAACTTAATTTTAAAAACTAAAGTATGAAATGTAAATATTACCCAAAGTAACTCATATCTGGGTTTCCATATAGGAGAACATAGGTGAAAATATGGATATGGAATAAAAATCTAACCATCATGTTCTAATGGAGAGTGGTAGAGAACATGGCTATGAAAAAGCCAACAGTCACAAAGCCATAAATTGGTGATGATCTATGGGACCATCTGATTCATCAGATATGAGGGAACTAGGACAACATTTTTGGTTTTCAAGATCATTTCTCGAAATTTGATTTATTAAAAGAAATACTTACATGATTTTGGTACAATCTCACTAGTTTTTATTCCATGATCAATTTATACTTCATCTATAAAAGAAATGAAGTTGAATTTTTTTAGCAGATCATGTGATAGAATGATGGGTCATTCCATCTGTTTCAATCAAAAGGATAGAAAAAGTTATCAAATATACATAAGTCCATTTATGGTGAGGTTAATCATATATGATTACAAAAATGAACTTATACTTCATCTATCATACCAGTTAATAAAATAAAACTAGTTTCTACTAACTAAGGACTTCCTGTAGGCCAGTGGTTGGCGCTAAAGTCCTGTCGAACATCGGTTGTGGGTTCTATTAATACAACATTGTCCGACGCGACGAGTTATCTCCCGTCCTGCAGGTTATCCTTTTTCTAAAAAAAATAATACTATAACAAAAAGTTATATCCATAAACAATACTCTCTGATGTCCAACATATTCAATTCCAATCTTTAGGCTTAACCAAAATAAATCAGTCCAATCTCATAGTATATGGAAAATGATTACTTGAAATGTCACATAACAAGCACATGAATGTCATCATTTATCCCTGATATATCATAAGATATATATCTTGTTGGCCACATTACAAACATGTGAATACCTTAATGATGTATTCTTTTGATAAATTAATTACCATACAACCTTAGTGGAAACTTGAGTGCTGTCAAAAGATAACTCTTTCCACATACCAAAATCCCAAAAATTCTATATACTCAAACCATGGTATCACTTAGTCCTTATATAAATCATGAGCTCATGAATACTATCAAACAATTTATTTTCCCATTATCCCTTTATTATGTGCATATCATCTTCTTTCCAAAATATTTGAATCACTTTTCATGGTTACCTGTACCATATTCTTATAGAAAACCACAATGGACTAATACACATATATTTCAATATACTATAAAACTACCTCAATAACATTATTATTGAATTCCAATACTTAAGCCCTTCAATGAATCCTCTTCAATGATTGGCTTGGAATATGTCCTTCCTCTATTTAGAAGTAACTTCTTTGGTCAGGGCATTGAGTTAGTTAATTCCCATGTTCTCCGAAGATAAGACATTAGAATCCATAACAGTCTTTCACTCTATAACCCTTTTCTCCACATAGATAACATATTCACCTCCATTTGAGGTATTACTAGAGGTTCTTTTTCCTTTATTTAGAAATATCAATCTTCCTTTCTCTATTCTCATCACCATGTGAACATGCATAAATTCCATCTTCCTCTTATTTGATGACTTTGGAATACAACTAACGTTCACCTTGTAAATCATATATCGAGATGACTGTTTCAGAATAAACATAATATCTTCCTCTATAGGAATTATATAATTTCGTTGATCGTAGTCACCAATTTTTCCATTGGAAGCAATGTAAACTGAATTCCTTCTCGTTCCATCCATTGACTATGACCAGAAACCATATTGTAAGAAACAGTTAAAATAACGAGGAACCATATAATCATAAAAAGTCACTTATGGGATGTCTAACTTATAAAAAATTCTTCAATCCATGACACCTTAGGTTAAACCTAGGTTATTCATGATCGTCAACATAATTCTAGGACTCTAACCTATATGTGTACTTAACTTTAGGGACATCCCTAGACATACAATAGAAATATCTCTAGGGATTTCACTAGAATTTTCGCATCCTAGATTCCAAAGTTTTAATAAACCTTTCCCCTAATACCAACTACAATGGTCTGGAATTACATCCAGTGGACTATAATTGATACCTATCTGGGTACTCTATGGGTGGCTACACACCCTGGGGGGACACACCACCATCCCCAGTGGCTGCCATTTCCTCATGAAGACCTTGGGAGGAGAGCCATGCTTCGTCCAATGCTCACATGTGAGAGTTCCAAAGGATCGGATACATTCCTACCTCTTTTTCCTCTGATACCAACTGTAGATGCCCAAATATTGACACGCATGGACATTATATTACTTTTTCAGAATACTTAACACATAACAAAAACAAACACACAAGGACCGTAATAGTTTAGTGTCTTTGGATACTCGGAACATAATCTTCTAATCGTGGTGAAAGATCTTCAACATCTCCCATAAAGATCTTCCCTTTTTTTCAAACCTAATACCTTTCTTTATATCCTGGGGAAAAGAAAACATATAACGGGTGAGATAAAATGCTCAGTAAGGGTAAGCATGGAGAAAATAAGACAAACCATATACATTTGAACTTCAGAACATGAACATAATATTTAAACATCAAGATGTTGAGAAATGACATAAAAAATGGCAGTACGTAAGGCATAGATCATAAAGAAAAATTAATCATGATAAAATAGCATGTGAATAAAAAATTTAATTGTGGAAAAACACTAAGCACATGATATTATTTCTATGGTAGCCAAGGCATTACTGCCAAGACCATCTTAATGGACAAAGTCCCTTTCTGAATCGAGTTCACTCTTCGTTTTAGTCCTGTAACACTGAACCTAATTAACTTACCGTTCTATCCATGTCTATCTCATGAGATATAAATCTTTACCCAATGAATTGGTGGGAGATATAGGTCCCACCTATCTCATATTGAAATCTTTCTTACTTGTGCCACAAAATAAACATAAATCATTCATCACAACCCAAAAATAAAATGTGTTTCATAAACATCATCTCATCATAACGTAATCCATATAAAACAAATGGATATCATTTCATCATAAGAAAAGTGAATCCCTGTAAATCATAGAGACATTATACTTCAAACATACACATATGAAATAATTTCATCTTAGATGGAAAATGGTTTTGATAAAACACTTGAAATGAATTCTTGAGGAAAATATCCTTTCTTCTTCAGAATCATTTTCTTTTCAAAAAATGCCATGAAATTTTAATAAAAGGATTTTTTTGAAAATAGTTATGAAATCTTGTAGAGTACGCATCATGAAAATAAGGCATTATGAAACCATAAAAATCCATTCACTCCGTATATGTTAAAAAACATTCTTCTCGTACTTTTGTCAGAAAAGTCAAAAAGTACTTTGTATGGTAAACAAAAGAAAGATTCCTTACATACCATGTAGTAAAAGTAAAAAATGGGTAAAAAGGACTTTTAAAATACATGAAACCATTTTTATCAAACAGGGACATGGATGATAAATATAACCCTAGTAAATACTTCCGAATAAATAATCTCGGTTAAAAACGATATTGGAAAAGTTATCCCTTACATTAAGTCCGATATGCTTCGTACGTATCTGAACCTCTTGTATAATTATTTAAATAATGTCATTGAATTATTATATAATAATATTAGTTGTTATTATATCATATATGGTTCACTTATGACTTTATATTACATGTTCTTTTGTAAATTTCATGTTAAATCAGCGTTTTGGGTAAAATCGTTGTATTTATCGTACGTGTTTGGACTTTTTTTGATATTATTACTTATTTCCTGATTTACATAATTCTAGAATGTAAAACATGATATATATATATAGATAGATAATATATACTCATTATATACATATATATGATAGATATATAAATGGAATGAAATACACCGTTCATGGAGACGGTAGGCCCACGTACGCATAAACACTGTTTTTGTTTCCCTATTGAATTGAATGGAATTAAGTAGATGACATACATATATATATATAAATACAGTATCATTATTATGTCATATATTTCATTATTATTCATTATATATACTTTATAATCATTCATGAATGGTTAACATGGAGAATGAATCCCATCGCGTCGTGGAGACGGTAGTCCGTACGTACTAACGAGCGATGATATCATTCTCATGATGGTGGAATTGTATTGAAGTGTATGTATAATATTACAGAATCAAAATCAATTTAAAATAATCATATATAGTTATTTATTTACACCATAATACCTATCCAAGTAAGGTGGTGGTCAAAAACAGATTATACCACGGCGTGGAGACGGTATTACGTATGTACGCAGGCGCGGTGATTTCTTTTTCCGCAGGATGGATAGAAGGTGAAATAAGGATGTATGATATTTATAATAACATATTATTATATTATGGATAATTATGTTATTACTTCATAATTAAACAACTAAATAAGAGGAAGTAGTATAAGAAATAAATTTGAAAGAATCGGTAACGGATATTAACTCTTATTGGACACGCCTCATTGAAACCTCCACTTAGGGAACTAAAATTGGTCTTTGAATACGACCAGGACCTCTATAATATTTCTAGGGAAGTTTAAAAGGTAAATGTTCAGGGTTTGGTCGAGCGTGAAGGCTCAAAGTTGTGTAAAGATGAAAGGGAGGAGGTTCGTTTTTATAAGGGAGGAGAGGGGCACCTTTGGAATCCTAAAATATATTAGTTTAATATAAATTCAAACCCCACATAAAAACCACAAAAAATGACTCAATTATAATATTAGATAATATAGGGTTGTAATCTAATCATCCAATAAAATTTATACGTGTTTTGATCTTATTTTAAACCGTATCATTTTTATTTATCCTTATTTAATCTATTTAATTATATTTGTGGTAATAAAATTCTAAATTTTAAATGGTTATAAATAATCACTTATGTGTTGTTAATTTTCTATAATTTGATACTTTATGACATTTTAGACTATATAAATTTAAATTTATAATTTTAAAATATTTTTGTGATTTTTAATCAATTTAAAAATTTGTTTTTTTATAAAATAACAATAGTGTCAATTTGAGCACTATTCATTTATTTGAATTTAAATAAAATCCACACAAAGGATATATTCGATATAAAATATTAAATGGGTTCCTAACATGTCATATACATCTATAAAATTACTGTAGAACATTAAATAGTTCATATATTATTTATTTTACTATTTGTAAACCCATTTATTTGATAACTCTCTTAACAGAATAATTTCTACAACATTTTTGTATAATTATTAAATATATGTATTTGTGGCATAAAAATTAAACATAAAATACTAGGATGAAGATAAATCTTATATATTTCATAAGAATACTTTTATTAGGATTTATATTCTAAAGCACCCAACCTTTAAAATGTTATATTTATTAAATTATGAAGGTGACAACCTTGACATCATTTGAAATAAAATAATATATGTGCCATAATCACTTTTATAAGACACCAAACGGTCATTTTTTCGGTAATTGTATTCTTGGGGTCTATATATACACTAATAATAAGTTTTGGTCAGGTTTGGGAGCCTTTTAATGGGTATTATTATTTCAATAAAAACTATATTACTTATTTTCACTAAATAAATAATTTCTGCATCATTAAGCTATTAAGGTAATTAAATATCTCGTAAAAATTATAAATAAATTACCATGAAAAAGAAAAGAATTTTATCTTTCAAATTAGTATTTATAACCTAATTTATATTCTGTATAAACTTATATTAAAAATACTTTAATTATTAAAGTTGAGTGAGACATATATCACTTTTCTTTAATTGAAATAAATTAAAGGTCTCAATCAGCTCCAAGTGGGTTCCAATGGATTCCATTTCGACACAAATATGCCTTAGGAAAAAATATAAGCATCCAATTATATTAAGACAACTGTTAGGGTAATTTTATAATATTATATTTACCCTTAATTACCCGATTTAGCTTTTACTATGGTAAATAATATTTACCGTAGTTACTATTCATAACGCCCAAAAATAAAAAGTAGCCTATTAACATAATTTGGACCAAATTATTCCAAATATGGAATCAATTTTTCTAAATTCAATACACATAAGTTGCAGAAATTAATTTAAAATTAATCTCATTATTATGAAAATGAGTTTTAAAAGTTAAAACATTGCAAAAGATTGAAATGATTTTACCTATGAATTCAATGTAAAATCAATGATAATTAAATGAATTATATTATATTGTGAAAATAAATTCTATTTATATTTTAAAAACATTCAATATTCTAATTTAACAATATAAATTAATACTATGAAAAAAGTTGTTTTTAATTAAAAGATATCGTGTATTTACTATTCATTAAAATATGAAAGTTATCAGAAAAATATCAAAATTTATCCAATGTAAAATTTTATATCCCTATTCAGAAGAAGAAGTTTATTTTGTAATATTTATGTTATAAACTTTTCAAAAATTATATTTAAAATGGGTGCCTCATCAAAAGGCTGAAAAACTACATTTTTTTAAAAATACTTATTTTACCCAAAAAAATTATTTTGTTCTCATTCCATATTCTATAAAATGTTTAAGATGAATTATAATGTCATAAAATTAAATATGTATTTACTGAGATTCATAACGGCTAGTTTATAATAATATTATAACAATATATCATTTTGTAGTGAACCCCGATATTGAGTACAACTCACAGCTTCGAGGAAGGTTGTGATTGCGTGTAATGCAAGCCAAGTCAGGGTTAAGAGTAGTGCAAGACTCCTTTGTTGTGGCGTATAACAAAATCCAACCATATTTTATTTATATATTGAATATATATATATATACACACTCAATGTTGCGTAGAATAACTACTATCCAACAAACATGAAATTGTTTGTAACACGATCCAAGATTAGGGTTGCGTATACTGCAAGCTAATACGGTGTTGCGTATAGCGCAAGATAATCTTGATGTAGCATAAAATAGAAGATATGAAATAAATTAAAAAGAATATATATTATAAAATCTCAGGTTTTTACATTTTTAATCTAGGGAAATATCATTTTAACTTGATGCTAGAGAAAAGAAAATCGACTATGGTTCAATCACCACAATATAGCCCTGGTGGTACTGCAATAAGAGTAACAGGATCACCCCATCAGCTGAGAGAGATACCTCTAGGCCAAAAAACCATAGAGGATGAGATAGAATGGGGAATGCGGCCTCTAAAACCTATTTTTGTAGATGATGATGCAAGCCCTCTCATGAAGTCAAAGAAATATAAAAATCAAACAATGAAAATGTTGGTTAATCATTTTCTCAGAAGTAGTAACCATTTATGATAACATGAATTTTAACTTTATTCATATTAAGTGTTTAAAAAAAATTTGGAACTAGATGAACCTCTTCCATTTCATATCTTAGAGAAACCACTAACGAGCCTCAATGAACTGGGGAGGGTGCTTCTGAAAAAGAATATATTCCTTCAAACCTAGTTATTCCTTTGACTGAAGATGCATTTAGGCCCGAGGAGTCAACATGTGTTTTTGGCACTGCTCATGTTCTTGCTAATAGGAGAGAGGAGACCTCTGGTAAATCAGAAGTTCTTCATGAGAAACTAAATTTAACAATAATTGACTTCAATGATGCAATACTTTAGGTTCATATAATGCTCTGGAAAATCCTGTGACAACTAATGCTAACCCCAAAAATGTCACTAAGGAAACCGTTTAGGGCCAAAATTTGTTAAATGTGGGTCATGAAATAACCACTATATGTGATACCATAGGATATAATAACATGTTATTTGGGATATCATTGGGTGCTATGATAAATATTTGTATGTCTTTTGAATATGTATTAGAACATGATAATATTCCAAATACATTATGAGATTTTGATGATCCTTGTATAGAAAAAAAAGATATGAGTTTTTATTGTTAGTCCTAACAATATTCTTATGAATAATTTTCTAACGGTGATTTTCTAAAATATACAATTCCATTTAAAGAAACTACTACCATGATAATGCATAAAGGAAGCTTCGATGTCAATGAAAATACAACCATTGTAGAGACGTTGGCTCATGTGAACCTTGCAATAGAAAATCGTCCTGAGATTCACATAGAGAATCATTATTAAGTAAAAGAAATAATTCCCCAATAAAATACATTAAACAATATCAATGAAGCTGAGAATTTTGGGGTGGAGCCTTCACAATTTGTTGACTAATTTTTATTTAAGGGTTTCCAATATTAGGATTTTGATCACTACAGTAATCATTTTGATGATAACTATAATTGTAATTGTAATTCACCTTATAGGATTATCAACATCAATGTATAGGTCTAGAGGTGATGCTTCGGCATCAGCTCAAACAACATTAGGAATTGAAGAAACCACCGTTAGGGAAGGAGAAGAACATGGAACTTCTTTATGTGAATTAATCCCATAATACATTCCGCCTTAAGATAGTGATTCTGAATCAAATTTGGAGCTGCATAAGGCTCATCTTCATTCAAATCACAAGGTATGGAAGACAATATGGAAGTTAATATCTGAAATAATCCTTTAATAACTATCGTCAATAATTCCACAACATGCATATCTATTCATTACATTGGGATTTGGAGGTTTAAAATACCATGAAATCCATACTACAGTTAAAGAGATTATCTAAAAATGGGAGAAAGAGAAAAAACCTTGACAAGATCAGATAAAAGATAGATAGTTTACCAATACTAATGAATTCTAAGCATCATTATCCCTAGATGAGGCCAACCATACTACAAAGTTGACTGAGTATTGAGATAAAATTAATGAAAATATTTTTCAGTAGTTTCTTCTTCAACAAGAGTTAGAAATTCTTAATAGGTAGCTTGATCAACTTCGTTATCCAATAAGAGAAGTCCAGAATGTTGCTGAAAATTCCATTTCATATGCCAAGGTTGCACTCCATCATGCTAAAGATAATGAGATAGGTTATATAATAGATCTTTAATAGGTAGTTGATGGAGTCCAAGAGGCCATTAATGAAAAGAAAAGTTATGTAGAAAACCTATTGTGGTTTATGATAGGGAGACTCCAGTTTGTAGATGTTCCTATATGGGTTTTTAATCAAAAAAGAAAATAATTTTGTCTCTAATCATCTATTTCTTCAACCTTGATTAATTTTAAATGTTGTGTCATAGGTGTAGATGATGATGATGAATTTTTTAACATCAAACCTTTATGTTAGATAATAATAATTACTATAATGGGAATGGAGGTGGCCAAAACAATCTAATTAAGCCAATGGGTCTAATGAACATAGTTTGATTTTTACTAGGGTTATATAGTCACACCCCACAAGCACTGGTTCTTTTAGATTTTTATTGATCAATGTTTCATAAACCATGAAAAATATAGGTTTAGTGAGATGAGACTCGACCTTATTCCAGGATTCCCTCTACAGGTTTTCAATCTAGTGATTACCATGTGTCTATTTATTGGCAGTTTAGAATCATGTGTGTTGGACATAAGGATAGTTTTTAAGTCAAATATACTAGACCATAAATTTTGAAATTAGATCCCAAACAAGGCTCACTAGGCAGGAATTTCACAAATATTCTATAGATACAACCATGGGGAGTCTTGAGTCAATATTTTTTTGGTCAAAAAATATAAAAAATGTATAAACATAGATGATTTAATTTCCAAGAACGATGTTACCATTATTTGAAAAACCATTTTTTGGGGGATATATTATACATGGCCATCTAGGGAATATGCTACTTATCAAAATTGTGGTATCTTTTGACTGAAAATCCTGTTATGTAGGCATCTTATGCAAGGCCACCTAGGGGCACGTACCGCATAGTCAAGAATAAGATCTCTAAATTTTTTTACATTTTACAGTGGATAGATAACGGAAAATAATATTTGAGTGAATCAAGACCATAATGGGTGGTTTTTCCATGGAAAAAATATTTTATTAATAAAAGGTCCATCTTTTCTGATATAGCTCATGAATGGGGATACCACTTCTATACAAATTTTTCTTGTGAGGAATGGTTAAAATTTTTCATAAAGGGGTCTTTCTTATATATTTATATTCAGTTTAAATGTCATGTAGTAATGAAATTATGCTTTTTAGTTTAGGGTTATGTAGTGAGGAAATTAAATGGATTTAATTTAAAGAATTTATCTTTGACCAATGTTTCATGAGTATCCAATTTCTTGATAATTTTTCTGAAAATACATAACCATGTTCAAGTATGTAAATGAAGAATTTTAAACTTTGATTGGGGAAATTATGGAACTATATAATGATATGTGAAAAGGGATAAAGCATTAGAGGAAGTCTATTCTAGAAAAACTTTACAATTATTTGACAAACGTGTTTTGGGGTTTGTATTATGTAGGGCCTAATAGAGTATATGATGCATAGCCAAAAAGTGGAATCGTATGACTAACATGCCTATTATGTAGTAAAATTTTATACAAGGATACTAGGGCACGCAATGCATAGTTAGATGAATGAGATCATAAAATTATGAAATTCTATTGCTTAAAGTTGAATAATTTTAATGGAGATTCTTATTTTCCACAACACAGAGTTAGGTTTATGGAGAACAATAACTGACTATAGAAAAAATATTTCCCATCATGATTTCCAATGAAAATTTGGGATTGGTTCTGTAACGACCAAAACATTCATAAATGGAAATCCCTCATGACCTAATTAAGTGTCTCTTTATGTAAAATGTCATGACCTGTCCCCCAGGGCATGTGTCGTGACTACCCCAAGCCCGCATCCGTAGTCCAGGGGCTAGCGACTAGCAACAAAGGCATAATTCACTAAAACTGGGAAGGCATTGCCTTTATAACATGTAACACATACACAAGAAAACACACAACTGGATGAAACACCATGTAAACCATAAAACAAAAGAGTGATGAATGTAAAAGGGTCCAAAATAGAAGCCCAAATAGAAAGTACAAATACAACTAAAATGCAATACAACTGATGAAAAAGAAATGATGGATACTAGATCATGCTCTGAGGTTCCATCCTAAAGGGTAGGTATTGATCATCTCCTCAGTACTCCACATCCATCCGTCTAATCCGTGTACCAACAAGACATATGGTCCACCTCCGGGTGTCGTCCAGTCCTGGTACTCTTAGCCTTAGTTAGCACTGTCTGTCGTCTGCATCCAATACAATAAGGCGCGGGCATAGCCCCTGCAGGGGTGAGTATAAAGATACTTAGTAGAGACCCTGAGATCCTCAAGGTCTCACAAAATCCAATAAGGATAAACCACAAAGTATGAAAACAACATATAAACCTACTTTGGTATATTCCCATACATATACATAAGTTATTAAATAATCCATCTCAATCATGAGGAAAACACAAAAGTACTGACTCAGCTCAACCAGGATTTTATTTTAGAGGTAGTATCAAGTAACATCCCCAATCGCATTATCAAAAAATCAGCTGCTAGAGAACTCTGGCTCAATAGAGTATAGTGGGCTAGCCGCGACACCAAGCGTGCTTCCCACTATCCTTGTATTGCTGAAGTACTCCTCCTGTCGAGTACCGTTGGTCTGTCGCGTCACACAGAGGCGCTCCCCACCGTGGGTCTACCATGTCACCAAGTGTGCTCCCCCTCATAGCCTTATGAGGTACTCCTCCTGTCGAGTACCGTGGGTCTGCCGCATCCCCAAGTGCGCTACTCCACTGTGGGTCTTCCGTGACACCAAGGCGCTCCCCAGTGGGTTAGTAGAGTCACTCCGAGTCAAATAGTCAGCAGTCGTCAGGTCCCAACTAGCTACTAGGTCACTTCACTATGGTCGCTCGTATCCAGGAGGATCCGCTCCACCAGCTACTGGTCGATACTACAACTTTCATGATGTCCCACAAAAAGTATCTCATAGGTCCACCTCATCATAGTGATCTCAATGCAATAGAAAGCGCATTAATCAGAGGCCCGGTCTGTGAGTTATTAGCCTTTTTGTCCTGGGGGCCCAGTTGGATTCATTCTCTATCAAACCTGACCGTACCTCAAAAATACCCCAAACTCCAGTGGGGAATACTCAATGGGACCTTCAGGTTCCATGATTTACCAGTGCCTCTGACAGTTTTTCAAACGGACGTTCGGCTCAAAAGATATGGCCAAAAGAAGTTAATAGGTCGTTGTGGGCCCGGGTTCGGTCTTACTCGGTCGAACTGATCCGGCCCGACCCAGTTTGGGATGACCTGGTTCGGGTCGACCCGGCCAACCCGTTGGGTCGGGCCCGTCACGTTGCGTGGGCCAACCCGTTGGGTTCATCTTGGCCAGCGGGGCCTCTCCCAACCAGCCGCAAGGGGTCGTGAAGGGTGAGAGGGCGCAGACCAGCCGCAAGGGCATAGAGAAGTCACGGGTTGGTGAGAGGGTGGTTTGGCCCTAAGGACACCGCATCGGTAGCTCGACCTAGAGGGTTCCATGAGTGCCTTTTGGCCCGAGGTGTGGGGCTGGTTCGGCTCGGAGGGCGTCGCGAGTCTGGTTCGGGCGGGAGGGCTCTATGTGGCCGATTCAGCATGGAGGGCACCACGAGGGCACAGCGGCTCGTGAGACTGGCAGGCGGTGTGAGGCGGGGTGGCTCGGTGGTCAGCAGGTGGTGCGGCTAGTTCATTCGGCGGGGCCGGGGTGGTGCGGCCGGTAGGGGGGGTGGTCGGAGGGGGGTGCAGCCAGCGGGAGGTGCGGCCGACAGGATGTGTGGCCAGTTTGTCCATGAGGATGGAGCGCCGCAGGGGTGGCACGGATTGCGGTGGATGTAGGTGGTGGTGTAATTGCCTTTTTTACCTTCAACATCTCATGGCCTTCCTCCATTATAATGAACATCACGAAGAAGTACGGCAGACGGAGTCGGCCAATGTTAGTTTGGCCCGCACCCTCAGTGTTTAGAGTGGTAGAAAGCGGTCTTCGTGACCATAAAAAACAACAAGAATGGAAGATAAAAACAAAAATTCCCATTATCCCTTAATAATTTCTTTTACCAACCCCTCAAAGGAAAAAGAGGGGAGAACATGGGAAGTGTTAATAAAATAAAGAACAAACTCTTACAACTCATCGCAATAATATATTCACAGTCAGTAATGAAAAACATTCGTGGAGGTACATGATAATAAGTTGATAAGCATTCCTTGTTTCTAGAAGGAAAGAATCAAGGGAATAAAAGCATACATAATTAAAACCCCTACCTAGTTCGATGTTTTTTGATGATAGAGCGAGATTTTGGACGTCGATTCATTGTAGACAAACACGTCATGCGTTAGAGGAAGTTCCGAGAAAGAAAGTCAACGCTGGCCATTCTTCGTAGTCTAAGGCATTCCTCCTCGGTGGAGCGTACTTTGATGGGAGCTTTCTCCCATGTTCCTCCTCTCCCCAATTTCATAAAAAGTGAATTCATCCCCAAAATAATAGATTGAAATATTTATTATGTCGTTGGCATAATATTCCAAAATCATCAAATAAATAATTGATGTGTTGGTTCAATTAATTAATAAGGCGGATTTGACAAAATTAATAAGGTGCATTGGCAAGATTAATGGTATGTGTGTTGGCATAATTAAGGTGGAGGAGGTCAAGAGGCTCTGCCTCATTAATTGTGGGAGTTGGTGTTTTCCCCCAATTAAAGGGGGTTTCAAGGGGGTTTAATCCTGGGTGGTCCCCACCACTAAAACCTCTCATGGGAGGATATGGTTCAGGTGGTCCCCACCACCTCATCCTCTCATGAGAGGTTAAGGTCGGGTGGTCCCCTCTTCCAACTTCCTCATGGAGGTTTTGTTCTGGTGGACCCCACCTGAAATATCGACATGGAAGAAAAAAATAAAATAAAATGAAGTTTATTTTATTTTAATATTACCACGAAAAACCCAAAAACTATCTTTCACCCTCATCCATCTGCCGTCGAGATGAATGTATCCTTATGCAAATACTGGCACATCGAGTTCAATGGTGCCCTCATATTTCAATCCTGATCACTGGTTCGAATGTTTTAAAAATCCGCTCGTATGTTTACTGAACGTACCCGAACAAAACTTCAGAAATTGATTCCATGAACCTCGGGCCTCGGAATCAGGTACCGTCAATTTTTTCGGACTCGTAAAATTCCTATATATTTAAAAATAATTACATAGAAATTCTGGGTATTTACATTCTCCCTACATCAGGGATTACATCCTTGTAAGCCACAACTCACTCTAAGGGATCATGTGGGGGTACTGAGCACGCATCTGAGCATCCCGCTCCCATGTTCTCTCCTAGAGGTTCCCGTGCTTCCAGCGAATGTGCACCAATGATAATGACCATCCATGAAGGACCCACTCCTATCAATCCACAATCTCTTTTGGAACCTCTGTAAAAGTCTCCTCATCATTGATGTCCAACTCACTATTTTGGATGATGTTATAAGGGTCATGAAAATATCTCCTCAACTGGGTGGAAGACATCGTGCACCCGGAGCTGCTGAGGTGGAAGAGCTAAGTTGTATTCCACCTTGCCCACTCTTTTGAGGACCTAAAACGGTATTATGAACCTCAAAGATAACTTGCTGCCTTGGCCAAATCTCCACAAACCTCACCGAGGTGCGACCCATAGAAAGATTTCGTTTCCATACTTGAACTCTAGAGGTCTCTGTCTCCTGTCAGCATACGACTTCTGCCACCTCTGTGCAGTCTTCATCCACTCCTGGATGATCTTCACCTTCTATGTGGTAGCCGGTACCATATTTTGTCCCACTAGTGTTGACTCCACTGGGTCAATCCAGCACAAAGGTGATTTGCAAGGTCACCCATACAATGCCTTGAAAGGTTCCATCCCTATGGTGGAGTGATATCTGTTGTTGTATGCAAACTCCACCAAGGGTAAGTGATCCTCCCAGTTGTGGATGAAGCCGAGGACATAGGCACACAACATTTCCTCGAGGGTTTGAATGGTCCAGTCAGTCTTACCATCCTTCTGAGGATAGAAGGCGGTGCTCAAACAATACTGCGTCCCGAAAGCCTCATTCCACCCCTTCCATAGTCGGGAAGAAAATCGTGTGTCATAGTAGGAGATAATCATTGAAGGTACTCCATATAGCCTCACAATCATCTACACATAGAGGAATCCCAAGATCTCTACTGAACCCTGCTATCTAATTGGTAGTATGTTGGCCGACATGGTGAGTTGGTCGATGATCACCAAAATCAAGTCTTGTCCCCTAGATTTATGTGGATGTCCTATCACAATGTCCATGGATATCCCATCTAACATCCACTCTGGAACCTCTAAAGTCTGAACCAATACTGCTGGTACCTTATGCTCTACCTTCACTTGCTGACAAGTGATGCATCGAAATACTAAATTTCCACCTTCTTTCTTCATTCCCGGCCACCAGTGCTGTCGTCATAGATCTTGGTACATCTTCTCCACTCCTGGATGTACCGCTATATGGGATGTGTGGAACTCCCTCAACTCTTTCTCCTGAAGTGACACTGGTACCACGGTACGTCCTCTGAAGAGGATGACGTGCTCCCCAACTTCAAAAAATTAATTAGGTGCATGTCCTATGGATATATGAGCACGTCATGTCTCGCAGTCAGAGTCCTCATGCTGCGCCTCCCTGACTCACTGAAGAAGTGGGGGAGTGACTATAAGAGACTGAAAAAGGATACTCCATCTCTATCCACAAAGGATATCTGTAAAACGGCCAGTTGCTCGGTCACCTCACCTAGCGTGTCTGTACCAGATCTCTTACTGAGTGCATCTACAACAATGTTCCCCTACTCAGGAGTATAGACTATCTTGAAGTAATAGTATTGAAGGATCTCAAGCCAACATCACTGTCTCAGGTTCAGTTCCTTCTGAGAGAAGATATACTTGAGACTCTTGAGAACATAGTACACGATAAAATGCTTGCCCATCAGATAATGTCTCCACATCTTTAAGTAGAATACCACTACTATTAACTCTAGTTCATGGGTAGAATTGCTATAACACCCCGATATTTTATGAAAAATATTCTTTTAATTTCATTAATGTCTTGTGTTGTATGCTACAACAATATTACCTTGCACTATACGCAACACCATATTAGCTTGCAGTATACGCAACACTATTCTTGGATCGCGTTACATGCAATTTTGATAATAGTTATTCTAGGCAACATTGAGTATATATATATATATATATATATTCTATGTATAAATGAAATATGGTTGGATTCTATTATACGAAACAACTAAGGATTCTTTCACAACACGCAACCCTGACTTGGCTTGCATTACACTCAATCGCGACCTTCCTCGATAGCGTGTGTTGTACGCAATACCGGGTTTTACTAAACAATGATATATTATTATAATATTATTATGAACTAGCCATTATGAATAGTAATAACTAAATTTTTAATTTTATAATATTATTATTCATCTTACACATTTTCTAGAACATGGTATAAGAACAAAAGAAATTTTTGGGGTAAAATAAGTATTTTTCAAAAAATCCTGTTTTGCCTCCTTTTGATGGCGCACCCACTTTAAATCTATTTTTGACATGTTTATAAGTTCAATTTGATAAAATATAATTCTTATTTGGAATCAGGAAATAAAAATTTACTTTAGATAATTTTTTCGTATTATTCTAGTAACTTTCAAATTTTGATGAATAGTAAAAACACGCTATATTTTAATGAAAAACAACTTTTTTCATCGTAATAATTTATATGGTTAAATTATAATATTGAATGGTTTGAAAGTATAAATAGAAAATATTTTTAACATTTAATATAATTTATGTCATTAGCATTGATTTTACATTGAATTCGTAGGTTAAATCAATTCAATCTTTTGCAATGTTTTAAACAAAAACCCGTTTTCATTCGACAACGAGATTAATTTTAATTTAATTTCTGGAACTTCTGTGTATTGAATTTGAAAAAATGGATTCCATATTTGGAATCAGTGGGTCCAAATTATGTTAATAGGCTACTTTTTATTTTTGGTAATTATGAATAGTAACTACGGTAAATTTTATTTACCATAGTTAAAGGTAAATAGGGTAATTAAGGGTAAATATAATATTATAAAATTACCCTAAAACATGCCAAAATTCTATTATATGGCTAAAAGTAAACCCATATCAACTAAGGGTGGGATTAGATTCATTTTATAAACTTTTTACCATGAAAATAATTTAATTATTATTAAAACCAAAGAAAGTGAAAACATGTCACTCTCTTAAAACTTATAAGTATAATGATTTTAATTTAGTGGTAAACATCATAAAACATCGAACATGAATAGTCTCCAAAAATCTAATATAATTATATACATCATGATACTTTATTTATAATTTTTAGGGATTAAATAATTGTCATTAATGGTGATACATTAATGATACAGAAATTATTTATTAAGTGGATAATAAGTAATATAGTTTTTATTGAAATAATAATACCCATTAAAAGACCCACAAACCTGACCAAAACTTATTGGTAGTGTATATATATACACCTTAATCATCCAATGACCTAATATATAACCGTGTGGATCTTTATAAAAGTGATTATGACACTTATATTATTTAATTTTAAATGATGCCAAAGTTGTCACCTTCATAGTTTAATAAATATAACAATTAAAATATTGTTATTTTAATATGATAAATTCGAGTAAAAGTATTATTGTGAAAGGTAATAGATTTATATTCATCATAGGATTTAATTTTAAATTTTCATGCAACAAATCAGTATATTAAATAATTATAAAAAAATGTTGTAGTAATTATTTTATTAAGAGATAAATCAAATAAATGGTTTTAAAAATAATAAAATAAATATTATATGAACTATTTAATGTGGTAAAGTAATTTTATAGATACATATGACGTTTATGAATCTATTAAATCTCTTATTTCGAACATATCTTCTGTATATAGTTTATTTAAATTCAAATAAATGAATAGTGTCAAAATTGACACTATTGTTATTTTATAAAAATAACATATTATAAAAATGTTTAAAAATCAAAAAAATATTGAAAAATTATAAATTTAAATTTATATGGCCTATATTGTTATAAAGTAAACAATTATGGAAAATTAAAAACAAATAAGTAATTATTTGTTATAATTTAAAATTTAGAATTTTATTACCACAAATAAACTTAAATAGATTAAATAAGGATAAATCAAAATGATAAGTTTTAAAATAAGATCCAAACATGTCTAAATTTGATTTGTTGATGCGTTTACAACCCTATATCATCTAATCTTCGAATATGAGTCATTTTTGGAGGTTTTTAAGTGGGGTTAGAATTATTATAAATTAATATTTTTAAGAATTCCAATGGTGCCCCTCTCCTCCCTTATAAAAGGGCACCTCCTCCCTCTCCTCCTCACACCAATTTGAGCCTTCAAGCTCGGCCAAACCCTGCCAAATTATCTTCTCCACTTCCCTAGAAACATCCTAGAGGTTCTTGTCTACTTTAAAGACCAATCTAAGTGCCCTAAGAGGAGGTTTCAAAGAGGCGTATGGAAGAAGATGTAATTTCTTCTCTCGATTATTTCAAGATTATTTCTTCTTCAACTTCTTCTTCTTTTGTGGTTTCATTATAATGTAATAACATCAGTATCACTAATATACTTATTTTATATTATAAATATGAAACCACACCATTTCACCTTCTATCCATCCTACGGAAAACAAAATCACCGTGCGTGTGTACGTACGGAATACCGTCTCCACGCCGTGGTGTAATCTGTTTTTCCACCAACACCTTACATGGATGGGTATAATGGTGTAAAGAATAACTATATATAGTTATTATAACATCATACTGATTCTAATATATTGTATCATCAACTCCAATTCAATTCAATAATTATGGAAATGATATCTTTGCTCGTGCGTACGTACGGACTACCCTCTCCACGACGCGATGAGATTCATTCTCCATGTTAACCATTTAAGAATGATTATAAAGTATATATAAGCAATAATAATTAAATATATGACAATATAAAGCTACTGGATTTATGTATATATGTATGTCATCTACTTAATTCCATTCAACTCAATAGGGAAGTGAAAACAGCGTTCATGCGTACGTACGACCTACCGTCTCCATTAATGGTGTATTTCTTTCCATTTATCGATCTATTATATATATGTATATTCTGAATATATATTATATATAAATCATGTTTTATATTCTGTAATTATGTAATCATGAACTAAGTAATCATATGAATAATTACAAGTCAAAACACGGACGACAAATGAAACGATTTTACCCAAAACACTCTTTAACATGGAATTTTCAAAAGAAAGGGTAATGTAAAGTCATATGTGAACCATATATGATATCATAACAATTAATATGATTCTGTAATAAGTCAATTACATTATTTAAATTATTATATAGGAGTTTTGGATACATACGAAGCATATCGGACATAAGGTAGGGGATAATTTTGCAAATCTCATTTTTATTCGAGATTGCTTATTCGTAAGTATTTACTGGGGTTATTTCTATCATCCATGTCCATGTTTTATAAAAGTGTTTTCATGTATGTTTAAAGTCCTTTTTCCCCATTTTTTACTTTTACTAGATGGTATGTATGGAATCTTTCTTTTGTTTACGTTACGAGGTACTTTTTGAGTTTTCCTGCAAAAGTACGAAAAGAATGTTTTTTTAACTTATACGACATGAAAGGATTTTTACGATTTCATAAAGCCTTATTTTCATGAAGATTCCTCCAAAATATTTCATTACTGTTTTCAACAAAATCCTTTTCTTTTAAAATTGCATGAAATTTTTTGAAAAGAAAATGATTTTGGAGAAAAAGGGATATTTTCCTCAAGAATTCATTTCAAGTGTTTTATCAAAACCATTTTTCATCTAAGATGACATTATTTCATATATGTATGGTTCAAGTATAATTTCTCTATTATTTACGTGGTTTCACTTCTCTTATTATGAAATGATATCCATTTCTTTTATATGGATTATGTGATTATGGGATGATGTTTATGAAACCCATTTTATTTATTGGGTTTTTATGAAGGATGTATGTTTATTTTGTGGCACAAGTAAGAATGATTTAATTATGAGATGGGTGGGACCTATATCTCCCTATAATGCATTGGGTAAAGATTTTATATCTCATGATATAGACATGGATGGAATGGTATGTTAATCCGGTTCAGTGTTATAGGACTGAAATGAAGAGTGAACTCGATTTAGAATGGGACATTGTCCACTAAGATGGTCTTGGCTGTAATGCATTGGATACTATGGAAATAATTACATGTGCTTAATGGATTCCAGAATTACATGTTTTATTCCCATGCTATTTTATCATGGTTTATGTTCCATTATGATCTATGCATTATGTACTTCCATGTTTTATGTCTTTGCTCACGATTTTAATGTTTAAACATTATGTTAATGTTTTTTTAGTTCCAATGTATATGGTATGTTTTATTTTATCCATGCTTACCCTTACTGAGCATTTGAGCTCACCCTTTTTATGTTTTATTTTCCCCCAGGATCAAAAAAAACGTTTTAGGTTAGGAAACAAAAAGTGGAAGATCTTTATGGGAGATGTTGAAGATCATTCACCACGATTAGAAGATTAGGTTCCATGTTTCCAAAGACACTAAACTATTACGGTCCTTATGTGTCTGTTTTTTTATGTATTAATTATTCCGAAAAAAGTAATGTAATGTCCATGTACGTCAACTTAGGGTCTATACAGTTGGTATCAGAGAAAGGTTTAGTCAACCTTTGGAAACTAGGATGTGAAAACGTTAGTGAGATACCTAGAGATATTTCGAAGGTATGTCTAGGGATGTACCTAAGGATAAGAATACGTATAGGATATAGTCCTAGAACTACGGTAACGATCTTAGAATTTAACCTAAGATGTTAGATATTGAGGGTGCTCCCCCTTTACTATGTTGTTTCCCCTAGCATGATTTTTGCCTCTCACACTATTCTTTTTGGGATTTAGAAAATGGCTGGAAACAGGAAGATTCATGATAATAGAGGATATGACGGACAATGGATTGATTTTCTTCCTGAGAAACCAAATGAAATGGGATATAGAAGTCCAAACATCGTTATTATGCCTAATCAGCAATCTCATAATATGATCAATAATCTCAACTTTGGTAAGTCTCCCAACTAAGATAATAATAGAAAGATGGAGATTCATGATGATCATAGAGGAAAGAAAGTTCAATTTCCCTCATGTAAATCATGTGTGAAGAGGCATCCGGGAGATTGTTTCAAAGGAACTGGAAGATACTTTGGGTGTGGAAAAGAAGGACACAAAGCCAGTAAGTGCATAGGAAAAGGTTCAGTTAACACCATGGAAGAGGATAATGGTATTTCTACGACATCAACAATGATTAGATGTTTTAAATGTGGAATGTACGGGCATTATGCACACCAATTCCCTAATGGAAAATCTCATGAAGAGAATCAGCATGGTCATATGGGTAGTATTTATGTGGATGATGATGAGGAGACTACAAATGATATATGAGCTGAAAGAAGTGTTGAAGCTAAGTCGGTTGTTTTAGAAGGTAGTGAAATGATTGTATGTTTATCGAGAGTTATGTTGTATAGTTAATGGTACTATGGAATAAAGAATCATCTAAGGATTGTTACAATATTTTTTTTCCAAGAAGTATTTGAAAGTATATGTTGAATGGTGCCAGTAACCATGAAATGTTATTCAGATATTTTTGTAAAGTAGATGATATGCGCATAATGAAGGAATAAGAAGATAATGAGATCATGATTTATATAAGGACTAAGTGATATCATGGTTTGATTATATAGAATTTTGAGGATTTTGGTATGTGGAAAGTCTTAACTTTTAACTGCATTCATGTTTTCACTAAGGTTTAATGGGTATTCATTTTTCAAGAGAATACATGATTAAGGCATTCGAATGTTTGTAATGTAACTAACAAGACATATCTTATTATATATGGGGATCAACGATGGTATTAACATGCTTCTTATATGAAATCTCTGGTAATCGTTTTCACTATAATATGACAATGGACTGCAATATTATGGATAAGCCTAAAGATTGGAATGGATTATGTTGGAAATAAGTTAGTATTGTTTAAGGATAGAACCTTTTTTCAATATTATTGATGGGATGATATAGTAATGTAGTTTTAGAAAAAGGACAACCTGTAGGATGGGAGACTGCCCATCGCGTCGGACAAGGCTGTGGGAATCGAACCCACAACCGAAGTGTGACTGGCCTTTATCGCCCACCACTGGCCTACAGGAAGTCCCTGGTTAGTAGAAACTAGTTTTATTTTATTAAGCGGTATGATATATGAATTATAAGTTCATTTTTGGAACCATATACGATTAATCTAACCATAAGATGGACTTATAACTTTTGCTAAGATTTTTTTTGAAAGAGATGGAATGACCCATCATTCTATCAAATGATCTGCTAACACATCATGAATAACAAATTCAACTTCATTTCTATAAGGGATGAAGTGGAAATTGTTCAATTCACGAACAATAGTGAGATTGTACCAAAATCATGCAAGTATTTCTTTTAATTCATCAGCTTTAGGGAAATGTTCTTGAAAACCAAAAATGTTGTCCTAGTTCCCTTATATCTGATGAATCAAATGGTACCTTAGATCATCACAAATCAATATATTTGTGATTGTTGGCTTTTTCATAGCCATGTTCTCTACCACTCTCCATCAGAACTTGATGGTAAGATTTTTCTTCCATATCCATATTTTCACCTATGTTCTCCTACGTGGAAACCCAGTGATGAGTTAATTTGGGTAACCGTTAAATTTCATACTTTAGTTTTTAAAGCCATGTTTTGGTATTCCTTTTTATGATGTGGGTTTCTATTAAACAAACCTTCGAGTAGTAAACCATTTATAACCCTGACGAATTTCGAGGGAGAAATTCATTTTAAGGGGGGGTAGAATGTAACACCCCGAGATTTTATGAAAAATATTCTTTTAATTTCATTAATATATTTTGTTGTATGCTATACCAAGATTACCTTGCACTATACGCAACACCGTATTAGCTTGCAGTATACACAACACTATTCTTGGATCGTGTTACACACAATTTTGATAATAGTTATTCTATGAAACATTGAGTGTATATATATATATATATATTCAATGTATAAATGAAATATGGTTGGATTCTGTTATATGAAACAAAGAAGGATTCTTTCACAACACGCAACCCTGAATTGTCTTGCATTACACGCAATCGCGACCTTCCTCGATAGCGTGTGTTGTACGCAATACCGAGTTTTACTAAACAACGATATATTATTATAATATTATTATGAACTAGACGTTATGAATAGTATTAACTAAATTTTTAATTTTATAACATTATTATTCATCTTACATATTTTCTAGAACATGGTATAAGAAGAAAATAAATTTTTCGGGTAAAATAAGTATTTTTCAAAAAATGTAGTTTTGCCGCCTTTTGATGGCGCACCCACTTTGAATCTAGTTTTTACATTTTTTTAAGTTCAATTTGACAAAATAAAATTCTTCTTTGGAATAAAGAAATAAAAATTTACTTTGGATAAATTTTTCGTATTATTCTGGTAACTTTCATATTTTGATGAATAGTAAAAACACGCTATATTTTAATGAAAAACAACTTTTTTCATTGTAATAATTTATATGGATAAATTATAATATTTAATGGTTTTAAAGTATAAATAGAATATATTTTTACCATTTAATATAATTTATGTCATTAGCATTGATTTTACATTGAATTCATAGGTTAAATCAATTCAATGTTTTGCAATGTTTAAAACAAAAACACGTTTTCATTCAACAACGGGATTAATTTTAATTTAATTTCTGCAACTTCTGTATATTGAATTTGAAAAAATGGATTCCATATTTGGAATCAGTGGGTCCAAATTATGTTAATATCTACTTTTTATTTTTGGGAATTATGAATAGTTACTACGGTAAATTTTATTTACCATAGTTAAAGGTAAATCGGGTAATTAAGAGTAAATATAATAATATAAAATTACCATAACACATGCCAAAATTCTATTGGATGGATAAAAATAAACTCATATCAACTAAGGGTCGGATTAGATTCATTTTATGGACTTTTGAAAATGAAAATAATTTAATTATTATTAATACCAAAGAAAGTGACAACATGTCACTCTCTTAAAACTTATAAGTATAATAATTTTAATTTAGTGGTAAACATCATAAAACTTCGAACATTAATAGTCTCCAAAAATCTAATATAATTATATACATCATGATACTTTATTTATAATTTTTAGGGATTAAATAATTGTCATTAATGGTGATACATTAATGATACAGAAATTATTTATTAAGTGGAAAATAAGTAATATAGTTTTTATTGAAATAATAATACCCATTAAAAGACCCACACACCTGACCAATAATTATTGGTAGTGTATATATATACACCTTAATCATCCAATGACCTAATATATAACCGTTTGTATCATTATAAAAGTGATTATGACACTTATATTATTTAATTTTAAATGATGCCAAAGTTGTCACCTTCAGAATTTAATAAATATAAAATTTAAATATTGTGATTTTAAGATGATAAATTCTAGTAAAAGTATTATTGTGAAATTTAATAGATTTATCTTCATCATAGGATTTTATTTTAAATTTTTATGCAGCAAATCAGTATATTAAATAATTATACAAAAGTGTTGTAGTAATTATTTTATTAAGAGATAAACCAAATAAATGGTTTTAAAAATAATAAAATAAATATTATATGAACTATTTAATGTGATACACTAATTTTATAGATACATATGACCTTTTATGAATATATTAAAGCTTTTAGTTCGAACATATCTTCTGTATATATTTTATTTAAATTCAAATAAATGAATAGTGTCAAAATTGACACTATTGTTATTTTATAAAAATAACATATTATAAAATTGTTTAAAAATCAAAAAAATATTTAAAAATTATAAATTTAAATTTATATGGTCTATAATTTTATAAAGTAAACAATTATGGAAAATTCACAACAAATAAGTAATTATTTGTTATAATTTAAAATTTAGAATTTTATTACCACAAATAAACTTAAATAGATTAAATAAGGATAAATCAAAATGATAAGGTTTAAAATAAGATCCAAACATGTCTAAATTCGATTTTTTGATGCTATTACAACCCTATATCATCTGATCTTCGAATATGAGTCATTTTTGGAGGTTTTTAAGTGGGGCTAGATTTATTATAAAGTAATATTTTTAAGAATTCCAAAGGTGCCCCTCTCCTCCCTTATAAAAGGGCACCTCCTCCCTCTCCTCCTCACACCAATTTGAGCCTTCATGCTCATCCAAACCCTGCCAAATTATCTTCTCCACTTCCCTATAAACATCCTAGAGGTTATGGTCTACTTTAAAGACCAATCTTAGTGCCCTAAGAGGAGGTTTTAAAGAGGCGTATCGAAGAAGAGGTAATTTCTTCTCTCGATTCATTCAAGATTCTTTCTTCTTCAACTTCTTATTCTTTAGTTGTTTCATTATAATGTAATAACATCAGTATAACTAATATACTTATTTGTTATTATAAATATGAAACAACCCCATTTCACCTTCTATCCATCCTACGGAAAACAAAATCACCGCACGTGCGTACGTACGGAATACCGTCTCCACGCCGTGGTGTAATCTGTTTTTCCACCAACACCTTACATGGATGGGTATAATGGTTTAAATAATAACTATACATAGTTATTATAAAATCATACTAATTATGATATATTGTATCATCCACTCCAATTCAATTTAATAATTATAGAAATGATATCATCGCTCGTGCGTACGTACGGACTACCGTCTCCACGACGCGATGAGATTCATTCTCCATGTTAACCATTTAAGAATGATTATAAAGTATATATAAGCAATAAAAATGAAATATATGACATTATAAAGCAACTGGATTTATGTATATATGTATGTCATCTACTTAATTCCATTCAACTCAATAAGGAAACAAAAACAGCGTTCATGCGTACGTACGGCCTACCGTCTCCATGAACGGTGTATTTATTTTAATTTACCGATCTATTATATATATGTATATTCTGAATATAAATTATATATAAATCATGTTTTATATTCTAGAACTATTTAATCGTTATCTATGTAATCATATGAATAATTACAAGTCAAAACACGAACGACAAATGAAACGATTTTACCCAAACACTCTTTAACATGGAATTTACAAAAGAACGGGTAATGTAAAGTCTTAAGTGAACCATATATGATATAATAATAATGAATATGATTCTTTAATAAGTAAATGACATTATTTAAATCATTATACAGGAGGTTCAGATACATACGAAGCATATCAGACATAAGGTAAGGGATAATTTGGAAAATCTCATTTTTATTCGAGATTGCTTATGCGTAAGTATTTACTGGGGTTATTTCTATCATCCATGTCCATGTTTTATAAAAGTGCTATCATGTATTTTTAATGTCCTTTTTACACATTTTTGACTTCTACTACATTTTATGTAAGGAATCTTTCTTTTGTTTACGTTACAAGGTACTTTTTGACTTTTACGGCAAAGTACGAAAAGAATATTTTTTTAACTTATATGACATGAAAGGATTTTTACGATTTCATAAAGCCTTATTTTCATGAGTCTTCCTCCAAAATATTTCATTTCAAGTGTTTTATCAAAACCATTTTTCATCTAAGATGACATTATTTAATATGTGTATGTTTCAAGTATAATGTCTCTATGATTTACATGGTTTCACTTCTCTTATTATGAAATGATATCCATTTCTTTTATATGGATTATGTGATGATGGGATGGTGTTTATGAAACCCATTTTTTTATTGGGTTTTTATGAAGGATGTTTTTTTATTTTGTGGAACAAGTAATAATGATTTCATTATGAGAAGGGTGGGACCTATATCTCCCTCCAATGCATTGGTTAAAGATTTTATATCTCATGAGATAGACATGGCTGGAATGATAAGTTAATCCGGTTTAGTGTTACAGGACTGAAACGAGGAGTGAACTCGATTCAGAATGGGGCTTTTTCCACTAAGATGGTCTTGGCAACAATGCCTTGGATACTATGGAAATCATTACATGTGCTTAATGGATGCCACAATTACATGTTTTATTCCCATGCTATTTTATCATGGTTTATGTTCCATTATGATCTATGCCTTATGTACTTCCATGTTTTATGTCATTGCTCATGATTTTAATGTTTAAACATTATGTTCATATTTTTTTAGTTCCAATGTATATGGTATGTTTTATTTTATCCATTCTTACCCTTACTGAGCATTTGAGCTCACCCTTTTTATTATTTATTTTCCCCTAGGATCAAAAGAAAGGTTTTAGGTCTGGAAACAAAAAGTGGAAGATCTTTATGGGAGATGTTGAAGATCTTTCACCACGATTAGAAGATTAAGTTCCAAGTTTCCAAAGAAACTAAACTATTATGGTCCTTATGTGTCTATTTTTGTTATGTATTAAGTATTCCACAAAAGTAATGTAATATCCATGTACGTCAAGCTTAGGGTCTCTACAGTCGCTTTACTCATGTTGTCTCAACTATCGAGAGCCATATGCGATGACTGCTCGCTCCTACATCAGGACACACCCGTGTCTGGTCCCGGATGCATCACAGTAAACTACATACCCTACACCCTCTTCTGGAAGCCTCAGGATAGGGGCACTAGTCAGCCTCTGTCTCAACTCCTAAAATCTCTATTGGCATCTCTTGGACCATACAAAGGGTTACCCATTATTTGTTATGGATGATAGTCGTGCTGAAACTATGGAAAAGCCTAGAACAAATCTCAGGTAGTTTCCATCCAAACCTAGGATACTCCGTACCTCCATCACACTCCTGGGTGGCTCCCAAGAAAGTACCGCCTCAATATTTTCTAGATCAACAAAAACTCTTTCTTCCAAGATGACATGACCCATAAAGTGAACCTCTATGATAAAAAACTGGCACTTCAAGAGCTTACCATAAAGTTGGTGCTCTCGAAGTGTGTCCAGTACTACCCACAAGTGATATGCATTTTCCTCCTTAGTGGTCAAATAGATCAGAATGTCGTCAATAAATACTATGACAAAGTGGTAAGGTATGGATGAATGATCATATTCTTGAGTCCCATGAACACTGCTGGAGTAATGCTTATGCCGAATGGCATAACCATGAAATTTTAATGGTCGTACCGACACCTGAAGGCCATATTATGCACAAAATCATCTCGCACTCTGAGCCAGTGATAGCCTAATCTGAGGTCTATCTTTGAGAACCATCGTGCTCCCTTAGCTAATCAATGAGGTCTTCAATCATCGGAGGGGGGTATTTTTTCTTCACAGTCACCTGGTTCAGGTGACGGTAGTTGATAAAAATCCTCAAGCTCCCATCCGCCTTCTTGGTGAACAGAATCGGGGCTGCCCAAGGCAAAACACTGGGCCGAATGAATCCCTTCCCCAGCAAGTCATGTAGCTATACCCATAGCTCGCGAAGCTCCGTGGGAGCCATCTGATATGCTGGTGTAGATATTGGTTCTGTCCCAGGGTACATGTCAATGTAAAGTCCACCTCTCTACAAGGAGGTAGACCTAGGACATCATCAGGGAAAACATCCACGTACTGGTCCACAACTACAGGATTTCTCAGAATCTCCACAACAATATCTATGAGGGTAAGGCTAGCCAACTGATGACTAATCGGCTGCACCCTCTTCTGGGTAAGTCCATCATGTGCTGCAAAGGCTCCCTTCTCACTGGTGAAGGTACACCTGGTCCCATCCATGCGGACACACCACACATTCAGCCTCATACATTCAATCTGAGCATGGACTGTAGATAACTAGTCCATACCCACGATGACGTCATAAGGAATTGACGTCGCTACCAGAAGATCCCAGCCGAAGCTCTCGCCTCCTAGAGTATTCTCACACTATGGGAACCAATGCATAATCATCAAATATGCTCCCATAGGAGTCTCTACTGATAAGGATCGAGCCAATGGCTCTGTCGGAATCTCTGTGCTCCAAACGAGGGGAGTGGAAGTGAAATAATTACTAGCACCTATGCCTATAAGTATTATAGCTAAGGTGGAGTAGACATAGATCATACCTTGTATCATCTCCAGATCATCGGGATCGTAGGCCTCAGCTGCCTGGAGTTGAGCTCTCCCCATTCCACCAGCTCCCTGCGGTTAGGGTGGACCTCCTGGTGGTGGTGGCGGTAACACCTTGAAAAGTTCCCCACCTCTAGTTTCATGACTATCTCCTCTTCCACATTCGTCTGTACCCTACAGACCACCTCATTCAAATATATGTCTCTGCCTGGGTAGTCCTTCGTCCATTTTCTGATCATCCAAACGGTGGGTCAGATAGTCCTGAGCCATGTGACCATGCCCACCGCATGAGTAACAATTCCCGTTCCTGGAATGTCTATATATGCTTCGAGTGCCCCCACACAACCAATCCTGAGTCATTCAGTTTCCCACCTATAGGTATGGTCCTCCTAGACCTCTGCAACATCTATCTGCTGCCAGGTGTATTAAACTCTACTATGTGTCGAATGGTGGTGAGCCTCACTACTGGAAACGACTCAGCAATGAATCACTCTACTAGGATGTCTCTCTTTAGCACCCGTTCATGTGTCGGGATGCTGGGTGAGATCACCAAAGCCCTGATCTCTTGCCTGAGTCCCTGGTAAATGGTCCAAGACCTAAATAATGGTCCCACACCATATCAGTGGAGTAGTGTGAGAGGTCTATGAACCACGCTACGTACTAAGCTACAGTCATGCTGCCCTACTGCAGATGATGTAGCTCCTATATGCGCACTCTGTGGAGAGTCACTGGGACAAACTCTACCAGAAACAGTCTCTCAAAGCCTGCCCAGAGAAGCGTCATCTTTTTTGGAACCTGGAGTATCAAGCTCCAGCATCTTCCCGCTACTACTTCTAGAAGGATGGCAGCAACAATCACCATGAGGTCTTCCGGTGTCCCTACCAGACAGAAAAAACTAACCACAGTCTCCATCCAATCCTCAGTCGCCTATGGGTCCGTCTCTACCCGAAACATGGGTGGCCTCTGGCACTGTAACTCATGCAATGTGCTCAAGCAGCGTGCATCGTCTTCTATTGGTGCTGGTGGAATCAGTGGCCCAACAGGGAGTGGTACCGCTGGTGCCTCTGTTGGAAAAGGGCCTGGTACCGAGGCATCGACGCTCGGTGGGTTATCTATGCATTCAACTCTCAGAACTCTAGCTGGTTGTCTTCATGGATGCATCCTGAAATGAAACAGGTGTGCTATGGTTAAAAGTTATTAATGGTGAGATGACCTGGTTGATCTGACTCAAAGAAAACGTTTGGAAACACACATGCAATCAGTGTTTTTGTGCACTATGTCCGAAATCAGAAGTCAGGGTCCTGGTGTATGGATACGTTGGTCGTTGCATCAACACTGGACTCCCTGAAATGAGAACCGCACTCATTATGTGTAACAAATTTTATTCATAGAAAGAAAGATCGAAGTCCTATGTTCTATGGTAGAACCTCCCTCTGATACCAATTTGTCACGACCCTTCCCCCGGGGCATTTGTCATAACTACCCTAATTCTGCCTTCCATAGGCCAGGGGATAGAGACTAGCACCAAAGGAGTACTTCCCTAAAACTAGGAAGGTATTGCCTTTATAACCTATAACACACAAACAAGATAACGCACAGCTGGAGAAACAGCAAGTAAACTGTATAACAAAAGCATACTGAAAGTAAAAGGGTCCAGAATACAAGCCCAACTAGAAAGTAAAAGTACTAATGAAATGAAATAAAACTAAAGAAAAAAAGAACAGACACCTACTAGATCATCCTATGATGTTTCTACCTGAAGGGTAGGTACATATCGTCTCCTCAGCACTCTACGTCTGTCTATCTCCTCTGTGTACCAACAAGTCGTATGGTCCTCCTCCAGGTATCGTCCAGTCCTGCAACTCTCAGCCTCAGTCAGCGCTATCCGTCGTCTACATCCAACACATCAATGTGCGGGAACAACCTGTGTAGGGGTGAGTATAATGATACTCAGTAGGGACTCGGACACCCTCAAGGTATCACAAAATCCAACAAGGATAAACCACAAAGTATGAAAACAATTGATAACCCTACTTAGGTATATGCCTATACATATACCTAAGTTATTAAGTAATCTATCTCAATCATGAGGAAAACAAAAAATTACTGACTCAGCTCAACCAAGATTTTATTTTAGGGGTTGTATCAAGTAACATCCCCAGTCACATTATCAAAACCTCGGCTGTTGGATAAATCCTGCTCAATCGAGTACAATGGGCCTGCCATGACACCCAGCGGGCTTCCCACTAGCATTGGACTGGTGAGGTACTCCTCTTATTGAGTATCATGGGTCTGCCACGTCACACAGAGCTTTTCCCCACCATGTGTATGCTGCGTCACCAAGCGTGCTCCCCCTTGTCACCTGCTGAGGTACTCCTGCTGTCAAATACCATTGGTTTTCCAAGTCACCAAGCGCAGTCATCCACAGTGGGTATTCCATGACACCAAGGAGCTCCTCGGTGGGGTAGATGAAACACTCCGAGTCAAGCGGTTAGTAATTTTTAGGTCTCAGCCAGCTATAGGGTCTATGCACTACACTCGCTTGTCTCCGGGAGGATCCGCTCCACGAGCTACTGGTTGATAATCCAACTAACATAAAGCCTCATGAAGAAGTATCTCAAATTTCCAACAAGTCATATGGGTCTCAATGCAATAGATAAAATGTCTATCAGACGCTCGTTCTTTGAGTTATTAGCCTTATAGTCCCGAGGGTATGGTTGGATTCGTGCATGATCTAACCTGACCGTATCTCAACTGTACCCCAAACCCCGGTGGGGTGTAATAAAAGAGACCATCATGATACAATATTTACTTGCATTGCTGATGGTTCGTCAAATGGACGTTCAGTGCCCAAGATATGGCCAAAATAAGGTTAAGGGTCATAGTGGGCCCGGGTCTGGTCTGATTCGGTCGGGCCGACCAGGCCCGACCCTTTTCAGGTTGGCCCGACCTGACCCATTATTTATGGCACAACTTGTTTAGTGGGCCAGTACATTCAGTTCTTCTTGGCCCATTGGGCCTAGCCCAATAGGCTTTGAGGCTCCGTAGAGGGCCGAAAGAGTACGGACCAGCCGCGAGGGCGCAGACCGACCACAGGTCGGTTTGAGGGCGGTTACGCCCAGAGGGTGCCGCAAGGACGGCTCAGCTCGGAGGGAGTCGTGGGGGTGGCTAGGCCTGGGGCACGGGGTAGGTTTGACTTAGAAGGCAACGTGAGGCTGGTTCCGCCGAGAAGGTGTCGCATGGCCGGTTCGGCCAGGAGTGCGCCGCACGGCCGGTTCGGTTGTGAGGGCGCCATGAGGACCCGATGGCTGGACAGATCGAATGGTGGTTTGAGTCGGGGAGGCTCGGTGGTCGGTGGTTGGCACGGCCAATTCGGCCAGTGGGGCATAGCCGACGGGTGGCGTGGCCGGAGGTCGGCACAATAGGGGTGGCGATGCCAGCGGGAGGCGCGACCGGAAGGAGGTGCGGCCGATTCGGACATGAGGCCGGAGCACCGTGGGGGCGGCACTGGTCACGGTGGTCACAGGTGGAAGCATTGTTTCCTTCGTTACCTTTTTCATCGCGTCATGTTCCCTCATTCTAAATAACATCCTAGAGATGTACAAAGGAGGGAGTCATGCCATGTTTGTTTGTCCCACACCCTCCGCGTTTATAGTGGTAGCAAACAGTCTTCATGACCATAAACAAAGAACGAGCATGGAATATAAAAACATGAATTCCCATAATCCCTTGATAATTTCTATTCCCAACCCCACAAAGGAAAAATAGGGGAGAAAATGGGAAGTGTTAATCAAATAATGAATAAACTCCTACAACTTCCCGCAAATTTTTTTTACCAACCCGCAAAGATAAACATCCGCGGATCAACTTGATAATAATTTGATCCATATTTTTGTTTTCAGACTGAAATAATCAGTGGAATAAATTCATACATAATTAAAAACGCTACTATGTTCAATTTTGGTTGATGTTGGAATGAGATGGAAGATTTCGAATCATTGTAGATGAAAATGTCTTATGTCGGAGGAAGTTCCGAGAAAGAATGTCAATGTCGAGGACATTCTTCATAGTCGAAGGCGTTCCTTGTTGGTGGAGCATTCTTCATTGGGAGCATTCTCCCAAGTTCCTCCTCTCCCCAATTCTACCCAAGTGAATTCATAACCAAAATAATAGATTGGTATATCTATTAAGTCTTTGGCATTTTATTAAAAAATGTTTAAATAATTAATTGATGTGTTGGATCAATTAATTAATGAGTAGTATTTGACACAATTAATAACGTGTATTGGCATGATGAATGGTATGTGTGTTGGCACAATTAAGGTGGAGGAGGTCAAGAGGCTCTCCCTCATTAATTGTGGGAGTTGAGGGTTCCTCCCATTTTAAGGGGGGTTTCAAGGGGGTTTCATCCTGGTTGGTCCCCTCTACAATATCCTCTCATGGGAGGTTACATTTCGGGTGGTCCCCACCACCTTAACCTCTCATGGGAGGTTATGGTTTGGTGGTCCCCACTTCCAACTTCCACTTGGAGGTTTAATTTCAGTGGACCCCAACTGAAATATTCACATGGAAGCTCAAAATAAAATAAAATGTAGTTTATTTTATTTTAATATTTCCACGAAAAAACCATAAACTTACATTCTCCCTCATCCATCTGCTATCGAGGTGAAAGTCTCCTCAAGTGAATACCGACACTACAAGTTCAACAGTTCCCTCAGATTTCAAATCTGAGAACAGGTTCTAAAATTATAATTACACGCTTGTACGTTTACTGAATGTACCTAAAAAAACATCAAAAATTGGTTCTAGGCACATTGGGCCTCTGAATCACATGCCGTCAATTTTTGTGGACTCGTAAAATTTCCATATATTTAAAAAAAATTACAAGGAAATTCCAGTACATTACATAAAATGTTTATATAACAGGTCAACTACTTTGGTTTTATGTTTTTTCATTTTGAATTACTATTATGAATTGTGATCGTTTCTAATATAGTTGTTGAACATTGATCACATGATTAGTATAAAATATAAGGCATTAACAAATCCAATTTACTTAGACAAAGAAAGCAATGACCTCATCTAGTAGACGTTCCCCATTCAATGCCCATTTGTCAGATCTCGGAAAGGAGGTTGTATATTTGGGCTTCGCTCTTTTCTAACCCCCTGCGAGGCTTGAATATAATAAGCTTGAGCAGGACCGCCTACGATAGAAGTTGAAGTTGATAGAGATTACCACCTGAGCAATGTTATCTGAGCCATCCCAAGAGTCTGTCACCATCGCACATCATACTCTTCAGTCTTATGCGGGTGTTATAAGGAGTTATGTAACAAGACCCTAGTACTATGGTTATGTACATTATTTTTTGTTTTAATAATTAATATTCTTTCATTTTATTATTGCTACCTTGTAAATAGTTTTTAATGAAAAATAGTATCTTTTTAGTTAATGTTCAACTAAGAAATCTATTTTTATGAATTAATGGATTTTTGAAATAAAAAATATTTTAATAAAATATTATTATTGTTATAAAATTAGTTTTTATTAATTATAAATTATCGTATAATTTTACGAATGCAATGGTGATTTTTATTAAGGTTTGAAAGCCATTTTTGTCAAAACCCTTGAATTTTTGATAAATGTCTGTTTTTATTTTAAAAGTGAAAATTAAAATAAATAGAAAATTATTTAGATAAAATTAATATCATTTCGGGAATCAGGACGTCGAAATTATCTATTGGTGAATTTTTAATAATTTTCAGAGAGTCATATTGTTGGGTAAAAATTAAATACCGTTTCAATATATAATGTGTTTTATGACATCATAATGACCCAATAGTGATATAATTAAATACTATAAACTTTATGTTCATCAAATATATGTTTTATCATTAAATAATGTTATTTTTTGTTTGTTTTATTTATTTTACAATTCTTTAGTGGACCCTTCAATACTTATTAAACATATTGTATTTTTAAATTGTTTTCCTTGGGAGTGTGACTCAACTCCACATACGCAACCCCATTATTTTAAGATGTTCGGAATTTGGATTTATAAAAAAAAATTTCCACTTCCCCCTACCAAAAACCATGGTAAAAAACCATGGCCTTGTTTGTGGTTTGGATTAGTTTAATGTGAGGTGTCCCATGCCTAAATAATACAAAATTCGCTCACCTTTCCTATATAAACCCACCCATGATCCCACCTCCTCCTCACTCAAATCTTTTGGAGTTCGTCCAACCTTGGACATCCACTCTCTAGAATCCTCCAAAGGTTCCCCAAGCTCCTAATAAGGCACTCTCAAGCCTTTGGAAGCACACTTCCATGTAAAGGTTTTTTCTTCCTTTCTCATTTTTCCCAATATTGTTTAAATTGTTATGAAATTTTAATTTCAATTATTAGTGTTGGTGTGTGGATTTTAATCTCCCCCATATCTCCCTCTTTATGTTTTAATGATGGGAGACCCATTTCTCTATCATTAAATGTCTCTCATGTACACCCGTTACTATGCTAAAATTTCGAAAGGAATTTCTCTCTCTTCATTTACATTCAAGCATGTATTTGGTATCACGACTGTAAATTCCATTACATTTGTTGGGAAATGTATCTATATGAACTATTTACTATCCATATCTTGTAAATATGATGAGACACCCCTTTCTCTCTCGTCAAACAATTTCATGAGTTCTTATGTCATGTCGTTATGTTACCGAAATTACACCGCCTTTTTCAAGCCAAAGTCATTGTATAGTGAATACCATACCCATTTCATTATCAAGGTTATTCTCATTTATGCACATTTAAATTATATTTAAAGAGTTTCAGGTATGTATTCCACATTCTTTTATCATGTAATAATATATTATGTTGAATGATTTAATGTTTTCTGATCCATGTGACACACTTATGCATGAAATGAAATGTTTACGATGGGTGCGCCCTGATAGTGCTCCAATGCATTGGGTAAAGTATAGTATCATGATACATCATGTGAAATGTGTGTTAACTAATTATAATTCAAGTATAATGAGGGTTTACTTGTGCTTCATGTGCATTTAGGGTTTACTCATGCTCCATGTGCAATGAGCCTTGGCTCATGCTAATTCCATGTTAAGTGTTTTTTTCAACATTTCCATGTTATAATTACCATGATTTATCATGCCTTTATGTTTATGCTTCTACAGTGCTCTATTGATATGAATATTTTCTAACATTTATTGTATTCCTCATGTTATTCCATGATTACTAACTTACTAGTCTTTATAGCTCACCCTTTTCTTATGCATGTCCTCGGGTTATCCCATGCAATGCTAAGTACGAGAGAATGTAGTGGTCATGTAAAAGAAGTTTTCAATAATGATGTTGCATTTCATGTTTTTAGTTGTTATTTAATGATCATAATCCCCAAAGACATTATACCTCCTGATCTTCTATGTGGTATCAAGTGATGTTTATGTAATAAATTATGTTTAATTGTGTAATAAAAATTAGGGTTGTCATAGTTGGTATCATAGGATAAGTTTAGTTATTTTTGGGATTATGATTATAAAACCCTAGTAAAGCCTTAGAGACAAGAATAATTATTATAAAAACATCCCTATTTTTTTGAGTATTGATTTAGTGGTTTATCAAGAAAATGCATCCATGTCTGGATACGAGCATGTAGAGGTGGATCTGGCATAGAAGTATCCTATGGATAAAACCTGAAAACACCACTTTGAGATAGACTCGAACGTGTACTGGTGCATGACAATGGGCCTTGCTGCACTCTTGGTTATGAAAATCCCGGGGGATATTCTTTGGTAAATTCACAAGATTAGTATGAACCATTATTAAGGTCTTAAAAAATTCCATAAGAATATATCATAAAAAGTTGGTCATGGATGACATAGACTTAAGCCAATAGAGTCATTTGTTATGCAAATAAAAGTTATTTATAACTCATCATTTTTTGTATTACCCTTGTGTTACCCCTAAATTTTCTTTTATTCCAGATAATGGATTGTAATAGGAGGACTCACGCTAAAAATGATGAGAAGATCAATGTGATGACTGTACTATTGGGATGCCCAATCCAATGGGAGAAGGAATCGCGAACATTGTCATGCTTCTCTCACAGCAAAATCAAGCTCTGAATAGAATCATGGGTCAAGAGGAACATTAAAACCCACCTTAGAATGAACAAGTTGCTATAAAGAGATTCATGAAACAAAGTCATCCTACTATTATTAGATCATTTGATCCCTATATCGCTGAATAATGGATCAACTCCATTGAAACTATCTTCTCCATCCTTCAATGTTCTGAACAATAGAAGGTTCCCCTAGCTGCTTATCATATGGAAGATGAAGGTAATAAATGGTGTACATTGATCAAAAATACGAGGCCTGTGGAAGAGATCAGGGCATTGGAATGAAAGGATTTTGGGAAGATGTTTTTCGATAAATATTTTCCGTGCACCCTCCGGCTTAAGATGGAAAGGGACTTCCATGGCCTCAAGAAAAAAGATGATGAATCTACCGATGTTTATGAGGTAAACATCACAAGGATTGCACGAAACACCTCCAGCATTGCTGTTACCCTCAAATTCATGGTTGATCGCTTCTTTGGAGGGCTGAAACTTAGCCCGTGGAAAGCGCTAGCGATCCGTCACTTTGACAGCTATGGGGAAATTGTCTGATGTGCCCTTAAGATCGAAATGGAGATCATAGAATCTCAGTGGTATCATGGGGATATGAAATGTAAGGTGGACTTCAATTTTGGTGGTCCGATGGATAAATCCAACCGTGCTAAGAAGATCATGCACCCCACTTGCCAAAGGTGCGGAAGGAAGCACCCCGAAAATTTCCTGAAGAGGAGGAGGAAATGCTTTAGGTGTGAAAGAGAAGGAAACCTAGCTATTAAATATCAGCAATAAAGACTAGCGACTTTGATAGAGGAGAGTAATGATCTATTCTATCCACAACATGTTGTTCATTATTACAACTACAAAGAACCAGGGCATCTTGAAAATCTGTTTCCTATGCCATGGGTTTTCGGAGGCAACCATCAACCTCCAAGGCGACAAGGGAGAGATTTTTCCATAACTACTACTGAAGTGAAACCTGAAAATGAGGTGGTGATAGGTATGCTAGTTATTCATTCAATAATAGATAATGTACTTTTTGATTCAGGTTCCATGCATTCTTTTATATCTCAAAAGTTTAGTAAAACAATCCTAGCACCACCAAAAATCATGGAAGTGAAGATGTCGGTGTGTACGGAAAATGGGGAAATCATTTCATCCCATGAATATAACTCCCCATATTATAATCTGTGGATTAAAATTCTTGTTGAACCTCTTCATACTCTCTCTGGTGGAATTTGATCTGATTCTGGGCATGGATTGGATTCCCTTATATAAATACAACATTAATTTCCAAGAGAGGGAAATCACTCTCTCTATGTATAATCGACCCCCCAACTTTTTACAAGCTCAAGGAAGAAGATGAACCTTATTTAGCTCTATCATCTCAAGCATTGATATTACTGCCCTATAGGAATGCGTATCTAGCTCAGATGATTGAGTCTAAGGAGGAAACCACCCTAGAAGACGTGCCTATTGTGAGGGAATTTGGTGAAGTGTTTCCAGAGGAATATCCTGGTCTTCCTCCTAAAAGAGATGTTGAATTATAAATTGAACTTATTCTTAGGGCATTCACAATATCCAACAGTCTGTATAGAATGGCTATTGTGAGGCTTGAGAAGCTGAAGAAATAACTACAGGAGAATCTAGATAATGGGTTTATATTCCCAAGTGCTTCACCCTAGGGAGCAATAGTCCTCTTCATCAAGAAGAATGATGGGTCAATGTGCATTTGCATCGGTTATCATGAGCTCAACTAAATCATGACAAAGAACAAGTATCCCCTCCCAAAATTTGATGACATTTTTGGTCAGCTGTGTGGATCAAAATACTTCTTCAAGGTGGATTTGTGGTTGGGATATTATCATGTAAGGGTGAAGAAGGAAGACATCCCCAATACAACTTTTCGTACAAGATACTGGCACTATGAATTCATAGTAATTCCTTTGGGACTCAATAATGCTCTACTAATCTTAATGGAATTGATGAATAGAGTCTTTAAATATTACTTAGAAAATTTGTGGTAGTCTTTATAGATGATATTTTGATATAATCCAAAACCCAGGAGGATCATGAGGAGCATCTTGGAACTATACTATAGACTTTTTGGAAGGAGAATATCTATGCAAAGTACATCAAGTGAGGGTTCTGGTTGAAGGAGGTCACATTCTTGGGCTATATCACCACAAGTAATGGGATATCTGTTGATCCCTCCAAAACAGATGCAATTGAGGGATGGTCGAGGCCAACAACAGTAACGGATACCCGTAGATTCTAAGGGGTATCTAGATATTATCGACGATTTTAGAGAAATTTCTCAGGATTTTCCAACCTTCTAACCAAGAAAACTCGGAATGGAGTAATGTTTTCAGGGAGTGATGAATTCGAAGAAAGAATCAAAGAGTTGAAAAGGAGGATTATGATTGTGCATGTGCTCACTTTACCCACAAGTGGTGTACATTTTGTGGTATTCGGTGATGCTTTGAAGAATAGTCTGGGATGTGTGTTGATGCAAAATGACAAAGTCATTGCCTATGATTCAAGGAAATTGAATGTTCATGAACAGAACTATCCAACACATAACCTCGAGTTGGATATAGTGATCTTCTCTTTGAAAATTTTGCGGCATTATCATTTTAAGGAGAAGTGTGAAATATATACGGACCACAAAAGCCTCAATTATATATTCACACAGAAATAGTTGAACATGCGCCAACGAAAATGGTTAGAGCGGATCAAAGACTATGACTACTCAATACATTACCACTATAGGAAAGCGAACAAGGTGGCAGATGTGCTAAGTAGAAAGGACGTATAGATTCTTCATTTTTGAGAATTGAAAAGGATATAATCATCTAAAATTAATGAAGATAGACAAGGGAATCATAAAGAAGTTAACATCATAAATCCTTTCAAAATTTATTGCTCAACCATTAATTTTGGATTGGTAAAAGGATGATCAAAGGGATGATGTGGGAATTCAGGAAAAAGTGGAAGATATCAAAAAAGGGAAATCCTCATAATTTAATGTTAATGAAGAAGGAATTGTGAGATTTCGGAAAAGACTATGTGTTTCATCATGTCCGGAGCTGAAGAAAGAACTTTTGGATGATGCATATAGTACAAATTTCTCTATTCACCCTGGAAACACAAAGATGCATCGAGATCTCTGAGAGCATTATTGGTTGGATAATAAGAATAAGGAGATTGTGGAATATACATCAATGTTCCTGGTGTGTCATTAGGTGAAGGCAGAGAGGAAGAAGTCTAAGGGGGTGATGTAACCATTTCCCATACAAGAATTTAAATGGGAGAACATCACCATGGACTTTGTCACTTGACTTCTGAAGACATCCAAAGGCAACAATACAATATGGGTTGTTGTGTATTGTCTTACAAAGGCTACACATGTCATTTCTATTGAGGAGGATTTATCATTGGATCAAATAGGACTGATATATATTAGGTAAGAGGTAAGGCTTTATGGAGATCCAATATCTATTGAGTCCAATCGAGATCCACGATTAACCTCTATGTTTTGGAAGAGTCTTTAACATTCTCTGAATACTGAACTGAACTTCAGTACAACCTATAATCCTCGAACTGAGGGCCAATCCGAGTGGACTATCCAAACACTTGAATACAAGTTGAATGTGTGCTCAACAGACTTTATAAAAGGATGGGATCAACATCTACCTCTGGTTGAGTTCACTTATAATAACTGTGTCAACCAGAGCATCCAAATGGCACCATATGAATCCCTTTATAGAAATATGTCTAGAACAACAACATGTTGGGATGAGGTCAGTGAGCATAAGCTGCATAGACTAGAAATGGCCGTAGAAATGGTGGAGAAGGTGAAAACCATTCAGCAGCATATCAAGGAATCCTAGAGTCGATAGAAGAGTTATGCAGATAACTGTCGATGAGACCTTGAGTTTAAATTTTGATTAATCCTATTTCTACACATATCTCCATGGAAGAAGGTCTTGAGGTTTGGAAAGAAAGGGCTGTTAAGTCTAATGTACATTGACCCCTTTGAGATTATTGATGATGTTAGGGTTGTGGCCTATCGACTAATACTTCCAGCTACTATGGCCAAAGTACATGATGTCTTCCATGTATACGTCTTATTGAAGTACATATCATACCCTTCAAATGAACTCTCTTTAGAGTTGGTATAGTTAGAGGATGATCTTTTTTATGAGGAGCAACCAGTGAAGATATTAGATCATAGATAAAAGGTTCTATGAAATAAGACAATGCCCCTCATCAAGGTGTTATTTCAAAACCACAATTTTGAAGAAGTTATGTGGGAATTAGAGGAAAGAATGAAGCAGAGTTACCCACATCTGTTTTAGTGAGGGAAAAGGAAATATCGATGGAGAAATTTCTTAAGGGGGGAAGATTGTAATGACCCAAACATTCAGTAATGGAAATCCCTCTTGATCTAAATAAGTGTCTCTTTATGTAAAATGTTTGTATAAAATTTAAACTTCTTTGGTTTTATGTTTTTGGATTTTAAGATACTGTTATGAATTTTGATTGTTGCTAAAATAGTCGTTGAACAGTGATCACATGATTAATATAAATATAGGGCTTTAAAAAATCCAATTTACTCAGACAAAGGAAGAGATAGCCTCATCTAGTAAATGTGCCCCATACGAAGCCCATTTGTCAGTGCTCAGAAAGTAGGTTTTGTCTTTGTGATTCACTCTTGACTAAGACCAAGACGATCTTGAATATGTTAATCTCATGTGGGACCACCTACAAGTTGATAGAGATTACCACTCAAGCAATGTTATCCGAGCCACCCCAAGAGTCGGTCACCATCGTACACCTTACTCTTCGGTCTTATGAAGTTTCTATAAGGGGTTATTTAACAAGATCCTAGTACTATGTTTATTTACATTATTGGTTTTATATTATAATGAATATAATTTCATTTTATTATTTTTAGCATGTAAATAATTTTTAAATCACAAATAATATTTTTTAGTTAATGTTCAACTAAGAAATCTATTTTTGATGAATTAATGGATTTTTTAATTAAAAAATATTTTAATAAAATATTATTATTATTATTATATTAGTTTTTATTAAATATAATTGATCATATAATTTTATGAATGCCATTGTAATTTTTTAAGGTTTGAATTCCATTTTTGACAAAACCCATGAATTTTCGATAAATGACAGTTTTTATTTTAAAACTGAAATTTAAAATACTTAGAAAATTATTTAGAAAAAATTAATATCATTTCTGGAATCAGGATGTCGAAATTTTCCAACGGTATATTTTTCATAATTTTCTAAGATAGTCAAATATTTGGGTAAAAATTAAATATCATTTAAATATATAATGTGTTTTATGACATCATAATGACCCAATAGTGTTGTAATAAAATACTATAAACATTATGTTCTCCCAATATTTGGGTTTCCATTAAAATAATGTGACTCTGGGGTTGTTTTATTTATTTTACAAAGCATTAGTGTACCCTTCAAGAATTACTATTCATTTTGTATTTTTAAGTTGTTTTTGTTGGGAGTGTGACTCACCTCCACATAAGAAAATCACATTATTTTAAGAAGTTCGGAATTTGGACTTAGAAATTTTTATTCACTTCCATTTTTAAAAAACTATGGGCAAAAACGATGGGATGGATTGTCTTTTGGATTAGTTTAATGTGAGGTGTCCCAAACCTAAATAATAAAGAATTCCCTCACCTTTCCTATATAAACCCACCAAAGTCTCAATTAAATCTTCGTCAAAGAATTCGGAGTTTTTCAAACCTCTTCCCTCCATTATCTAGAATCCTAACAAGGTTCCTCAAGCTCCCATGAAGCCACTCTCAAGCCTTTGGAAGCACACTTCCATGTATGGGTTTTTCTTCCTTTCTCATTTTTTTCCAATATTCATTAAATTGTTAGGCCTTATTAATTTCAATTATAAGTGTTGGGGTTTGGTTTCTCACCTCCCCCATACTTCCCTATTTATCATTGATTAGTGGGATACCCCCTTTTCTCTCATTAAATGCCTCCCTTGTACATCTGTTACTATGCTGAAATTTCGAAGAGAATTTCTCTCTCCTCATTTACATTCAAGAAATTCTTTTGTATCAGGAATCTAAATTTGATAACATTTTTTGGGACATGTATATATATGACCCCCTTACTGTTCATGTTAGGTTAATATGATAAGACACCCCTTTCTCTCTCATCAACCATTTTTATGAGTGTTATGTAATTCCATTACGCTTCCGAAATTGTACCGTGCTTTTCCGAGCTAGAGTCATTGTGTAGTGAATACCATGACCATTTCCCTATCAAGGGTATTCATGTTTAGGAAAATTTACTTATTGTTTAAAGTGTTTCATGTATGTACTCTACATTCATTTATCATGGAATAAAAGATAATTTTGAATGATTCAATGTTTTATGATCCATGTGGAACACTTATGCATGAAATAAAATGTTTAAGAAGGGTGTGCCCTGATAACGCTCCAATGAATTAGGTAAAGTATAGTATCATGATACGTCAGGTTAAATGTGTGTTGACAAATGCTAATTAAATTGCAAAGAGTGTTTACTTGGGCTTCATTTGCAATGAGGGTTTACTCATGCTCTATGTAAAATGAGCCTTAGCTCATGCTAATTCTATGTTAACTGTTGTTTCCACATTTCCATGTTATGAATATCATGGTTTATCATGACTTTATGTTTGTGCTTATCTTGTTATATATTAATATTCCTATTTTCTAACATGTCTATTATTCCTCATGTTATTATATGATTATTCCCTTACTGGTCTTTATAGCTCACCATTTTCTTATGCATGTCCTCAGGTTATCCCATGCAATGCTAAGTACGAGGGAATGTAGTGGTCTTGTAAAGAAGTTTTCAATAAAGATGTTTTATTTAATGTTTTACGTTGTTATGTAATGATCCTAATCACCAAATACACTAGACATCTCGATCTTCTGTGTGGTATCAATTGATGTTTATGCAATAAATTATTTTTAAATGTGTAATAAAAAGAAGGGTTGTCATAGGTTCTCTATGATGGTCTGGCCCAAATGTATGAAGTGGTGCATGTAGTTTTAGGTAATGTTACAAGGAATATAATATTACGTAAAAAATAGGAGTTATGTTGTCAAATGATACAAGGTTATTTCAATATTCATTGAACACATTGAAATTGAAATGTTTAAACCATTGTCTTTGAGATATTCAGATCATGAGAAATGAAATGGGACAAATTTACATGGTTGATTGCTTTAAGATGTGGATTCCTATATATTGTATTTAATGATTGAAGGGGTTATAATATTCTTTTACAAATAATGATGATTGCATTTTTTTTATGAATCCTTTATGGGGGTTTTATTATGCATGGACAACTAGGGAATACGATGCATATCTAAACAACATCATATTTTGACTAACAAACCTTTTATGTAGGTAACTTACGCAATCCCACCTAGGGGCTCATACTACATTATTAAGCAAAATAGTTCTGAAATATTAAAAACTCTTCCACCAAAAACCGTAATCATTATTATGAAGGTATTAAAACATTCAAGATTAAGAGTGTGCACAACGAAAGGGGAGAAATGATCAATGAATATGATAAATGATTGAATCAATATTGTTCATGAGTTTGGTTTCCCTTATATTGATCTTACTCATAAGAAAGTGGGGAGATTTATTGTTTTTTTGAGAGATCTCTAATAAGATGACCCATAATGAATAATCCCACATAGATTGTTGATTAAATGTAGAAGAGAGATAAACATTTATCTGGTTGAAGAGAATAAGAGCTAAGTCCTAGTTTTCACTACATATGTCAATGGGATGAGAATCAAGCAATACCTAGTTCTTTGGGTTCATTGCAGTTTAATTTCGTGTAGTAATGACATTATGTTGTGTCATGTTGTGAGGGCATGAAGTGATTCCGACATGAAAAAGAAATATTGTGGTTGGACAAGGGAATTAAACCCATGAGTCACTATGTATCTCATATAGATTAGAATCATGCCACATGTAGTTATTAAAATTTTCACTATGAAAGTTTATTCATACACACATGGAATAAAGTAATTTTTTTTTCAAATCAAGGATGGGCCCCAGATTGAAGATCTAGAAATATCTAGGTGTTCCATTGAAATGAGAATCAAGCCAAATGTAGTTCTTCAAAGAATAAATTTCCATACCAATTGATTTTTATGTGATAGACGGGGGATTTTAAAACATTTTTGAAGAATAGTAAAACATAAGAAACAAGATATTATGAAGATAAAACAATGTATCCTAAAAGAGTACTCTGTATAGATCTAGTCACTTATATTGGAGGGGAAAAGGAAAATAACATTCTTCATGGTTGCAACGGAGCCCAATATTGAAGATCCAAGTATCTTTATGTATCCCACTGGAAAGAGAATCAAACCACACATAGTTCTGGAAATGAATTCTCTATCCAGATTAGATTCAATCATAAGAAAAAATGTAATTCATGTGACACTACGGAGTAGCAATGATGTGAGTGATTCCTACCCATGTAAGCTACTCCATTTTTTAATGAGTAACATGGAATTCCAATTTATGGTATCTTCTGTGATTTGTAAACATTAGAAGAAGAAAATTGTAACCATACAATTTAACATCATGTAGAGAGGAAAAATGGTGTTGTGAATTTTAGCGGCTTAGGACAAGAAAAAATATGCCACAAATTTTAATGAATTTCAATATGGACGCATATAGTTGTTATGAAGTTTTATTTCTTGCTACTTTGAAATTGTGTTTTATAGTACAGAGTCATGCAGTGAGGACATATGATCTCGTGAAATTTAATGTCGTGTGACAAGGAAAAAGATGCCACACATTTTAACAACATTAGACACAGACTCAAATGGATTTTTTCAGTTTAATGTCTAGAAACTTGGACTTTGTGATGTGAAATTTAGAGTCATGCAATGAGGAAAAATGATGTTGTGAAGTTTTTAATCATGTTACATGGAAAAAGATGCTACAAATTTTAACGTCATGAAACATGGACACATATGGTTGTCATGTAGTTTAATGTCTTACAACATGGGCATTTTGATATGCAGTTTAGACCCATGTAGCGAGGATATATGATTTCATGCAGTTTAACATCACGCGATAATGAAAAAGGTGCTATGCATTTTAACGCCATGAAATATGGACACATATATTTGTTATGAATTTTAATGTCTTGAAACATGGACTTTGTGATTTCATTATATAGTATTGACGTGATGATATTACAATGTGTAATTACACAAAGTAATTTTCAAGAATATTGCATTGGTTGGAGTTGTAACATGTTATATATCCATTGATATTAGGGAATAACTTCTATTAGTGTATACCTTATGTACAAAGTAAGGTCCTTCTCACATTTGCTCAAGTTTTGGAGGATTCATTCCTGGTAGCATTGGTGTCCTGAGGACTAATTATAATACTCCATGAAGAAACGAGTCGAGGTAAACACTCTTGTCAAAATATCATGTCGTTCTATTTTGATGGTCTTCCAAATGATGCAATGTATGTAATATCTATTCTTCTAATCATTCTAGATCGTCAAATCACGTTTGACACTATTCATTTATAGACAACTGATCAAAGTTTGTAACTTGGAGTGAAGGAAATATAATTTAAATTGGAAAATCCACTTCTGTTCCATACACCAATGAATATGGAGTTTCCTGAGTAGTAGTACGGTGAGCCCAAAAATCATGACAAATTTTATCTGGACATTATTTATTATCTATATTAACCATTTTATTGAGTATATTTGATATGGACTTGGTAAAATCATTTATTTATCTATTGTCCACTGCATGATAGAAATATGAATAGTGGGATTTGATATTGTTCTCCTCATATAACATCTTTACCTCAATAGAATACAAATTGTTGCTGTTATCCGTCAATATAGAATGATGGACACAAAATTTGGTAATGATATTAGATTTGAAAAAGATACAAGTTATTTTAGATCATATTTCATTGAGAGGTATTTCCTCTTCCCATTTGGTGAAGAAATCAGTTGTAGTTAGAATAAACATAAACATCATGACCGTAGCTAGAGGATAATTTCCTAGTACATTCTTTCCCCATGTAGGAAATGTCCAATAGTATTTAGTTTTACATAGAAACACTGAGGATTATGAATGAAGTTTTCATGCACTCGGTAGTGGTGAGACATTTTTTGAAATATTTACAATCTGGTTTCATTGAATGCAAGAAGTATCCAATCCTTCAGATTTGATTATAAATCCTATGCCCAGATGGGTGATCACCACAACCTCCTTCATGTACTTATTTCATGACAGCGTAGTTTGTTCTCCAACAATACATCTAAAGAGGACTCCATTGAATCCCTATTTTAAGATGATCTTCATGAGATCTCTGCTATCATAAAGAGTGAAATTGGTAACTAGTCGTCGAATATGTTCTTTCTCATCTCTATCTTGTGGGATTATTGCATTTTGATGGTACTCAATGATAGTTTTCACACATCCCATAGTTTGACCATACAGCTCAGAAATAGGGATGATTTTATTAATTTTCTTCATTATATATTGAATGAATGGTGAAACCACACGATGATGGGAAATAATGATGATTTCCTTATCACGATTTGGATCTTCCAAGGTTGCGGATGCATTATTCAGTGCATCAGATTGGTCATTTTTTGATCACATGACATATGGAAATGTTGGCCTTAAGGGATGTTCATCGATTAATCCTCGGACATAATCACACAAAAGGATTAACTCTTCTTTTCTTTTAGAAAAATACCCATCGATCTACTTTATTACCAATTCTGAATCCCCTTTCACTTTTAGGTGGTTAACTTTCACCTGGAGTGCCAATTCTAGGCCTGTAATGAGAGCTTGATATTCTGATCATTATTAGTAATGCCTTCTGATAATAGAAAGGAATATAGAAATAAAACCATTTCCGTGGAGATATGTACAATTCCTAACCAAATATTGTTTAGTATATTGTTTTCTATTCCCTTTACTGTTGGACACCTGGAAGAACCATCAAATTACATTTTCCATGTTTGGGGATTATCTTGAATAGAGAAGATTTCATCATCGAGAATCTAAATATTCAATGATGTATATTTTATAGATGACTATTCAACAAGGATGTCTGCCAAGGTTTGGCCTTTTATTGCTTTCTGAGACACAAACAAAATATCTAACAGTTGAAAAATAACTTCTCACCATGCCGAATGTCATATAAGTGTTGGACAACATAGGATAAATTTGAGTGGGTTATTGGAAGATACTAAGTGGACCTCGTGATGTAGTAGTTAGTGATTCATCTTTTTAACTGAAAAGATTAATTTCAGTCAACACTTCTCAACAATCGAAAATCTGGTCTCTGTTTCAAAAATAGTTTGATTGATATAGTAAAGGATATTTTCATTCACATCATCATTCCTTTTGTGAAGAAAGGAACCTAGTGATCACTCTAATGATGTAACATAGAGAATAAGTGGACTTACTTAAATAGGTGGAATTTATAATGGTGGAATCAAGCGATATTTCATGAGGGTATCAAATGCCTCTTGGTGGTCTTTGTTCAATTCATATGTAACTCCCTTCATTTTTAATGTTGTGAAACGTAATCACTTTCATACCAAATTGGCGATAAAGCACCGAATATGGGCCAATATTCCTTGAAGTCCTCTCAATTTATTCAAATTTTGGGGAGGTGGCATACCAGATATTTTTTCTGTCTTCTTAGGATCAACCTTGAGGCCACAATGGTGTACAAAAAATCCAAGGAACCTTCCCAACGTAACCCCGAAAACTCATTTCAAGGGATTCATCTTCAAATTATGTTGTCTATGTTTACTGAATATTTTCCCCAAATCAGTTAGGTGATTGGAACAATGTCTGTATTGAACCACTATATCATCTACATAAAATTTGACAAATTTTCCTAAGAAGGGTTTGATGATATGGTACAGGACACACTGATATGTTTCACCTACATTCATTAATCCAATGGTATTTTCCTGATAGTATAACCCACCTTGAGAGGATATGTGGGTGGTAGAAACCTCATCCACTGTGGCCATTCATATTTGATTATACCCTGAGTAGCCATCTATGAACGAGGGAGATTCATATCGATATGTTGCATCAATCAAAATTTCTGTGACAATAATGGGAAATAAATATATGTGACAATTCAAATTAAGATATCTCAAATTAAATCAAACAATGATTCTCCAATTCTAATTTTTCATATGGAAAATTTTTTCAATCCATTTGGGATATTTTAACTCTTTGAAAAAGTAAGCATTGATGATATTGTTTACTTTAGATTTAATTTGATAGGCATTTGTTGGGTGTTTTCTTCTTGCTACCGGCTTAAATCCTCGATTATCATCTGGAAATCCCAAATAATGAGTGGCCCCAATGGGATTAAGGCTCTTAATTTCTATATAGTTCCAAGAAAAAAATTCTCGATGTTTCATTAAAAATAAAATACACATCTCTTGCTCTTAATAAGTTATGTCCACACTAATTAGAGTGGGGCATGGATCTCCTTTTGTACATAAATTTATTTCTATGAGCTCATCAACAGTGGTGGAGATTCTTTCCTCAAATGGTGGAGGATATTCCATGTGATCGTATTTTTCATCTTCCTTCCATTTCACTTGTTCTGTTTCTTCTTGTAGAGTAGTTGAAGAAGATAAACTTTCAGAGCTAGTGGAGGAGTAAGTATTTGGACATCTTGAACAATATTCAATCATTTTTTACCCTACTAATGATAAAAGGGAATTTCTAGATCATTGAATTGTTAATTATGGGTTGGGAATCAACATATTTTTCATATATTATTTCTCTGATAAATTCTTCTAGCTTGATTGATGAAGAAATGACATGTAGAGTTTCATTGGATGAATTCAAGACATCTCCATTTAAGCTTTCACAATCGATAGCTTCTCCCATGTTGTCAGGATTGATTGGCACAACTTATATTATGAAATTTTCTGGATGAGTTCTTGGATTTTGATATGATCTTTCGATTTGATTGATAAAAAACATGTAATCTATAATCATATGTTTGAATGGGTTAGCTGGGATCTTTTCTAGACCATTTGGGGAATTGATTCTTGTTACATCTTTTTCCAAAGACCTTAATCCCATTGTGCGATCGAATTTTGTCTCAACATACTGAGAATCACACATTTTTAAAGGAGCCTTGTCTTCATAAAATGACCCAAATTGTACATGTTAAGCAATAATTGTGACATTAGTGATATTAAAAAAGAATATCTGCTTGCTGTTGTATCCAAGGCCTTCCAAGAAGAATATTGATGGTTGTGTCTGGATGAACAACCATGAAATTTGAATTATACACAAGATCTCTAAACTGAGTTCTGAGTGTAATATCTCTTAGTGGTTTGTATTCATTCTTTTCATTACCATTCAAAAAAAATGTGAAAGAAGATATGCTAGATTCAGTGAGACCCAATCAACAAAGTGTACTGATGAGAATGAGGTTAACTCCTTATCCATTATCAATGAAGTCTCTTCAGATGTTTGTATCATTAACCCTACCAAATAGATACAAGGGCCTGATGTGTCCCTGTACAACATCATCTTCATCTTCATCCATGAATGATGTAACCACATGAAATTATATGGGATCATTCTCTATAATATAATACTCCGCAACAACAACCTCAATTTCAAACTCTAGTGGACTTGAAAAATCCGTAATATGTGCTTCCTGAAGAACATTTGACAGATTCAATGCATCCAATTTTGAAATCATGGCCAATACATGGGATACCAGTTTCAAAAAATCATACTTTTGTTCCAGAGGTATGCATTTTCCATCATGGAGATGTGGTTTTGCAGGCACCATGGAAGTTGATTCTTCTGATGTTGATGTACTAAGTGTCAGTGCATAAGTTGGAAGTATTTCTTCTTTGGTGGATTAGATGTACTAGGTCTATATACCAGCTGAGATAGTGATGTTGTAACCTCAAATTGGTCTTCTAAGATAATCATTTCAGGACTGATCCTTTCATGTGAGGGAGAATTTCTTTTTTCTTTCTGAACCCCCTGAGGAGATCTCCCACGGGTTTCTTCTGTATAAAACGTTTGAGCAGATGTATAGTTATAAATGTGGATTTTAACACATCCACATCTCCCCCTATATCATCGACCATATATTATTCCTCTAGATCCCCAATTAAGTATAGGTAATTTAAGCTAATCGTAACCAAAATAATTATTTTCATATGGATCTACTAAGCGGATAATTTTAACAGAACTTTTGATCAATTCTTATTATGATGAAGATTATGCTTAATAGGTGGGTTCTCGTTGTGCTGTTTGTTGGGGAAGTGCTCGTTCTTCTAAGACTGATGACATAAAATCTACAAAAGTAAAGGAAAAATTTGGACATGACTTGAGTTATTTCTTTTCTGAATTACATTTATCATTGTTATCATATCTCTTTTTTAAGGACATACCATTAGAGGACTAATATTTTGATGAAAATAGATTTACTGTAGCAGATGTGGAAAAATACTTCGTAAGTTGTTTCAACTATTTTCATTGAATGGAATGAGTTTTTATATTGTTTTCATAACCATCCAATCATCATAATATAGTGGATTTTTCCTTTTGACTTCCTCCCATCCACCTTCTTTTACTGTATTCGTAGGAGTAACACATGCTACATGGGATGATGAAAGTTTTAATTTCACTTTTCTAGTGTATACAATTTTTTGTAGGAGTAATTTGAGAAAAAAAAACTCCTAAATGGAATGCGCCAACATTTTATGAAAGGAGAAATAATTTGAGGGATCTTAATCTGCTACTTTATTTAGTTTCTTTATCCTTGGTAACTGAACCAAATTGTTTTCCAATGCTAAAATGAAGTAACTTGGTACTTGATATTTCCATTAAGAAAAAAAATTGTTCATTAATTCCTTAAACTGTAACCAAAATTGATCATTTTGATCATCTTGATGAGTTGTTCATTGTTGCTATTTCTCGGGAGGTGGATCTATTTGGTATGATGATAATTTTGAGGTGGATGGATGTACATTTACTTGTGTGAGTGTGACTTTAGTAGTCTTTTCTTTCCCTATTTTTTTTCCTAGAGTTTATGGGATTATATGAGATTTATCTTTGTTTTCCACAATGGATTCATCCATGTTTTGGGAAATTGAATAAGGGACTCAAAACTAACCTATGTATTTCATTGCAATGAGGGGAGTTTATATCTCATAAAGCATATTTACCAAAAAAATTGGTAGAAACACTTCTTGAGGGAGTTAAATATTTTAGGAATATTTTACTCCATTCCATAATGAAATGAAATCTGAAACACTTTCATTCTCTATATGTTTGAAATTTTTAAGATAAAAAAAAATACTGTCTTTGGAAAAATTGATTTGAATTACAGATGGAATTTCTAACGGAGGTCTTCCCATCCAGTAATAGATTGCAACTGTAAAATTTCATACCTGACAATGTTTAGCCCCTATAATGACTGCACAAAGCATCTGAGCTTTATTGCATCTTTTTTTGGCAGTCTCCATCATGGGATGACAAAGAGAAAAGAAATGTTCTATGCTCTTCTCTTGATTTACCAAAGAATTAATGACTGGAAATATGGTATTCACAATGTTTTATGGTGGAGGGATCAGATCTACCCTTTCTGGGTACACATTATTTTCTGGTTATACTGGTGCACGCTATTCTTCAGAAGCCTCAAATTGAGTTTTTAATGCCTAAATTGTATTAATATGAATTTGGGGAATATCTGGATGATCTTGGACCAGTATAGGTACAACAACTAGACCTTGAACTGGCATGACCACTGGAAAAACCATTGGTGGTGGTTCTACTAGTATCTTTCACGGATAACACATGGGTAAGGGCCTATAAAGATTTGTTTGATCCTATCATTGTTGTGTACACAATAGAGGTAAATCATTATCTACATCTGTAGTTTCAACAAACCCTCTTTGATGAGGAATTCTTAAATGATGTTTAAGTTGAGGATCTGCTTGTGGAGTATGTCTGATAGAAATGCAACTTTGATGTAACTCTATATTGAGTCATTTCATCTCCTTAATCTCCTCCTCTTATTTGGAAAATATTTCTTTAATTAAAAGTGATTTACCTTGTCTTTTGGAAATGTGAGAAATGATCTAACTTTTACCTTTCCCAATGATAGATGCCTTTTAAAGGGGTGGGAGTCAGTTACTTGAGGGAATATATAAATTCTGGGTAAGCCTCTGATTTTGGGTATGCACATATCCTTTAGTTTCATTAGTGTGTTCCATATTATGAATAAGAACATCATCCTTGGACTCCCTTGAACTAGCCTCATTTTTTTGAGGATCTTCTATATTGGTATTAATGACATTTACATAATCATAATGCATTGATGAAATTATTTCAGTATCTTTTTTCCATCATCTCCTTCTGTATCCTCCATGAAATTATATTATCCTATATGATAAATTCGAATGAAATATTTGAGGGACAATAACCTAAATGGAATCCTTGGATAGATCATTTCTTCTTTCACATTGTGGCTGCTTACCTAATAGGGAGAAACCAAAGCTCTATTGATGAGAGGACTGTAGAAGTGAAAAATCCCCCAACCCTGCAGGCTGGGTCTGTTCTTATTCTTCTTCCTCAATCCTATGAACTTTGTTTGTTGAATTCGAATGTTGAGTTAGACGAGCCTTAGCCCTGTAGGCTGGTTTGGGTGCTAATCTTCTATAGCTGAGATTAGCACAGCTGATCTTCTAATCTTACAAATTCTAGACCAAACCTTAGCTCGATGCTTTATTCGACAACCATTTAAGTCACTTGTTCCGAAACGTCATTATAATATTTCAGACATTTGTGTAATCTAATAGCTAAAAATCTCCAAGAAGGATTCCTTATTAATGTTCTCATATGCTTGATGAAAAATTATCTCAATAGCTTACTCTCTTTGGGTCTGAATTTGATGAGATCTAGTCAAGGTATATTCTTGAGTGTATATTTGATCACACAAAAAATCTGTTTATTGTAGCTATCCATGGGAAATAACATTGCATGAGACCACTTTTGACGGATTTTTCTTATTTTGGAGAGCAGTGAAATGCAACTCTATAATGACCCAAACATCAATAAATGAAAATTAATCTTGATCTAATTATATGTATTTTTATGTAAAATGCTTATATAACATATTCAATTCCTTGGTTTTATGTTTTTTATTTTAAATTATCATTAAGAATTTTGACCATTAGAAATATAGAATTTGAACAGTGATGACATGATTAATATTAATATAGGGCAGTAAAAAATCCAATTTACTCAGAAAAAAGAAGTGATGGCCTCATCCAGTAGAATTTCTCCCTACAAATCCCATTTTTCGGAGCTCAGAAAGAAGGTGGTGTCATTGGGCTTCACTATTGACCAATCATAAGAAGTGCTTCAACACATTCTGTTCGAACGGAACCGCCTATGAGAGAAGTGGAATTTGATAGTGATTACCACTCGGTCGATTTTATCTGAGCCACCCCAAGAGTCTTTCACCAGCACACACTTTACCATTTGGACTTATGCGGGTGTTATAAGGGTTTTTGTTACAGGACCATAGCACTATGACTATGAACATTATTTTTATAGAGAATATACATTCTTTTTATGATTTTTACATGGTAAATACTTTTTAATGAAAAAATAGCATTTTTAGTTAGTATTCAATTAAGATATATATTTAGATGAAGTAATGGATTTTTTTGAATTAAATAATATTTTAGTGATATATTATTACAAAATCACTTTTTATTAAAAATAAATGATTGTATTATTTTTATGAATACAATTGTAAATTTTCATAAGGTTTGAAAGCAATTTTTGTCAAAAACCATGAATTTTTGATAAAGTTAGGTTTTTATTTTAAAAGTCAAAAATCCCATATCGAAAAAATTATATAGATAAAATAAATAATATTTTTGGAATCAGGACTCCGAACTTATCCAATGGTGATTTTTTCATAATTTTCTTAGACAGCCGAATTTTTGGGTAAAAATTAAGTACCGTTTAAATATATAATGTGTTTTATGACATCATAATATCCTAATAGAAATGTAATAAAATACTATAAACATTATTTTAATCCAATAAATGTTTTCACTTTAACATTATGATATTTTAGGTTTTTCTGATTTGTTTTACAATTCTTTAGTGGACCCTCCATGACTTATAAAACATTTCAGCTTTTTAAAATAACTTCCTTCAGTGTATTATTCTCATGCACATTAGAAATAATAATGTTCAAAGAATCGGCCATTGGACATACTAAATAATGTTTACCACTCCCCTTGAAAAAAACATGTGCAAAATCCATGGTATTGGTTGTGGTTTTGATTGGTTTAATATGTGGTTTTCAGAACCTAAATAATAAAGAATTCCACCTCTTTTCTTATATAAACCCACCCAATCTCCCACATCCTCTTTAACAAATGCCTTTATAGCTTGAAAAACATGTCACGAACCAGCCCGGGTACCCTGGTAACCCGATAACTAAGCCGACCCTGACATAGCCCGAAGGGCATTCCTAATCCCCACGGGTTGGCGACTAGCACCTGACATCACATAACAAGAAGTGGGAACGATTTTTCCACAAACAATGTAGAACAAAAGAAACAACACAGTATGCATAAAAAAAATAAACTCCATTGGGAGTAATATACCAAAATACAAATAGGTTTAAAAATCCCAAAGTACTACAACCCAAGTACTAAAAATGGGAAAACAGCCCTAAGGTCCCTAATGACACAAATCTACTAGACCAAATATCAACAGTTGGATCCACCTCCAAGAGGTCCCTTCACTTTGCTCGAACCTGGAAGGATTAAGACTACAAATTCTTGAAGGCAAAATCAGGGTGTGAGCCTAATCCCAGTAGGATACCACCAAATATTCTGTAATATATTCCAAATATAGGTTATCCAAAGAAAATCTTTCAATTTTCAAATAAACAGGTTTGGAAATTGAAAATCATATTTTAACAACACATGATATACATTTTCAAATGATGGAAATAAATATTTTAAGTAATGATTTTAAAAATTATGGAATATTTATAAAACAATGGTTTAAATAAAACATTTATATAAAACATTTTATATAAATTCAGTAGTCATGTAAAGCTGTTCAAAAGCATTGGCATACATTTATATATCAAATATAAATAAACAAGCGAGCAACATGGTCATCTGCCAAAATGTTAGATAGTAATAACATGTTATAGGATTCCACACTCTCTATATGAACTCAGAAAAATGTGTATACACAGGTCCCTATGACACTATCCAATGAAGACTCATCGCCAACCCATTAGGGATGTGACCCGCCACAAGTATGTTTTAAAATGTTTTCGTTGCGTAGATTGTATCCAAATAACTCACTAGCTACCTAAGGCTTGCATGTGATCTTACATGATGGGATAACTATTTTAAGAATGGTTAAAAATACTATCAATCCCATTATTTCATTTCAAAAGTTCCAATTTCTTTCCATTTAAAACCAAATAGGTTTTATTCAAAAACATGCCTTTTTCACAAGATAAAACAACTGGGTTTCTATCAAATAATTTTTAACAATTTTCACCAGTTTGAAATCCATTCAAAACCATTTCCATCATTACAAAATTTATTTCCACAATTAAATTTAGCAATTTTATTGAAATCATTTCCATCAAATCCACAATTAAACTAAAAAAATTTAAATCGGCCCATTTCTATAAACACACCAAATTCAATGGAATTGGTGTTTTCCAAATTTCCATGCCAAAACCATATCAAATATCTCAATTCACTAGAATCATGTTTTTATCAATTTAATTGAATGAAAATTTGAGCAATTCAATTTAAATGAACAATCGAAATAAATCATGAAATACTAGGATGATCAATTTGGAAATTCGGGACGGAACCACCTACCTCAATGGTTTTGATGAAAACCACAATGGTCGAAGAAAACTCATGAAACCTGGTCGATTCTATAAAAACCTACCTTACATCTCTTCTCCTAGAAATCTTAAGATAAAATATCATCATATTTGGCATCCACACACTTTGATCTACCCATAATAGACATATATCTATGAAACCAAGAGAAGAGGAGAAGTAGATCTAAGTAGATCTAAGAAACCAATCAAGAACAATGAAAAACGATCACATAACTCATGAATCTGGCTTCTATTTTCCAAGATAAGACTTTGGATCACCTCTGGAATGATGGGATAACCATCTCTGACCTTAGGAGAATCAATATTCCAAGTTATGGATGCTTAGGAGCTTAAATGAGGAACTTAGAGGAAAAAATGAGTGAGATCCACTTTTATATGATCTCATTTAAGTAGCCACATGGTTTACCCACACGGTAGAAAAATTGTATGCTAAACCTATGTTATCCACTACCTCGGCAGACACTCCACACAGGGTTTGGCCAAACGGTTACACAAACTGTGCACCTCTTGTGCGGAAGCTACTACCTCCAAGACCAACTACACACATTTTGGATGCACGATTTAGACAACCTGTGCGTCACCCGTGTGACATCCCTTTTGCCTCAAAACAACATTTAATGTTCTACTGGCTCTCCCATTCATCACTAATCCAAAAAATAGGTACTTAGAAACATTAAAAGTACCTGAAAATGTAACGGGATGTTACAACCTCCCCACCATAAGATCGTTCTTTCCCCAGAAAGCCTATACAGAAACATATACATCAAAAAAGATGAGGCCAGTGATCCCTCATTAGTGCCTCCCTTCCCCACGTCTCATGAGAATTAGAACCATGATTCCATAGAACAAGGACCAAAGGTATTGTTCTCCCACAAAGTACCTTTGTCTCAGAATCAACAACCCTTACTAGTCGTTCAATCACAGATAAATCTGCTTCAATCTCAAGATCACTCCTACTCAAAACATGTGATGGATTAGAGAGAAAAATTCATACTTGTGATACATGGAACAAATTATGTATCAAAATCAGCTATGGTGGTAGATCTAGATGGTAAAAAACATTCCCTACATGACCAATAACCTCGAAAGGTCCCACAAAATGAGGAGAAAGCTTCCCTTTCCCCCAACCCGTCGATGACCTAATCAGGGTGAAACATTCAATAATACCTAGTCACCAACTGAGAACTCTAAAGGTCTACGACATCGATCAAAATAAGACTTGTACCGACTCTCTGTTCTCAACATTCTCTGATGAATTTTCTGGATCTTAGCTGTCATCTCTTGGACCAATCTTGGTCCTACCAAGGAACTTTCACCAATCTCTGACCAACATAATGGATATTTACAAGGACGTCCATACAATGCCTCAAAAGGAGACATTTTGATTTCATACTGATAACTGTTGTTATAAGAAAACTCAAATATCCCTAGATGATCATCCCAAAACCCACCAAAGTTGAAAACACAAGAGAAGAGCATATCCTCAAGGATCTGAATAGCTATCTTTGTCTTTCCATCTGACTGTGGATGGTAGGACATGCTCAAACGGACCTGAGATCCCAGTGCCTCTTGAAGGAATCTCTGAAACCGAGAAGTCAACCAAGGATCACTTTCAGAGACTATAGATGATGGAACTCCGTGAAAATGAACAATTTCTTTCACATAGATATTTTCCAACTCCTCAACTTTGGTTGTATCTCAAATAGGTATAAAGTGATTCGACTTAGTCAACCTATCAATCACAACCCATATCGCATTCTTCTTCCTCTAGGTTAGAAGTAAACAAACCACAATGTCCATAGAGATTTCATCCAACTTCCATGTAGGGACTGGAAGTGGTTGAAGAAAACATGAAGGTTTTTGGTGATCAAACTTCACCTCATGGAATGTATAGAAATGATATACAAACTCATCAATGTCTCATCTCAAACCTGGCGAGCAGAACTATCTCCATATGTCATAGAACATCTTCATGGTTCTTGGGTGCACATCCCACTAAGAGTTATGGAAATACCCAATCACATCCTTCCTTGCTGATAACGGCACAACATAATGATCTCAATGACATTGAACATCCTCTTTGGAAAACGACCACTAGGTGTCGATCTCACTACAATAAAGAGAGTCCCTAATGCTGTGGAATTCATCATCCAGTTGTTATTACTGAAGAATTAACTCAAGAAGAGAAGTTGTAAATGAGACACTAGCTAAAGAAACATCATTTCTCTTCCACCGAACTCCAATATGAAACTGAGAAAAAACAGCCATCAAACTCTACTCTTCTGAAGATTCTTTCACAGCCTGTGATGGTAGTTTTCTGCTTAATGGATCTATAACTACATTCCCTTTACCCAGGGTATAGGTAATGTTGAAGTCTAAATATTGAAGGTACTCCACCCAATTCCTTTTGGGGAAATTCAAATATTTTTGAGAGAAGATATAACTTAAGATCTTGTGGTTTGAATACAAAGTAAACCTTTCTCCATAAAGGTAATGTCTCAAACAATTAAGTTCGTTCATTACATCTGCAAGATCAAGGTCATTGGTAGGATAGTTCTTCTCATGAGGCTTAAAAATATGAGATCTATAGGAAAAAACATGATTACCTTGAATAAGGACACATCCCAAACCTTAACCCAATGCTTAACAGATTTCCATGTAACCTATCCCAGCCTCAGGAAGATTTAACACCAACATAGTAGTCAAAAGACACATTAGATCAACAGAAGAACTCTAAAATATATCATTCCAGGAAAACATCACTCCCTTTCGAGTCAGATCAGTCATTGAAGGAGCTAACATTGAGAAGTCTTTAACAAATCGGCGATAATATCCTGCTAATCCCAAGAAGCTCCGAATCTCGAAAACATTTCGTGGTTGTTCCAAAGTAATAACAGCCATCACCTTCGCAGGATCAACTGATATTCCTTGTTATGACATGACATGTCCCAATAATTTCAATTCCTGAATCCAGAAATCGCACTTTGAAATCTTTACATAATGTCAGTGATTCCTTAGAATATTCAGAATTGTTCTCTGATGATGCACATATTCCTCCTCAGACTTGGAGTAGACAAGAATTTCATTCACAATGACTACCAGAAAAGTATCTAGATACTCATGGAAAACCTTTTTCATCAATGAAATGAAAACTACAAGAGAATATGTTAGGCTGAAGGGCATAACAAGGTACTCATAATGGACACACCTACACCGAAAAGTGGTCTTATGAATGTGAAATTATTTTAACCTCAATTGATGGTAACCAGATCGAAGATAAATTTTCGGAAACCACTTATCCCTTTTCAATTGATTAAAAAAATCATCAATTCATGGTAATGGATATTTGTTCTCTATAGTAATGTGATTGAGAATTCGATAATCAAAACATAAGTGAAGAAAACCATTAGCCTTCTTGGCAAAGAGAACTGGTGCTGACCAAGGTGACACACTCAAGCGTATAAATCCTTTTTCAAGAATATCATCTAATTGAGACATCAATTACTTTAGTTCAACTAGATCCCTTTAGTAGGAGGGAATAGAAACCAGTTGAGTACTAGGCATTAAGTCAATAGAACAAACAACCTCCCTTTGATACCATTTTTTCACGAACTAGCCCAGGTACCCTCATAAACCGATAACCAAGCGGGCCCTAACATATCCCAAAGGAAATTCTCGATCCCCACAGGTCGGTAACTAGCACCTGGCATCACATAACATGCAGTGGGAACGATTTTTCCACAAAAAATGTGGAAAAAAGAAATAAGATAGTTGCATAATAGAAAGAAACTCCACTAGGAGTAATTTACAAGAATACAAAGAGGTTCAAAAAGCCTAAAGTACTACAACCCATGTACTAAAAATGGGAAAACAGCCCAAAGGTCCCTAAGGACACAAATCACCAAGACCAAAGATCAACAGCTGGATCCACCTCCAAGAGGTCCCTTACCATTGCTCAAACCTGGAAGGAGTATGTCTACAAACGCCCAAAGGAAAAAGTAGGGTGTGAGCCTATGGCCAGTAGGATACCACCAATGATTTTGAAACAGATGTGAAATATAGATTATCCAAATAAAAGCTTTCAATTTTCAAATAAATAGGTTTGGAAATTCAAAAGCATATTTTAAGAAAACATGCTATACATTTTAAAATGATGGAAATAAATATTTTATGTAATGATTTTACTAATGATGGAATACTTCCAAAACAATGGATTAAATAAAACTTTTTTGTACAACAGTTTATATAAATTTAGAAAGCATGTAATGTAGTTCAAAAGTGTGGGCGTACATTTATATCACAAATATAAATAAAAAAGCGAGCAACACGGTCATCTGAAAAAAGGTACGATAGTATTAACCAGCTATAGGATTCCACACTCTCTATGTGAACTTAGAAAAATGTGTATACACACATCTGTATGACACTGGCCAAAGGAGACTCATCACCAGCCCGTTGGGGATGTGACCAGCCACAATTATGATTTAGAGATTTGTCGTAGCGTAGAGTGTATCCAAATAACTCACTAACTACCTATGGATTTCATGCACTCTTACATGATGGGCAAACTATTTTAAGAATGCTTAAAAATACGATCAATCCCATTATTCCATTTATAAAGTGCCAATTTATTTCCATTTAAAACCAAATTGGTTTTATTCAAAAACAATCATTTTTTAGAATATAAATCCATTGGGTTTCTATAAAATAATTTTAATCCATTTTCACAACATTTAAATCAATTAAAAACCAATTGCATCATTACACAATTTATTTCCACAATTAAATTCAAAAATTTAATTGAAATCATTTCCATCAAAACCACAATTTAAATTAAACAATTTAAATTGGCCAATTTCTATAAACACACCCAATTCCATGGAATTGGGGTTTTCTCAATTTCCATGACAAAACGATTTCAAATATATCGATTTAATGGAATTGAGTTTTTATCAATTTAATTAAAAGAAAATTTGAGCAATTTATTTTAAATTATCAATTGAAATAAATCAATAAATACAAGGATGGTCAATTTGGAATGTCGGGATGGAACCACATATCTCAATGGTTTTGAAGAAAACCACAACGGTCCAAGAACGCTTAAGAAACCAGGTCAATTCTCCAAAAACCCACCTTAGATCTCTTCTCCTAGAAAGATCAAGATTAAATCTCATCCTATTTGGCATCCACACACATAGATCTACTCATAACATACGAAGATCTAAGAAACCAAGATAAGAGGAGAAGTAGATCTAAGTAGATCTAACAAACTGATCAGGGACAATGAAGAACGATCATATACTTCAACAATTTGTCTTCAAATCACCAAGAGAAGCCTTTGGATCGCCTCCAAAATGATGGGAGAACCTTCTATGACCTTAGGAGAAGAAAAATCACATGTTATGGATGCTTAGGAGAAAAAATGAGGCACTTAGAAGATAAAATGAGTGAGATCCACTTTTATAAGATCTCATTTAAGTAGCCGCACAGTTTTCCCGCACGGTTAGACAAACCGCGCGCTAACCATGCGTTAGCCGCTGCCTCAACAGACACTCCACGCATGGTTTGGCCACATGGTTAGACAAACTGCGCGCTACCCATGTGGAAGTTGTTACCTCCAAGACAAACTATGCATGGTTTGGCTGCACAGTTTAGACAACTCATGTGCCCCCCGTACGACTTCCCCTTTGCCTTAAAACAACATTTAATGTTCTCCTGACTCTCCCATTCATAACTACTCTAAAATAGAGGTACTTAGAAACATTAAAAGTACCTAAAAATGTAATGTGATGTTACACAAACTCTTCCCACCTCTCTCTAGAATCCTCTTAAGGCACCCCAATCTATGAATAATCCTCTTTCAAGCCTCTCCCAAGCCTTTGGGATCACACTTCCATGTAAGAGATTCCTTCTTTTCTCATTTTTATTCAAATTTGATTATGTTGTTATGCCCGTTAATTTTTAATTAAAATTTTCGGGGTATTATTTTTCACCACCCCAAACTACCCTATTTATTTTTTAATGATGTGACTCCCCTTTCTCTCTCATTAATGTATCCAAAGTACACCTGTTACCATGCCGAGATTCGGTAAGGAATTTCTCTATTCTAATTTACCATCATGATATTATATTGTATTATGAATCTAAAATTAAATTACCTATATTGGGACGTGTATCTATATGAACCCTTACTTTCCATTTCAAGTACATGTTATGAGACACTCCTTTGCCTCTCATCAACCATTTTTATGAATTCTTATGTCACGCCGTTATGCTACCAAAATTTCTTCACGAATTTCAAGCCAAAGTCATTGTGTTGTGAATACCATGCCCATTTCTCTATCTATGGTAATTAACTTTATGAACATTTAATTATTGAATATAATGTTTAATTTATTAATTCCACATTCTTTTATTATGCAATAAATAATTATCATTACTGATTCCATATTGTATGATCCTTGTGGCACACTTATTCTTGAAATGATATTTTTAAGAAGGGTGCACCCTGATAACAGTTCAATGAATTGGGTAATGATTGGTATCATGATAAATCAAGGGAAATTAGGGTTTAATCATTCTTATTCAATTTCAATGATGGTTTACTCATTCTCCATGTGCAATGAGCCTTGGATCATGCTAATACCATGTTATGTGATGTAGACACATTTATATGTTATGATAATCATGGAATATCGTGCCTTTATGTTCATGATTCTTTTTTGTTTCATTGAAATTCCCATTGAATAAATTTTTTTGTATTATTCTTGTTACAGCTTTTTTCTCCCTTATTGAGATTTATAGCTCACCATTTTCTTATGAATGTTCTCAGGTTGTCCCATGCAATGCTACGTATAGGGGAATGTGGTGGCCATGTAAAGAAAGTTTTAAATAAATATATTGTGTTTAAAGTTTTAATTCATTATTTAATGTTCTTATGCCCTAAATACATTATACATCTCCATCTTTTATGTTGTATTAAGTGAATATTTTATGTAATAAATCATGTTTGTGTGTGTAATAAAAAGCAGGGTGGTTATAGTTGGTATCAGAGGGAGGATTAGTTATTTTTTGAAATAGGATTAGAAAACTCTAGTGAAATCAATAGGGATATGACTAAGTGTATTAAAAATGTACCAATGTTTTGTTCAATATTGAGTAATTAGTTTTTCGAGAAAATACATCCCTACCTGGATACGAGTAGTGGAGGCAGCACTGGAACATATGTGCCTAGGAGTGAATACTCTGACAAGGAGTTTCGTGCTTGACTCTCGGTATCCTAGTACACGAAAATGGGCCTTGCTTCACTCTTGGTTATGACACTCCTAGGGGATATTCTTTGGTAAATTCAAAAGATTAGTATGAACCATTGTTAACAGATTAAAGAAAAATTCCCCTAAGAATATATTTTAGGGAGTAGATCATCGATGACATAGATGGAAGACTATATGTTTTTTAGTAATGGAATTAAAAGTAATTTATAATTGATATGTTATGTATTTGTATTACCCTTTATTTGTCACCCATAACTATCTTTTTAATCCAGCTAATGGCTAATAATATGAGGACTCAGGATAAAAACCGATGTGGAGATCAATGTGACGACTGTTCTAATGAGATGCCCAATCTGATGGGAGCTGGAATCATGAACATTGTTACGATACTCTCTCATTTTACTCATGATTTGAATAGAAACATGGGTCAAGAGGAACATTCAACCCCCCTATGAATGAACATGTCACAATCGAGAGCTTCATGAGACTAAGGCCTCCTACTTTTTATTGATCATCAGATCCCTCAATTTCTGAATAATGTATAAATTCCATTTAAAATATCTTCTCCATCCTTAAATGTTATGAATAAGATAATTTTTTTCTGGGTACTTATTATATAGAGGGTGAAGCCGATCAATGGTGGACATTGATAAAAAAATACGAAGCCTGGGGAGGAGATCAATGCGTTGGAAAGGATGGATTTACAGAAATGTTTTTTGATAAACATTTTCCTTACACCCTCTGACTTAAGATGGAAAGGAACTTCCTTTCCCTCAAGAAAAAAGATGACTATTACATTGGAGCATACGAGTAAAACATCACAAGGCTTGCATGATATGCCTTCGGATTTTTCATTACCCCAAATGCATGGTTGACCATTTCATTGGCGGGATGAAACCTAGCCTACGGTATTCCCTTGTGATCCATGATTTTGAGAGATAGGAGGAAATTTTACCATGTACCATCAAAATTGAAAGGGAGGTTATTGAATCTCTTGGGTATCCTGGGGATAAAAAGTGTAAGTTGGACTTCAATTATAGAGGTCTGATGGATAAATCAGTTATGCTAAGAAAATACAGCACCCCACTTTCCAACAGTGGGGAAAAAAGAACCCCAAAAATTTCATGAAGGGGATGTGTAAATGCTTTAGGTGTGGAAGGGAAGGGAACATAGTCATTAACTATTGGGAAGAAAATCTTGCGACTGTGACAGTGAAGAGGATTGCTTTGTTCAACACTCAATAAATTGTTTATTACTTCTTCTAAAAAGAACTAGGGCACCTTGCAAATCAGTTCCCTAAGACAAGGGTTTTCGAAGGCAACCAATTACCTCCAAGGTAGTAAGAGCGATATTTTTCCATCCCTACGGCAGAATTGAACCCCAACAACGAAGTGATGTCATGTACACTAGTTATTAATTAAAGAATAACAAACATAGTTTTTTATTATAGTTCTACGAATTATTTAGTATCTCGAAAGTTTAGTATAACAATCCCAACACCACAAAAAATCATGGATGTAAAGATGTAGGTGAGTACATAAAATTTGGAAAACATTGCATCCCATGAATATAACTCCTCTTCTATCCCAATTTGTGGATTAAACATTCCGGTGAACCTTTTCATACCCCCTCTGGTGGTATTTGATGCAATTCTCAGCATGGATTTTCTTCCCTTATATAGAGCCAACATAAATTTTCATGAGAGGGAAATCACTACCCATATGGATATTCCATTTCTGATTCTATAAAAGTGTAAGGATGAAGATGAATCTTATTTAGAACCATCTTCTCAAGCATGGATATTATAGCCCTATGAGCATGAGTATCCGACATAGATGATTGAGTTTATGGAAGCAACCGTCATTTAAGGAATTTATATTGTGAGAAAATTTACTAATGTGTTTCCAAAAGAATTTCATAGTCTTCCTCATAGAAGAGATGTTGAATTCTCAATTGAACTTATACATGGTGTGTTTCCAATATCCAAGACTCTGTGTATAATGGTTATTTTGGATCTTGTGGAGATGAAGAAAAAACTATAGGAAAATATGGATAAAGGGTTTATATGCCCAAGTGATTCACCATGGGGTGTACCAGTCCTCCTAATCAAGAAGAAGGATGGGTCAATTCTCCTTTTCAATGATTATCATGAGCCCAAAAAAATACTGATAAAGAACAAGCATCCTATGCCACAAATTTATGACTTTTTCAATCAGCTACATGGAGAAAAATACTTTTCCAAACATAGATTTGAGGTCAGGATATTACCAAGTAAGGGTGAATAAGGAGGATATCCCCAAGACTGCTTTTCGTACAAGGTATGAGAACTATGAATTCAAAGTAATTCCTTTCAGACTCTCTAATTATTCTACAATCTTCATGGACATGATGAATAACGTCTTTAGATATTACCTCGACAAATTTGTGGAAGTCTTTATAGATGATACGCTAATACAATCCAAAACCAAGGAGGAGCATGAGCAGCATATAAACACAAAACTAGAGACATTGTGAAAGGTGATTCTATATGGAAAGTACATCAAGCGTGAGTTCTGGTTGAAGGGAGTCTCATTCTTGGGTCATATCATCACATGAAATGGGATATCTGTAGATCCATCCAAGACAACTGCAATTGTGGGATGGTCGAGGATGACATCATTAATGGATATTCGTAGATCTCTGAGGTTAGTTGGATATTATTGTTGATTTTTGAGAAATTTCACATGATTTTACAACCCTATTACCAAGAAAACTAATATGGGATTAAAGTTGTCCTATAGTGATGAATGTGAAGAGGGATTTGAGGAGTTGAAAAGGAGGATTATCATTGTGTCGGTTCTCACTCAACCCACAAGTAGAGAACTTTTTATGGTATTTACTATTACTTCGTAGAAGGGAATGCGTTGTGTGTTGATGAAAAATGAAAATGTCTCTGGCTACGCTTCGAGGTAATTGAAATTTCATGAGAAAATCTAACCAAAACTTGATCTGCATTTGGCTACAGTAATCTTTGCTTTACAAATTTGGCAGTATTACCTATTTGGGGAGAAGTGTGAGATGTATACAGATCACAAAATCCATTAGTATATATTAACATAGAAAGAGTTGAATGTGCGCCAATGAATATGGTTAGAGCTGAAAAAATACTATGACTATTCAATCCATTACCACCCTTGAAAAGCGAAAAAGGTATAGGATTCTATAAGTATAAAGGACCCAACAATTCTCTCATTGATGTGAACTGAAAGGGATCCAATCTTCTTATATTTGTTGAATATGGATATGGGAATCATAAAGTATGGAATATCATTAATCCTTTAATAATTTTTTTCTCAAACAATTCTTTGGAATGGTTAATGAATTCTCAAAAGGATGATTTGATAATTCAGAAGATAGTGGAAACCGTCAGAAAAGGGAAACCTTTAGAGTTCAATTTTAATGAAGGGAAAATTATGAGATTTGGGATAAGACTATGTGTACCATCAAATATGGAGTTAATGAAATAACTTTTGGATGACACACATAGTTAAAATTTCTCCATTCACCCATGAAACACAAAAATGTATTCAGATCTCCATGTGAATTATTTTATGGATAACATGAAGAAGGATGTTCCTGAGTATATATCAATGTGACTGGTATGATATAAAGTGAAAACTGATATGCATAAGTCTAAGGTGATGTTGCAATGATTACCCATACCAATATGGAATTGGGATAACATCACCATGGAAATTTTCTCTGGGCATCTGAAGACATCTAATGGAAACGATCCTTTATGGGTTTTTGTGGATCATCATACAAAGACTACACACATCATGGTGATATGAGAGGATTTCTCATTGGATCAACCGACACAGATATATGTCAGAGAAGTGGAATGTCTACATTTAGTACCACCTTCAATTATATCTAATCTAGATCCAAGATTTACCTCTATGTTTTGGAAGATTCTTCAACATGCTCTAGATACTGAGAAGAACTTTAGTACATCTTATCATCCTCAAATGGATGTCCAATTTGAATGGACAATCCAAAACACATGAGGACATATTGAGGGAATACTCATTAGACTTCATTTGAAGATAGGATCAACATCTCTATCTTGTTGAGATCTTTCAACAGTAGTTTCTACTCATGAATCCAAATGGATCATTATGAGTCCCTCTATGGGAAGAGGTGTAGAACAATGACATGTTTTGATGATGTTGGAGAGAGAAAACTCATAGGTCCATAAACGGTCGAAGAAATTTTGGATAAGGTTAAGACTATCCAGAAGCCCATTAAATCTACTCAGAGTTGAAAAAATATCTATGATGACAGTCATCTACAAGTCTTATAGTTTGATGTCAAATATATTTTACTCTTCTGCATATCACTATGAAAGAGAGTTATGAGATTTTGGAAGAAGGGAAAGCTTATTCCAAGGTACATCAGCCCTTTTGAGATCCTTGATCTCATTAGAGAAGTATTCTGTCGACTAACACTCCCACAGAACCAATATCAAATAAATGATGTATTACATGAATCACTCTTGATGAAGTACATACCTAACCCATTACATATACTAAATCCAGAGGTGGTACCATTAGAGAATGACCACTCCTATGAAGAGAATATGGTAAAGGTATTAGATTGTAGGGAAAAATTTCTACGAAATAAAAAAATGTCCCTTGTAAAGGTGTTGTGGAGAAAACACAAGTTTAATGAAACAATGTGGGAATCCAGGGTAGTGATGAAGCAGAGTTACCCACATTTTTTAGTGTGGTAAAAGGAAATTTTGAGGGAGAATTTTCTTAAGAGGGGGAGATTGTAACAACCCAAACTTCTACCAATGAGAATTCATCTTAGTCAAATTAAATGTATTATTATGTAAAATGTTTATATATCATATTGACTTCCATGGTTTTATGTTTTTGTATTATAAAATACCTTTAAGAATTGTGACTTTTTCTAATTTAGTCATTGAAAAGTGATCACATGATTAGTATAAATTTAGGACTTTAACAAATTCAATTTACTCAGATAGAGTAAGTGATGACCACTTCCAGTAGAATTGATCTATATGAAGCCCATTTTTCTATGCTCAAAAATATGGTGGATTCATTGGGATTCTCTCTCAACCAATCCCAATTCGAGCTTCAACCCATTAAGGTCGAATAGAACTACCTATCAGAGAAGTGGTAGTTGATAGAGATTACCACCTGAGTGATGTTATCCGAGCCACCACAAGAGTCTGTCACCATCACACACCATACCCTTCAATCTTATAAGTGTGTTATAAGGGGTTATGTAACAAGACCCTAGAACTATGATTTTATAAATTATTTTTATAGAGAATATACCTTTTTTATTATTGATACTTTGTAAATATGATTTAAAGAAAAAAATAGTATTTTTAGTTAATATTCAATTAAGATATACATTTTGATGAATTAATGGGTTTTTTTGAATTCAATAATATTTTAATTAAATATTATTAATAAATAAATATTTATTATATAAAAATGATAAAAAAAATTTAGGATCAAAATTGTAATTTTTATTAAGTTTTGAAAGCTATTTTTTTGTCAAAACCCATTAATTTCTGATAAACGTCGGCTTTTTTTTTTGAAAAGTAAAATTTAAAATATCCAGAAAATTATTTATGTAATGTGACTATTATTTTTTGAATCAGAATGTAAAAATTATCCAATGGTTAATTTTCCATAATTTTTTGAGACAATCGAATTTTATGTTTAAAATTAAATACTGTTTAAATATATAATGATTTTTATGACATCATAATGACCTAGTAGTGATGTAATAAAATAAAATATAAATTATTATTGGAAAATATATTTTTTACCATTAAAATAATTTGATTTTAGGTTTGTTTGATTTATTTTAAAAAGCTTTAGTGGACCCTCTGAGACTTATAAAACATTTTATCTTTTTTAATTAATTTCTTTGATAGTAAAATTTACTTCCACACAAGCAAGCCTAATATTTTAAGAAGATAGGCCATTATCCTTATAAAATAATTTTTTACACTATCCTTTGGAAAAAATATGGGAAGAAACCATGGTCTGGTTTGTGGGTTTGGTTAGTTTATTGTGTGGTGTCCAAAACCTAAACAATAAAGAATTCCCTCCCTTTTTCGATATATACCCACCCAAGCTCCAACTAACTCCTCACTAAAAGACATTGGAGCTCAACCATCCTCTACCATACTCTCTCTTTAATCCTCTTAAGGTCCCCCAATATTCAATAATCCTCTCTCAATCCTTTGGGATCACACTTCCATGTAAGGGATTTCATCTATTCTCATTTTTGTCCAAATTTATTTGTGTTGTTATGCCCTTTATTTTAAATTAATAATATTGGGGTTTTATTTCTCACCACTTCATAAATTCCTCTTTATGTTTGAATGATTAAAGACCCCTTTCTCTCTCACTAATTCCTTCCATGTACACTTGTTACCATCCCAAAATTCGTAAGGAATTTCTCTCTGTTCGTTTACATTCAAGAAATTATTTTGTATTATTAATCAAAAATTACATTACAGTAGTTGGGAAATATATCTACATGACCCCTTACTTTTCATTTATTTTAAATATGATGAGACACCCATTTATCTCTCATCAACCATTTTTATGAATTCTTATGTCATGTCCTTATGCTGCCGAAATTGCACTGCGATTTTCCAATCCAAAGTCATTGTCTTGTGAATACCATGCACATTTCTCTATCAAGGGTATTCACCTTTATTCACATTTACATATTGATTGTAGAGTTTCATGTATGAATTACACATTCCTTTATCATATAATAATTGATTATCTTTAACGATTCCATGTTGTATGATCCATGTGGAACACTTATGCATGAAATGAAATTTTTAAAAAGGGTGTGCCCTGATAGCTCTCCAATGCATTGGGTAAATATTTGTATCATCATACAAGAAGTGCAATGAGGGTTTACTCATGATAATTCATGTTCATTGAGGTTTTACTGATGATCTATTTTTAATGAGCCTTGGATCATGCTAATACCATGTTAAGTGTTGTTGGAACATTTCCATGTTTTGATAATAATGCTATATATTGCCTTTTTGTTCTTATTTATTTTATGATCCATTGATATGACAATTGACTAACAAGTATTTTATTCTTCATTTAATGCCTTGTTTACTCCCTTAATGGGCTTTATAGCTCACCCTTTTCTTATTAATTTACTTAGGTTATCCCATGTAATGCTATGTATGAGGGAATATAGTGGTCATGTATAGGATGTTTTCAATAAAGATGTTGTTTTTAATTTTTTAATTCATTATGTGATGTTCATAAGCCCCAATTAAACTAGACCTCTCGATCATCTATGTTTTATGAGGTGAAAATTTTATGTAATAAATCTTGTTTATATGTGTAATAAAAGAAAGGTTGTTATAAATGCTCTGTGTGCACCATATCCTCTGATATGAACACCAGAAGGGTATCAGTAATTTACTGGTTTAGCTTCTATAGTTCATCTAGGTATGCAAAATAAAGGGTTACATTATATTTTTTAACCTTTGGATGTTGGGAAAATGAATGATATGCCAAGTCAATTTGGTGTTTCAGCCCTTCAATTACCTTCGCATGAATTTGATATTCATCATATGGTAATACATTGGATATCATATGATAAATATTTTTCTATATATTGAGGTGGATATTATGAATGCAATATTCTTCCATTAATTATGGAATGTTATATTGAGTGTTTTACAAATGCCAGATCAGGACTAGTATTCACCCTTACCCAGTTGTTTTCTCATATTCAACATATTCTCATCAATTTTTTCAAGAGGTTACTCAACTTGGTCTGACAAGAGTGGACCCATCTTGATTGTTTTATCACAAAAAAATACGATAATTATTTTACACTACTATAATAGAATACATATGACCCAGGAGATGTTTGAAGAATGACCGTCGCCTAGGGATGTCTTTTGGTTGAGAAAGTATTTCACCTGTTAGTAACAAGGGATCAAACCTGTCTGAAATTAAGTTGGAAAGTGCTTTAGGATAAGATAGGTTTCTCATTACTAAATTGTCAATTATATAATTATCCTGACAATGTGAAAATATACTATGGAGATAACATTCACAATGAATCCTAACTTGGGGAGGACCACCATGGTGGACTACAATAAGGGAAAATCCTCTTTCTCCTTGGTCTTCTAGATACACATATGGTTTTCATAGCTCTTATCTTGAGATAGATTCTATAGATTGACCAAATTTTCATAAATATATCCTTATTAATGAAGTGTCTAATGGGGAACATCATAATTATTCCTATCATAACCATTATTTGGTAATGGGAGAGTAGGATTGTGAGTTGCAATATATAATTTTTTTGGGCTTCAAGATCTTTAGCATTAAGAAGAGATTGATCACAAATTGGCTCTTGATTTTCAAATTGTGTTGGGTGAAACTTCTTCTTAGATTATCTTTTAAATATTGTTGGAGAAACATGGTGGGAGAAGTGGTTATCATGGGAAAGTGTTTGTGCCTAACATTAAGTGGTAACCAGAATGGGATGATTACCTCTAATTGGAAAGGGTGTATATTTTCGATTCGGTTGTCTGTATGATATGGGGGAGTATGCCCTGTAACCCTTGTAGACTGTAATAGGGGTGTGTAACATCTCAGGGATGGAATGATGATGAGTCATACCAGGTGTGGGGTTATAATCCTCTATATATTTCCTTAGGTTCTGTAGAAATTGTTGTTATGATATTCTGGAATGCCCCCAAAATATGGGAAGGAATTTGTGTCTTCCCTTTCCCCTTTGTTAAAATTTGTTTGGTGGATTCATCATCCATAATGGGAATATATGTCCATTCCATATCTTGAGTAAGTTTGTGTGAATACTCTTTTCCTCCCCATCTTATCAGTGGATACTGACGTTACTCATGTATGTGGGATGATAGTTAAGTTTTCCCATGTTTTGCATCGAAGATTTCCCACGGACTTCTTCAAGTACTGCCAAATGATACTGGTGGCAAGATTAGTTTGTGTAGGAACGTGTATGTTCCTGCATACTAGTATCCATCGTATTCGATTAGTGGGCTTCCATGAATGCATTATGACGAGTCTACTGACTGGATTATAGTTTGTAAGCTTATGTATGTACATGTTGGATGTTTTCCACCAAGCATTGTTTCTAGATTACATTCAATGAGGAAAGATGAGACTGGTGGTAGGATTGGTAATTGTATGTAGTTGTATGTTTGTACTTTCCAGTGGCCAAAATTTTCTATTGGTGGGCTTCATTGAATGTTGAATAATGAGTCTTCTGATAGGCTGATGGTTTGTAAGAATTTGTTTATGCCTGCTCAGGGTACTCCACTGAATTCAAATGGTGGGATTGGTTGGTCACCACTGGAAGAGTCTGTTGGTTGATGTAATTTGGATAGATGGGTGTATGTGAATATTTTTGGTGTTCCACCATGTTAGTTTGACGGAATTCCTTGGAGGATATTCTAACTATTGGCCGGATTTTCTCCCCGACTATTCTTCTTGCATTCTCGAGTCTAAGGGACCAGGACCAAAGAACCGAAGGGAATACCCTAATCTTGCTGGGGGTTCACATCCACGTGATTCCATTTGCGCTGATTTTTAGTGGGATCCCTTGTTAAGGACCCCTATATCTTTGATTTTAGGCCATGAGTTACCTCCTCATCCACCTCCATGTTTCTTGGGAGGGACTGGATATTATACTCTAGGGATAGGGACCTGAAACTGTTGAAAATGGTTGTTGGAATAGTCTGCTTCTTGACCATCGGTCATCACTATCTAGAGGATTGAGGGTTGTTGTTAAATTGGAGTGCCTTTGGTGGAGAATCCAGGTTTGGGATGGTACTGTGTTGATGGTATTACCATACCAATACATTCGAGACCCAGTGTTGAAGATGCGAAGTTGGTGATGACATCCTTCCAGAAGATGAGGAACCAGCTTGAGTAGCTGACGAGACATTCATGGGTGCATAATTGAAAGGATCCATTTGGAGTGAAGGTTGTTCTATGGAAAATGAAAAATACAAATAATGAACTCCCTTAAAGAAACATATTTATGATGGACACATTCTTAATCGTTTCCTTTGTCTGCACTTCCTTTATCTATTTATAGGGGCCTGACATATGGGTAACACAATCAACTTGGTTGAAGATTCACATCAGTTTCACCATTTTGGTTTTGTCTCCCTCGGATCGTGTGTTCTGGTTAGGAATCACTACATCTGGGTGGTTTCCATTGGATTTTTTAATGGATCTAGAAACATCCAACAATTATTCATCTATAGTAACCTGGTTTCCAAAGGTAGTCATTCGTTAGGTTTGGAACTACAATACTTAAGAACATACATCGGTCGAGAAGATGGGAGGTCAAACTCATCACACCTTTTTGGGGGAAATTTATGCCTACTCAATGAATCTCTTATAGATATAAGATATTTCCTATGAATCCTTATAAATTTACCAAGTATAAATTAGGTCTCCATTGAAATTTTCTATCAATTATTATCTTCTGTGAAATCTAGAATGATCTGTATGTATTGGATGATCTTTATTAGTGGATACATATTTATGTATTGGAGGTTCTCAATCAATTGTACCCTCTAATATACTATTTAGAGATTTATTTACACATTGTTATGATAAAACTAGTTTATAAGCCACTCTGTGGGGAACTCTAGAATTTATTGTCATACAGGGAGACGAATGTTTGTTTTGATGTTGGGATCATACCCATCAATAGGCTACCAACGTATCCTTTTGAAAGTAATCAGAACCCTCGTTGTTCTGTTCTTCTTAATATTGCATGTCATTCCTTTTATGGTCATGTGAAAAGGACCTAGCTGTATAGTTTAATGTCATGTGGTAAGGACATCTATGTGGAATATTCTTAGTCAATGATTGGTGTGGGACATACCTATGCGGCCCAAGGAACATGGAAAAGATATGAGTTTCCATGTTGGATTAGACCCTATTGGTAATATAGCCCATAAATAATAGGGTTGATTTGATGTGTTGGGTTTGTACCATAGGGTGGCTTCCTACCTATCCCACTTTGTGGGGAATAAAATCCCACATTGTTCGATATGTCTCATAGGAGATTTATGTTCTTTGATAGAAATGTTTTTGGTCTTACTTCCTAAAAATGATTCCTTTTATGGGTGAAATGATACAGAACATAGGCCTTAGGCAGGCATCATATATATCCCAATTATGGTCAAAATCTTAGTTCTCATACTTCAGGAATATGATTTGTTTTTGAAAATATTGTGACCATCACAAATATCCAACCCCACATTATTCATGCTCGGTGTGAGAAATAAGAGGATGTGAAAGATTAAACAAATGCATAAAAACATGTCCACAATATTTGGTGGGAGTGGATGGGTCTACGACGGCGAGGGTAGATGCGGTCTAAGCCACGAACCTTCCCTCTATTCACTTTACATTAGACAGGGTTCCAATATAAGGAAGGAGTGAAGGTGAAGGATGTAATGGGGAGAAAGACCATAATATCCTACATGAATGGATAGGGGCTTAAATAGAGATGGTTTCCCTGAAATTGGTCATCATAGGGGAGGGATAATTCTCCTTTGGTCAAATGGAAAAGTAGGTATGAACCATACTTTTCCTACTAGAGACATGAGGTTTTTGGTTTTCGAATAAGAAGGGGAGGCCATGACCAAAACCCAAATCCTGCAAACTGGGAACTCCCCAACATTGTTCCTTGGAAAACGTTCCATGTGATTGTTCATATTCAAACCCACAAGAACTTTATGAATCCTTACTCCATAGAAAAAAAATGTTGGAATCCTCTGACTAGAGATATAAAAACCCAAATAGTAGAAACAATGTTGTGCCCTTCCCAAAGGATTGATAAGTTAGGATGTTTTGGTGGAGGTTTCAACATAATCCATTTCATAAAAGGGAACCAATGATGAAGAATCCTTTCCCTGAATGACTTTGAAGAAGGATAGATGAAATGCTAGTATATGAGTAATGGATTAGGTGAATTGAATAAGGGTGACCAAGAAGGTATCTAGTGCGCATGAATGGGCACGCAAGAAGGATTGGGCGACCTGATGTTCAAATAAGTGATAGACAACCTGGATATTTATACTTGGGCGAGACTTGACTCAAGCCTTCAAGTGTATTCACTGGTATTCCAAGATATGGAGTGCTCAAGTCCCATTGAGAGGAATGGCTGGCGTACAAGTGTTTCTGATTTAATGAGGTTGGGAACATTAGACACAAAAGTGTTATTGATTTAAAACACTAAAGGGACAAAATTCCTATGAACCTCCCCCAATTCCTCCACTTGAGGTGTTAAAGAACTATCATTAAGGTTTAATAAGATTTGTTGGATGCACTATAGAGACTAGAGAAGAAATTGGGATTAAAGGTAATTATTCTATACAAATGATGCCCCTAGGGTCTATTTATTGGAAAATACATTACTATGGTAGAATGGTTGTCGGGTGTGAAGGTGGATTTCATGCCATAAATGTGGTGTATAAGTACCGTGCATGTCGACGGAGCCTTGGAATTACTGGGGTGATCTAATTTCAAGCCCTTTAAAATCTTTATTTTCATTATGATCTTTTCTAATTCATTTCCCTTTTATTATTTTTTATTAATGTGGTGGAACATAGTGTCAAAAAGGATCTTCATTTTGTCTTACAAGACCAATTATGTTCTTATTGGATTGTATCATGTCTCAAATATCCATTATTTATCCAGATAATGGTGGAATGTAACATGATTCATTTTCATGAGTGGTATATCATTTTAGGATGTATTTTGTAAAATGTTCTATGGAATAACATATGAGAATGAGATATAACTCATGATCATGTTGGTTACAAGATAAAATAAAGTATCTATTTGACCATATATAATGGAACCCGTTGAGATTCGAGAGTTTAATGATTAATTATAGTATCTATAATCTAAAATTTTCATACAGCCTATTATATCTCCATGGGTTCTCGTATTCTTTTTCCCAATAAGGTAGATGGTACCATGCACCTATGTGGGGATTATCATAGATTTAACTTGACCACGGTAAGAACCGAAATAACCTTATGTGCATCAATGATCTCTTGGCCTTTATTATAGGTGCTAATATCCTCTCCACGATTGATTTGAGATTATGATACAACTAGTTTAGGGTGAGACAATTGGGTATACCTAATAATTATTTTATTATTTGGAATGGATATAATAAGTTCGTAGTGATACAATTTGGTTTATCCAATGAAATATAGGTATTCAAAGCCTTAATGAATAATATGTTTCACAATTTTTTAGATCGACCCATGGTAGTTTTATTAAAAAAATTATTAGTGTTCTCTGATTTGGTTGAAGATCATTCCCAACATCTTGATATCGTATTGAGATCTTTGAATGGGAATTATATTTTCTCAAAGATAATAAAATAATGTTTTTGTATTGATAAAGTGAACATATTAGGCAATGTAAACTAAGATATAGGTGTTTCATTGTTCCCAGGGATGGTATGAGCAATATAATATTAGTTGAATCCAAATAACATCTTCTAAATTTTGAGTTTTTAGGGTTTAACATAATTTTATTTTCATTTTATCTAGGACTTCTCATATCTAGTAGCACTACTGGTTGGACTGACCAAGGAGGGAATGAAGTTTAGTTGGTATGATTCTTAAAAGAGATGGTTTTTGGTTCAGATGAGAAGGCGTATATCAAAACAATTACACATATTACATATCATAGGTAAATATTATACAATTCATTGTGACTCATTAGATGTTGGAATTTGAGTCATTCTAATGCATGAGGATTGATTGGTTGCTAATGGATTTAGAAAGATGATTGGACATGAGTGGAATTATCATACTAATGATATAGAGATTTTAGTGGTGGTATATGCCATGATATGATGGATACATCATCTTTTGAGTGACACATTAGTGGTTTATATGGGCCCCAAGAACCTCAGGTACATCTTTTCTCATCTAGACCAGAACATTTGATAGAGGAAGTGGGATGAATATCTCTAATCCTTTGATGTTGAGTTAGATTACAAACTAGTCAAGGGAAACATAAATTAAATGTTTTTGATATGGAAGAATAATTTATATGTAGTATGAAATTCTTTTTATGTGTGTTAGATAATGGAAGTCTTTATAGACATGTTTTTAGATTGTTAATATTGTTAGGGGAAAGTAGCTTGGAATTAGAAATATATTGAAACTATGATTTTGGATAGGATCAATATAAGGAATTTACATAATTTGGAAGGATTAGTACAAAGATACTACTTATATGGTGGGGAGACAACATCAGGATAGTATATTGGTTATGATAATTATATTCCTTTTTTATGAGTATTGGGTTCTTTGATATTATGTGATGAGATGGTGATAGTGTTCCATGATTCTAAATAGGCAATACATCCCCATTTGACAAAGATTCATCATGATCTCAATATGATGTTATGGTGGTTTGAAATGAAGATGAAGCTGGTGAGATTTGTATTGATATGTTTCAGTTATCATTAGTTGAAATTTGAGAATCAGAGGCATGATGTACTATAACAACCTCTTCCTATTATTGAGTCAACAATGGATAATGTCACTATAGATTTTTGGACTGGATTACCCAGGAAAACCCATAATATGGATGTAGTATTGGTGAATGTGGAGTGAACATTTTATGTATCCTACTTCTTACCTATCAAGGAGACCTTCACAGTCGATTATTTGATAATGATTATGTGATAATGATAGTTTTATTGGATGATGTTCTGAGGAATATAATATCTAAAGGATATCCTCATTTCAACTCATGGTTTTGGAAGGTTCTTAGGATGGATTTTGGATCACGAGTTCCATTGATAATAGGCTATCATACTCAAACTGATAGTTAGTCTGATTATACTATTTTTATTATTGAGGATATGTTATGAACCATTTTTTTTATTTTAGTGGTTCTTGGGAGAATCATATAGAAATCATGGAGTTTTCATATAAATATAGCTTCCAAGAATCAATCTAAATGGTGCATTTTGTGGATTTGTTTTAAATGACATGTTGTTTACTTCATTGGTGGTTAGAAGAAGTTGAGTCATCATTTTATGGACCATGTCTCATGCAGAAGACATCTATGTAGTTTCAGTTGATCAGGAGGTGGTTTGTTACCATGCATAGTAGCCATAAATCCTATTTTGACAGTCAGACATGACCTAGGGATATTTGGGTTTGTCATCATGTATTCCTCTATGTGTCACCTAGGTTGGGGTAGCAATGTATCAAAAAATATGTGAAGCTAATGCCCTGAATTTTGGTCCCTTTTAGAAGGTGGATAGGTTTGATCCAGTTTCATGCTGATTAGCACATCAAAAATTATACCATTAATTTCAGGATGTTTTCATTTTCCACAGCTTTGGAGATATTATCCTGACCCTTATCATGTTGTATACATCAAGGATGTTGATCTTTGGGATGATATGTCCTTTGGAGATAATTCTATATAGATTTTATAACTTAGTGAGAAGTATTTATGAGGTAAGAAAATGCCTTTTCATTGTGTGTAGTGGTAGTTTGAGAATGTTTAATGCAATACCCCTGATAGAGAGTCTGATGTGAGACCATGGTGGTGAGACTTGTTCACTGAGACCCTGCATTGATTCATTGAGTTTCATGAGGATGATATATTATATGGTGGGGAGTTTGTATAATATTTTATTTTTCCAATAATGTAACTCTATGTGTTTTTTCTTTAAATCTCATTGGTTGGATTTTCTTCATTTAATATGATCTTTTTGTTCGATTCCTGTTCAGATACAAAGTGTAATTATTTTGGAAAATGATATAATATTCAGGGATGTATGTTTTTTTAATTACTAAAGCCAGGGTATAGAATTTGTTAAATGGATTTTTGAGGGTTTTTCAAGGTTTATAAGGATTTGAAGATGTTTTGAGAATTTGTTAGACATGGGTCATAAAGGTATCTGTTGGGAACATATGGGACCTATACATATAACATGATATGTAACTATTTCAAGGCTCAAGACATGATCAAGTTCATGATGTGAAAGGAATACATTCCATGTAGCTATTACACAATGTGTAATTCTCTATCTAGGTTAAAATTACTCTAAAGATTTTTCTTTCAGTGTATCTCCATAAAAAGGAACTCATGACATGTTAATGGATTACACACCATGTATTTATCTTGAGGAGTAGTTTTAATTTGGTCATGAATTTGATATTTTTTCATTCCTTCAGTGGGGCCTTTCCTTTCTTTAACTATGAAAGATTACAAGTGATTTTGGAATCCTTCATTCCATCTAAATTCCACATTTGACTAATTAATCCCTTTTTATTCATTCGATTTAGATTATATATTCTCTCCCAATGTTCTCTAGTTGTTATTGTGTAATATCTTAACCATTGCTAAATTTTTGTTTTGATTATGACCCATTATAATCTGTGTTTCATGTTATGATCATCCACCCATTCATCTATTTTTTATTTTTCAATTGGACTCATTTCATTAATAACATGTTAAAGGTTGGGTATCAAAATCCTAACCCTATAGTTTAATTTTATTTTCCATGTATTTTAAATACAATGCTTTAGCAGATGCATCATGAAATTTAATAATTTAATTGAATTGGTATATTATAATCCTATGTTGGATTTCACTTTAGATCCCTTTGAGTTATATTAATGATGTGACCTGGGTTATTGCTACCCATTAGGATAGAAAACCATTGAAAATAATGAATTGGAAATGTATTTCAAATGATTTTATGATGACATGTGTTCCATGTGATTTCCTATTTTAGACTCACAACTGAAAATTTATTATCTTATTAATTGAATAAATTGAAAAATTGAAAGGCAAGTTATAATTTTCATAATTAACCATTAGGTCTTTTGTGTTATTATTGTGATTTTATCTGATATACTTGCTGTTGTTACATCAACTAGTGACACTGTTGAGATGCTTGTATAAAAAATCATTCCATGAAAAATATGGAAAAACTTATATACTATTTTACGACTTGACCCATGTTGACATGCTTATATAATTTGTTATACTATGAAATACGTTGATATTTTAATATACTAGGTTATGAACTAGAAAGAGATGTTATTTTTATATACCAGAATATGCACTTGAAAATGTTGAGATTCTTTGTTACTAACCAAGGCATTGACACATGATGCGATTCTTATATAGTGGGCTTGGAAAAGTGATTTTTTATACTATGGGCATATGGTTGTGGTTTTCAAGGTTGTGAAACATAAGCATTTAAATTCTATAATGATTTCAAAATAAGTTATTTCTATATTTAATTAAATATTGAACTAATTAATCCATATTATTATCACATTAATGCATGAAATTATTCTAATACTATTTTTTTAGACCTATTGGGGTCATCCTAATGAGTTTTACTCACATCCTATTTAGGCCACCAATTCATACCCGAAAAAAATGCACATATGTATGTATGGACAAGTGAAAGGGAACATGTTCTTGATTGTTAATTTCTATATGGGTTGAAGAATATAGATGGGACCAATATGGGGTTTGGGATCGGGGTCCTTTTGATATTATTAGTATCAACATATATTTTATCTCCATAGTTTTATATTTGGAAAGAGAAAAAAAAACAGCTTTTCTTTACAATATTCATTTTTATTTGTCTATTAGTTTCTCTTTATTTCCCTATTGTGTAATTTTACTTTTTCTATGTCAATTACTCTGATTGATTTTTTATATAGATTATATCCTATTATATGAAACTTCATACCATGGGTATTGTTCCCCCATAATAGATATCACACGCAGCTTCTAGTCCATAGCCTCTGCCATACCTGAAGGCACACATGAGCTCTTGTAACAAATCAAATTTTTCCACGTTAGAGAGTGTAAAGACATGGATGTTACATTATAAAAAAATTCTTGGGTTATCTCATTTTTGAATTGTATTAAACCTTTTAGGGAAGGTGTTTTGAGAATACCCAAACATCATTTTGTTGAAGAACATTTTTTATGAGATGTTTGGTAGGAGTTTCCTATACCCTAATGGGGTGTTAGAGTGATGTGAGTTAGGAGGGGAGTGACCGTAATATGGGTTATGTTGAGCATAATCTTATTAAATATCCAATTTTTTCATCAATGCGATGTCACTCTCAAGGAATGTGGCACTAAAATTGGAATATAATGGATTCCAGAAGTCATGCGGTCAACAAAAACCCACAAAACTAAATTATAAATGTTTTTTAATATTTTTAGGCCCTTTATCTACATAATTTCTCATATTTTACATTTATTTTTCAACATAGTAACAAGTTTTTACTTAATAAATTTATCTTTTTTACCAAAAAATAATGTGGAAATTATTTCAAAATTTTTATCCGCTTATTTTAAAGTTTATATTGATTTCATTTTATTAAATTTTAAATAATGGTAAAAAAATAATTTAAAAATATTAATTTAAAAAATTATAAAATAAATTTTTGAAAAAATGTTACTCATGTTCTAAAATATAAAAGTTCGGTTTGAAATTAAAATAAAAAACTATTATATATAATTTTTCTCATGAATCATATATTTTTCTTAGAAAAAGGATTAATATTATCTGGTTATACTTATCCTTAAGTGATGTTGTAAATGCCTCTATATTTTCAAAAACTATATTTTTCAATAATCACCTAAAAAAACTGTTTTTGAAAAAAAATTAAAATTATGATTATATTATTATGATTCATAGAAATTTTTAATTCATTTTTCAAGTTAAATTTTTAATATTTTAGAAATAAATATTTAAATTAAATCACATAATTTAGTTGAAAAGTGTTATCTAAGAAAAAAATTATTAAATATTAAATATAAAATGTTATTATTTCCTACAATTTACTAATTAATTTAGTTTTAATATATTTTTACTAACATTTAAATATATATTTTTATTTAATCATGATACCCATAGTTTCTTGAAATAAAAAGACATTTTTAAGAAGATATATTTATAATCATAAAAGGAATTTATTTTTTGTATAACTATACAAACAAAATTTCAATTTTATTAAAGGTAAAAAAAAATTTAGCACATAGTTCATAAATTGGTTACAATTTTTAAAACCTGCAACTTCAATTACAATATTTTAAAGGTAAAATTTACAATTTAAAATTACATTGTGATGTATCACTATTTCGTTTTAGTTCAGTTTTTTTCATAGAGAAGGTTATCAAATACATTATTTATCTATGCAATATATATAGTCAAATATCAAATCATTATATAAATAAATTAAAATCCTTTAGACATAAAATTAATTGTTATGTTCACTAATTATTTATGTGTTTAATTAAATTTATAGGAAAATATGATCAAACTGTTAAATCATGATCATTTATTAATGGTAGCATAATATCATTTATCATTCTTCTTGATATTCAGAAGTCCCCTAATAAAATATTCCAACATGATGGAGAAATATCCATTATTTATCCTTCAGATATAGATAATTAATACCCAATGATTGTTCAATTGTAGTGAAAATTCAACATAAAATAATCTTTATGATATACCCATATTATAGAATCCTCTGACCCGCACTCCCAGATGGGAAGCTAAAACATCATATTTATATTTTCAGATTTGATACTTATTAATTTGACCTAATTTCAAAAATAGAAAAATTCAAACATATGAATGTAATATTGGATCACTTATATACTAAAGGTCCTTTTATGTTTAGAGTTTTAGTTTATTAGGAAACACTTTTACATCATAACACCCATGTCTTTATATTTTCATTTTCCCCATTTATACCCACATTTCAAATTCTATATTAATTATTCAATAGATGGCATAAAATTATTTTCACATAAATCATTTCCAGTTAATAAATAATTTATCACTATTCTTTATTAGATATAGAAAAGAAACATAATAAGGGTGAGATCAAACACACAATAAGGGTAAACAAAGTATTTAAAATTAAATTTCATCACTGAGCATTAGATGAGAATAAAAGAATTCTGACATAATCAAATTTCATGATCAGGAAATAATAGAATTTATACCCATTTAAACCTATATCATTAACCATGTCACACTTAATAAATCATTAGAAATGGAATTATTTAGAGGAATCTGTGATTGTAAGCCATGTGATGTCATTCTTGATCAAAAGAAACATCAAAAATCATATAAAGAATAAATAAAACTAGAATGTATCTTGTAAAATTAAATTTATGGAACCATTACTATAACTCTTTTATATGAGATAAATGTTCCTTTTCAATACCCATAATCTTTTAGGATTATCGTTTTAATATGTTAACTCAATATTCTCTCAGTAGTTATATAGATTCATCCAAATCCGTCATTATACATCATATTGGAGAGGTATACCTGGATAACCCAAAATGATTAGTTATATCATGCTCTCCTATCATCATAAAATATTTCCATGAAACATAATGTAATCATAACACGTTAAAAATTTCATTTTTCAAGACAACAATAACCATTTTTCATTCATTACATGATTTTACCATTGAAAATAAATGGGTTCAATGAAAATTTAATTGAAACAATGATAATACATAAATAGAAAGAATGTGGATTGTACCATAAATAAATATATCTAGTGTATCATATTTATCATCAATGGTTTTTTGGGGGTGACTAGAAACTCCATAAAAGTAATCATTAAAATTATTTTTGAGGAAAATACTCCCTCCTCATTGAAAATCACAATTAAAAAATAATTAATTATTTTGGAAATAAATTTTTATTCAAATAAACTTTTGAACCCATACAGGATTATTTAATTTAAACATTGATTTTTATGGTGGAAAAATATATTCATGAAAATTATTTTTAAATGTTTTTAAAGAGAGATGAATGTTACCCATGTCGAAAACATTATGATGTTTCCTTTAAAAAAATTAAATTTATTTAATGATTAGATAATTTTTTTATGAAGTGTTTTATATTTATAAAAGGATATTCTTGAATTAATATTAGAAAACATTTATTTTTATGAGAAATATTCATTATCTAATATAAGATAAAAGATTATTATCACTTACCAACATCCTTCAATTTGCTTCTTTATTCAGTATGTGAGGGGATGGAAAATAAAAATATTAAAAATTTAAATCCTTATTAGAATGATATAGGATTGGTTTATTAATATAATATCATGTGATATCCTCAAAATGAACATTTAATATAGATAATCCCAAAAATAAATGACATTGTAACGTAAATCCTTTACAACTTTGGTAACATTTGAAAAAATGCATTGAATGAAAGAATGTGATATGGTTCTATAATGTAAATGGAAAAATTAAGTAATATATAAAAATTCATCATGTGTTATTAATTAAAAAATTAAATTAAATCATAGTGCATGACATGGACCATTTCTCAGGAAAATGATTTTACGATAAAGGAAACAGTTCTTAAAATCATAACATTTTAGGTGATAATTAATCAGTGAAGTGATTATGATCACAAACATAAATCCACATCAATCAATTTTAATTACATGATAAAACATTTTGTATACCAATTCACATGTAATAATGTAATAACATAGTTAATTAATTGACCGTATATCCCATTAAAGGGAAATTGATTTCAGAAACATCTTAATACATTGTAACGTTATGGTCCAATAACCTTGGAATTAATAATTTTAGTTTTAAATTAAAATACCAAGATTCATGAATTATTAATTATATAACATGTAAAAATTAGAAACATGTAAATAATATAAGTGAAATTATATTCATAACATTAAAATATTACTCAATGAAAGAATTTTCATATGTAATCCATTACCTCAAGTACATAATTAATTTTTATTTCATTTAAATTGTATGAAATATTATTTTAATAAGTTATATATTAGTTTAGAATTATTTTTAGTTTTATTAATTTATAATAAATTATTTTTTCTATTAATTTCAATTATCTATATAATTACTTAATCGTTTAAGTCCATGTCAGGTATTTGTTGATATTACGAATTTAAATTTCAATACAACTTCGGTATATACACCATTGTGAATTACTTACTTATTCAATCATCTCTATAATTATAATAATGTATTAATTATAAATATTATAAATTAATTATAATTTTTGGACACACTATGAATGATGGATATAAAAAATCAATTTTATCACAATCATGGTGGCGGTAAATAATATGTAATCGTGAGTAACATTTCCAATTTTAAATGAAATTGAGAGAAAGAAATTAATTATTATTTTATATTTAATTAATTATTATTAAATATTAAAACACATTATTTTTTAAATTAATTTATATATACGATCCCTATGATGCATTGATGAAAGTAGAATCACATTAATTCGTAGAGGTGGTAATCCACATGTTCGCACGAATGATAATATCATTTATCAATCGATAGAATGGTTAAAAATCAATGAAATATTACCTTTATAAATGTGAAATAGTTCAGTAAATTCTTATATATAAATTAAATTATAAATATAAACCTCCATGAGAGGCTCTATTGGATAATGAAACACACTGCTTAAAGTGGGTGATAGTCCATATGTGTGCACGACTGATGTTTTCATTACCCATAAGATAGAAAAAGTGATGAAATATTGTTGTATCATATTAAAAATGAAACTTATATATAGATTATTTATATATTTTATGATATAATTATGGTTTAATAATATTTTATGTGGGTTTTAGAATAAATAATTTAAAATAGGTTGGGTTGGATGATTACCTCTTCTTTAGTAGACCTCCTTTATATACCCACTGATGGACCATGTGATATAATTTTTAAAAGAAATAACATAATATAATTGGATAAGTATATTGATAATATAATTGGGTATGTTTTTTATGATTTATATTCATCAATTTGTTATAATGAAGATAAATGAGGGCTTCTCTTTTTTAAGGGATGAGAGGGGTATTTTTTGTTAATTCATGAAATATTGTAATATAGATTTTGTATAACTCATGTAAAGTGGTTCAGAAACCATATTTATTAGAAAATAATGAGTAAATACACTTTATATAATAAAAAATAAAAATTATATAAGTATATATATTATTCTAATCCATATCTTTTGGTTTAACCCTTTTGATAACTTATTTTAAAATTAATTATGGTAATGAATTTTTAAATATTATAGAGTTTTAAATTATCATATGAAGTGATAATTGGCTCTTAATTTGAAATGGGATGTGATTTACATCCATTAATAATCGCAATGTGTTTTCTTTAAATTTTTTTTATCATTTATAAATAATTTAACAATATATGATTGAACGTAAATATCATATTTATCATTTTCTAAGTATTCTTTTAGTTTGGTGCTAAACACAAGAATATTGAAATAGATTTTGAATATAAACCTTTAAAAAACCCTAATATGTAATATTTATCTATTATTTTTTTGGGACACCATAACTCCCTGAAAAAATTTACATCTACAGTTTTTAAGTTCACTTATATGATTTTTCTACTACTTTCGCAAACACTGTGTTAGAGTTCCGTCAAAATATAAGGAACGTATTTCATTATTAAAATTTTAAAAAATTTACCTAGATTAAAATAATAGTGTACCCTTATAATAACTATTTATAAATAAATGCTTTTTTTCTATTTCCCAAAAAATTTAAAATAATGAAAATATGATAGTGACATTATAAGTTTATCATTTTACTAAATTATTATAAATTTATTATCAAAATAAATGAAACAAAGAAGATAAATATTATGTTTTATTTATTATGTATTCAAAATGATTATAAAATAAAATTAATGAACTTTTATTAAGGGACATGATGCCTAATCATACTATTTTTTCCCTTAATGAACCCACAATACCATTAAAATTGTAATAAAAATATTATATGATTACTATTATTATGGAAATAAATTAATAAGAAATTGTTACCAAATAATACTAATTCTAATTACGAATATGGAATTAATTTTATCAATTAAAATTAATTTAATAGTTGTAATTTAATTTAAAATTAAACCTTCAAAATTAGACAAAAATGTATTTTCCAGAAAAATTCTTTTATATGTATAATAATGTTTTTATAGAAACTTCATGCATAATTTTTATTCCAATATAATTTAATATATTATGTTTCAAAAAAAATATACTTTTCAACTTTTAAAACTAATAAATTATTTTAAATTTCAATTATTGTACCATAAAATAGAATATATTTTCAATAGAAAAATTAACATTTTTTTACCATTCATTGAAAAACATATCATTTTAGAAAATTATCAAAAATTCATCCAAAGAAAAGTTTTTAATTATAAATTCAATAAATATATAACTGACTCCAATAAAATAGCCTATTTTTTCTAAAATTTATTAGAATATTATCTCTCATAAATAACTAAAAATATATGATAAGAGAATATATTTTTAACGCAAAAATGACTACTGAAAAATTGAAATCTTATTTCTTATTAATTAATCAATTAATATTTATTCATCAATACCTTTATATATATATATATATCACAATATAGTTAAAAATATTAATTCCATTCAATTTAATGGTTATGTTATAACAATACCATTTAAATTTTAATATTTCATTGTTTCTTTAGTCTTAGGGTTTTTTATTGTATATGTTATTGAACATAGTGTTATTTTAAAATAAGTTGATACTATATTCCCCTACATAATAAATTGATTCATCACAATTTTATCTTGATATTGATGATAAAGGGTTTGAAGTTTTGTAATACTATATTTGAAAACCCAAATCATAAAAAGGATTCCGAAAATTTTATTTTGAAAAGAGGAACAAGAAAATAAGAATTTACTCTATATTAAAATATACATGGTTTACAAATATGAGAAAATTTGTGTGAAAAAAGATATAGAAAAATAGTAAATTTTTTTGTGAGAATAATGGTGGAAGGAGGTACAAGAAATTGATCACAATAAAGTGAATGGTCATCAAACATTCCATGACAACACAACCAAAAACCTCTAAGGTGTGAAAATGACCATCAATTCATCATAAATTAAGGTAATGGCATAAATTTTTTGTTTCGAGAACAATTTCTTCAACATTAGAAATTAATTTTTTACCTTAACTATGAATACAATGAAAGATACTTAATTAGAATGTTAAATTTCATACATTAATAATTCCCTTACACTATATCAACTTTTTATTTAATCAATGAGTTTTCATGAAGCATTTTTCAGGGCCACATCACTAAGTCAAACTTATATTGTGTCCCATAATGTATAGAATTATAAATCTATATTATTCATGAATTTATATATAAAACATAAATTAAATGGTTATCATTATGTATAATAATATCCAAAATTAGTAAACATTTATGTAAATTAATAATACATTAATATATAAAAATAATTAATACTAATATGATCAATGTAGATCATTTCATAAATAAATAACCTTATATTACCAATATCCTCAATAACCTCAACAATGAATACGGGTTTAAACTAAAAATTTATATCATAACTTTACTGAACATCACGAAAAAAGTAATATCATTCTTCTGAAATAATACATTATGTTAAACCATAGTCTTTCCTATACCTTATCCTAAAAATAATTTTCAAAAAATATTATTAATGTCCTTAAAATATAATCGCTTAAGAAGTAAAAAGGTGTTTACATGAATATGAGCATAGGATCAAACATAAACTTATAAACTCATTATGGTTTCCACAAAAATTATGATAATGAAATATTAAAACATCATAATAATCTGTGTTGTATTGAACTTTCACTGATACAAACTATAATATCCCTGAAACTACACTCCCATATCTGGTACTAAAATTTCATTTCTATATTTGGGATTAGAAACCAAAAAATGTGACCCAATTTTAACCATCAAAAAATTAATAAATCAAATTAAATTTTTGGATTCATTACATAATCAATGAACATTAAGGTTCAGAGTTTTATTGAACTAGAAAAATCCTTTACATAACAGTACCCATGATCTTAAGTGATAATTTCCTCAACATATACCCAACTGATTATATTCCATATTAATTCTATGACATATCCCAAAACATGATTCAAAAATTAAAACATTCTATACCCAAATCATTCAACACCATTCCATATAACCTTGGGACACAGAAATAGAGGAAGTGTTAGTAAGAATTCTCAGTAACGGAAAATATAACAATTATTAATTTAATGAAATTATGTATTAAACATTGAGAATAATGGTGTGATAACTAAATAAAATTTCATTATCATTATATAATATAAATTATACCCATAAAAACCAAGATCAATGAACATGTGACATTGAATAAATCATTATATATGTAAAGAGTCATATGAATCAATAATCAAGATCCATTACTTTTCCATATTGATAAAAAGAAAACATTAAAATACAATAGAATGAATAATGAAAATGTGTTAGTTTATTTGAAAATTATATTCAAATAACCCTCGAAAGAAACCTAACAAATATCAAAATTCTCTTTGGAGTAACCAGTTAACCGGTTAACCCCATCACCTATTAGGATATATATATATATATTCAGTAAAATTCATCATCATTACTTAATGCATTAGAGGATTATATTTTGGACACCCATAATCCCGATCTATATCAAGATCACTGATAACTATTATCAATGTCTGTGAAACAAAACATTATCATAACACATGAATGTTTATATTTTTCAACCTAAAAAACCATTTTTTATTTATATCATTAGTTACTAGTAGAAGAGAAAGGGTACCTCAAAAATATTTTTGAAATAATAATAATCATTCTAGTGGAAGAAAAAACATGGGACTATTAAAATATTCTGCTAGTGGAGAAAAAGTGACATCAAGTTTTGTTGTCCAAGGTGATTGGAAATACTACAAAAATAATCCTCAAAAACATTCGTGGGGGAAGACCCATTTGAAGATGGAAAATAACCATTAAATACTAAAATTCACAAAATATTTTTAAGGTACTTTTATTTCAAAATAACCATAAAATATTATATATCATGATTAAAAGAAAATAATGGTCACGATAGTGGGAAAATTAATATTAAAATAAAATTTTAAATCTTATATAAAGATAGTCAAAATAAATCATATAGAAAACATTTGAAAGTTTCATTTTAGAACAATTTTAATGAATTTCATTGATCATGTGAAATTTTTTTCAGAAATAAATTATCGTTATAAAATGAATCTATTGAAATAGTTTTATAAAAAATGGATTTGGAATATATTTATTCTGAATATAAAAGAAGATACATGATTAGAATTAGTTGTAAAATAACATTATTAGAGTTTCATTATTCAATAAGTGAGGAAATAAAAACAAAACATGTAAAAAATTCATAAACAAAGGAAATAAAAATTATTTGTTTAAATAAAATAATATCATATAATTTCCTCAAAAATAATGTTGATTATAAACAATCCTAAAAATAAATGATAGTATAACATAAATAATCGGCACATATATATCTCTAAATAAATTCATTTAATCATGTAATTAGATTTACGGGATTAGATCCAATGAATTATATATAGTAGTATTTCAAAATTAATTCATGTATTATTAATTAAACCATTAATCTAAATCATGTTGCATGACATTAAACATGTCTAAAAAATGATATTGAGACAACCAAAATCCTTACCAAGATTATCACATCTAAAGTGATAAATAATACATGATGGAATTATGTTAAAATATGTAAATAAAAATAATACATGATGAAATATATATAATAAAAAAATTTAGAGGTTAATTCACACATAATAATAGTATAAAAATGAACTGAAGATTAAATATAACCCAATGATTTGAAAGTGATTGAAGAAACCTCATACCACTTTGTAACATTCATGTAAAAACACCATGGATGAAATAAATTTAACTAAAAATTAGGCACATGATATTAAAATATAACTTTGTGAAAGGAAATTGATATGAAATCCCTTACAATGAGTCAAGAAATTCCATGCATATCCTTTAACTAATATGTAAAAAAATTGTATACGTTGTTAATTTGTGTCCAAAATTTTTACCACATTTTTACATAATCTTTAAAATATTTTGTTTCTTTAATTTATTGACATATAATAATTACTAAATAATCTATGCCCATATTTGGTATTTTGAGGATGTTTCATTCAAAATTTGAAAATGATTTTTGTAAGTTTATTGTGGTAAAATTTCTAATTATTGAACCATATTCGTAATAATATTCATAAAATAATTATCATTCTTATACTTTAATTATACCTTTAAAAACAATCATGAAATATGGTTATGAATAAGGAATTATTTTACAATCATGGATACAGTAAGTCGTATGTATGCATGAGTAAAGATTCCATCATACCAAGAACATGAGATATAAAGCCAGTTCTTATAATTTATTTTATGTATTTTTAATATATCATAAATAACATATTATGTGTTTTAATACATTATATATACCATCCATTTGATGTAGATATGATGAATGAGTAACATTTCTTTATTGAGATTCTAATCCACCCATATGCACTAACGATGTTATCATTTTTCAATTGATGGAGAGGTAAGAAAATTAATAATATAATATCTTAAAATATTCATAATTATTTCACTAATATCATATATAAATTAATTAAATATTTATTTACGAACATCCATTAATTTAAACGATGGAAAATGTAACGCATCATCTCATGGAGGTGGGAGTGAATACGTATGGAAGAACGATGTTTTCTTCTAAACTTGAAGTAAAGGTGATGAAAAGGGGTTTTAAAATATTCATAATGACAATTCATTATAGAGGTGATATTTAAATATTTTATATAATATTGGTTTAATAATATTTTATGTGGTGTAAGAAGAAATAAATTGAAAGAGGTTGGGTTGGACGATTGCCACTTATTCGGTAGGTCTCCTTTAACACCAATATTAAGGACCAATTGAATGGTATTTTAAGAATTCCAAAACCTCAGGTTCATGTATAGAAACGTTTATAATATAATTGGTATTATTTTGGTTCATATACATGTATCAAAGTGGTGTAAATAAGAGGAAGTATCTATGTGCTTTTATATGGGAGGGTAAGGGTTTTGTTGTAAAATTATTAATTATTTTAGTATTATATATATATAAATAATGTAAACTTATTCCAAGGTGACATGAGGTCTAATATAATAAGGATATAGTCTTTATATAACAATCCAATAAATAATACATCATTTTAGATATTATTGTATACATTATAATTTGGTTTAACCTCTTCATTAAAAAGTTTTAACCTTCATTATTGTGATGTATTTTTTAATATTACAGGGATATAAATTTACTTATCAGTTTAAAATTGAGTCATAAATGGAAAAGGTATGAAATGTAACACTATTTATCATCATATTTTTCATCTTTCAGTATTTTTTTTGATTTTTAAATAATACTATAAAATATTATTTTATATAAATTATCATTAATAACATTTTTTTCAATATTAATTTTGGTTAAAAATGATGATAATTATATATAAATGAATTCAAAATATAAACCTTTAACATATCCCTATATTTTATATTGATATATGAAATTCCTGGGACACTATAAGTAATAGATATAATATTATATTTAGAGGTTTTAAAGTTACTTTACTATATTTTTCTATTGCATGCACATGTACTATGTCAGTGTTTAATATAAAGTAAAATTAATTATTCCATTATTAAATATTAAAAATAAATTTCCATGATAAAAAAATATCTATGAAATAATCATTTCCAACCAAAAATACTTTTTCTATATCCATTTCCAAAAAAAGTAATAAAATTATTAAACAAATATAGTGACTTTTTTTCTACAACCATTACATAAAATATTATAAAGGACTAAACCAATGTTTAATGGAAAAAAGTAAAATATTCAATGTTTGGAAGATTATAGAAGAAATAGACTCATGAAATGAAATTTAGAAAATTACATTAATGAATCTATAGCCTTATGGAATTAGTTTTAACCCCAACTAATAAATTTTACATTTATTATGGTATTTTTTTCATTCCGGTTACTATTCATATGGACCAAACAATTTTTTAACATTATATGATAATATTTGGTATAATGATTCCAAATATATTATATAATTTATTAAATCAATTTACATAATTTTTATAATTTTTATTATCACACATGTATATCGTGAGCACTATGTGGTAATCCAGGATACCTTAATATTGTATTATGATAGTGGTTGATGACATGAGGGGTGTTACACACTCCCTCTTTTATAATAATCCTTGTACTACCTAACATTGTATTTTGATTTTTCTTTAATTATTATATGGATGAAAACTTGGACCCATGATCTTCATGGGTTACAACCCCACATATGTAAACCTTAAATTTCATCTGATAATCTCTAAAACAACATGGTAAATAAAATAATGAAACTAAAAAGTGTGATATATAACATAAATGGGATAAACTCTCTAAGGAAAAAAAATTTAAGAAGAGTACCCATCCAAGAGACATGAAATGTCAAGATAAATGGATAAACATAAATATAAAAAAAAAATTCAAAAATGATTCTCAATGTGATTATCCTTCAATATAAATATATCTCACTTAGAAGGTGATGGAAACCCAAAGAAGTCAGTAAACTACATGACACCCTTCTCTTTACCAGATCCCTGCAAAACCACATCTTCTAACACACAATGTAAATAGTAGTGTGTGAGCACAAACATCAGTAAGATTTCACTCATAATATATTAAAATTATAATATATTAAAAATTTTATCCCTATAATTCAATAAAATATTTTTCATAAATTTGTTTTAAAATTTTATCATGTTTTAAAAAATTTGTTTGTTTACATAAATGAATTTCACATTCAAATCAATAGGGAATAAAATATTTATATGTGAGAAATCATAATGTCCCAAGAAAAAAAATATAGATATAATATATGGAAAAAAAGTGAGAATCCAAACAAGAAAGAAACCATCATGTATAAATCAATGAATTAATGGAAAATTACATGATAGTGATCTAGCTTATTAGAATACATACTCAAACACAAAATGGAACACTACACCATGAATAATAACAATTCAACTCATATCGAGTCCTACCACTGTCTTCTAATATCAAAAAATAATTTGTATTTGTGACACACAAACTAGGGTGATAGGTATCCATTTCCCAATGCACAAAGGTTCTAAATGTGATATAATTTAAAAGATCCCATTGGAAACCATGACCAGAATTTATAAATCATTTTCATGTGTAAATCATTAACACTCACACACTATAATGTACAATATTTTAATCAAAATCAAATTTAATGAATTTTTTTGAGTACCTGGAGTGTTTAAATACATTTTGATGAAAACCTCTTTTCAATAAAATGAATTCTATGAAACCATTACACTTTGAAACAAAATAAATTGATTTCATAAAATGACCCAAAGGAATTTTCAATAATTTCAACTAATTGTTGTATTAGAACATTTTTATAGAGACCCATGCTATAAGAATGATTGAAAACTAATTTCCTTTGAGATAGATATTGGGAATTTTTAGATAGGCTCCATCCAATCTATGAATAAAGCCATCAATAATGAATAAAGAGCACCGAGAATGTAAGGGGAGATGCTTATAGAGAATTTGGGAAGGTTTAGTTTGTGTATAATGGAGACTATGAGGTGATTAGATATAAAAAACCCATGTTAAAATAGGTAAATATAAAAAAATAAAAGAATCATATTATTATTCATATTTTAGAAACCAAATTATGTAATATTTGTTCCAAAAATGCTTTGAGAAATCAAGGCAGATCAATACCTTGGTAGAATAGAATAGTTTTCTTTACATGATAAATTGATTTAAAAACAATGATCTAAGAATTTAAAAACCAACATGAGAATCACCACTCTATATTACATTGTTACTAAATGATTAGTAAAAAAATTGACAAAAACCATGAGACTCATTTTAGTGTCCAAAAAATATTTTTTTTATCTCATGAATCATGGAAACCTCTATAAAAACCCTATGATAAACCATGTTCAATCTAATGCATACCTGGGACCCATATGACATCAAAATTCTCCACACCATAAATGATTTATTCTAGTAGAATGTGATAAATATTATGAACTCATAAAAATATAAGGCCACTAATTCCCCATAAATGATTCTTACCCTAATGTCTCATGTTTACCCAATCCAATGCCACACATTGCATCAACTACAGAAATTATTTTACAAAAAAGTACCTTGTCTGGGAGATCCAAAATCTAAACTAGTTTCTCAACCATAGTAGGGTCAACATCAAGATCAACACCTTCCCATTCGATGAAATGGGAATGGTTCAATTAATACCTCCTCATCATGAAAACATGAATCAAATCATGAATCAATGTTATGCATGTAATAACGTCTAGTCGATAACCCACCATATCAAGTCATTCAATAACCATAATGTCACTAATAATCCTTAGATCCAATATTGCCTATATAAAATATAGATACTATCCCAAAAAAATTGTAACTATAAAAAAAACTTGAACACCAAACTCAAAGTATTGCAGGTGATGATGGTGGTATACATTTAATTTTGGATGATTTTGAGTTCTCATTAACATCTTACAGATGTGTAATACTTTTTTTCATCACCTAAACAAGGCTAGGTATAGCAAATGACTTCTCACAATAATCATCCCAATAAATGGTGATCTATATGGATATCCAAAAAAGGATTCAAATGTAGATACCTAAATATATTATTGATAACTATTTTGAAAGGATAATTTAAAAATATTATGATTCTAATCAAATAAACTATCAAAATAATACACAAATTCTTAGTGAATATACATTAGAATATGAATATACCACTCTATCTGCCTATCCGTATATGGATGATATTATATATACAATTTCATCTAGGAAATCACCTCCCCTTGAAAAGATTTACAAAACATGGATGTGAATCGTGGGTTACAAAAAGAAAAAAATGTTAATGGACCCCCATGAAGTCTCATTACATACCAGATGTACTGGTTCATAAGATGTTCTATCTTCTTCCTCTCATTAGTAGGGGGAGAGGATCCAATTTTCTAGCTTGATCTATGATCACCAAAATCGAATCATTCAAACTAGGACTCTATGGAAAACCAATGATAAAGTCAATAAAAATCATGTACCAATTCCATACCAAAATGTTCATGGGTTACAACAATATAGTAGGTTTCTGGTTCTCTACCTTAATTCTATTACAAAAAATGTTACACAAAATGATTTATACAATTTACTATCTCATATCCTTTGACTCATACTAATTTATTATATCATAATATTTTGTTGTAGTCCTAGTGTTTATAGTACTATAATACATTTTTTAAAAATAAATAAATTCATATTTCAGAGATTAAGGGAAAACATTCCTAACAAAAAAATACAAAGATACATTAGTAAATTGAGACTGAAAAACAAGGTTATTACCACCATTAAAGATTATATTACAGAATTAGTAATCAGTGTTTGATACATACTGATAATAAACCCTACTATAAAATGAAAATTCAGCATTCATTGAGGATAATAGAAACTTCCAACATGCCTTTTCCGTTACAAATATCATTGCTGCAAAAAAACTAATGAGAGACCATTCCAATACTAATTCCTTCAAGGAATCAGTAGGTAATTTCATCATAAATACATCGACAACCATATTCCATTTCAAGGGTCTATAGTAAATATCATAATTGAAATTATGAAGACACTCAACCCATCATTCATGTTAAATGTTCATATACCCTATGTAAAAATATACATTAGGTATTTATAATAAGAATATACTATGATACACAACAAAAAGTGGTTGTGATGCCATGTTTTTAGAGGTATTAGAGAGTGTATTGGAAGATGGTGTGTTATGGATTTGAAGGTTTTCATCTCTAGGATGATGACCATATGCTCTATGGAGATCTAATCCCTAGTACGACCAGAGGATATCTTTTAAATTTAAATGAGTGTAAAAATAAAATTTTAAAAGATACATTTTATGATCTAAATCCAGAACTCCACATCTAGATTTTTTAGTGATCTGTACTTTATGGATTCAAATCATAATTCCTCTAGATCACCCACACATTCTTCAGGAATCATTTAAAACTTTTATCATCTAATTCTGGATGCTAGTGTGGATATATGATGATTCCTTTGATACAACAATGATCACTGAATCAACATGCTTATGATGCGTTTGGGGGAACTTGATCTGAGCATGTTGATCCAAAGTTTGTATCTATAGATAGTGGTTGAGGAGAGGGAGGATTTAAAAACTCACCATTCATAGTACCAAGCACGATCCTATCTCCATCTATTTATAGTGGATACTCAAAATAACATAATGTGTTTCCCAGCCCCATATATGTTTAAATTTCCCTATATAAATATTAAATGAAAATTATGATGAACTAAACAACATCATAAATATTATTTGTATTTTATTACATATGATTAATATATATTAAATATATTATGTGACTAAAATTATCCAATTAAATCAACTCTTAATACTTATTAATATTAAATGAACACAAAATATTAAAATAATATTCATTTGATTTATTTTATTTATCTTATTTACATAATTTTTATATAATTTTACTAAATAATTTCAATACATATTATTCAAAACTAAAATAATATGATTTAATTTATTCTTCATTGATTGATAATACATATACAACCCTTAAACCCTGACGTGTGGTCCACTGTTTCATGTCTAACTATTTGACTGAAATGGGAAGATTCTAAAATAGGCCATTTTGTGTGACCATCCATGTCCTTATCTCGATAGAAGTGAATAGTATCCACAGACAAAGAGTGGATTCTAGAAACCCATCAAGTACCTTAAATAGATAAAGAATTTCATAGAAATTACAACCTACCTACAAGTGCATATTATGTACTAAAATATATTTTCTCTATAAAAAATCATAATGTGTGAAACATAATTGTGTTATAATCATTGCATAATTCATTGTTTGTTGATCAAACATGAGATATTTACCCTCGATTTATTTGGACATTGACTTATAAAGGTACTAGCATCTTGATCAATGAAGAATGAGATATATTAATTCACTAACCTGGAGGCGACAAATCCTTTCTTGACCATTAATCCAACTCTATACAACCAGCAACAGACCCAACAGAAGCTATATCACAAAGATTTTGCTGTTATGGTTTTTTCATTCATCAATTTATGTGATTAAAAGACACACATTTATAATGATGTCTTGTTAGGGGGCTAATGTGTATGTTAGTAGATAGGAACAATCAGTGACACCTAAAACATGTGGTGTTCTTATTGGATGTTATGAACTCATTATCTCATCAAATAGAGAACACCAACTACGAAATTCATGAAAAGAAGTTTCAATGCTTATAAGCCCCCAGTACCTCATAGTCAAACACCATCTATTTCCATTCATTATGAAGTATCTATAACACAAGACCTATTCTTATGATTATTGTAATAGAATCCATAGGATCTCATTATTTCATGGAACCTACTATACCCTTTGGATAATATAATTAATCAATGAAAATTTTCATTTAAATAGTGGATTTAGAAATTTCTACACATTAATGAAAATATCACATCATGCATAACTAATTGTATACATGATATGGTAATAAAAATCACTTTTTGTTGTGTCTAGGTTACCGATTATTAAAAAACTCCCATTTTCAAAAAATAGGAAACTTGATAATGATTTTTTTATCTCTTACATTATAAATATCATGTTTCTTCCTAGTAATAGATTTACTAACTGGATATTCCATGTTTCCATCATGTATATATTCTAATATTTTTTACCTCACCTCAATGAGTTAAACTTTTCAAGATATTTCGACCCTAATTTTTTTCCTTTTTTCCATCATCAACACTTGAAATCTTGGATATTATTAGTAAAGAAGTTTACATAATGATAATAATTTTCATTCAAGGTAAAATTTCAAGAACTGGAACAAATTTCTACATTTTTAACACTTATTCTTAGCAACCTCAGAAAATGTTATGTACTTGGTATTAGTAGATATATATACTACCAGCTTTTATAATAATGTATAACTCAAAACCAAATTATAACTATGATATTAGACTAAACTAATTCAATATAATCTTAGTTTGTTTCCCAAGAAAACTATTGTAATTTCCTCTACACATACCATGTAAATATCTTTTGTACTTAATGATGTACAATTAGATATTCTTGACTACTTCCATTGTAGTTATCCTAGATATAATTTATATTTTCATGCTCTTAATTACATGTTAGAAATATAATTTCATGTACATATCCTGGAATATTTGATTGATCCAACATAGAAAACATATAGAATTCTGATCACTGAATTAATCATCTATTATTTATAAGAATGTTTACATTGATGTATTTAATCCATTTTACATTGGTATCAATACTCTCATTAATTGTTCCAGATTTAATTTTCCTATACCATGTGACCATATGTATGACTGAAAAAGACTAATTATTCAAAAGATATTCCATTGTAGATCTTGTTCCCTAAAACTTTCTTCCAATATTAATTCAATTAGTGGAGAAGTACATTTGTTCTGGTCTAAACTAACTAAAATAACAATAGATGTTTTATGTATGTTACCAAACATATTATACAGGTAAAACTATTGTTCTCCCACACACCTCAAGATGGAACTTGGAAAAGAAAAATTGCAACTGAATATTCTATGATTTTATTACATATATTAATCCTAAACATTATTTCAGTAACATTCAACCATGTTTTCATTCAATTATATCCCCATCCCTTTCTGTTTGTTTCGAATAGACACCTTCCATGATTTTTGATCATGACATTAACTAAACAGTAAAAATATCATACAAATAGATATAACAAGTAAAATTATAATGGACTTAGGCATAATAATGTTTTATAGCCAATTGAGCCTTATTCGTACCACACATGCACCACAAATGTATTATGTCACATTAATACCCACCACAATATTCAATATAATTATCCCAATTTCATTTTGGTACTTGGAAACAATTTTTGAAATGTAATTTTCCGTTTCAATCTTAGATAATTAACAAATACTACGTACATGTAAGAATAATTATTAAAAATGAATAATTTATCACCAGCCAGGGTGAATATAAAACAATCACTGTGGTTTTTAACATTCCTTTGTAGTATGTGTCTCTGTAACATTTCCCTTACACAATCTATTAGTGAACATGTTCCTTTGGAAACTATTTCTGAATCTCTTTCAATGACTATACCCAATTAATTATGGTTCACATTATCTCTAGTAGATATCTCCATCCTTTTCATAAAATTTATTCTATCACTTGAAAGCATCCTTTTTATCACATGGATTTCAATAAAATGCTATTAAGCTTTTAGAATTCATAGTTTAGATGCACATTTTGTTTTGATTAATGCATGTTTTTTCTGTCCTAAAAAACTCATTTCTTCTAAACACATGTCCTAAAGACATAACTGATTTCCATCATAAATAAACTCATAATATATATATTTCTCAACAATGTTGGCATTTGGTTATGATATATTGCTATTATTTTCAAACCAATTATTGAAATACAATGAATGTTTCCAGAAGTTACAGCATTGATACTACTTATATAATGACTCAAATATATAAATTGTGATTTTAGAAAATTCTCCACACTATTTTTTGTTGATAAAATTTATCCTTGAGGACTCCTCATTGATCCTCTTTATTGACATCATGTTTTTGATGTGGACAAGGTAATGTGGTTTTAGGAATTACTCCACACTACATTATATTGATTGATGAAACCTTGGCCAAAATCTTCTTTGCCATACAACCTGAATTGACATATATATTCTAAACACGAATCTACTTAATTATCACTTTCTATCAATAGTTAAAGGAATCTTATAATGTATATTAACTTCTAGATTAACCATGGGTTAGTTCAAAATCACTTATTGAATTAGTTATAAATGAATTATGGAATATGTTTTTTTCTAAAGCATTTTTTGTCCGAAATAACTATTCATACACAAAAATAATACTAAAAGTGTTTAGATACACATAGTATAAATACTATATTGGTTATATCCAGGATGAAAACTCTTATTTTTTCATGAAAAGAGTTATCTTTCCACAAATTATTATATAACTCTTATATTTTATGTTATTAATGTATTTATTATGATTCAAGTATCACTGATCTATTGGTTGAGGGGGAAACAATACAAACAAAATTTATTCCTAAACCCATAATAATGCCTTCCAGTGTCTAATGGACACAAGAGATAATTGTTATGGTTATAATGAATAAAATTTCTACTTGAGTAAGTTCCCTTTTAATTAGAATTTGTATGCTTCTCACCAATGTCTTAAGAATCACCCTTTCATAGTCACATGGATAATACACATGTCTTCTTATAACTGTTATATACTTAAATTCTTAGAGTATTTCAACAATGATAGGTAATAAACATATTTTATTTAATACCTATGATGTATAGATGAAACATTACATTTTAACATTGATAAATATACATGAACAAGAAGAGATAAATTTTTTCTTAAATTGGGTTCATTAAACTTTTCTACCATATAATTATTTCATGAAATGAAAATAGAATAACATCTTTTTTATTAACACTCTCTTTGAAGGATGTTGCACTGTTTACATTTGCATATCTCTTCCCATTGGAATTTTTCTTCTTAAATATCAACTTATTCTCTATAAGAACTAAAGATTACTCTACCTTTAATATTATTATTGAAGGAGAACCTTACCAAATTGGAAATTGATCATTTACTCCATCATGTTCATTTTTTAATATTAATCAATATTCAATTAATTGGGTTCAAAAAAAGTAAGAAAGTGATTCCCTGAAATATTATGATATGTCTCTAATATTTACCCTTATGTATGTTTATTATCACCCATTGATGTATCAATTCTCTTTCTCCTTGTATGATTCCTAGAAAGAAGACTACATGGTATATCATTAATTTCCTAATGTACTGACAAAAAATTTCATCGAACATTGATGATAAAATAATGACATAACAATCAAATGCACCATACATCAGTCTACTATAATCAATTCTACATACACACATTATGAAGAATATTAATAGGTATTGGGGACATAAAGTCCTCAGATTTATGAAATTTTAGTATTTTGTTTATTTGAAAAATATACAATTGATATTCATGCTAGTTTTGACATTTACTTTTCTAAGTATCAGTCAAACTATATTTCTAGAATTACTATCCATATTTACAAAAAATAAAACTTGTTGATTGTAATTTTATTATGATTACCTAATTAGAAATTATGGATTAATTGAATAAACCATTAAACATCACCCACTATTTTATCAAATTATAAAATCCCTCTGTACAACAATCAGAATAATTTATCCCTTGATTATTATAGTGGAAAGTATATTTGGACATCCCCTCAAAGTCTACATTATATTTCTACGCCACTACTTGGATAGTTCAAGGTATACATTTTCCTTTCCCACTATATTATCTCATGGTTCCATGATATTTTGAGTGAAGTACTATATTCTAAAATCATATTCATTATTTTATCAGTTCTTTCCTCAGAATATATATTAAGATGGGTATGGATACTCCTTACATTTAACATTAGTTATGTCAACCAATCAGTCTCATACGAACTAACCAGTAGTAAGGGGCTCCCCCAACAATGGATGACCAAGAACCCCACACACCATATTGTGTTCAAATTATTCTGAGGGAATTAATTTAATGACATAATATTTTTTGAATGGGTTTTATATTTTTCTTAATGAATGTAATCCATTTCTAATATAAGGTTTAATAAATATTGTTTTACATAAAATTGAAAACTAATTGAAAAAACATTAATTTCTTCTGTATTCATTTTACTATTTATTATCTTATCTTTTTATAACTTTCATAAAATAATAAAATAATACTTAAATGTATATTGATAATTAACAATCATACTGGCCTTGAACATCCAAAACTGGTTGATCCATATAAACTCAGTGGACTATCCACAAACTTGGGGTAACATAACTAAGACGTAGCTTGACTAAAGATGTAGCTCGACCCCGAACAATGTATCCAATGCCCATCTAGATTACTACCTCTTATTGGTATGGTCCACAACTCATCAGGAGTACCAACTCCCCTTGGTGGGGTCCATGTCATGCATCATCTTTGTCAATATACAGGTGTACTCATAGGAAGCTGAGGGGAACTCAGGAGTGAAATGTACATGAAATTTACAATGGAATTATAGGCACTTATATATATTGAACAAAAATAATTCAATAAGAACATACCTACTTAATTATTTTAATTTATTGGATTCAAATAAATAAATAAATAAATAAATCAGACATGAAAGGGTTGATGCTCGAGACATATATGTAGTTAAAATTATTACCCAAAAAATAAAATGGCAATAAATTAATGTATGGGGTTTTTGAATAAATTAAAATAATTTATTAAATAAAAAAACTATGTTCGGTAGCTTAATTAATTTATGTAACAACCCAAATCCAGAGCCACTCAACTGGTGCCCCGTACCGAGTTCGCCACATAACCTCAAGCACATTTCATCAAACACTAGAGGCTGCTGACTAGCAAAAAGGGGCTTGATGAGTCATTGGGGAAATTATGCCCTCATTTGGTAAAGTATAGATGGGAGAGGAAATAACAGACAATAGCGGAAGCAGTAAAGAGCATACAACAACTGAAACTAAATAGCAGAAACAATGTATAATATAATAATTATGATAATGATGCAGTAGGTACAATTATCTAAGGAATGAATAAAACACAACAACGTGCTGAAATAAAACTAAGAACAATGTACTAAAAGTAAACAGCAACTCCAGCAGCATCGCAAGCCCAGGCTCGGTCCTATGCTCTCCAGCTCCAACAAGAAATCATGTACCTGAAGTAGAAGGTCCACAATCCCTATACACAACTAAAACCATATAGTCTATTTTGGACAAAAATCAGGACCCAAATAGGGTGTGCGACTAATCCCAGTAGGCAATCACCACATGATCTATGCCCTACTGTTAGTGAGAAATGTAGCAAAAGTAAATTAAATAAATGTAGCAGAGAATAGGAGTACACTAAAGTAAAAAATCCTAAAAATCTCCATTTCAATTATTTAGTAATTTAATTTAGACATTTACTTATTACCAAAAGAATCTAGAAACAGCTCTATATTCACAAAGCATTACAATAATCACAACATGTATATCAGAAGACTACCTAAACTACAAGAAGTACAAAACAGAAGCTTGTTCTTTTGATTGGTGGAATCATCACAACCAACCAAACTATTCACACTGACTCTCTAGGTGTCTTGAACTAGCAGACCCCTATAGTCAAGTAATCATACAATGGAACAGACACTCTTTGAATCACTCACTGTCAATTCCCCTGCGGTCTTGAAACAAAACCTGTAGACTCTATAAGGAAGAACATATGAAAAATCCCCCCTATAGTCTTGATATATAACTACAGACACTCTGGGGAAGCACAAATTCCAATTCCCATTGGTCCTGTGAATGATGCTAATTTATAACAGACTCTCTAGGGAAGCCCTGAATTTTCAATTCCCTCTTTAGTCTACCGCACCAGGTTCACACAGCCCTGAGCTGTCTAGTCGTTCATAATCGACTGTTAGTAGCCCTATGTATGTTCAGAAAATACTTGGATAATATATACAATTCATCAAATTCATATAAACAGCAGGCAATACATGCAATCAATTATATCAAGGCAGGCAAACAATGTAACAAGGTATTCCTCAGAGGCTACCTAAGACAAAAGATGATAAATAGCCAAAAAAAGGGGAAACACCCATGGGTGATCCTCAAAAATTCTAAAAATCTATCACTATTCATCTAATAACCACATGAATATTAGAAATCTAAGGAAGATAATAAATCAGGATCAAAAACCTAACCTGAGATACCCGATACATGGGAATCCGGTACTTTTTCACAAAAACTCAAGGAAATTCATCGTATGGCAACAAACCACCTACCTTGATCCTAGAAGATCGATATACATGAACCTCAGTCTATGAATCAACCTAGAATGGAGTAGATCTGCAAAAACTTCTAAAATTTTCAACCTCAGATAACTATTATAAGAGAAAGAATCAGGTAACAGGGCCAAAGAGGAACCAAGAACACACCACTACGATTATATTACCATAGACAACATTTGATTCGGACAGCAGGTAATGGATCGGTGGCATGGAAAAGATCCGCGACCATACCCTCGCTCTCAGTTGAAGAAGCTATAGAAGAAGACATATTCTAGGTTATGTCGTGACCCGGATCCGTTTAATGAAAAAAAAAGAATGTACATAGCGTGTACTTTTAGAGTACATGGCTTGTACTAGGATTTTCCATACACCAAATTAAGTGACCTCCACATCACCAATGCACACCATGTGTTTGGCCTAGACATAGCCAGCACATGGCCTTGTGCGGAAACAATGTAGACAGTGTGTACTTAGAAAGTACACAGTGTGTACATAGAAAATTTCCAGATTCTCCTCTTTTTCACAAAAATGACCAGAAAAAGAAAACATATCTGAAAAGAAGGTCTGGGTTCTTAAAAACTTCCCCCCCATATAAAAATTCATCCAAGAATTTCCCTAACAGGGTGGCGATGAAGAAAAATTGAACAACCCTGGCCACTGTGATCGCATATCGGCCTCCCTCTCCCATGTCATGTCTTGTACATGGTCGTGCTGCCACTGCACCCGTAGCAGAGGAACAGAATGGCCACTGAGTACCATTGCACTACAATAAACAATCCTGATTGGATGCTCCTCAAATGATGCATCATGATCCAACTCAACCTCCTCAAGTTGAAACACATGAGACAGGTCTGAGAAATAGTGTCTAAGCTGAGAAACATGGAAGACATCATGCATAGCCTAGTACCTCTGAGGTAACTGCAACCTATAAGAAACCTACACGACTCTCTCCAAAAACTCTAACGGTCCGATGTATCTCCATAAAATCTTACCCTGTCTCCTAATCCTCTTGTGGCCCAACCTCAGTAAAACACATAGGAAAACCTGATCTCTGACTTTGAACTCCAAAGGTCATTTCTGCAGATCAACATAAGATTTCTTTCGAGACTATGTAGTAGCAATCCTATAAGGCCCCGGCCTTAAACCTTACTTAATATTGAATTAAATGAATAATTCATGTCGAGGATCTTTTCAGGTTTAGAGTTTTAGAAAATTAGAACATAACTATTACATCTCAAAAGATTACAAAGTATTCACTTCTACTAAGTTTCAATAATAAAAAAAACTCTTAAAAAGAAACGTGTCTAGTTCCATGTTTTATATAGGATGAAATTCCCTTGATCCCATCCTTGACCTTATTCCAGATTATGTCCTGTGAAAACACTTCAAAAAAAAACCTGGGGTGAGCATAAAAAGCTCAGTAAGGGATACAGAAAAAATGAAAACTGTTAGTTTTTCAAACATCAAATAAACCATATATACTTTATCAAAGTAATACCTTCACCTTCATGAAGTAGTAAAAACTCTTCACTGAATAATGTATCATTACTTACCTTTTTGTAACCAAAGGATTACCATAAAACCCATAAATAGAACACATAACATATATAAAGGTAACTTGGGACATAAACATACTTAAGTGGAATAACCATACGGTCGACTTCCACACATATCACTTAATGGAATAGCCATACGGCCAATTTCCATACATACTTAATGGAATAGCCATACGGCCGACTTCCATACCCAATGAATTGGAGGTTATAACGTAAACACCCATCCTGGTATTCACGGCACCACCAGTTATATGGGTTATAACGTAACCACCCGTTAAAATGTCCAAGTACCAGTATAAAATCATAAAACATAAAACCAATATAAAGGAATGATAACATTTCCACATTTCAATCACAATATATCATAAATATATTGACATAATAGAATCCTTTTTCAAAACCATTTTCAATACCAAAATACATAAAAGAGTATATGGTATTTATTTTATTCTAAAAACATTACAGCTTGTTGAGAAAGCCAAAGACCAAATAATACTCGCGGTGGCGGAAAAGGTCTTTGTCACCGCGTACGTAAAAAAACATTCTTTTTTGTCGTTTAGTAAAACGCTTCGTAGAAAAAGATTCCTTTTGTATAAAAGTAAAATTCAAAGGGGTTTATACATCGTATAAAAGAAAGTTGTGTATAAAACAAAATATGCATCAATGAAAGGAGATTGAGACGAAGTCCCTTACCACGGGTCCGACTTGACTCGATCATTCTTTAACGTCCTGAATAATAAACTTGAGTTAATTTATACTTGATTAAGAACCTTTTTAAATTTCATTATTCCTTTTATATCACTTATTTCCATGTTATAAACATTATGTAACCATTTAAGTTAATAATTTTTGTTTTGTCAATATTTGGTTCTTAAGTCGAAAGTGGACTTCTTACAATTACATGTTGTTCGTGTGGTCAAAAGTTCTTTATATCCAGAATGAAATTCCCGATTTGGATATAATATGTATCATATATATCCAGCATATACATGTATTTATAATATTACATAATCATTTAGGGGTAAGAAATGAAATGCACCGTTCATGGAGACGGTAAGCCGTACGTACGCATGAACGCTACTTTCATTTCTTTCTCATATTAATGGAATTAAGTCTAAATGAGAGGTATGTATATTTTAATTACAGAATTATATTCATCATTTAGATATATCATTAATTATATATATCCATTATATACATGTACTTTTAATAGTACATTACATTTGGGGATAAGAAATGAAATGCACCGTTCATGGAGACGGTAAGCCGTACGTACGCATGAATGCTACTTTCATTTCTATCTCATACTTTAATGGAAAGAAATAATAATGATATAGAGGTATATTATAATTCCAGTATAACATCATATATAATAACTTTAAATCCATCCATTACACGTCCCACATATGGCATTAACGAATCACATCACTTTGAGGGGGCGGTAGTCCGCACTTCCTTAAATGAAGATATCGTGTTTACCCATAATGGAAACCATAAAGGTCTGCCCAAAATGAAAAAAACAGAAGCTTAAGGAAAACATAAACATATCATATATCATATATAAAAATAGTGACATCATAATGGCCACCTTTGAAGGTGTTAAATGAGTATTGAACAATCATCGTTTCGGGAGGCATAATTTCGCCATCCACGGAAACCGTATGTTCTTTAACCATTTTATGTAGTTGTGTGAGAGTGTAGCTCGAATAAATATTATAACAACATCCTAGTATATTGAAGATACTGATGTTGTTACAAAATAAGTAAATAAAAATGGTTTAGGGGGTTGGAGAAACAAAATAAAACAAATGAACAAGAGAGAATGAATTACCTTTAAAAGTGTAACTCCTTTTGATTTGAGCCTAAAGGCTTCTTTTGAAAGGATTCTGCCCAAAGGGAATCCTATAGGATGGGGAGAGGGATGTGTAGAGAGTAAATGGGCAGGGGTTGGCCGAGCCAAAGGCTTGAGGAGTGTGTGAAATGAGGTAGAGGTGGGGGCCTTTTATAAGAGGAGAGGAGGGGCACTTTTGGAATTTAAAGAAATATTAATTTATTTGAAAATGTGTTTCGGTTTTAAAAGGTCCCACATTGATATAATCTGTGTATAAGGTGATAAGGGTTCGAAATCCACCCGTCCAATAAGTTTTGGACAAGTGTAGTTCTTATATTTTACATTATCTTTCCATTTTATTTAAATTGTCAAATAATGATGTCATCACTACATCATTATTATGTCATAAATAATTTAATTTATATAATGTCTAAAAATTATAAAACAATTACTATGATGTATTAAATCGTTTTAGCTTTCCAATGACTATTTATAATCAAAAATCTGACTTGTATAACCCCACTTAAATTTTTTTTAGTAAGACATATCATGTTTGTGTCATTTTTACTTTTACATTAAATAAAAAGTTATTTATGTCATTTCCGAACCAAATTGTCTCCATGGGGTCCCCATGTTGACCCATGGCTTGTCTTGGTCGGCCATGACACAACCAATGAGGGTAGGACATGTGTCAAGCTCATCTTATTCTATTAATGCATTATTTTTACCTTAAACTACACTAATTACCACTAATCGCGATTAAGAACTTAATGAGTTACTATTCACCAAAAAATATTATAATCTCATTGAACCACATTTTACTTATTAATGACAACCATGTATGTCTGATTTTTGAAATTCAAAACACAATGATGGCAAAATTTCATTTAAACGGAAAATCAGTCTTTATAAGTACCACTTAGTGGTTTCACTATTCATCAAAAATTGAAGTTTTTCAGAAAAATACCAAAAATTCACCCTAAGATATATTTGATATTACGAATTCAAAAATTAAGTCTATTTTACAAAATTCAGAACATATAAGTCACATTAATTAATTTAATAATTAATTCCTACTATCAGAGCAAATAGCGTGTTTTTATGAAACAATAAGTATCAAAAGATTGACACTAGTTTAAGTCCGATTTCAAAGTGAAATTAATTCCAACGACTACTATTGGATTTAATGGTAAAAATATTTTCTAATTTCACTTTTAAAACCAATTAAAAAGATAATCTAATCATATAAATAAATTAGATTAAAAAGAGGTTTTGAAGTAAAATACATCATTTTGCCCTATTCATTAAAAAAATGAACTTTAACGGAAAGGTACCAAAAATTTACACAAAGTAAATTTTGATGTCCCGATTCTAAATAAGAGTTATATTTGGTCCGATAGAATTTATAAGATCAATCAAAACTATATTTAATGATGGTTCTCCTTCAAAAGGTGATAAGTGGACCTTTCGTGAAAATTAGGGTATAAATGCCTAAAATTGAACTCTTTCCGTATTTTAAGCCTTTATCTTTTATTGGGTAAATGTAAAAACATTTAAAAACATATATAATCATATTTTAGTTATTTCTATCCATTCCCGCCAGTACAACGGCTACTCGTTAACTAACATTTAAAATAATATTATTTTATTACTTGTGTACAACATAAGTTTTCAAAGAAACTCATCGTTGCGTACCAAGTACGCTATCGAACGTAGAAACCCCTATTAATTAAAATTAATATTTAATTCGTAAATATTAATAAATATGAAATTTTTTTATTCTTTATTTACCTGGGATGTTACATCCTTCCCCCCTTTTGGGAATTGCGTCCTCGCAATTTTATTCACTTATCAAAATAAGTGGGGGTATTTATCCCTCATAGCATTTTCAGATTCCCACGTTGCCTCTTCAATCACATGGTTTTTCCAAAAAACCTTTACCTGATGAATAACCTTATTCCGTAACACCTGCTCCCTCTGGTCAAGAATCTGGACCGGTTGTTCCTCATAAGATAGGTTCTCTTCCAGCTGAACTACCTCTAGACTAAAAACATGAGATGGATCTGACATATACTTTCTCAACATTGAAACATGAAAAACATTGTGTACCTGAGATAAACTCGGAGGTAAAGCCACCCGGTATGCAACTGATCCAACTCTCTCCAGAATTTCATATGGTTCAATAAACCTTGGACTCAGCTTTCCTTTATTAACAAATCTCATCACACTTTTCCAAGGAGAAACCTTGAGAAAAACATGATCACCTACCTCGAAAGATAGATCCTTCCTCTGGTTATCCGCATAACTCTTCTGCCTGCTCTGAGCTGTTCTCATGTGCTTCTGAATCAACTGAACTTTTTCTGCAATCTCTTCTACCAATTCTGGTCCCATCACCTTCCTTTCACCCACTTCATTCCAAAATGCTGGAGTTCGACACCGCTTCCCATATAATGCCTCAAATGGTGCCAACTATATACTGGAATGAAAACTGTTATTATAAGAAAACTCAACCAAAGAAAGATGTTGGTCCCAACTTCCCGGATAATCCATAGAACAAGCTCGTAGAATATCCTCCAATGTCTGGATTGTTTGTTCTGACTGCCCATCTGATTGAGGATGAAAAGTTGTACTAAAATTTAATTCAGTACCCAACGACTTCTGAAGGCCTTTCCAAAAGTTAGAAGTAAACCTGGGATCACGATCCGATACAATGGAGAGAGGAACTCCATGTAAGCTGACTATCTCTTTAAGATACAAACGGGAAAGTTGATCTAGATAGAAAGTATCTCGTATAGAAAGGAAATGAGCATATTTGGTCAAGCGATCAACAATAACCCAGATTGCATTATTACCTCGAGATTTCCTCGGTAATCCCACAACAAAGTCCATGGATATGTTTTCCCATTTCCACTCTGGCACTGGTAAAGGCTGAGGCATCCCTGCCGCTCTACTTTAACCTGTTGACATGTCAAACACTTCACAGTAAAATCAGCAATATCTCTTTTCATTCCATCCCACCAGTAATACTCCCGCAGATCTCTGTACATCTTAGTACTGCCAGGATGAACTGAAAACGGGGAACTATGAGACTCACATAACAACTCATTCTTCAACTGTGAATCACAAGGCACACATAACCTCTTCCCAAACCTCAAAACACAAACACAAACTTATCCAAGAACTCATGGAAAATTTGATTCATAAGGTACATGAATACATCAGGTGCATTGGTTAACCCAAAAGGCATAACTACAAATTCATAATGGCCATATCTAGTACGGAACGCAGTCTTCGGAACGTCTTCTTCTTTTACTTTCAATTGATGGTACCCCGACCTCAAGTCAATCTTCGAAAAATACTGAGCTCCCTGGAGCTGATACCACTTCATTCGATGACCCAACATCTTCTAAAGTTGTTGCAAAGGATTTCACCACCCCTTTCTACTTGTAGTCTGGCTGCATTCCCCCGGTTGAGTTCTTTATTAGACACTCATTTTAATAATGACCCATTTCATTACACTTAAAACATCTTACCGTTGGCTTTTCATTTCCTTCTTGATCATCTTCCTTACAGTTACGAGCAATATGACCAGACTTACCACACCTAAAGCACTTACCAGACTTGGATAAACATTCTCCAGGATGCATTTTACCACACTTCTCACAGGATGGATATTTGGTTTTCTTACCTCCTTGCTTCTTTGATGAATTCTTCCCCTTTGCCTGCCAACTAGACCTCTTATTCTGTAGTTTGTCATAGAACACCTGATCATTGGAAAACTCCATTTCCACCTTCTACGCACATCGAACAAGTTTTTCATAACTTTTGAACTCACGAGAAGCTAAAGCCCTTCGATACTTTGGCTTTAACCCTGATTAAAATGGTTTATTTTACTATCAAGATCTCGTATGAAGTTTGGAGTATACCTTGCCAATCGAGTGAACTTTTCTTCATAAGCAGCCACTGAATAATCCTCCTGCCTCAATTCTAGGAACTGTTTTTCCATCCTAAGACGAACCACCTTAGGAAAATATTTCTCAAGAAACATACCTTTGAATTCGTCCCAGTGAAGATCCTCAATCTCATCACTATCCCTTATATTTTTCACCATCGACCACCACTGATCAGCTTCACCTTCAAAACGGTAAACAGCAAGACTAACCTTTTGATGTTCTGAACACCCCATGACATAAAAAATCTTCTCCAGTGCTTTAATCCACCCTTCAGCTTGCACAGGGTCAGATGATCCTCTGAATGATGGGGGGTGTTGCCTCATGAAATGTTCCACCACTGACATGTTCCTCTACGGTTGATCTGGCTGATCTCGTGCATGGATACCACCACTATTTATAGCCTGATTCAAGTGTGCCATCACTGCAACAAACTGTTTAGTTTCGATTCCAACCATCTCAGGTTGCTGATGTGGAAGGTTATATTCCTCCGGAAGTCGTCCCAACATAGCTTCTTTGTTTCCTCTGTGGAAAACCATTCTGAACACAGAAATATATTAGGCGAAGCAACATGGTAATCCGTAAATGCTATATCATTTCAATCATATTAGAATTTAACACTTTTCTAACTCCTAAAGTTGTCTAAACCGACCTTTGATACCAACTATAAAGCCCTAGCCTTAAACCTTACTTAATATTGAATTAAATGAATAATTCACGTCGAGGATCTTTTCAGGTTTAGAGTTTTAGAAAATTAGAACATAACTATTACATCTCAAAAGATTACAAAGTAGTCACTTCTACTAAGTTTCCATAATAAAAAAACTCTTAAAAAGAAACGTGTCTAGTTCCATGTTTTATATAGTATGACATTCACTTGATCCCATCCTTGACCTTATTCCACATTAAGTCCTGTGAAAACATTTCAAAAAAAAACATGGGGTGAGCATAAATATCTCAGTAAGGGATACAGAAAGAATGAAAACTGTTAGTTTTTCAAACATCAAATAAACCATATATACTTTATCAAAGTAATACCTTCACCTTCATGAAGTAGTAAAAACTCTTCACTGAATAATGTATCATTACTTACCTTTTTGTAACCAAAGGATTACCATAAAAACCATAAAAAGAACACATAACATATATAAAGGTAACTTGGGACATAAACATACTTATGTGGAATAACCATACGGTCGACTTCCACACATATCACTTAATAGAATATCCATACGGCCAATTTCCATACATACTTAATGGAATAGCCATACGGCCGACTTCCATACCCAATGCATTGGAGTTTATAACGTAACCACTCGTCCTGGTATTCACGGCACCACCAGTCATATGGTTTATAACGTAACCACCCGTTAAAATGTCCAAGTACCAGTATAAAATCATAAAACATAAAACCAATATAAAGGAATGATAAAATTTCCACATTTCAATCACAATATATCATAAATATATTGACATAATAGAATCCTTTTTCAAAACCATTTTCAGTACCAAAATACATAAAAGATTATATGGTATTTATTTTATTCTAAAAACATTACAGCTTGTTGAGAAAGCCAAAGACCAAATAATACTCGCGGTGGCGGAAAATGTCTTTGTCACCGCGTACGTAAAAAAACATTCCTTTTTGTCGTTTAGTAAAACGCTTCATAGAAAAAGATTCCTTTTGTATAAAAGTAAAAGTCAAAGGTGTTTATACACCGTATAAAATAAAGTTGTGTATAAAATGAAATATGCCTCAATGAAAGGAGATTGAGACGAAGTCCCTTACCTCGGGTCCGACTTGACTCGATCGTTCTTTAACGTCCCGAATAATAAACTTGAGTTAATTTATACTTGATTAAGAACCTTTTTAAAGTTCATTATTCCTTTTATATCACTTATTTCCATGTTATAAACATTATGTAACCATTTATGTTAATAATGTTTGTTTTGTCAATATTTGGTTCTTAAGTCAAAAGCGGACTTCTTACAATTACATGTTGTTCGTGTGGTCAAAGGTTCATTATATCCAGAATGAAATTCCCGATTTGGATATAATATGTATCATATATATCCAGAATATACATGTATTTATAATATTACATAATCATTTAGGGGTAAGAAATGAAATGCACCGTTCATGGAGACGGTAAGTCGTACGTACGCATTAACGCTACTTTCATTTCTTTGTCATATTAATGGAATTAAAACTAAATGAGAGGTATGTATATTTTAATTCCAGAATTATTTTCACCATTTAGATATATCATTAATTATATATATCCATTATATACATGTACTTTTAATAGTACATTCCATTTGGGGATAAGAAATGAAATGCACCGTTCATGGAGACGGTAAGCCGTACGTACGCATGAACACTACTTTCATTTCTATCTCATACTTTAATGGAAATAAATAATAATGATATAGAGGTATATTATAATTCCAGTATAACATCATATATAATAACTTTAAATCCATCCTTTACATGTCCCACATATGGCATTAACGAATCACATCACTTTGAGGGGGCGGTAGTCTGCACTTCCTTAAATGAAGATATCGTGTTTACCCATAATGGAAACCATAAAGGTATGCCCAAAATGAAAAAACAGAAGCTTAAGGAAAACATAAACATATCATATATCATATTTAAAAATAGTGACATCATAATGGCCACCTTTGAAGGTGTTAAATGAGTATTGAACAATCATTGTTTCGGGAGGCAGAATTTCACCATCCACGGAAACCGTATGTTATATAACCATTTGATGTAGTTGTGTGAGAGTGTAGCTCGAATAAATCTTATAACAACATCCTAGTATATTGAATATACTTATGTTGTTACAAAATAAGTAAATTAAATGAGTTTAGGGGGTTGGAAAAACAAAATAAAACAAATGAACAAGATAGAATGAATTACCTTTAAAAGTGTAACTCCTTTTGATTTGAGCCTAAAGGCTTCCTTTGAAAGGATTATGCCCAAAGGGAATACTCTAGTATGAGTAGAGGGATTTGGAGAGAGTAAATGGGCAGGTTTTGGCCGAGCCAAAGGCTTGAGGAGTGTTTGAAATGAGGTAGAGGTGGGGGGCTTTTATAAGAGGAGAGGAGGGGCACTTTTGGAAAGTAAAGAAATATTACTTTATTTGAAAATGTCTTTCGGTTTTAAAAGGTCCCACATTGATATAATTCGTGGATAAGGTGATAAGGGTTCGAAATCCACCCATCCAATAAGTTTTGGACATGTGTAGTTCTTATATTTTACATTATCTTTCAATTTTATTTAAATCGTCAAATAATTATGTCATCGCTGCATCATTATTATGCCATAAATAATTTAATTTTTTAATGTCTAAAAATTATAAAACAATTACTATGATGTAGGAAATCGTTGTATCTTTCCAATGACTATTTATAATCAAAAATCTGACTTGTATAACCCCACATAAAAATTGTTTTAGTAAGACATATAATGTTTGTGTCATTTTTACTTTTACATTAAATAAAAAGTTATTTATGTCATTTCCCAACCAAATTGTCTCCATGGGGTCCCCAAGTTGACCCATGGCTTGTCTTGGTCGTCCATGACACAACCAATGAGGGTAGGACATGTGTCAAGCTCATATTATTTTATTAAAGCATTATTTTTACCTTAAACTACACTAATTACCACTAATTGCGATTAAGAACTTAATGAGTTACTATTCACCAAAAAAATATTATAATCTCATTGAACCACATTTTACTTCTTAATGACAACCATGTATGTCGGATTTTTGAAATTCAAAACACAATGATGGCAAAATTTCATTTAAACGGAAAATCAATCTTTATAAGTACCACTTAGTGGTTTCACTATTCATCAAAAATTGAAGTTTTTCAGAAAATTACCAAAAATTCACCCTAAGCTATATTTGATATTAAGAATTCAAAAATGAAGTCTATTTTACAAAATCCAAAACATATATGTCACATTAATTAATTTAATAATTAATTCCCGCTGTCAGAGCAAATAGCGTGTTTTTATGAAACCATAAGTATCAAAAGATTTACACTAGTTTAAGTTCGATTTCAAAGTGAAATTAATTCCAACGACCACTATTGGATTTAATGGTAAAAATATTTTCTAATTTCACTTTAAAACCAATTCAAAAGATAATCTAATCATATAAATAAATTATATGAAAAAGAGGTTTTGAATTAAAATACAACATTTTACACTATTCATTAAAAAAAATGAACTTTATCGGAAAGGTAAAAAAATTACACAAAGTAAATTTTGATGTCCCGATTCTAAATAAGAGTTATATTTGGTCCAATAGAATTTATAATATCAATCAAAACAATATTTAATGATGGTTCTCCTTCAAAAGGTGATAAGTGGGCCTTTCGTGAAAATTAGGGTATAAATGCCTAAAATTGAACTCTTTCCGTATTTTAAGCCTTTATCTTTTATTGGGTAAATGTAAAAACATTTAAAAACATATATAATCATATTTTAGTTACTTCTATCCATTCCCTCCAGTACAACGGCTACTCGTTAACTAACATTTAAAATAATATTATTTTATTACTTGTGTGCAACGTAAGTTTTCAAAGAAACTCATCGTTGCGTACCGAGTACGCTATCGAACATAGAAACCCCTTTTAATTAAAATTAATATTTAATTCGTAAATATTAATAAATATGAACATTATTTATTCTTTATTTACCTGGGATGTTACAAATCCTCTTCCAAATCAACTCCACCTATTGTGTGGTCTCTTGAACAAGACGAGGTCCCATCATAGCTGCCTCTCCTACTTCCATCCAACACAAGGGTGATCGGCACGACCTTCCATACAAAGCTTCATAAGGTGCCATCAGAATAGTTTCTTGAAAAATATTATTGAGGGAAAACTCAACTAGATGTATATGTCTCTCCCAAGAACCTCAAAAATAAAGGATGCAAATTCGTAGCATGTCCTCTAGCACCTGAATCATGCGCTCTGACAGGGCATCTATCTGGGGATGGTAAGTTGTACTCAAAAGTACCTGTGTACCCAAATTCCTCTGTAGCCCTTGCTAGAAATGTGACATAAAGAGAGCATCCCTATCTAAAATGATAGTACTCAGAACTCCATTCAAGGGTACAATCTCACAGACATACAACCTTTCAAGCTCATCAACACCGAAGGTCTCCTTATCCAAAAAGAAGTGAGAAACCTTCGTCAGTCTGTCAATGACAACCCATACCGCGTCATTCCCTTGAGAAGATCTCGGTAACCCTATCATGAGGTCCATTGTGAAATCATTAAACTTCCTCTTGGGAATGGGTAGCTACTATAAAAACTCAGTTGGTCGCTGGTGCTCCGCCATCACCTGTTGAAAGGTGGAACATCTCATTACCAAACCAGCAACATCTCCCTTCATTCCTGGCCACCAATAGTGGTAGTGTAGATCCCAATACATCTTGGTGACGCCAGTATGAACTGCCCAAACTGAGGAATGAAAGTCTTGCATCAGCTCCTCACGTATATCTGCTTGAACCCATACGCATCCCTGGAAATGCAAGATCTCATCCACTATTAAGATCCATCAGGGAGGAGGTTCCTCTCCTGAACCGCTTTCCCATAGTACTAGGACTTCATAATCTGATAGCTGCCTTGTTCGAACTCAATCAAGAAGGGTAGGGGTAAGAGCTATAGATGAAAGAATGGTCTGACCCTGTCTGTCGTGCGCCTCCAAATGCATTTTAGAAAACAGATCCATAAGCTTCTACTCGTTGTTGGCCTCTTGTACTGCCTATATTTGTGTCCTCCAGCTCAGTGCATCTTCCACAACATTTCCTTTCCCAGGCATATAAGCAAGCTCGAAATCGAAATACAGAAGGTACTCAACCCACCTCCACTGTCTCAAATTTATGTCACGCAGCGTGAAGATATACTTGAGGCTCTTGTGGTCAGTATATAACACAAAATGGTATCCCAGAATATAATGTCTCCAACAACACAAGGCATGAATGACTACAACCAACTTCAATTAATTCATAGGATAGTTTCTCTCATGTGGCCTCAGCTGTCGAGATTCATAGGCAACAACACGATTCTCTTGCATAAGTACTGCTCTGCGCCCGATGCCAGATGCATCACATAAAACTATATAACTCCTTCCCGGCTCTAGAAAATCTAGAATCAGTGATGAAGTCAATATTAACTTTAGCTCATGAAAGGCTAAATCGCAGGCTTAAGACAAAACACACTTCACCCCCTTTTTACTCCAGCCCATCAACGGAACTACTAAGAGTGATAATTTCAATATAAACTGCTTGTACTAACCAGCCAGCACTAGGAATCTTCATACCTCGAAGACATTCATTGGCTTCTCCCAGGTAACTACAACTCTAACCTTCTCTGGGTATACTGATACTCTTGTGTCTAAAATGACATGTCCCAAGAAGTGAATCTCATCCATCTAAAAGCTTCACTTAGAGAGGTTAGCATATAACTAATGCTCCCTCAGTGTACTCAAAATGATATCAAGATGGGTAGCATGGGTATGTTGATTATGAGAGTACCCCAAGATATCATCCACAAAAACTACCACAAAAGAATCAATGTAAGGATGGGAAACTCTATTCATCAGTGCCATGGAAACTGTTGGCATGTTCGTGAAACAGAACGGCATATCAAAATACTCATACAGACCATACCTGCTCCGGAAGGCTGTAAGAGGTATATCAGATGGTCTAACATGCAACTGGTGGTAGTCAGATCTCAAGTCAATCTTTGAGAACACTATGGATCTTTGAAGCTGAATAAAGACATCATCTATCTCTGGTAATGGATATCGGTTATTGACCATCAATTTGTTTAGCTTATGATATTCTACAAAAAGTCGTAATGTACCATCCACCTTCTATGGAAACAGAATAGGAGAACCCCAAGGAGAAGTACTGGTTCAGATAAATAACTTTGTCTGCAACTCCTCCAACTGCTTCTTGATCTCCTGAAACTCAGGTGTATCCATCCTATAATGAGTAATGGACACTGGTGCCGCTCTTGGCACAATATCAACAGAAAATTCCACAACATGCTCTGGAGGAAAACCTGAAAAGTATTTTAGAAACACATTTGAAAAGTGACTAAAAACGGGAGGAAAATCTAAATGAGAAGTCCCCTTGTCATCTAGATATAAGCTAGAAATCTGGGTCGTAACCCCAACCACCCCATGATGCTCTGGTCCATCTCTGATCGCCTGGACATCCCATTCACCCTTGTGAAGAAAAGATCTTCCCTCTGGTGATGTTAATCTCACCCAACAGTGATAGCAATCAACAAAGGCCTCGATGGGAACTAACCAGTCCATCCAAAGAATGAAATCATAGCCTGCCATCTCCAAAACATAGACAATCCATGAAAACCGACACCCACCAACCTCATGGGTGTGTCTAAGCACTGACGTACACTAGCTGTTCTAATTCTAAAAGGAGTGTTTAGATTCATCATATCCTCAGAAGTATAAACAGTATGTCTAATGGTTTCCCTAGTATGCACAGAAATAAAGCTATGAGAGGCTCATGTATAGAAAAGTGCATAGTATAAAATTGAGGCTACTAAAAGTGTACCTCAAAATGTAGAAGGTCCAGGATCCTACTCCCGATGATTCTGCTCTACTGCAAAAGTCTGGCCTACACCACGGCCCTGTGTAGCAGACTATGATCCCCGATCTGGCCCTCCCAGAGCCTGACCACTATGTACATGGTTTATACCCTAGTCTGAACTACTTGAATAACTCTATCCCCCAGTCTACTGCGGAACTAGTAATATTTCTCCTGTGCACGGAGTCGAAACTAATCCTCCTTCACTAGCCGCTGGAAGTAGAACCTTGCAGAAAACTTGAAGATGAACCACCTTCCCGCAACCCCGGCACTCCACTGGGTCTCTCAGGAATTGAGGCTTATTATGCCCATTCTTCCCACACTGATAGCACACCACCTAGTTTCCAGAAGGAAAATATAGTCTACCAGAAGGAATACATCTCTTCCTCGAGTCACCTCATGTATAATCTCAGTGACCATAATACCAATCCACACCTGCAACCATATACCCTGTTTGGGCCGAAAGGTAGGACCCAAATAGGGTGTGAGACTAATCCCAGTAAGAAATCACCAAAAGTTCTGTGCCCTATTATCAGTGAGCAATGTACAAAATTTAAATGAAATAAATGCAGCAGTGAACAGAAGTACACACAAGTAAACAAACCTGCAAAACTCCATTTCATTTATTTAGTAATTTAATTTTTCCAATTACTTATTACTTAAGGAATCTAGCAACAGCTCAATATTCCCAAAGCATAGCAAGTAACACAACAGGTCTCTCAGAAGACTACCTAAACTACAAGCAGTACAAAACACAAGGTTGTTCTTTGGCTTGGTAAACTCATCACAACCAACCAAAAAATTCACACTGACCCTCTGGGTGGCTCAAACTAGCAGATCCCTATCTTCATGTAATGATACAAAGGTATAGACACTCTGTGAATCATTCACCATCAATTCCCCTACAGTCTTTCAATGAAAGCTCTAGACTCTCTGAGGAAGCACTTACATCTAATCCCCCATATAGTCTCGATACGTAACTAAGGACACTTTGAGTAATCACAAAGTCCAATACCCATAGGTCCTGTGCACGATACTAATTTATAACATAATCTCTAGGGATTCCCTGAATTATCAATTACATATTTAGTCTACCGCACCAGGTTCACACAACCCTGACCTGTTAAGTCGTGTGTAATCGACTGTTAGTATCCCTAAGTACATTCAAAAACTACTTTTCTTATAGCTTTAATGCATCAAAATCATATAAACAGCAGACAATACATGTAATAAATTATATCAAGGCAGGAAAACAATGCAACAAGGTATGCCTCACAGGCTACCTAAGCCAAACATCGATAAATAGCAAAACCAAGGGAGAACACCCATGGGTGATCCTCAAACATGATAACAATCAATCATTATTCATATAATAACCTCAAGAATACAAGAAATAGAAGGCAAATAATAAATCAGGATCAAACCCCAAACCCGAGATACCTGATACATGGGAATCCGGCACGTTTGCACAAAAACTCAAAGACATTCATCGTATGGCAACAAAACACCTACCTCGATCCTAGAAGATCGATATACTTGAACCTCGTCCCATGAATCGGCCTAGAACAGTGTAGATCTACAGAAACGTCTAAAACATTCAACCTTAGATAACTATCATAAGAGAAGAATCAGGTAACGTGGCCAAAGGGAAACCAAGAACTCACTACTACGAATCTATTGCAACCTACGATGTTCAATTTAGACAGGAGGTGACATATCGGTGGCTCGGAGAAGATCCACGACCGTACCCTCGCTCTCGGTCGAAGAAGCTGGAGACAAAGATATATTCGGGGTTATGTCGCGACCCCGGTATGTTTAATGAAAAAAAATAAAGTACATGGTGTGTACTATTAGAGTACACGGCGTGTACTAGGCTTTTCCATACACTACATTAAGCAGCCTCCACACCACCACTACACACCGTGTGTGTGGCCCGGACACGGCCATCACACGGCGTGTACTTGTAAAATTTCCAGATTCACCCCTTTTTCCCAAAAACGACCAGAAAAAGAAAAACATACTTGAAAAGAAGGTCTGGGTTCTTACAATTTAATTTTAATTTGAAAATTTAAATTAATTAAAGAATATAATTAATTAAATTAGTTTAAAAAAAATTAAATTAATTTCTCCTACATACTAATATATTATTTTTATTCAAAATAAATTTTAGTTAATTTAATTATATTCTAAAATAAAACAACAAAATTAATTAATTTATATTTATGTATTTATTTTTGGGGCACTGAAATCCTGCACAGACCCATAACATGCAGTGTAAAACCAATATAAGGCTATATTGTGCTAGGAAGGTCATACAATTGTTTTGGGATTGGAAGATGCACATAGAACAATTTTATGGGGATGAGGCCAACCAAAACACATCTAGAGTTTTTGACACCAGTAGTGGTGATGAGTCCATTCTAGAAGGTGGATGCATCCCTTAGATGGACTCCATGCATTCAATCTAGGAAACTGAGGATAATGTTGAGGTGGCATTGGTTGGTGGAATAAAATATTGAAAGGGACCTGGGGGGGATTTTCTTTGACAAATGGATGCGCTCATGACATAGAATCAGGATGTGGTTCGCTCATATGGCAGACCAGAGAGGGGGATTCCTTTGTTGGTGGCTTAGTAGTGGATGTAGTAGTAAATTATAGGATCAAACCACGGATGGAGGCTTGGGGATCCTATGGTTGAGCCTCTTAGGTTGTGGGTACCATAGTCTGGTGGTGGGAAGTTAGGGATCTGGTTGTCGGTCAGCCGGTGCGCCACAGTAGGTCAATGCTCTATCCTGGGAAGTGGTTTCTCCTCTAATGTTGAGGGAGTCTAGACGAAAATTGTGGCTTCTATCATGATCTACCAAGAAGGTAACCCTCCCATTTTTGTGATTTGTATTATTAGTAAAAAAAATTCCACCCTTTAATTTTTAAACTGTTTTTGTGGATTTCTACACATCCAACCATCCCCATAATCCCTAAATCAAAACACTATTTAATTATTATTTTTATAAATTCTATGAAATTAAAAATTCTAAAAAATAATTAAACAAATAAAAAAATTATAATTATTATCAAATTATAATATTATAATAATATAATTATTATTATATTATAAATCATGGATGGAAATATAGCCAAAAATATTGTTTTGTACACATGGGGTTCTATTAGATAACATTTTTGAAGGAAAAAATCACTAAGGAAACAACCTAAGTTTAATTTGAAATTTTAATAACTGGTAAATTTCTAATTTTAGTCCATATTTTTTTGGATGATCATTAATTGATCATACATACTTAAATTTATGCAAAAGAAGATTCGTTGGGACCAAAATTGAACACTCTACTTAAATTTAATGAATCATAATTTATTTATGTTAAGATAATTACGATGATTTCTCTAGTATTACTTTTTGGTACTGGGGAGACAAGGGGAAGTCGGTAATCCGGGGATTTATAAATGTTCCTCACTAGGATGTTGTAATTTTTTGTCTCTAGTGATCCATGCTCGGATACGATCCAAGGATCTGTCATAAATTAAAAATTTCACATAACATAAATTTAAAAGATACATTTTCTAAACTAAATCTCTGCTCGACATATACTTGTCACCAATGATCATTTAATAAAGGATCCAAAGAAAAATCAATCAAGATTATCTACACATGCCTCAAAAATATTATAGAGTGTCAATATTCTAATTCCATGAGCTACTGTGTATATCCGATGACACATTCGACACCTTTGTGATCACCAGATCGACATGTTTCCATGCATGAGGGATAACTAGATCCGAAATACTATAACCTAAGTTCCTCTCTCTTGAAATAGGTATAATTGATTGAGGCTCTGAATAATAATCCATTAATAGTACCTTGCAATGGCATCACCCCAAATATTTATAGCAGATATCGAAAATACCCGAAAGGGTTCCACAACCCTCGTATAGTTGACATCCACTAAATAAATAATAAATATTAATTATGATGAAGTAAACTAAATAGTAAATAATATTTATATTTTATCATGTACTTAAAATATATATTCAATGTTTTATGTGATAAAAAAATCCATTAAACTCTACTTGTAGTTCCCTCTATGGTAAATTGAACCCAGAATATTAAAATAATATTCATTCGATTGACAGTATTTCTTATATTTACATGATGCCTAAATATGTTTAATAAATAAATTCAATACTGATTATTATGAACTATAATAATATGAATTTATTTATTCATCAATGATCACTAATACTTGGACAACTCTTTGAACTCGTGGTGGGGCATACCATGTCCAATTCAATTATTTGATAGAATATTGTCGATTTTTTAATATGCTATTGTGTCTTGTCATCTAGGTCATTATCATGATAGTAGTGAATAATTCTCACATTTTAATTCAAAAGTATAGTAACCCATCATGACCTCCAATGTGATAAAAAATTACATAGCTAGGAAAACCAACCAACGAACACATACTGTGTTCTAGAATTTTATTGTCATTAAATACATCATATAGTAGGACACATAATGGTGTCATCTTCCATTAATTATTTATTGATTTTTATCTAACTATACATATTAACCTATGATTTCCATTTCTATTGACTCATGATGGTGTTACATTCCTGATCAACCAATATCGTGATATATTAATTCCCTAACCCTAAGAGAAAAATCATTTCTTGACCATTCTACCATTGTTATACCACCAACAAGGCACAAAACATAGTCTACCACTCTATTATTTATTTATCATGGTTTTTCCTGACATATAATTTCATGATCATATGGAACACAAGGATAATGATCTCAATTTAAGAGACCAATAAACATTTCTATAGATAGGAACAACCAATGACACCTGAAACATGTGGTATTCTTATTAGCGGGTATTTCTTCATGATATAAACTAATTTATATCACCATGTGAATACTTCATAAAAATAAGATTCAATGATTTTTATACCCCAACACCTGATAGCCAAACATAAACTATGCCCACTCATCATAATTTATCTACTCTATATGACCTTTTTAATGATCAATTTCATTGTATATCAAGGTTCTCATTATATCATGGGATCTTCTATTCCCTTTTTATATTATAATTAATCCTTGAAAATTACCATTTAAATAGTGGAACCATAAATTTATACACATTAGTGGTAAGATAACTTCATGATTAACATACTTTATACATGATATGGAAATCAAAAGTACTATTCAATTGGGTCTAGGGGACTACTATTACTATAATTATGAGTTGATTCATAACAGGTACCAACTCAAAATTATGGGTAGGGTAGTTCATATTGAGAGGTAATAATTAGAGTGATACATAGGACAACACCTATTTTCACTATATCAAGTCAAACCCCAAACCTATACAAAATACATCCTAGAAAAAATCATAACCCAAACCCTATTATGTAATAATTATAATATGGTATAATGTCTTCCTATTCTTTACTTCCTCATAATGTGACTAAAAGTTTCCATTTAATTCACACCTAACACCATCATGGGTTAAATATACCATTTGAGAAGCAATTTGGATATGTCCTAAAAAACACATATAATAATAAACCAAACCCATGAATGTCCGAACATCAAAAATATTTCTAGGATGTTACAATTATATAACCACACAAACATTTTCAATTACAACTGATATTCCCCTATCTGATATAACATTTCCTAGGAACATCACTTTTTGGACCCAATACTCCTAGTTATAAAACATAGTATAAGAATGAAGTTTTATCAATATTCTATAGATGATATCCAATTGACCAAATGTTTTCCTCCTCTAACTCAATGTACTCTAATATATTATCCATGAAAATTACTATTAAATATGGGAAGAAATTATAATATATTTGGTTCATTATAGCCAAAAATACATCAGGTGACATTTTTAGACTAAATGAAAAAACAAGAAATTCAAAATGCTCACACTAGATAACCAAAATTATATTAGGCATATTTTTATCAATGAATCTGAACAATTAGTACCCTGATAAGAGGTCTCTTTTTGAATACTAGTGTGACCCACTATATAGATCAAAGTGACCATCATTTATTTTTCAAGGATACATGTAGTGACCTCAACCCCAGTTTCTTTTATTTGGTGAATGATTTATAATAGTGGAATTAGATATGATGAATCACATCCCAATGGACTGAATATTTTCATAGTCTTAGTAAATTAGACACATACTCGATTATTATATTAAATCTGAACACACAATCTACAATATTGTTTTTTCATGGAATTTTTTCCCATATATAATATCCATACATATCATCAATATTAACCATTATGTAATCCTAGGAAAATTAAAAAAAGGAAATTAAAAATTTTCGGTAGTTGTTATGTACATCAGAAGCTATCATAAATCAACAGGTGTATTCCACAATGAATGTTAAATAACAGAGCACACATTCCATTTATGTAAATGGACAAGACATAATCAAAACGTACAGATAAATAACTAAGTATAAATTCTATTTTAAAAACATGTAAATCATTGTAAGATACAGAATACTGTATAGACCCCAAACATGACGTACATGGAAATTAAATTACTTTTTTGGAATACATAATACATAACAAAAATAGACACCAACGTACCGTAATAGATTAGTGTCTTTGGAAACTCGGAATATAATCTTCTAATCTTGGTAAAATATCATCAACATCTCCCATAAAGATCATCCTTTTTTTCTTACCTAAAAACATTCTTTATATCCTGGGGAAAATAAAACATAAAAATGGTGAGCTCAAATTCTCAGTAAGGGTTAACATAGAGAAAATAAAACAATCCATAAACATTAGAATGCAAAAACGTGAACATAAAATCTAAACATCAAAATCATTATCAAAGTCATAAATCATGGAAGTACGTAAATCATATATCATAATGGATCATCAATCATGATAAAATATCATTGTAATAAGGCAAGTAATTGTGGCAAAAATTAAGCACTTGTTATGATTTCCATAGTATCCAAGGCATTGTTGCCAAGACCATCTTAGTAGACACAGTCCCATTCTGAATCGTGTTCACTCCTCGTTCCAGTCCTGTATTATTGAACTAGATTAACTTAAAATTCCATCCATGTCTATATCATGAGATATAAATCATTACCCAATGCATTGAAGGGAGATATATGTCCCACCAATCTCATAATGAAATAATTCTTTCGTGTGCCACAAAATCATGAATCATACATCATAGCATAACCCATGAAATAGAATGGGATTCTTAAACATCATGCCATCATAACATAATCCATAAAAAATGGATATAATTTTATCACAATAAGAATAAAACCATGTAAATAATGGAGACATTATACTTGAAATATAAACATATTAAATAATGTCATTTTATATGGAAATTAGTTTTGATAAAACACTTGAAATGAATTCTTGAGGAAAATATAATATCTTCTTCAAAATAATTTTCTTTTCAAAAAATGCCATGCAATTTTAAAATAAAAGAGTTTTGTTGAAAATAATCATTAAATCTTGTAGAGGAAGCTTCATTAAAATTAGGTGTTATGAAACCTTAAAAATCCTCTCATGCCATATAAGATAAAAATAACATTTTCCTCGTACTTTTGTCGAAAAAGTCAAATAGAACCTCTTATGATTAAAAAAGAAAAATTCCTTACATACCATGTAGTAAAAGTCAAAAATGGTTAAAAATGAATTTAAAAATGCATGAAATCATTTTTAGAAAACATGGACATGGATGATTACAAAAACCCCAGTAAATAATTACGAATAAACAATCTCGGATAAGAATGAGATTGGAATAGTTATCCCTTACCTTATGTCTGATATGATTTGTATGTATCGAAACCACCTGTATAATGATTTAAATAATGTCATTGAATTATTAAATAATAATATTCATTGTTATGATATCATATATAGTTTACTTATGACTTTATATTACTCGTTCTTTTGTAAATTCGATGTAAAAGTAGCGATTTGGGTAAAATCGTTTCATTTATTGTATGTGTTTCGACTTGTTGTTCTTGATATTATTACTTAAATCCTGATTTACTTAATTACAGAATGTAAAAAATGATTTATATATAATATATATTCATCATATACATATATATTTGATAGATCGATAAATGGAATGAAATACATCGTTCAAGGAGATGGTAGGACGTACGTACACATGAACGCTATTTTTATTTCCTTATTGAATTGAATGAAATAAAGTAGATGACATAAATATATATATAAATAAATCCAATATCATTATTATGTCCTATATCTCATTATTATTCATTATATATACTTTATAATCATTCATTAATGGTTAACATGGAGAATGAATCTCCTCGCGTCGTGGAGAGGTAGTCCTTACGTACGCACGGGCGATGATATCATTCCCATGATCATGGAATTGTATTTAAGTGTATGTATAATATTTCAGAATTAATATCTTTTTACAATAATCATACATAGTTATTTATTTACACCATTATACCCATTTAGTAACGTGGTGGTCGAAAATAGATTACACCACGACATGGAGACGGTATTCTGTACGTACGCACGCGCGGTGATTTCATTTTCCGTAGGATGGATAGAAGCTGAAATAGGGTTGTTTAATATTTATAATAACAAATAAAAAAATAATTAATACTGATGTTATTAATTCATAATGATACATCTAAATAATAATAAGTAGAAGAAGAAGGAAACTTGAGAGAATCGGAAGAAGTGATTACCTCTTCTTCGACACACCTCCTTTAAGCTTCCTCTTAGGGAAGTAGAGTTGATCTTTTGAGAACACCAGAACCTCCAAGAATGTTTCTAGGGAAGTATAGAATATAAATAGTCAGGGTTTGGCTGAGATTCAATGCTCAAAAGGGTGGAAAATAATTGGGAAGGGGTTCCCTTTTTATAAGGGAGGAGAGGAGCACCTTTGGAAAACATAAAATATTATTTTATAATAAAGTCATATTTGGTTTATAATAGCTCCAAATTGATTTATTTAGAAGCTAATGTGGGTAAGGGTCGAAATACTCTCAACCAATAGATTTTAGACAGGTTTGGGTCGTTATATTAACCTTATCTTTTAGTTTTAACTCCTAGTTAATTAGATTGACATTACCATGTCACTTTGTATTTTTATATTATATAGTTAATAAACATACCATATACATCCAACAGACCCCAAAGTGGTCCATTAATGATACAAATATCATGATATAAGTATCTTGGCCAAAATATAGATTTTTTGGAATATAATAACAATTAATAATATAATATTTGTTTTAAAAACTATTTTATGTCAATGTTGACACTATTTGGAAATTGATTTTTGTGAAAATCATAACAGAATTATTAGTTCTAAAAAAGTTCATTAAATCAATACTAACATGTCATAGTAACATATAAAATTATTTTCATTCATAAAAATTCTGAAATTACATTTATTTGGGTATTTATACTTCAATTATGTTAATATTTCATTAATAAGATAATTACTGCATCACCATTTTGTCATAAATAAATTAAATTATTTAATGTCTAAAAATTAAAAATAAAGTACCATTATATAGGAAATATTTTAATATTTCTAATGAATATTTATAGTCTAATTTATCTTATGTATAACCCTATATTAAAAATGTTTTAGTTATTAAACTTTGATTTTAACCATTTTAACTCTTCTTTAAATAAAATAAAAATAAATGTCCTAATCTAATCCAAGTGAACCTAAATGATAATATTATATTCCTAAGATTGTTATTGGTCGAATTATACTTATCCAATTGAATTATAACATGTGTTATGGTAATAATAATATCATTTTTTCCCTTAATTACCATATTTACTTTTAACCGTGGTAATAAAAGTGAAAAGATACTATTCACCAAAAATTATTTTTATCTTATTGAACCACATTTTACTCCTTTATATTAACCGTGTCTCTCGGATTATCGAAATTCCACTCACAGAAGTGGTAAAATTATGTTTTATTTAAATTTAAAAATTCTCCTAGGAGGTGGGTAAAAGATTGTGAAAAGTTACATAAAATTTTTATATATGTAAAATTATTATAAAATGACTCTAATGAATTAAATTGAACTTATATAGGTATTATGTATCAATTTTTACCTAAAATAAATTTAAATAAAATAATTAATTATTTAAAAAAATAATTGGTTTTTAAATAGTATCCTAGTGTTTTCAATATTCATCAAAAAATGAAATTTTTCAGAAAAAAACAAAAAATTCACCCCAGGCTAATTTCAATATTCCGAATATAAAAATGAAGACCATTAAAAAAGATAAAATTTATAAAATTTTAAAAAGTGGGTATTACTATTCATAACAGCTAGTTCATAATAATATTATAATAATATCTCATTTAGTGAAACATGTTATTACGTACTACACACGCTATTGAAGAAGGTCTTGATTGTGTGTAATGCAAGCCAAGTCAAGGATGCGTGTACTGAAATCTCCATTTGATGTTGTGTATAACATAATCAAAACTTATTTCTTTTAAACATTAAATAGGATCTATACATAATGTTGTATGGAATAATTTTCACAAAACGAACTTGAAATTGTTTGTAACATGAGGCAAGAATAGTGTTGCGTATAATGCAAGCTAATATGTTTTAGTGTATAGTATAATCTAATATTGGTGTAGTGTATAATAGAATACATCAAAATAATAAATCTCATAAAATCTCAGGGTGTAACAAATATTCAATATGATAGTGTAAATAACTTAGAAAACATTCCATTTAGACAATAATTATGAATTAAATTCATCTATAAAACAAATCATAGTTAAAATATCATGTAAAATAATTATTGAATTATTATTGGAGGAAATTAATAAGTATTTGACATCATGTTTCCAAAGAATGTGAAACATTTACCATCATAATATTTTCTCAGGACAATTTAAAACTGATGGGTATAACCCAATTTAACTAAATATAGTATGACAATTCTTCCCATGAGAATACCAATGCATTGAGGGGAGAATAATTATTTATACTCAAACCCTAAATTAAGGTCCATAACATTGCATTTTTTATCATATAACCCATTTAATTCACATACAATGTAATTTATCATCAAATATCCATATTGATTAAAAAATACGGATTTTACAATATTTCTCCATAAAAAACAGTAACATCAAATTTAAAAAACATGGGTTAAAATATCATACTGATTAATTAATCAGAATATCAATGATATATAATATGGAAATTTATGTGAAATTTAATGTCTATTGATCACAATAATGTGGATATTTCAAGGAAAAACTAATGACTACAAAATTAATCAATTGAATGTCAACACTATCATAGGTAAAAATTATCCTAACAAATCCCTTGATAATAAGTATGGTATCAATATATATATATATATATTGGAGTAAAAAAAATCCATTGAAGAATAAAAATAACATAAAAATATATTTACGAACAGTATTTTTGAAAATATCCTTTTCTTTTTTAAAAACATTTTGAATATTATTTTCTTTTCAAATCTCATTTTAAAATAATTTCCTTAAATTTATTATTGTTAACATGTAAAGGAATATTCAAATAAATGATTTTGATGAAACATGGTAATTCTTTAAAATACTTAAAATATGGAAAGAAAAATCCTTTTTGAATATAAAATGTATAGTCAAGTTCCTTGTTCAGAAAATACAAGAAGATTCCTGTCACACTTTTGGTAAAAGCCAAATGGGTATTATTTTTAAGAGGAACCAATATTCCTTTGAAAAAAATATAAAAAGAGTAAAAATGGATTCAAATTATCTTTAATAAATAATTTTTAAAATTTAAAGATATTTTAAGATAATATTGTTTTGGAAGAAAATATATTTCTGAAATAAGATTGAAATAATGTTAGATTTTCTTTAAAAAATTATTAAAAATTTAAGTAAATAATTGTAAAACAATAATAATAATAAATTAAAATACCATGAATAAACCTTATATAAAAAAATTAAATATTTTATTAAACAATGATCAAATAATTTCCTTTAATTTAAATTCATGAATAAACAATCTCGATTAAAATATGATTTTGAAATAAACCATTAAAATGATAATAAAATTATTTGATATTAAAAAATATATATTATTATTTTTATAATAATTTGATACAAATTTAAAATTTATTATACAACTTAAAATTAATTATATAAAATGTACTATAATATAATTTACAATAAAGAAGTAATGTAACCCAAAGAAATGAAATTGTGTTATGAAATTAATCAATGTTTGGTAACTCTTATGCCAAATAAATATAGGTGTAATAATTCACATTGAAACATATAATACCATGAATAATTATGTATTCATGATATTACATGTTAAATGGTAGGTATATAAATAATATTAAATAAATTAGATGTATAAAATTAAAATATACCTCATTGAAATGAAATTGAGATGAATTAATTTACCTAATGATTCTTTTGGGCTGATGGTTCATTAGCATCCTGACAAAATGTATTGAAAATATTATTAAGATATTGAAAAACAGTATTAATATTTATGATATAGTATTTTATGTTTTTATAAATACTTATTACTCTTTTTTTGATAAAATGTCATTATGTTCATTATTTTTTGTTACAATTTCCTTGTTTCATTTTTCATTATTCATCATGAACATTCTAGTTCATATGAATATTATATATTTATATTATCTTTATAATAATTATAATGAAATTTTTATCATATTTTTAAATCTATTTTACTTTTAAAACCTACCATGAATGATGGTTATGAATAATAATGTACGTTGTGATCATAAAGATTGTAGGTCATATGCATTCATTGGTAAGGATTCCATTTTTCAAGGATCATTATGGAAAAAAGGTAACTAATATATTATTTTTTGGAATGATAATAATTTTATATAAACCATATTATATATATATACTAAATATACTAAACCTACGATTTTCCCCCTGCCATGTGGCTCACCATCGGGCCTCCATGCTTGCACTTCCTCCATTATACGCATACTCCTTCAATACACTCCGCCTCCATCCAGATGTGAGTGCTCTGTCGTGTAGCATCCTCACTCGGAAAACAAAACCCTACCTTTGAAGAGTCTATCGCGCATTTTCGACTCTGCCTCCACGTAACACCCATCAGCGGTCATCCAGTTTTTAGGACTTTAACGCACAACATCCTCCTTCGACCGACATAACCCTACCTTCGCGGAGTCCTCCACGCATCATCGACTCTGCATCCACACAACACCCTTCAGTGGTCGAGAAAACTACTATATGTCATTCACACCTTCTTCATAGAGACTGTAAAACCGAATTTATCATCCCACTCGTGCACTTGACGAATGGTTCTCACAGCACAAAGTCAACGTATACTCGCTGCCCTCCCATAATCTTCCCTTAGTTCCCTCTTTGCGTCCCCTCTCCCTAATCTACGGTTCCTGATCCCCTCCCAGAATCCCCTATCCCGCTCCCCTCAACAAATCCCCTCTCCAGTCGCCACTCACCACCACCTGATTCCTTCGACATTCTTTCAGGTCGATAATTTTGTGTCCTTACTTGGAGGTAACAATGCATTTACTGAAACATTATACCCCATTTCATGTTGATTAATTAAACATCCATTCGTGTTTTTCCATTGTGTTGCTACCACCGACTGTCTTTGCAGTGGACTTCTATCTCTCACTATCTCCTATGACGACTCGTTTTAGCATCCACTAAACGATATCAATCAATTCCTCTGATACTGGTTCTGCTCATTAATTGGTTCACAAATATTAGAGGTAACCCTTCTTTTACCCAGACCTTCTCTACTCTCAACTATTGATTTGTTCAGTGCCCATTTATTGATGTTCAATGTGTTTTCACCATCAATTCTAACATTTTTGGACTAATGTTATTCCAAAAGTCTCATATATTTTCAATTGATGTTCATGTACATGTTTTGTCTCGCGATGTCGAATAACAGTTCCCACTGCACGGATTTTTCGTATGCCATCTTATCATTGAATTTTAGTTGTTCCATCTATATATCTTCCGTAATAAGAGGCAACCCAAGCCTATCTACTTAAATCACAAAAAAAAAACATTATGGGTTTGATGTTCATTATATCACATCTATTTTCCTATTAATTATTTAAAAATTTGTAATTACAAAATAACAATTATCCCTTTAAGGATTTTGCAGCTATCTTTTACGCCGCATAATATCGTAAAATATGTCACTGATAATATATTTATTTGAAGTAAAATTTTTTCACAATATTATATTCCCACGGTTCATGTAATTCTCATTACTAAAACTGCAATCCTGTACTACTAAACATTTGAATTTACATAATTGAAATTACCTCAAATAATTTAAAATACCTCTTTATGCATCATTTATTTGGTGAAATCTATGTATATTAAATCAGCAACAATTACTTATCTGACTTGCTTCTCTATTTGCAGTGAAGCTGCCATGAAAACAACAATCAGGAACATAGACTCATATTTTACAACCTCTCTGCATAGAGGGTAATGCATCATTCCTTTACACCACATAATATCGTCTAAAAGGATTCTTATAATCTATTAAATTTCATTAATCAATTTTTACATTATTATTTTGTCATGATTCATTTATTTATTATTACCAACACTATACTCTTGTCCAATTAAACATTTAGTCCGTTTTTTTGCCTATGGACTATGCATTACATTATCAATACATTCAACTATCCATATTTTTTTTTGTACACCTTGACAATCAGATATAAGGTACAAAATTGCAAACATGTTTTCCCCGTCATGCTACTGGGAAAAAATGTTACAGTCGAGGGATGATAAGTAAAAATAATAAAACCTTTGTGAGTTATTTATTATGTTTCTTTTAAATATTTTATCTTACTACCATTTTTTCACATTATTAGTATTCTTCATTACATAAAATATAACATTGCTGAAATCTAATATAAATTTTTCAATTTCTTATACTATTTTCTCCAGTACTGGGTCATATTAACCACTATCAGCTGTTGGAATCACACATGAAGTCACAAAAATGCCATTGTGATCTCAATCTATCAACGGTTGGATGTGAATTATTTTTGTAGAATAAAACACTACACTAAAGTACTTTTTTCCATACTAATGTAAATTAGACGTATTGAACTTCTATTATGACCACAATGCCTATAAAATTTGTTCTTCCACCGAATAAAAACATATCTCACCCAACAATAGATTCAAGGTTACAGTGAAGGGAACTTCTAATGGAACGACATAAAGTTTGTATGTCATCTATTAATTTTGCTTCAAATTGTCTAACTAATTAATGGAAGACAATAAAAAGTTTGTCATTTCATTGCTATGTTTGTTTATAATTGTGATACTAAATGTCGTTGTCTCATTACTACATCACATTACAACTACCAACATAATTGTTCCAACATATACTCCATATTCTTCAGTGACATCTACCAATATGACTACAAATGTATCAATTGGACCACTATATACTCATGGCGTCACAAACGGACTCACACAAATTCTGTTATAATCTTTTTCTGTCAATCATTAGTTCTTATTATATGTCGCATATTAAAACATTACACTACCAACATCATTTAATTCTAAATAAAATGACTAATACCTTCCTTAATCATTTATGACAATGCCTAAAATATCTGCTCCTCAACTATATACATTCATGTATGGCCCATCAAACTCAAGAGATGCAAGGTATCATCGGAGGGAACTTCTAAAAGAATGACATAAATTTTGTAAGTATACTAATTTTTCATCAAATTGTCTAACTAATGAATAGAACAAAATAAAAAAAATTCATTACAGTGTTATGTTTGTTTATAATTGTGATACTAAATGTTGTTATTTCATTAGTACATCAAATTACAACTGCTAACATAATTGTGCCAACATATGTTGTAGATTCTTCAGTGACATCTACCAATGTGACTGCAAATGCATCAACTGGATCAATATCAACTGATGGCATCACACACGGACTCACACGAATGCCATTGTCGTCTCTCTGTGTTAATGGTTAATTATGTTATCTTTAACCAAATAGAACACAACACCTGCAAATTATGTCTAGAATAACATAACTGACAGATATGTAATTTCATATTTGACAATAGTCCCGGAACATGATGCTCCTCAATCATGTAAAAACACGTCTTCCCCATCATCCACCAGACATGCAAGGTTACTGGAGAGACAACTGATAACAGAACGACAAGTTGTTTATAATTACTATGTCTTTGTTCACTATGGAATGTATTAATTATTATGACTTTTTCAATATTTAATTTCATCACCTATTACATGTTAACAGGGTCTACAAAAAGTAGAAATGCTTCAGTTATATCTTTCGATGAGTCCGCTACTCAAATAACTAAATCGGTATCAAACTATGATATCACGGGTCGAGTTACATGTAATCCTTTATCATCTTTTTCTATCTATAATCACTTCTGTTTCAACTTCAAAATAAAAAACAGTATTGAAACTTTAATTATTTTAGTGGCCACCAAATCAACACCAACTCCTACTGGAATATCTTCAGTGACATGTACCAATCAGTCTACTACTACAATTACTGCAGTGCTACCAACTATTTGCGGTGGATAAGGAGTCACAAATGTACCATCATCTACTTTATGTACAGAGGGTTAGAAGTTTTTTAATTTACCAGTATCATTTAAAAATATTTAAGGGGCACTTAATAATTACCAAAATTACTGAACTTAAACTACTAAATTTAACATAGTTCCAGAACCATCTGCTCGTCCGTCAAAACTTTTTTCAAGAACAACCAAACGAAAAAAAGACTTCATGACAAGACACTATCTTCACTACCATTTTGTAAGTACTATGCCAACGATTTTTTGAAAAACAAATGTTGGTTTTTTAAAGTCTTCATTCACCGTATAACAGTTTTCTAAATTTTTTGCATATCTTTAATGATTGAAGAAAATATGACGACAGATGATTCGCCTATCTCCTCAACAGAGTAAGGCGAACAATTGTATCCAAAATTTGTTATCCCTATTAGTTAATTTTTTATTTCTAACAGTTTCTTGAACAAACATATTCTATGTTACTGATTCTCTTCATTACAACGAAAATATAGGTATATCAATTAACAATATTGTCTATAATTAGAAATCGAAATACGGTTTATTTTTCCTATACATGTGAACCTAACAATTCTTGTTACAGAAAAATCACTAGAGCAGCATAATGTAGAGATCACAGGTTTGTGTGATTACAAAACCTGCATGACTATTCTAAAATAAACTATAATCTTCTCATACTATCACTATGTTTTTTTATTAATATGTTCTACATTATACTATTTGTCAATTAGGTTATTCGAACATTGGTGACCCTTCTAAAGACTGTGAATATTCCCACACTTTTATGTGATTTGATGAGAGAAATAAGAACCACAATAATATACAAAATCCTTGTTTCTCATTATGTTGGTCGATGGGAAAAATATCTTTGGACTTACTACCGTCATGTCCTGCATACCTAAGGATGCTGGTATTCAATCAATCTACCCCTGAGTCCTGATCTTTCCAAGACCACATGAATGTTTACAACTCAATGTTTTCATTCACGTCCATGGGTGGAAAGGTAGATAGATCATTCAACAACGATCGACTTCCATGTATATTTAGACCACATGGACAAATCTACTATTGCATTGGTAGTTTATGTCCACCTGATGGACAACTGCCATGGTTTTCACAACTATAGGTGTTTAATACTGCACATGAATGTCAGAACAGGGTCCGTGGAATTGAGTATTGGTATATTTCAACATTACATACTAAATTTTCAAACCATTTATCATTAAATATTAGCTAATATTTTGATTGATGCATCTTTGTTTCCAGTAATCAAAATTCAATTATTGACGACAAAATTGTACATAAACTAAGACATATGATATATGAGAACAATACTTTGGCACAATAATTCATAAGTGAAGGGGATGTTCTTATCCATCATGAGGTACCCACAATAAATATAAGGCTACTTAAAATACGACATATAAGAGAAGGCACATACATCCTACCGAACACTTCTGAAATTGCTTTACTGATTGTCGGTGATGTTGATGATCTCAACCAATAATGTGATATCATCATTCAATGGAAAAGAGGTGATTTACAAAGGGTAGATGAGATTCACCTATTATATCTTCCATTGCAATACCCCGGGATTTTTATAGGTGGGCAGGATAGATACGTTGACAGTGTATTTCATCGAGCTACTCCATTCACAACAAGTACAAGGCTCAAGAAGGTAACAATGATAGAGTACTTTTCCATTCACTTGAATTTTTTTCAAAATAATGGCTCAAACTTATTACATTCTAGAAGATTTTCACTGTATTTTATTGTTGATGCTTATACAATGATTGGATCTCAAATACTACCTTTCATTCGATTCAATCAAAAAATGTTGAGGGTTGAATTAAACAATGGGTTGCAAGATGCATTTCTACGAGTTGACCATGAATGGATATCCCGTGGCAAGAAAATCATTTTACCTTCATCATTTATTAGTGGACCCAGGTATATGATTCAAAATTACCAATATGCAACGTCTATTTGTAATTGGGCAGGGTATCCATATTTATTTCTAACATTCACATGTAACCAAATGTGGCCTGAAATTACTCTATTTGTTAGAAATAAAAATCTTCGTCCAATTGACTGCCCTCAGATATTATCTTGAATTTTAAAAATTAAGGTTGATCATCTAATGAAATATTTAAGAGAGGGCTATTTATTTGTGAAAGCACGGGCATGTAACGATCTATATATTAAATATTTATAGTTTTTTAATCATTTCTTACATTATATCATCTACTATTAACGTTATATAACACTATTTTCCCATGCAGTTGTTCGAATCATGGAGTTTCAAAAACGTGGCTTTCCTCATGTACACATCCTATTATTTCTCTTCCATGAAAACAATTTTAACACACTTATAGATGTTAGCAGAATAGATTGTGTGGAAATTTTGAATCACTGTGCATACCCAAAGCTGCATAAAGATGTTACAAAATTCATGATGCACGGACCTTGTGATGATGCCAACCATTCCTCCCCTTGTTTGAGAAGTGGAAAATGTACAAAATTTTATCCAAATTTTTTTTTCCACACACAATATAGTTAATGAGGATAGTTATGTGGTATATCATAGAAGAGATTATGGATGCATGGTTGTTAGAAATGGTGTACCTTTGGATAACTGATTTGTGGTACCTTACAGTCCAGTTTTTCTTTTAAAGTATCAAGATCATATAAATATTTAGGTTTTCAATCAATAATCTTCTACAAAGTAACTCTTCAAATATTTTAGCAAAGGGAATGATCATGTTACAACAGCAATCTATGAGAGAAACAACAGTGACTACCCAGACAATAATGTGGATGAGATAAAGATGTACTATGACTGCCAGTATATAACTCCGTCTGAGGATTCATGGAGAATATTTTATTATGATATCCTCTATAGATATCAACCAGTTGAGAGGTTAATATTTCATTTACTAGGAAAAAATAAAGTTACTTATAGCGACAATGATAATATTTAAGATGTCCTCAGTCAGGGAAATATTACTGAATCAATGTTCACCACATGGATTAAAGAAAATAAAACTCACCAAAAAGGTAGATGTCTCAGTTCTGCAGAGTTTCCAAATAGATTTGTATTCCACTACAATGAAAAAAATGTAATCCTAGAAAACAGGGATTCAGTACTGGTAGACTATACAATGTCCCTCCAACAAATATAGTGTTTTTAATTGCGGTTACATATAACAAAAATAAAAGGAGCAACTTCATATGTTGATATGAGAACAGTGAATAGTATTACTCATGGAAAATTTAGAGAGGCCTGTTATACTTTAGGACTTCTGATAGATGACACTGAATTTATTGAATCTGTAAGGGCGGTGTCAGTCTGGGGAATGGGACATTTTTTATGGAGACTATTTTCAAGCATGTTATTTTCAAATAAAATATCTCGCCCAGAAATTGTATGGCATCAAACCCAAGACATTCTTACTGAAGATATTTTTTAGCCCAACGACGAAGGATATAAATGCAGGGTAATTCTATATGTTTCTTAGTTTAATTTAAAAAACAAATTTATGTTCTTTAGTTATAGTTTTTGATGAACATAAATATTATCAAGATAATTAATTTATATTATCATTAAATTAAATGACTTCTCATCTGACTAATGTATCATTCTGTATTATACTTTTTCAATAGTCTAAATCTCTATAATCCAGTCTTTCTTTTACTTCATGTTTTCCGATTGCTTACTATATTCTGTCTAATCAGTTCATTCTACATCGTCTATATTATATATTAATTATTCAACATTAATATAATTATCAGATATTGTTTATTTTACACTGATCTGAAACAATATTCATTGTTTTTATAGATTTGACATTGACAGATTGTTAGAGGCATATGTATGCTCTCTTAAAATTGAGCAGATTTTACAGATCAATGGCTCTTCTCTTCTATTTTACCCTCATATGCCAGTTCTAGATTCTATAATTGATATTCGTCCAAATCATTAAGTTTCATAAGAACTAAATTACAATAGGGAGTTACTTGAAAATGAATATAGAACTAGCAGAATATGCTTAATTATTAACAGAAATATGTGATAGATGTCATTATGTCTTCATCTTCATAAAATTCTGGAGGATTCTTCTTCTTACATGGATATGGAGTCACGAGTAGAACCTTCATTTGTAATATACTGACAGATTTGTAGAGGTCATGGGGCTCTATTGTTATAGATGTTTCTTCGAGTGGAATAACATTATTACTGCTTCCGGGGGGACGGAATGCACATTCTAAATTTCATATTCCAATCTCTATTACTGAGCAGTCAGTTTGCAATATTTAGCAAGGTAGGGATATTGCATAACTTCTACACATGACAAAACTTATTATTTGGGATGGTGCGTCTATGGAACATAAGTACTACTTTAAAGCTGTAGACCGTACTCTAAGAGATATAATGTAAGTAAGAAATTTTAATGCTCCTAATTTTTCTTTTTGAGGTCTAACTGTTGTATTGGGGGGATATTTTATGGAAATTCTGTCGGTAATACCTGATGGTAAAAGAAGTGACATTGTCATTGCAATTATTAAGTCTGCATATCTGTGGCAACACTGTTAGGTCTTAACTATATAAAATAACATTAGATGGCATTTGGCTACATCCAAAAATAATTCAGAGGTTGTCCATGAGTTTGCAATATGGACCTTGGCAATTGGAGAACGTAGAGTTGGAGAACCCTATGATGGTGAAAAAGAAATCAAAATTCCTTGAAAGTATCTTCTTACCCACTCTGAAAATGCTATGGATGCAACTATTTTTCATACATATCCTAATTTCACTGAAAATTATGGTGATGTCTTCTATCTAAAAGACTGTGCAATTATAGCTCCAACCTGTGATGTTGTTCAAAAAGTAAAAGATTACATGTTGTCTTTCACTAACTCTGATAAGAGAGATTACTTCAGCTTAGATTTAGTTTTCAATGCCATTTTTGATACTGATAGGACAGAAAACCTATAAACCTCTAAAATGTTGAACATAGTCAATGTCTCTGGGTTGGCTGCCCAAAAATTACACTATAGATTGGTGTTCCCATTATGTTACTCAGAAAATGTTGATCAATTTGTTTGTTTATGTAACGATACTCGTATGATTGTTACACATTTAGGTGATCATGAAATCGGAGAAAATATTTTCAGTGGATGCAATTCAGGGTATTGGGATTTCATTCCAAGACTAACTATAACACACTCTGATGATAGATGGCCTTTCAAATTACAGAGAAGGAAATATCCTTTAACAGTTTCATAAACAATGACTATTAATAAAATTCAAGGCCAGTAATTGTCTTTTGTTGGGTTATATCTTTGCAAGCCTGTGTTTTCTAATGGTCAATTATATGTTTCAGTTTCTAGGGTTACATCACCAAATGGTGTGAAAATATTAAAACAAGATAACACTAACACGTCTACTGGGTACACACATAATATTATTTTTAAAGAAATATTTGATAACATTTCTTAGGAATCATTTAAATTTATCTATTTATATTTTACTATTGAATTCCTATGTATGATGTGTACTTCGATGATTTTTTTACGTGCTTACTATGTTTATATTTTCAATATTAAATGTAACTGTACATAGAATAAAAATTTAATGATCAGTAACCCTATTGAATAAGATTTCACGAGAGGACAACAAGACACTTTGTATAGAAGTTTGTTTGTTGAACATGTGGTGAAATTCATCGCCCAAATCATCCAATGATGTCTTCGCAGTTGATCTAATACTATAAGACAAAGAATTATGTTGACGTTACATTAACATCTTTTGATTTATTTCCTTATTGTTCTATTATGTTCTGTACGTCTTTCAACATTTACACCTATTGTATCTATCTATCCTCTCTCCCCAGTCTTCTTTACCTACTATCATTGTTTTCAATATACTTTATTTAGGGACCTATGATTCAGTGTACGATAACTAACCATTAGCTTATCTCGAAATACAAATATTATTTTCATGATGGAATGTACTATATGATACAGAATTTCCAAATAACTTAAAACTAATAAAATTACTTAGGAAGTAGACATTCTTGAAGAATCATGTTTACATCCACGACATTTATTCGACCATGTGATGCAGACATACAATATTTTATTTTTTATTTTACTTCATATGATGCAATTATTCAAAGGAGGATTCTAGAATAACATTTAATAGGTATATTTCATTAACAACTGTTTGTGACAATTATGTGTAGTTGACTTAAATATAATTATGATTACAATAATATCTGTATCGTCCATAAATTTTTCAATCTAATATTATTTCGGTTATCTATTTTTTAGAAATTATTAGATTTCTACGTTACACACATCCAGTGCAATCAATGGGTCATTCCAACCTACGAATGCAGATTCTTCTAGAGGATGATAGTTCATTAATTTTCTGCTCTTATTATATTACAATGCAACATTCATAATTAAGTCATATTGTTACCTTATTTACCTACAGAGGTATGGAACTTACATGTAGTTTATGGTGATACTTTATGAAGGAAATGACATGTTATTTGGAAAATAACAAAGATTCATCACGCATTATTATGTTACAAACTTTTATGTGTGAAGTGACTATGGAGAAGGATTTCAAACTACATTTTTCATTTTGAGGTCATAGTTTATCTATATTATTTTGAAGAGGTTTATTTGAAAGTTTAATTACTTTAAATCATTTCTATTTTATCAAACTTTTTACAATGACTATTATTGTGACTACAAATATTAATGCTACAAAAATTCTGTACAACCTAGATATTCTAGATGTAAACAACTTCAGAAGTAGGAGACCTTTTAACTAATCTAGATTGACCAATTATACATTTTCCCCATTTTTCATCTAAAATATAATACCCAATGGTTATTATTATTTTTTTTTTGAAATCTGTTACTGTATATTTTCTAGGTTTGGGGTGGAAGTTGAATCACAGTTCAATACTCCACCACTGATAACTGTCAATCCTTCTACAAATATACCATATTGGAAAAACAAGAAAACTATTTCAGATGTCAAAAACTATATAGTGGTACAAAAAAAGAGTTCTGATTTTTCATAATTCATTAAAAAGTATTTTAAATTAATCAATTACGTCCTCAGATATTCACTATGTTATTTTTACTCAATCTTTCTTAGCCTACATGATGCATACTTGCTGTAAAAATACAAAAAATTCAAAGCACCTATAGTAGGTTTTATGAGTCATGCATTTGTTGTATGAAGAAGGTACACCTTTCAGATGACATAATTTGGTGCCAAAACTGTAAAGCATCTCCTCATAGCACTACTCCCAGGTTACTTTCATTTTAATTAATAAATTTCTTATTATCAATTACTTACTTGAAAAATAATAAATTAAAATACTCATTCGTACTGAGAGTGCGGTCATAATTTTAAATTCAACATATTTAGAGTGGTACTAAAGGTTACTGATAACACAAACTTCATTTCAATAGTTTTGTTTGAAAAACAAGTCTGTAAATTCATACAGAAGACAACTGCTGACTTGAGAGCTGTATTGATCTAGGTAGAACCAACTATATCTATCAAGTCATTTCAATTTGAAATTATTATTCCAAACATTGAATATTTATTGATTATTTGATAATCAGTATGACGAAGAATATATATTTCCTCCTGAACTGAACATTTTCACATCAAAGACAGTGCTCTTATCAATTGAAGTATCAGATTTCAATATTCAAAATCGTCATCTTTCAACAGAATAAAACACATACAAGGTAATTTTCATTAGTGACAATAAAAACTACATTAGGGATTTGAATGATAGTTTTGCACACAATCAGGTAATAGCTAATATATATTTCAAAAACCATTTCTTTTTTAAACCCGTAATGTCTTAATCCTATTGTAATTTTTATGAAATACCAGTAGAGTATTGACATTAGTGGAGTAAGTAGTGAGATTGAACTGAATCAGGTACAATATTTTCAATTCTCTTAATTCTGTTTCCCTATCAGTAAATAACAATGTATTGGACTACTGTTCTTAATGTTCCATTGTAGGATCATCACACTATTGAATCTTTTCAACCCAGTGCAAAGCCTCAATCAGGATTTGTAACATCATCTTCAATTATTTCAACAGTTCACGTAAATATACTCTATCTTATATAAAATAAAATTACTACTTTTCTTTATCATTATAAAGGTTTTAAATTGACCAGTGAGTCATTTTGTTTTGTTTTGGTTAATATTTTCTTTCACTTGTAGAGACATCTATTGACTGAATTCGATGATGAGGATGTGGTCAAGCAGAATGTGTCAATGACTGGTGACTCCACACCACCATCAAATGATTCCACTGAAGTTCATATCTGTGTGAAGGATAACATAAAGAAATGAACAGTAAATGTTGACTAAAATTTTGTCTTACAGTACGTATGCATTTTGGAATCAATATTTCAGCTATCTGTTAGTTTCAACTGTCCTGTTACAAAATATTTATCCACATCTATGTCTTCTTATATTATAGTTTACTAATTCACTAATGATATTTTCAAATAATAATTTCAAAAATGTTGAAAATCATCCCTATACAATGCTTCAAAAATACTTCTTCATATCTATTTTAAATTTAGGGTTCATGTGTTATCAAGTCCTTATCCAATGACACATTATTTGAAGAGGTTGATTATAATTTTTTATTGCTGGATGTTACTCATGCAGGATGTTTCTCATGGTCGATGGTTTTCTTATAATGCTGGGACGTTTTCATGGTGGATGTTTTTTTATCAGATTTTATTTCTGGATGTTTTCTAATAAGATGGATGTTACTGATGACTGAATAGGAAAATGCCGAATGTTTTTGATGCTTAACGTTTTAATGAAAATTGTTAAGAATTGTTTTTCATACTATACATCTACATTGCTGGACGTTTTGTTGTACTTTATGATTTTCATTTTTTTATGGAATAAGGACATGACATACTCATTTGATTTCAATGTTTTCCCTTCTATTCATGATTAACTATTTACTATTTAGTTTGACCTGAAATAGATGTACTCTTCCTGTTTCAGAATTATTTTAAAATATTTTGAGATCTTATAACATACCTTCAATTTTCATTAAATACTTATATTAATTTGACCCAAAATAGTTGTACTTTTACTATAATTGTAGTTGATGATGTGAAATACATGTCAATTAGGGCCATTTTTATCAATTGATAAAATGTTAAGAATAACAAACATTTTGACAACTCCCAGGAAAGGGTCAACAAACATAACCTAAGGGCACTATACTTGTATGTTTTTTTTAATTTATTTGTATGAAACAGAGTTGTAAATCAGTAATTTTTAATTAATATTTCGGTTTCATAATTACTGTAATGGGTTTCTATAATAGGTTGCATTACCTGTACTTTCCATTATCCACTGATATTAAGGATAATGGTCTAGAATCCTCAAAACAACAAATTTTCTAGGTCCTAACAGTCCCAATCATGATTTTCCTATGTTCTTCAGTCAATTTTTATATTCTTGCGGAAGTTGTTATGAGTTTAAATGAATTTGAATTTGTAGGTACCTGTTGCCCAGCATTTTTTAAGACATATTGAAGAATGTTAACATATTTGACTTTTCATTTTCAAGTATTAGTAGTAATTGTGTTCTGTGTTTTTGTTTTATGATTTCTCTTTAGAATCCGATAATGATTTACTTTATTATTTATATCTATGAAAAATATGTAACACATTTCTGTGATTGTTGTCCTGTAAAAATAAGCAGTTCCTACAGTACTAAAAATACACAGTTCATACAGTGGATAAAAAGATGTCTCAATGAACTAACCAATCCATTTTTAGTTCATAATGTAGTTCGATCTGTATAAATTAAGTAGTTCATACTGTTTTACATATGTATTTTTTAATCCATTTTTAGTAATGAAGATTCTATTCTCTCCCATATGGAACCTGACTCCATTCTTTTCAAAACAAATAGTAGAGTGAAGTAGACACATAATTAGTTTCACATGATATTCATATATAAATAATTTTTTCTATTTAATCATAACTTATCTATTTGTTACATTATCTATTTTTTCTTACACATAAAATTGGTGCTGGAATTTAACATACACTATATGTTATAGAATGTCATCTAATATAGGTTGGTATCAAAACATGATATTTCTTATGTTAGGTTTTTAAGTAATGTATTGAATTAGAAGATATAAAAATATGGGATTAAGTTGATCTAATTAGAAATATTGGATGTTAAATATACAACATCTGTCTTAACAAAAACCAAATATATGCAGTACTGAATAAGTAAATGAACTGTAATTTTGTAACTTCAGAAAACTATAGTACATTAAATTTGAAAAAATTAAAATGAACATTCATTTTGTCTATTGAAGGGACTAACAAATCCATTTTCAGTTCAAATAGAATATTCAATGTACTAACCAATACATTTGTAGTTCAGACAATAGTCCTATCTATATAAAATATACAGTTTAGGCATTACTGAAAATGGATTTCTTAGATCATTTTTATTAATTGATATTTTGTTCTCACCCATTTGAACCTGACTCTAATCTTTTCAAAACCAGTGGTAGAGTCAATCACACACATAATTATTTTCACATGATATTCATATATAAATAATTTCTTATATAGAATCATGACTTATCTATTAGTCACATTATTCATTTTATCCTATAGATAAAATTATTGAATGACTTATATTATGATTCTTTATAACATGATACTATATTTATCTTTACCATGTATCCTTTTGGGTTTTAACATTACTGATATCATTATTATATGTTAAAAAAATACAGGGACCATGGCATTCTGTCCTCCACTATTTTTTTATGATTGTGTCTCCCGAGATCCTATAGGTCTATAGTTAAGAAAATGCGTGTTCATCTCAAATTCTAGAAATTTTTTCCATTCATTCCATGTTTTAGTAATTTCATTTTAGTATAACTTTGTCAAACTATATTACTATACCACTCATGCTTCTTCGGCTGCCAATTTTACTTCATCCTAAATTTATTCCGTGTTTGATATTGATTTAGTCTATCACATAAAAGAATTTTGTAGTTTAGGTACGTTTAAATTATATCATTCAATAGATGATTTTAATTTTTTCATTAATGCATACTCCGTGTTAGGTATATTATTGTTTTTTATATGTCTTGGACTACATGCATTGTGGAATAACTCTTTCCCCACTCTATTATATACTCACTTGGTTTGAACAATTAATTACTAATCACATTAGAAAGAGTTACCCAAATGGTTTAGTTACATACACTAATATAGTAGTGGTGTTGCCTTTGATATTATTTTCCTTTCTATAAGTGTTTTTTAAATTTATCAATTCATATTCAGGTTGTCCAGAGAGACCTTTTTTATCCATTGTCTTTAAAAACTGGAAACTATTACTATTTCATTTCAGGTATAAAAAAAGAGATTCAGTTATTAATATTACTTCTATTTCTCATTGATGTTTTTATTATTTTTGTGATATACTATATCTGTGCAGTATCTATGCAATACAATATCATTTCAGCCTCTGTTTATGTTATCTTCAAAAAATATATTACATTTCTGTTATCTACAATATAGTATCTGTGCAGTTTATGTGCAGTATCTATGGAATACATTATCTGTGTGTCCTATTTTTTCTTCCAAAAATAAATTCCATGTTCATTCATGTTTTCTACATAATGTAACAACATCTATTTTTGTCCATTTTTGTTAACATAAATACAGTATTTGAAATAATTTTCTAAAAAAAGTACATTGGATATTTGCATTCATCATGGTTTTTGTTTTCTCCAATACTGATTATAGAGGTTCTGGTTTCTGTTCCATATATAGTGGTTAGATCCTGAATAATGTTTATGAACCACACATGCTATGAGAGGAGTGCGGGAGGAGTTGCATATACGGCTATAAGAGGAATGTGGGAGGAGTTTTAATTTCAACATTCTTATTCATTTATTTTCATTTCATCATTCTATTTATTTATTTTCATTGCTCACTACTCAATTTCATTGTCCATGTTTTTAATGATTAATTCTCTATTGATATCCTATTGTATTTTTTATGCAACATATTTATGTTATTAAGTGTTATTTAGGTTGCAACATTTTTTATATAGTTTCTTCTCAAGTTGGTATTGAAGTTTGTCTAAATATGTTTTTTTAATTTTTTTATCAATTTCTTTAAAAATGTATCTGCTTTGTTATAGGGCCATGCATCGCACGGGAGGAGTACTAGTATATATTATAAATGTGTGTTTTTTTGAAAATAGAGTCAAATCTCATCATGAAGGTAGTAATCCACATGTACATGAATGATGTTATCATATTTACATGAGTGAAGCGAAAAGGAAAAAATGATTTATATTATCTGTAATGATTGATAAATATATAGTTAATATAATAACTATTTCATGAATATAACCTATTAAAATTAATAGTATCTTAATAATTAACCATGTGAAGCTTTAGTGAAATCCAAATACAACACCTCGTGAGGCGGCACTCTGCCGTATGGAAGAGTGACATTATCTTATCTCCAATGGAATGGAAGTTACATATATATACATGATATAATGACCAAATATTTATAAATATCATATATCAACTTTATATCCATCATCATACCCAACCTATATAGGTGTAAAAAGAAAAAAGTGATGACAATTGTTCATTGGGAGGTAGTCTATCGTACATAAAAAAAATATTAATTTCAAAACCCATTTAATGGAAGTGGAGAATATTTTAGTTCATTCACGTATTATGTGAACATAATAGTATATGGGAGATACTAAGGTTAATATATCATCATTTTTTATAAATAATTTTGTATATGGGATTTAAAATAAAGACGCTTGTTGAAAAACATTACCTCCTCTCCTAGTATCCTTCTTAGATTTTCACTAAAGCCATCAAAGGATGAATTTAATCCAAAAATAATTATTCTAAAATGAGGGGAGGGTATTTTGGAATTGATTTGGCCTGGTATTGGATGAACCATAATAGAGTAAATATTTGAAGAATATTGGAGATGGGGTGGCCATTTATAATTTGGGGAGAGGACATACATGGTATTTTGGAAAATTATTTCGTTCTCCCACATTTTTCAGATGTCATAATGTTATAAAATTGAACATTCTAGAGAATTATAGTTGTAATTTTTTAAATAAGTCCCCCAAAAAAAATTTATGAAAATTTATATGTCTGTTTTACCCTCATATTTTTATTTTAACCCCTCAATATATAAATGTTTACCTCAACCATTATAATTAGTTTTCACTGTATTCACTATTCATTATGGTCAAAAATTAATTTTAAATTATTAAAAAAAATTAGTTTCATTATAAATATTTAATACCTATTAAAATAATGTATACAAAAAATTGTAAATATTTAATTAAATATTAAACTCGCATATGCAATGAGAAACGATGTTTTAAATGTGGAAATGTTCAAAAGTTGTACAATGTATTGAAATCAAAATTTAATGTGAAGGTGGATAAATTAAACTAAATTGGAGTAATTGATATAAAATTGAACAAATTATAAATTCAAAATATAATTTATAATTATTAATTATTCAAATAAAAAATTTAGATTTCATTTAAAATTGGTAATTTTTCATTATTCCAGAAAAAAATAGAAAAATTATAAAAACCCCAAAAAATAACCCTACGATAATTTTGGTATTAATATTTCAAAAAAATTTGGTATATTTTTTCTTATAATTTTTCTAAAAGTGTGAAAAGTTAATTTTAAATTATTCTTCAGAAACATGATTACATCATTTTTTAGAAAAATGTATGATTTTAGAAGTATTCAATTTTCATTTAAATGATATTAATTTTTATAATAATAAATATAATTTTAATATTCATCTGTAAAGTATATATTTTCATAAGTTATTTATTCATATTCACACTCTCTATTCCAATTGATAAGTGATAAATATCAAATTAAAAAGTAATCATAATAGTTTTTTTGTTTGACAAAACACATTCTTATGTGTAACACAAGCTGTCGATGGAAATCATCATTTCCTGTATTATAAGATAAAAGGAATATTTCATTTAATTAAAGATGTTTATGATATTTAATTTATTTAAAAAAAATTATTTCATAAATTATCTGGGTCTTATATTTCCTCATATGTTGGGTGTGGTGTTTCATACATGCTATCAAATACACGATCCTTGTTTTAGTATTTTGGGGAGTTACATTCTCCCAACCATACAAAATTTGTCTCCTCTTAATTAAAACATGATCTCAATTGTCCACGGATTAATATGTTAAAATTAAATTCTTATTTAATCCCACATTAAAAAATATAAATATAATTTCATCTTTATAAGAGTGAAGTGGATGAACCATAATCACATGGAAGAACACAAAACTGGGTTTCCAGGTAAGAGAACATTTGTGGAATCTAATGATATGGACCTAGAATAAAATTATAAATATATATTGAGATTAATAGTTTTAATTTTTCATAATAAGGTAAATTATCTCTATAATGTTAATGGAGTCAAAAAAATAAATCTTAGATGATATAAATACAAACTGATTCATCATATGAATGTAATAAGATAATTTTTTTTTCAAGATCCTTTTCCTAACTATGAGGAATTATTTTACTATCTATGAATATTTTCAAATGTAATTACATGATATGATTCTATTTCATTGGAATAACTTAATCCTTTTTGTTTTCATAAATCAATTTCTAATACATATTTTACTATTTAAAGATAATTTTTATGCCTGAAGCATTAAAATTCTATTTTAACAGCTCATAAGATCCATAAAAGAGTGAAAACAATTTCCATGTGTCTCAACATATTTTCAAAAAACATTATGGTTTACAAAAGTTAGCTAATATAATAAATTAATCTATAAATCTCAAAAATAACACCCATAGTTCATCATTAATATATATTTTTCAGATCATTAAAAAAAGAAACAACGTATTAACCAAGGCATCATGAAGGATAGTTGTAGGCACAAATTCCGTATTGTTCATTGGTCATTGGTTCAAGCCCCAGTGCCTTTCGGGATATGATGGGATTTTACCCATAATGTTTCTTGCAATTTTTTAACCTAAATTAATTTGACTGCAATACCATTCTAAAAAAATATGATAGAAATCATTGAAATACAGTTAATATTTAAATAAACTTTTTCACTATGGTTTTAAATACAACCCATTTTTTTAAAAAAAATATAATGACCATATCTTACTTTTATTACCATAATATTAATGATAACAGTAAACCTAATGTATATTAATACATTTAAACCAATATCTATAAAATGTAAAGGCATTATTCCTCAAAATATGTTTTCAATAAAACATATACATATCAGTGGGTTGTATTGCCAAAAGTTTCTCCCAAAATATCCTTAATCTGGGTATATTATCATCACATGAAACCTAAAAATTCTGTTTTAGAATTTTAAAACACATTATATCTTCACCTCATAAACCCATGAGGGATTACATATATCTTTTGATAATCAAGACACATATGATAACAAAATATAATATAATATTTAAATGCTTCACAATTATTATAACAAAATACCATTGGATAGAATGCTTCAGTAATGTAATTAAGGGATCCCAAAAAAAATTATTCCAATTTATTTCAACATGGGTATTTCCTTGTTCTATGTTTTACTCTTTAGATGAGGGGAATGACTCGGATAATTCCCTGTTTCTTCACATTTAATTCAATGAAAAGTAAATAGATTCATGGGATGAAATTTATTTATTTCCATCATACACTTCGTTTTTCATTAACTATTCTTTTCATTAGACCATTCCATTACATAATGAATCATTTTCATGTTCATTTGTGAATTCTTATTTTAAATCTAAGTAAAATTACTATTAACCTAGGGGTTTCATTGTTATCATATATATAATCATTCATAATGTTTTATGATGGTAATGTGAATTGTCTTAAGCATATCCCCCAAGAGTGTCAATCTAGGTGTACATTATGGATCCTTATTGTGATCTAGATGATGATCAGGTCAAACATAATGCACCATTTTTTGGGTTATTACCCATAGGTACATCAATACCAAAACCACATCTACTTGTGGTACCGAGATACAGATGTATTATAAGGAAAAAAACATAATCTATCCCTTCCCAAAAAATTAGGATTTTATTTTATACATATCTTGAAATTATATCATATGGTTATGATCCCTAATGTATTTTTTTATAAATTCTAGTTATCATGCTTTCTACAAAACATCCTTTAGTACCAAAATATTGTAACCCCGACCCCAGTATCCTAAATCCATTTCCCACTTTATTACATTGTAATAAGATATGAGGAATCACATTCCAAAGAACAAAATAGATTATTAGTATTGGTAAACAACATACATACATGAGATTTATATTTTCTTTTAATACAAAAGTTACAACATAATATTTATGAGAATACATTTATTACATACATAATTTCACTACATAGTATTTATAGTATACTTCTTGGAATAATGGGGAAAGGAAACAAAATAATGGTGTGTTAAAATTCATAGTAAGTTTTAACTATAGTTGAATCTATGATTAATCAATAGGAGTAATAAATATGGAATGATAAATATGTTTTCATTAATTCCATTTATGTAAATTGATATGTAATAATCTATATGTAATGATAAATAATTAAGCATACATGTCATATAAATATTGTGAGTATCATTGAAATATATGGAAGAATCAACATTTCATGTTAAAAAACTAAGAACAATTACAATTTAATAAATATCTAATAGTGAAATGCATCGGTAGATAATATAATACTGATAATATCAAGGATAATAATATTTTAATTATTAATGATAGGAATTCATAATTTTTTAACATCATGATTCCCAATAAGATGGTACTTTTATCTTCAACATTTATTGTACGATATAGTAAAACATATCGGTAGAATCCCCTTTATCTATGGTAACCAATTATTTTATCATAATATAATACCAATGAATTGAGGGGATATCATTAACTAGGCCCCACCCATGTCTATAGGACAACATCGTTTCTCATGTATAAATTAATCAATTTAATTAATAAACAATGTGTCTTATAATGAAATATCCATATTGAGTAAAGAATATAGATTTTTCAACATTTCCATAAGTATAAGTATAAGATTAAATTTAAACATAGTATGTTAAAATTTTATTTGATTTAAAAATATTAATATCCAAGATAAAAAATACATTCATTTACATGAAATTTAATGTCTATTGATCACGAAAAACTTAATACATCATGTTGAAGTCAATGACTACAAAATGAAATAAGGAAGTGAATGCCAATATTATCCTTGGTCTAAAGTATTCATAAAAGATAAAGATAATGAAAAAGGATTGTACCAACATATACTTACTTGAATAAGAATAAATTTATTTTTCCCTTGATGTATTTAAATATCATTAAAATAACATTAAATATAGTATTGGGAATATATAATATTCATTTTGAAGAAACATTTTGAAAATATTTTTCTTTGGAAATAACATTAAAAATAACATTAAAAAGATCATCATAAACATAAAAAGGAATATAAAAATAAGTTATGTTCATTAAGTAGGATAATTTCATACATATCATAAAAGTTAAAAATTACATTCGATTTATAATGTAAAAATGTTATGAAAATTTCTTAATAAGAAAAAAACAAGAACATACCTTTAAAATATTCGGTACAATCCAAATGAGAATTATTTTGAGAATGTTATAAAATTTCAAAAAAATATTATTGAGCAAGAATCAGTGAAATTTTCATTATTAAATTATTTTCAATAGTTAAAATACTTTTGGAATTTTTTTTTGAAAATTTGGTTTTCGAAGAAAATTCATTTTCATCTCAAGAGAGAAATGGAGTGGGATTTTTTTAAAAGAAAATTCTTGGTTAATTTAAATAACAAATATTGGAAAATGATTCTATTACATAAAATTATTATGAATAACCAAATCAAAATAAAATTAATGTGTTTGTGAAATAATGATCCAATAATTTCATTCAATTAAAATTCAAGAATAAATAATCTCGATAAAAATGATATTGTGAAATAAACCATTGAGAAAATCGTTATGTTGAAGTGAGAATCACCCATTGCACTGATTATATAAATCAAATATAATCCCACATAAAAAATTAAAATTACACATAAAAGTAATTATACACAAAATCTTATAATATTAATGAAAACATGGATGTGATATAACTTAATGAAAATAAATTGAGTTATAAGTTTTTTCTACTTGGTAAATAATATGTTTAATACACATTGGTGTAATAATTCTATTTCAAATATAAAATATAATTAATAATTATATATTAGTGATAATACATGTGATAGTGGGAATATGTAAACCATATAAAATAATATAAGTTTATAACATTACAATATGACTCAAAAAATGAAATTGAGATGAAATCCATCACATCAGGCTTCTTTTTGGTCAAAGGTACATTAACCACATTTATAGTGGATTTAAAAATATATTATCTTATTATGTAATAATATTATTATTTATTATATCATATATGATCCTCTTATAACATAATATTACCCTTTCTTCAACAATCATTCTTCATTTCCACTGTTTTTTGTGTTAATTTCAATGTTTTTATATTCATTATTTCTCAATAATGGTCTATTTATTATGTATAATATTATGTTTTATTATATATATAATAAAAATAATGAAATATTTATAATATTTTTAAATTTATTTTACTTTTAAAATTGATCATGAATGATGTTTATAAAAAATGAAGTATGTTATGATCATTAAGATGGTAGGTTGTACAAACACCTTAGTCACACTTCCATTTTTAAGGATCCTTATAGAAAGAAGTTAAGTAATATATTATATTTCGTGAATTATGATAATATCATCTATAACATGTTATATTTAGATCTATTTTATCCATGTGGATTGGTGATTAAAATATAGTCTCATCACTTCGTGAGGGTGGTAATTCACATGTATACGAATGATGTTATCATCATTAAATGAGTGAAAAGAAAAGAAAAAAATGATGTAAAATATACTAACAAAATCATCAATATTTCATTAATAACATAATTATTTCATTTATATCACATATAATCATTAAATTTATCTTTCTACCGTACATGTGAATCATTAGTGGAAGATGAATCACATCACTTCTTGAGAAGGTTGTATGCCATACACACGAGAAACATTATCATTTCACCTACAAAATGGAAGCTAAAAAGATATATATATTATATAATGACTCCAAAAGTATTAAAATTTTATAAATATCCCATATGGACATTATATCCATCAGCATACCTGATAATGAGAGGTCGAAATGGAAAAATTAATAACATCAGTTTGTGAATCTGTAGAAGGCTACAGACATGAATTATGAATTAATAACCCATTTGATGTAATCAATGATGGTTTTACGTAACTAGATTATTATAAATACAACCATGTATGTGGATTTTATTCTATAGTTATTATATAAGAATTTTTTAATAAAAATTTTCGATGCAGATGAAAG